>CM076581.1:100758140-101462400 GCA_034641835.2 Pinus albicaulis
TATTTCCATTCTTGAGAAACCTGTGTACTCTACTAGTTCTCTCACTCTGATCCTACTCTTATCTAAACAAGTTTGGTCCAATATTTAACCATTTGCTTGCCTCTGCCTATATATAATTTCTCATGCATTTCTGGGCTAATTTAGCCCCTATTAATTATGAAATTCCCATCAATATATTGTGCAATACATCCAAGGCTTCCTGATGACCTCATGCATGACCTATACAATTTTCTAATTATACAACTGATAGTTATCTTCCCTTTAACCCCAATCTCAACTGGGCCTTCCTTATAACTGACATGAAACATATATTTATAGTGAATTATTAGTTAAATAGTTGCTCACTGCATGTGAATTAAATCAAATTTAACTCACTGGACATATCACTAGCTCATCTCTCAGTTAGAACTAGTTAAACTGATTTTGACTCAAATAATTGAGTTAACTAATTATAACTCAAAATAAACCGCAAATTCCCAACAAAACTTATAGTGACCTCTACATGCCTCCAGTTTGACCCTCAACTCAAATTGACTGAGCTAACTAAGTCTTCCTGACTCAGTTAACACTTACAAGTTGTCATGTGATGTGGAATTACAATTTACTTCTAATTTAATTAAGGGAAAATTAAATTAGAAGCCCCCTTGGGGTGCCATTATTATTTCCATTTCAAAATAATAAGTGTCTCATCAATCGTGGTCATATATTTTTACATGGATTTTTTACCTGGGCTATTACACAAAAAAATAAGGATACATGTCCCGCATCTGATCCTCCATCCCCCATGTAGCTTCATTGGAAAAAAGTGATTCCATTTCAATTTAACCTGATCGATGGCTTTGTTCTTGAGCATGAGCTGCTTCTTCTAAAATAATAATTGAGGTTTTGACTGGAATAATATTTCTTCTCCACCTGCAATGAAAACCAATAAACAACATGATAACATCCTTTATATCCCTTTTAAGTAATGAAACATGAAACATATCATGGAATTTCACTGTTGGAGGCAATGCAAGTCGATAGGCCACTGGCCCAACCCTCTCAAGGATATAAAAATGCCCACAATACCATGGTGCCAACTTGGCACATGATCCGATCCCAAGGATATATTTTTGGGCTTGACGCATGTTGGGCCGAGGAAAAGGTACATTTTACCCTATATTTAGCATGATTTATCATTAACTTTTATATGTTTTCCTTCATTTCAGAAATAAATCAAAGGAGAATAATGTAAAAGGAGGGTAAAACAAATTATTGATAAAATGTGTGTTTAATAGTATCAAAAATAACTTTTGATGTCTTTATTGATAAGGAATCGAAACAAACCAACTACTGACCAAAATGACTAAACAACAATAGTCAAGAAAAGTAAATGGAATTGCGTCGGTTCCTATGAATCAACAAAAGAAGCAGAGACACTCATATTCTTGAAGCATTCGGTTGATGGCTACGAAGGATCTCCTAATCATGAGAATTCGTTATTCTATTTTGTTTCGCCATTAAGTTATAAAAGGATGTAGGTGAAAGAGACAGAGAGTTGTTCATGTATTATAATTTTCTGTAATAAACTTATTCAGACAAAACCTTCGAACTCGAGATGATGTATTTCCCCATTGATTAATGAAGAAGTTGGTGTTTTTATTATAAGTATATTTTGAGTATTTATTGGTAGAAGACTTCTAGAGGCTTCGGGCCCGGTCCCTACGAGTTCTCTTGCTATTTTGTGTTATATGTTTATTTCTTGATTCTTTCAATTTAGTTATTCTTTGCGCTTTGTAGTATTACCATTCGATTCATTAATCACAAGTGTGATGTGTTACAATTCCATTTTCAATAGGTTGAATTTATCATTGATATTCCTTTATTATGGAGTGACGCCTTTACATTCATTATATTGATTTTAGTGTGGTTAAGTAGTTGTTGTTCAATTCTGCATAAGGTTATTTCTTAAGTATTTCCATCATAAGTGTGAATGTATGGTTTGTTGTTCAATTCTGAATGTTGCTATTAGTTTAATTATAGAGAATTCCATTGAAAAATGTTAAATAATTGATTGTTGTTCAATTCATTAGGAATGTTGTTCAATTTATCAAGGTTGTTGTTCAATTCATTAAGCGCATTGGTTCAATTGCAAAAGATCCCTTAGTTCAGCATTGAGTGTTTAATTCTGCATAGGTTTAGATTAAGAGTTTATTCCTTTTATTGATTTGAAGTATTTCATAGTTTACTTTTGAGTTGGTTTGACTGAACTTCGAGAATTAGATAACATTTCTTACAATGATTTATAGTATTTAACCTCTGATTTCACTCGTATATATTTTTCTCGCACTCTTGAAATAAAACAACTTGCCCTGGGTTGATGATTAATGTGAAGCATTAAGGTTACCTTTAACAATCACCTTTTTGACTCAACATTTTGGTGTCGTTACCGGGGAGAGTGTTTAGGAGTGATGTCTTTTTATTTTTCCTTTTGATGTGAAATAATTGGGTATTGAAAATGAGAGGTAAGAACCTGCGTATTAGCAAGGAAAATGCTTGCTATCCAGTCTGCTTCTCAACAATTGTGCTGAAGTTAAATAGGATAGGTGTTTGTTGTTTTTATGACTAGAAAGAAAAATATAGTATTAGATCAAAACCCCCCATCTAAATCCGAAAAACCCAAGGGGTCATGGTCCTTGGTAGAACAAAATTCATAGATGTAACCATAAGGAAAGCTGAATCCTAGGCACCTGTAAGACCCAAAACCATTCTTGAAAAGAGTCCTACTATAATCCCTCAGGCAACAGCCTCACCATCTGCAGCCCACGCCGAGATTCACAACGAAATAGAAGGGTCTGAACAGAGCTTTCAGAATATAGAACATTTGAGTCTCAACCCTTTGCATGAGGGAAATTATTGCAATTTGCAAGAAGGAGAGGGATAAACCAGTAGTGAATTTAAGATAAAAACTCTAGAGCCTCGATCTCCTAAATTAGTGGTTGAGATAGAGACACCCAATATTCTAGTTCGAGGTAGTGTTGCAAGACCTCCTCCAAATCCACCCCCTAATTCCACTCAAATTATCCTCCGAGACTAGGAAATTTCTAAAGGTTATTGGCACATCTTTGTTCAGATGGCGCATAACCAAAATTAGAGATAGACATCAACATTGGAGTATTCGATTGTTGATCCGGCTACAAATTCCCCTATGAAATCTATCCTGTTATAAAACATCCCCACCTTCCATGGACTGACCTCAGAAGATCCGCATGCATTTTTATTTGAATTTGATTTTTTGTGTAGGGGATATGACTACACCACTGATCCTAAAAAAATAAAACTATTCCCCTCTACATTGAAGGGGGCAGCACTAAGCTGGTTTATGGGGCTCGGTGGGGGAACCATTAATAGTTGGGATTAGATGAAAAACTCTTTTCTTAATAAATACCAAGATTATTTCTGGACTCGAGAACTAAAATGTGAAATTTTCAACATGTCTGCAAAATACAATGATACATTAGAATAATATGTTGAACGATTTCAATATAATTTGCAAAGATATCCATATACTACACTGTCTAAAGATATCATAAAAGTAACAAGGATTAAAGGAATGAAAGATGAATGGGTAGAAACACTTAATATAATGGGAAAAGGGGACATCTATCAAGAATATTATGGTGACATTATTGCATTGTGTATCAGGTGCTCTCAAGGTAGTACGCAAAATAGACCAGCTGGACGATATTCAGTTACTAGGAATTACAAACAATCAGGTGGCAGCATGACCAGAGAAGAATTTGGTAATATCTTATAAGATTTCAAAACCAATATCTTGGGTACCTTCACAACACAACTAGATGTCCTACAAGCCAAGCAGAAGAAAGATTTAGTAGAACAGAATTTGGTTGTTTTTTGTCCACGCTATTGGAAGAAGCACAGCCAACGGGAGTGTCTATTAGACATGGTCTAGATATGTGCTATCTGTGCCAAGGACCATGCCACTGAGAAGTGCCCTTCACTTCCATGGTTAAAAGCAGGTTTTAAAGAAGAAGAAGAAGAAAATCAACCAGTGTATCTAATGAATCAACATTGACAGTGGAAATCACGACCAGGTATGTCACAAGACCCGTCTTAGTTCTTTTCTTCTCCGCAATTTAATAAACAGAACTCCGGAAAAGCATGGAAAATCCAATCACCTTTTTCTGCTTGGCCATCCCAATCATTTTCCATGCCCCCTTGGCTGACGCAATCCTCTCTAGGTAATGGTTTGCTAAGTTTTCCTTTCTCCCATCCATACTGGAAAAACAATCCATATCAGTCCCAGTGGCCAGCCTCCACCTCAAAAAATACGAATTGGTCTCAAAACTGGCAGCGATCCCTGGGAATGACCAATTTAACTATGGGAACGAGGGCTTAAACTCAACCCACATTACCAGCTCCATTACATTCCAATAAAATCCTCAGCCTATTATACGCCCTCAGCTTCCAGCTCAACCAAATCCTAATCCTAATAATAGACCAGTTCATCTGATCCAGATTTTTGAGAATCCAGACTCCGAAAGTGAAAAAAAGAAATGCAATGAACTTAGGTTCTGATCAAGGTGTGTTATTTTAGCTAAAGAAGATACTTCCCTGCCACAAATTGAGTCTAAAATTCCAACAATACCTAAACCATCAACTGTGACAGAAACATAGATAGAACAGGGGAGGGACACAATCGACCAAAAATATCCTGAAAACCTTCTTATTTCCTCTTCTCCATTAACTAAGAGATTAAAAATACCCAAACTAATGGTATCTTCAGATTTTGATCTCATACGGGAATTAAAAAATCTTTTCATTAAAATTCCTCTCCTGCAGGCTATACAAGACATCCCTATCTATGCTAAAACAATTAAAGAATTGCGTGTAAAAAAACATGTGAGGAAAGAAAATACTTTGCCAACTGTTCGTGTAGTAGGGGAACTGTCATATTTAATTTTGGGTAAAGAAAAACCAATAAAATATGAGGATTCGGGAAACCCCATAGTCACAGTACAGATCTATGGCCACTCCTTTTCAAACGCGTTAGTCAATTTGGGGGCAACTATTAATATCTTAACTACAGAAACCTGTGAGACATTAGGTATAACAGCCTTAGAACCCACATCTACCTTCCTAGAACTTGATGACAGTGACAAATCTGTTGTCAAACCAGAAGGTAAATTACAGGACATCCTGGTTTCTATGGAATCGTGGGAATACTTGACGGACTTTTTAGTTATTAACCCAAAAACTATATTAGATAGACATCCCCTGATATTGGGACGACCTTGGTTAGCGATGTCTGATACTTACATAGGCTATCGAATAGGAAACATGACCATTTCTAGAGGGAATACCATAAATAATATTTCTACATATCCCCCTACCAAACCAAGTCTTCCCACTGTAAATATTCACAAACAATCACATACATACTGGGAACAAAACATTCGTTCACCATTGACAATAGTTGAAGCACTCGAATTCAAAGATCAAACTGAAGATGATGTGATCAATAACTTTATAAACCAATCGTCTACTTCAGGGAATTTAAAGTGAAAAATGTTAAAAGAATTTCTTGACAACGAGGCACAAGAATACCCCTTAACAGATACTGATGACCAACACATACCTACGACTATTGTTCGCAATAGCATGCCAATTGAAATTGAGCCAGGTAAAATTTTAAATATCAACGACAGTCTGGATAGTGACTACCAACAAAAGCTCGTTAAAGTCTTACAAAAATATAAAGGAGCCTTTTCTTGGGACTACCCATACATGAATTTTATAGATCCTCAACTATGTGTGCATCATATTTACACTAAATAATATTCTTTCCCTATTCAGTAGCCTCAGCGAAGGTTAAACCCGCATTTGAAATACATTGTAAAAGACGAATTACAAAAGCTGCTAGATGTAAAATTCATTTATCCTATTTCAGACATAAAATGGGTCTCTCCATTAGTAGTCAATCCTAAAAAGAATGGTAAGTGGTGAATCTGTGTGGATTACAGGGAACTAAACAAAACCATAGAGAAAGACCACTTCCCCCTCCCCTTTATTGATCAGGTCCTTGATACATTGGCAGGAAAGTGGTTATTTTCCTTTCTTGATGGTTTCAGTGATTACAATCAAATACAAATATCCCTTGAAGACCAAGATAAAATGACCTTTACCTTCCCCTGGGGTACATTCGCCTATAGGGTATTACTGTTCAGTCTATGCAACTCCCCAACAACATTTCAAAGGGCCATACTTAGTATTTTTTCTAATTTAATAAATGAAGGGCCCTAGGTATACATGGATGACTTTACCCCATATGGAGATGACTTCGATTAGGCACTAAAAACAATGGAAAAAGTATTGGAATGATGTATTGCTACCAGATAATTCTTGAGCAACGAAAAGTGTCACATGATGATGATTGAAGGCATGATCCTAGGACACCATATCTCTATAGCTGGAATACAGGTAGATCTAGAAAAGATAGAGGTATTTATCTTATTAGCCACACCTTATACTCAGACAGAGCTACGTAGTTTCCTTGGATATGCAGGGTACTATCATAGGCTTATAAATATTTTTTCACAAATTGCTATGCCTTTGTATGCATTAACTAGAAATGTTGAATTCCATTGGTCTGACAAATGTGACACTGCTTTTTCAGATTTGAAGAAACTGTTCTCAGCTACACCAGTCTTGCATGGCCCCAATTGGTATTTTCCCTTTCATATTGCTTCGGATGCATCAGATACAACGATAGGAGTGGTTCTTGGTCAAGAGGAGGACAAGAAGCCCTACGCTATTTACTACATCAGCAAGAATCTCACTCCTGTTGAATTAGATTATGTAGTGACTAAAAAGGAATTCTTGGATGTCATTTATGCTATAAATAAATTTAGACATTACATAAATGGCTACAATGTATTCCTATGTACTGATCATTCTGCCATTATATATTTAGCTAAAAAACCTATTACAAATGGAAGGGTGACTCGTCGGTTGTTTCTTTTACAGGAGTTCGATATAACTATTAAGGACCATCTAGGAAAGGAGAACGTAGTTGAAGGTTTCATGTCTAAAGTTCCAAATACAAATGACCCATTGGCAATAGATGATCAGTTCCCTGATGAGCATTTGTTTGTTGTGGCAGTAAAAGTGCCATGGTACGTAGATGTAGCAAATTATCTGGCAGTAGGAAAGCTGCCAAGACACTTGAAAACAAAGGAACGGAAGATGATTGTTCAATGTAGTGCTAGATTCTCCTAGATTGGTGGATATATTTTCCATATAGGAGCTAATATGCATATATGCAGATGCATTCGAGAAGACACGATTTATGACATATTGAAGGCCTGCCATGATGAACCATGTGGTGGAAATTTTTCATATCGCAAGACAGAACACAAATTATTACAAATGAGCTACTATTGGCCCACAATTTTTAAAGATGCAAAGAAATATGTACAAGCTTGTGATATTTGCCAAAGAATGGGCCGCCCTGGCCAATCCTACAAGATGCCATTGCAGCCACATTTGGTAGTATAACCTTTCAAACAATGGGCGCTAGAATTTGTTGGGCCATTCAAAACACCATCGAATTAGAAGGCCTACATATTGGTTGCCACAAAACACGTGATGAAATGGGTAGAAACAATGGCTTTGCCAAGAGCTACAAAAGATTTTGTGATCAATTTTATTTTTGAGCTATTTATGCGATATGGCTTACCTAGGGAAGTGATAACCGATGGAGGGGCACAATTTGTGGGACATAAAATTACGATCACTCTAAGGAACCACCATGTCACTCATAGAGTCACCTCTCCCTACCACCTATACGCGAACGGGCAGGTTGAAAGCACCAATAAATTCCTTGAGGAAATTCTCACTAAAACAGTCTCAACACATCATCAGGATTAAGCTACTAGACTTCTAGAGGCCTTGTGGGCTTATCACAAAACTTGGCGAAACACCATCGTATATTCTCCATACCACCTGGTATTTGGAAAGGAACCAATTTTCCCCACTGAATTTGAGATAAAGACTCTTAGAACGGTTGAGGAAGTGGGGCTGGATTTGACAGAGGCCCAAGTTAGAAGACTCCAATAGATAAATGAATTTGATGAAGCATGGCTACTTGCTCTAGAGGACACTGCAATTATTCAGCAACAACAAGCTAAGTGGCATGACAACCTCATAAAAAATAAGACATTCCAGAAAGGATATTGGGCACTCCTCTACAACTCCAGATTCCAAGACTTCCCAATTAAGTTACAAACAAGGTGGCTCGGGGCATACAAAATTCAAGAAATGCACAGCAACGGTACCATTACCTTGACCACCATAAATGGATCTAGCTCCGCCTTTCAAGTCAATGGACATCGGGTGTGCCTCTATCATAAACCACTTACGAAAGACTCTTTCTACCAGCAGGTGTGTGACAATCCCACTATCCAAATTTTAGCTGCAGGGAATAATGGCCTGACAACTTTAAGTTCATAATAATTTGTTACTTCCTCTTGTAAATAGTTTATATATGTTTCCTACAATTAATGGTAATTTATAGTTCTTTTCATCATTGTATACAAGAATTCCATTTTCTTTCTTTTTGATTGTTTTGTTTTTCATAACCGTGTTTTTTTTATTTTGTGTGTTTGATTGATTTTTTTGTTCAATCCATTGAAAAATTGTTGTTCAATTGATTGAACAGTTTCTGTTCAATCCAATTGAATGGTTGTTCTTTTAGCATGTTTTTATTTTCACTGTTCAATCCATTGAATAGTTGTTGTTCAATTGAATTGAGAAGCTGTTGTTCAATCCAATTGAACGGTTGTGATTTTAGATTATTTTTTATTTTTTATATTCAATCCATTGAAGAATTGTTGTTCAATTGATTGAACAGCTACTGTTTTTTTTAGCGTGTTTTTTATTTTTGCTGTTCAATCCATTGAACAATTGTTGTTCAATTGAATTGAACAATTGTCATTCAATCCAATTTAATGACTGTTTTTAAGCGTGTTTTTTTATCTTTGTTGTTCAATTGATTGAACAGGCTCTAGTTCAATCCAGTTGAACAGGCTCTCGTTCAATCCAATTGAACGACTGTGTTAATAAGCATATTTTTTTTAAAACAACAAATTTGTTGTTCACAATAGCATATTTTTCTTTTTTTTTCTTTTGATGATATCCTTTTAATATACACTCTTCCTTTACACATTCTTGCCATAAAAAATGAATTTTCACTTATAGAAGAGGAAAACAATGATATTACTAATATTCTATTTTTTTTTTGAAATTTTGACAAACATCTCTACTTCGGAAGTCGACATGGTTTATCTATATAATGAATGGCTGGATATCTCATGTTCATACATATTATCACACAATTCATTACCATAGTCTTATGCTGGTGTATATTTTCACACTCTTAAGTGGTAATTCTCTTCAGCATGAGGATATAGGAATAAGAGCATCATTTGTATTGGAATTCATTTTACTTCTTACACCATCCCTAACTCTTAAGGAGTTAATGAGCATCCCTCCATTTATAATAAAAATAAAATATATCTCTATGTGCAACTTTAAAAAAGAGAGAATAGAGGGTCTCATTACGAGCCAACCTACCATGATCATGAGGATCTAGCAAGTGATGTTCCCAGAATGGCCACCACACTAGGGTAGTGATCGGGAGATCATGTCCAAGTCAAGAAAATGCTCAAAAATGGAACTGCTCAGAATTGGTTGCAATCTAAACGAACGAAAAGGCCTTGTCATTGTGATTCTAGTGCCATGAATAAGACTCAAATCCGATGTCGTATGTGAAAGTTATTGAATTTTGAAATCTCTGTAATATTCCTACTTAGCCTAAGCTAAGAGGAATATACATTTTTATTTTAATTTTTGTTGCATGATTACATGAATAAAGGAGGACATGTAAAACTCCTGAAAAGACTGAATAAATCAATGCCCATGTGAAAGAGGATAAATCAGGGCCATGTAAATAAATCACTTGCAGGTGTGAAAGGGGTTTGAGCTATGGGACTAGGTCAACCTTGACCAAATCTACAGCGTTGTCTAGATTCAATGTACCTCATAAAGGGACAGTGCAGTTCTAGAAGGAGGCCCCTCATGTGAAAGGAGCTAACTCATCAAGGTGGTTTAGGTTTTCAAATGCTTTAATCCTATAAAAAGAAGGGGCAGGCAGCAAGATAAGGTTTTTGATTGTTTATATTTCTAAGTATCTTGTCTGTTTAGAAAAATACTATTCTCTGCTGTTTAGTGGAGGATTGTGCTGCTTAGAACTTGAAGTTCCTATGCAGGGATTTCACCTCTTCCATTGAGGATTCTTGGAGGAATTTTTTCTGATTTGATCCACTATCAGGCTTTGGGCCAAGCTCTACTTCCAACTGCAACGCAGATCCAGTGAGGGTTTGTTTGCTTTTGTAGGCTGTAGCAAGTGGAACTCTAGATCTACAGAGATCTAGCTTATATTGGAGCCTCTTCTCAGAGAGTGTCTTTTAACCTCTTGGAAGAGTGCATCCAATTTTTTAGCTTAAAATTTGTATCTTGGCATTAGGCCATCATTGTTTTTCAAGCTACAACGTAGTTTTCCTTGAGGAACTACGTTATTTTCAGTAGAGGGTTTGCAGGGTGTTTTGACCCCATTTTTTATGAGAGATCTCTAGTGTTGGGCTTTGCATTTAACTTTGGTGATCCATGGATTAGCTTGTTGATACATGTTATGATTAGATCTGATATATTTTAATGTAAAGTCATCTTCAGAAATTTTTGAATCATTTTTTAGATCTGGAACTTAAAACTTAGATCTACTCTTTGTAATGCATGTTTTGGTCAAAACCCTAAGGGGATCTTGTAAATAAGACTTTCTAGTTTCCAGATATAAAATGGATCTAATTTTTTGTCCATAGATATATCCTAGATCTGAGATGTAATTTTCAGCTTCTACAGCTCCTTAAAATAATGCTATTGAGCCATTTTACAGTTTATACATGTGTTGGAGCCTTCTTTTCTGAAGATCTCTTGCTCTCTTGTCTCCTATATTCTACTGTATATTGAAAGAGATTCATTGTAATTTTGATTTGCTGTTGTAAATTCATAAATTTATCTCATTCGATGGCCTCCTACTCATGATTTCCAAGACTGCGTTATTTCTGAAGCAGTTTGTTGTGCATAGCTACAGCCCCTCTTGTAGGGTGTTTTTCAGCTAGAGTAGGTGGTGGGAGATCTATTTACCACACCTAGTTTGATTTGTTTTTGCTCCCCTTTTGGATATAGACCCTAGATCTATTTATCTAAAGGATCCAAGGGCTGTAAACTCATTTTTGTGCATCAATATCCCAGGAATTCATTATTTCAGTAGGTCTGTTGTGCTCTTCCAGATTTGGAATATTCCAATGGTATTAGAGCTCCTTTCTTGGCATAGCCTGTGCTTCCTTGAGAAGAGGTATCAGAATAGAAGTCACAAGAAGTTTTATTACACTACTGATGATCAAGACAAGGGTAAATTCCTTGATACTGCAAGTGATAAAGAAGGAGAAGAGTTTTCAAGATCTCTTTTGGTGGCCATGCAAGATCTTTCCAAAGAGATCAAAGAGATGAGGATGGAGAGAATGAGGGAATATCCTGGGAGATTTCATTCGGGGGAAAGCTCTGACATGTCACATCACTGGACTGGTCAACCAGTGAACCAGCCACAAGCCCCACAAGATCCACAATGCTCCACTATGCCTACCTTCTTGGCTGTGGAGAATGAAGGACCACAAGAGCAAGCATCCCTTGAAGACTACTTTGTGGAATATGAATCTCAGAATCAGAGATTCAGAGACCACTTGATTTTCCAAGAGTTTTGTCACCTCAAGGACAAAAGAAGACCAAGTCAGCAGTATGAAGATTGTGGGTTCTTTCATAATCATGATAGACACCACTGTGGGTTCTTTCATAATCATGATAGACACCACTCTATGGACAGATTCTTTTTTCCCACGTCTTATGGGTCATCCTCCAGTTTTTCCAAGGCATGGGTAGAAAATATGGATATCTACTTTCAGTTGAACAAATTCCCCAAGATTGAAGCCATCAAGATTGCAGCATTGCACTTTGAAGGTGAAGCACACAATTGGTGGTTCCATGGGTTGTCTATATTAGGCCATGCCAATGTGACTTCCTACTCTGAGTTCACTAGAATACTGGTGGAGAGGTTTGACAGAAAGGATCCATAAGAACCTTTCATGATCCTTGAAAAGCTAAAGCAATCGAGAAATGCAGAAAATTACATCTATGAGTTCCTGAGATTATCAGGTATGGTTCCTAATTTGTCTACAGCAAGGAGGGTGTACATGTTCATCGATGGCTTGAATGAAACTTTGCATGGGTTGGTTAAATCTACCAAGCTCATCACTTTGCATGATGCCATTGAGAGGGCTAGAGACCTCCAAGATTCCTTTCCAAAAGAAAAGGAAAATTTCCAGAGCAAGGCCCCTCACTTTTCTAAGGGGAAGGAAGGGAAAGCTGCTCCTACGAAGGAGAGATCATTCAAGAACCATCTTGATATTGAACTCAAGAGAGAACTGAGAAAGAAGAGACTATGTTTCACTTGCCAAGATTCATGGGCACCTGGACATAGGTGTGCTGTTGGGAAAACATAGTACATAGAATTCTTCTCATATTTTGAGGAGGAAGATGAAGATGATGAACCAAGGAGGGGTCACAACACTAATAATGAGGAGGGAGATCCAACACCATTTGGAGATGGGGATGGAGCCTTTACTCCAATAAGTGGAACTCTTGCATCTTTGAGAGGAGTGCATAAGTACTTGACCCTAAGAGTACAAGGTTCAATCATGAATCAGAGGGTATATGTACTGATTGATAGTGGGGTGACCCACAACTTTATTGATGCTCATCTTGTGTAGAGGAGAGCACTCCCACTGACACTTTTGAGGGATTCCCTATTTTGGTCCAAGGAGATAGGACAATGCAATGAATGCAATATGTCCCACCACTCTCAGTCACTGTGGGGTCCTACACTTTGGTGGATCACTTATTTGTAGTTGACATACCAGACACCAATATCATTTTGGGTGTCCAATGGTTGATTACATTGGGGAAATTCACCACTGATTAGAAAGCTTTGCAGATGGAGTGGGTGGACTTGAAGAGTGCGAAACCTAAAATTATCCAAGGCATGCATACTTATCCTTCACCTAGCACTTCCATACAAAAAACAGAGAATGGATTTGCGTAGTGGAAGCAAGGATCTCATAGTCCCTTCACTAATGTTCATGAGCTTTCTGCATGGGACATTCCTATCTAGTGGAAAATCACTTGGGAGGCCACCATATTTAGATCTTGTGGGGGAAGCTTCACAAAGTGCTGCTCCAAATCTAGATCCAAGAAGGATTGGAGTAATGGGGGACCAAGCTACAATGCTGGAGTGCTTGGGACAGATCAAGAGTGAGGGGATCCTCTCACTGTATCATTATCACCTTCTCTCTTTTCTAGATCTGCATTGTGGGAGGAGGAGAATGGGAGGATCAACCTCCCAACACACATCTTTGGCATTGGAAATTTTAGAGAAGAGATCAGCAACATGACAGACACTCCCATGGAGGTATCATCAGCATTGTCTTTGTTGAGCAGTGTGGATCTATACTGGAAATCTCAACTGCTTGTAGAGTATTCGAAAGATCTCCACACCGGTATGATACTAGATGACCTACATCAAGAAGAGGGCTATTTAGTCCGAGAGAGAGTAATCTACTTTCATGGTGGGATTCATTTCTAGAGCTTCTAAGCTCAAGTAGAAGATACTACAGAGGGAATACAAAGAATTCATTCTCAGCCATATGCAGTCCATGAATATCTACACCCTGATCATGAGGAGATTTGATTGGGAAGGCATGAGAGAGGAATTACATCAGCACTTTCAAGAGTGCATTAGCTATGTAGGGTTGGGGTAGCCAATGGACTCTTTGCAAGAGTCGTTTCAGCCAGTTCTTCCTTTGCTTGAGAAGACGGAAATACTCATGCACAACTCCATGTGTATGAAGGACTATGATGGTAAAGGATCTGATCACGCCAAGGAAGTTTTATTTTCTGATTATTTTTCCATGTTTTTGTAGGCTATGAATCCTAAAGGGAGTGAGAGATCATGTGGATCTCATGACTTTGGGTGGGCCAATAGAAATGTTGAACTTGGCCACTCCCTTATTGTGCAAAAGGAGATTCCTTCTCATGATGGGTGCTTTCCAAAGGCACCAAACTTATCTAACATCTTCAACCATGTTAAGGTGACTCATGCAAAAAATGTGTGGTGGGAATGCCACTTACCATAGCTTGATCTAAAGCAGGCAGGAGATGCACTACGCTAGCATCACATGTGGGATTTTGGCCCACCTCCTCAAGCTCAAATTTCTGTTTTGCATATATGTAGTCTTGCTTCCATACTTGGATGACATAATTTTACTATTTATGGGATTATATGAAGGGGGTATGGGCAGTTTGTATGTACCACATGGATTGGAGCTCCTCCCTGTACCTCATGCTACATGTTTTATATGGAGCATTTCTCTAGCCATGTTTATTTCTATTGAATTCTTCACTCTTGGTGGGATGGAATATGCACATCTTATGTTGGCCTTGGAGGAACAATTCATGATGTATTGGCTTGAAGAGAACTTGGCTTATGATGAGGATTGCATCATTGATGATGCCATAAATGAAGGAGGGGAGGTACTACAGCTCTCACCCTATCAGTTGCTTGAGGACAAGAAACATTTTGGAGGGGAGGAATGTAATATTCCTACTTAGCCTAAGCTAAGAGGAAGATACATTTTTGTTTTACTTTATGTTGCATGAATAAATGAGTAAAGTAGGACATGTAAAAATCCTGAAAAGACTAAATAAATCAATGCCCATGTGAACAAGGATAAATCAGGGCCATGTAAATAAATCACTTACAGCTGTGAAAGGGGTTTGAGCTGTGAGACTGGGTCAACCTTGACCAAATCTACAGCGCTGTCTAGATTCAATGTACCTCATAAAGGGACAAAGCAGTTCTAGAAGGAGGCCTCTCATGTGAAAGGAGCTAACTCATCAAGGTGGTTTAGGGTTTGGAAAGGTTCTCATATTATAAAAGGAAGGGGAAGGCAGCAAGAGAAGGTTGTTGATTATCTATATTTTTTAGTATCTTGTCTATTTAGAAAAATACTATTCTCTATTTTTTAGTGGAGGATTGTGTCGCTTAGCACTTGGAGTTCCTATGCAGGGATTTCACCTCTTCCATTGAGGATTCTTGGAGGATATTTTGCGGATTTGATCCACTATCAGGCTTTGGGCCAAGCTCTACTTCCAACTGCAATGCAGATCTACTGAGGGTTTGTTTTCACTTGTAGGCTGCAGCAAGTGGAATTCTAAATCTACTTAGATCTAGCTTGTATTGGAGCCTCTTCTAAGTGAGTGTGTCTTTTAACCTCCTGGAAGAGTGCATCCACTGTTTGAGATTTAGATTTGTATCTTGGCATCAGGCCATCATTGTTATTCAAGCTACAATGTAGTTTTCCTTGGGGAACTACGTTATTCTCAGTAGAGAGTTTGCTAGGTGTTTTGACCCCATTTTTTATGAGAGATCTTTGGTGTTGGGCTTTGCCTTTCACTTTGGTGATCCATGGATTAGCTTGCTGATCCATGTTCTGATTATATATGATCCATTTTAATGTAAATTCATCTTCAAAAATTTCTGAATCATTTTTCATATCTGCAACTTAAAACTCAGATCTATTCTTTGTAATGCATGATTTGGTCAAAACCCCAAGGGTTCTTGTAAATAAGACTTTCTAGTTTCCAGATCTGAAACGGATCTGATGTTTTGTCCACATATCTGTCCTAGATATGAGATATAATTTTTAGCTACTGCAACTCCTTAAAATAATGTTGTTGATCCATTTTACAGTTTATAGATGTATTACAACCTTCTTTTCTGAAGATTTCTTGCTCTCTCGTCTCCTGTATTCTACTGTATATTGAAAGAGATTCATTGTAATTCTGATTTTAGCTATACATTAATAAATTGATCTCATTTGATGGCCTCTTTCTCATGCTTTCTAAGACTACATTATTTCTGAAGCAGTTTTTTGTGCATAGCTACAACCCCTATTGTAGGGTGTTTTTCAGCTAGACTAGGTGGTTGGAGATCTGTTTACCACACCTAGTTTGATTTGTTCTTTCTCCCCTTTTGGATCTATACCCCAGATCTGTTTATCTAAAGGATCCAAGGGCTGTAAAATAATTTTTGTACATCAATCTCCCAGGAGTGTGTTATTTCGGTAGGCCTGCTGTGTTGTTCCAGATTTGGAATATTACAAAATAGGAGTCATTTGCTCAATAAGAGGATTCTCTTTTGCAAAAGGAAATTTCATGCCCTCTTTTCCAAAGGTATGAGACAGATATTTTTCCTCTATCAGTGTGTTATGCAAGATGTGAGCCTCTCCATCAGTTTTATGAAGTGGTTTTAGTTTTTAAGTTCTTCCAACCCATGCACAAGTTTTGGTTTGTTTGGCTCAACCAAGAGTGTTTTAAAATGTCTCCCATAAAACCTCTCCACTAATCTCTTAGTGAAATTTTCATAAGAATAAATATTGGCATTCTTCAATGAAAATGACTCAAAACTTCACCAAGCATAGGCCTTACCTTCAAAGTGCAGCGTTGTAACTCTGATGGCTTAATCTTTAGAAACTTGGTGCTGCTACAAATAAGTGTCTAGATCCTCCACCCAAGCTCTGGATAAAATTTTTGGTGACCCATCAAAAGAATATAGAATGAATCTATCCATGTCATGCTGTCTACTCCTCTCCACCTTGATCTTGCAAAACTTCTGAAAAGTGATATGACCTCTAAACCTTTCAGTTTGAGATTCATACTCATGAAGAAAACCACTAAGAGTTTCCCTCTTAGGAATTACTCCTTCTTCCATATTTCTAATGATATATATGGGCATTTTACTGTGTTGTGCATAATAGGGTGTAGCTGCATGCTCACACCTATCATGTGCCAATCTAGATCTAGCTCTAGATCTAAACTCCTATGGAGATTCCATCTCTTCTCTAATCTTCTTAAGATCTTCATTGATGCTCTACATATATTTTGGAAGAAGCTTTGAGAGCCTCTCCTCATTTCTTCCTCCACATAATGGAGTCTTATTTCCATTCATCTCTCCTTCACTTGATAGCATATTGGCTGAGCTCCACAGGCTGAGCCAAGACTATGCTTTGATACCACTGTAATATCCCAAAATGGGAATGCAGCAGTGCATAAGCACAATACTGGAATATCAAGGTGAAATTATGTCATAAAATGTGTTGAGAAACATATAGCCATAAAATTAATGGATCAGCAACGAAAATAAGCATTTATACATCCTCTCAAGTGGGGAAAATGCAGCATTTTGACCCTGAAAACGTTATTTCCAGAGATCTGCATTTTATCTGGGAGAAATAACATTGGGTTCCCTTAGAATATAGACTTAGGCCTTTAAATAAAAAATAAGAACTAAAACAAATCACCTATTAGAGAGACCTCCCGGCCTCAAATTAGCTCAAAAATATCGAAATCCCATGACTTTAAGTTATGCAGAATTTACTGAAGCAAAATATAGCATTATTTTATGAGAGTTTCTACAATATAATGAGAGAGAATCATAGATATAGGAATTTATAGAAAAATATGCCAAGAAAATGACGATCTTGCCTCCTTAATGCATTATAAAGGTAGCCTAGCAAGGGTTTCTTGAAAGTTCAAGTAAAAAAAGAGAAGATCTGAATATTTAGCTCTGAAAAATATAGTCTTACTGCAACATTATATAAATATAGCTGAATCATACAAAAGAGGGACGAGAATCCCTTCCTCTAGCTTTTCGGGAGAAGGGTTGGCCCTTTCCCTAGGAAGCTAGCTCAGAAACAAGGGTCTTAACCCTGTTGTAGAAACTCTATGAAAAATGATGCAGTTTCTACAAGGGACTACACTGTAGGAGATGAGGAATAATTTGGCCTATTGCCAAGATGTGAAATGTCCCCAAAAATCTTCCTAGTTGATCTCTCAAGAGAAGGAAGTCACCCTCTACTGAGAAACAGACCCGAAAGTGGTGTTAACAAACCTCCACTGCAACACCCTGCAACACATCAATATTATTCTACAGAAATAACGTTGAGGATGGAAAATGGTGCTTGGCCTCAAGCCTAGATGTGGAGAAATACAGAACAGATCTCTCACAAGAGACCTCTCAAGGTAAGAGATAGGATTCCTGATCAGGAACACCCTGTGCTAAATAGCTCTACAACCCTGCTAAACAGCAAGAGGAAGCCAAGTCTAAACATACCAAGATCAAATTATCAAATCCAAAGCATGAATAAAAAATGCTCCCATCCTCTCCATATATAGCAAGTTAACCTCTTCACATTGGGTCCCATCCATATGTGCCATCAAGCTCATGCAAGTTGTCCTCCACCAAAACTGTGTTGTTCATCAAGGAGATTCAATGCATCTATACATCTTTGTTGACTTGGTCAAAGTTGACTGAATCAACATGATCCCATCTCTGTTCAAACCCAAGGGTGCTCAAATTAGCTTCTTATTCTTCGTCCTTTCACATTAGGAGTGTTATTGATCCTTCTAAAGAGGTTAATGGGCCTCCCTACCCATTTATTCACCTACCTAGTGATGAAACAACTCTAATATTCCATTTAGCTTGAAGGCTAAAATTTTGGAATATTACACAAAGTCGCCTACTGCCATGTCAATGCTAGAAGTCCTCCAGCCATGCCCATCTCAATGAAAAGCTCTGTTATTTGCTTTGTGTGTTGTGGATCCTTCAGATGATTTCTTTATCATATTTGATGTTTACAAATTAGAACATCCCCCTTTACCTTCATCCTTTGCTTTATAAATACTAGTCAAGATTTGTAACGCCCATGTTCAGAGATGTATCATTGACGAGGGTGCATCCACTTGTGTGATTTCCACCTCTATTTGGAATAAGCTCAAATCACCCAAATTAGCCCCATCCACCATAACTTTGTGTGCTTGGGATGGTCACCTTTCTCAGCCCCTTGGCATGTTCTATAGTTGTACTATCACTCTTATGAGAAAGATTGTTTGTATTGACATTGAAGTCATTGATGCCCCTTTGGATTAGAATATCCTCTTGGGACATAGCTATACCTATGCAATGTCTTTTTTCACATATGTGGTTCACTGTAAGATGTTCTTTCCTCACAATGGAAATATCATCACCATCAATCAATTGACATATTACGAACCAAAGGCTCAAACCTCCCATGAGCCTATCATATCTTCGGTGGTCGATAAACAATCATTTTCACTTCTCACCAGTGTTTCAATAGTAGTCTATAAATATTCCACCTTACCTGGTTAATTATCTAGTCCCCCCCCCTCTCTTATCAATGACCCCATATCATCGAGTGTTTTCATTATGCAACTGTCTCAGGCTAAACACAAGAAGTTCGGGTCGACTAGCCAGTAGCCAACACCTCTGCAATCTCCTAGTGGTCACTCAACACAACCTTCAGGACCTTCTCCTCAAGAAAATTCTTCTTCTGCCAGTGTCTCTCCCAAAAATTTTCAACCTAGAATAGTTCCCCCTAGACTTAATAATTTGGAAGCCATTGTGCCATTCCATTACCCTTCCAATCAGATTTCATTTTTAACTCCCCCCTTTAGAGTATTTTTGGTTCCTTTTATGGCTACGTTGAGCCTTCCTAATTTGACCCTGGGGATCCCATATACCACCTATTCATCTCAAACCCTATATCACTTTAACCTTGGTCCAACTAGTTTCTATGACCCCTCCCTTTGCTTCGGTGCCTCAGCCACCTCAACAGAAACCTAATCCTATTGCAAAAGCGTCTGGTGAGGGGGGGAAATCTAAATATAAGGAACCTAGGGACAAGGCCCACAAACAACTCCTACTCCTCCTAAGCCTCCAAAGAAATCTCCTATGTGTGCTTTATGTGATGTTGTTGGACATGCCACCCATAACTGTCCTCAGATTCCTCGTCTCAAACCTATGGTCAACGAGTGGTTTCCTAAATCTGACATCTCAGAGGTCCATGTTACCTTAATAATTCAGCCAAGAAACTCAAATCATTGCACACAAACCACCCCTATGATTTGTGCGATATTTATGGCCATTATTCTCATATTTGTCCCTGTCTCGACAATTTTCGCGACACCCTTGAGGTTGTTCACCAAATAGAGGCCACTCATAGTGGATCTCATACCCCTATACTTGTGAGTTATGCTTCAGTAGAATCAGAGGACATTTCTCCACCCATTGTGATACCTCCCCCTGATGTTGAGGTGACAGACCCTTTAATCACTATTCTCTATTTTTCATCATCCATGAAATCCATGGTGGAAGACCCCTTTAAGACATCCCCTTCTGTTTCGGTTGAACCTCCCTCAGTGTACACCATGGTCTCAACATCGATAGATGTTTCATCTACTAGCTCTTCATCAACCCTCCATAGCGATGCGCATGTGAACCATATCTCTCACGACGATGCGTCAGGTAGCCCCACCATGTCATGTGGTCTCTCTTCCACCAGTCCTCCCATATTTCATTATGATGGAGACATTATGGAATCCATGACCACCCCTGACTTTCCCTGGGATGATATGCACCAGTATTCGTACTTCCTTCCGCAACAGTACCATGACCATTATGTTATGGAGTCTAAAGACTTCATCCACAATGAGGTCGATTGGTTTATAAATCACATTCCTATACCAAATGCCTTCGAAGAAGGAAATATGGCCAATATCTCTCCTACCATTAAAATTAACATTTTCGATAAACCAGGGGTAGAAGAAAACATTGCCTTGGTGGTACATTTCACCCTAGAAGAAATTGAGGCTTACACTAAGATATTCAAATAATTCTATGGTGTTTTCACCTTGTCCTATTCAGAGATGCCTAGACTTGATCTCGCCATTATCAAAAAACATATCGATACATGGTATAATGCCAATCCTGTCCATCAAAATTTAAGACCCATCAATCCTTCTAGACGAGAGGATATCGATGATGAAATCGATAAGCTCAAGCAGGTTGGCTTTATCTATCCCATTGAATACACCACTTGGGTTTCTAACTCAGTTCTCGTTCTCAAGAAACAAGGCACCATCCATGTCTGCAATAAATTAAATGACCTGAACAAATATTTTCCTAAAGACAACTTCCCAAAACTGTTTATTGACCAGATCATCGATGAGTGTGCGGGGCATGAGGTTCTATCCTTTATGGATGGTTTCTCTAAGTACAACCAGATTCTTATTCATCGTGTTGATCAGTTAGAAACTTCTTTCATTATTACATGGGGAAATTTTTCTTATAGGGTCATGCCATTAAGCCTAAATAATGTCAAATCCACCTTCTAGCAGGTCAAGTCATATTGTTTCCATGATTTGGCTCTTATTATCCCTGCCTACCTTGATGACCTCACTACTCGTTCTAGGTATCAGGTGCAACACATTCATGATTTTCGTACTATCTTTCTCCAATATTTTAAGTATAATATTTGTCTCAACTCGCCGAAGTGTGTCTTTTGCATTCCCATTCGCCTTCTCTTGGGATTCATTATATCTATTATTCACCAGTATTTTTCACTATATTTAGATGATTATAGGATGTTCATATATTTCTGAAAACAATATCCCTTGAATATCTTGAGTTTCAGAAATCTCACTGCCTTCATTATCCTTATAAAAAATATTTTCACTTTTCCTCAGTTTGTCTTCCGAAAGTCACCTTGTTTCTCCCAAAAGACTCATCATGGGCTTATACCTCTCATTTTCATCCTCCATCCCTGCTTATGACCTCATTGCCCTATTTTCCGTGTCAATAGATTCCGTCCTCCCTCTAGGGTTTCCTATAGCTAACTCATTCCCATGTCCCTTTGGGCATAATAACCTATAAAAATACTTTGTTTTCACTTGAAAATATCCAGGTCCAATTTTAGTCAAAATCAGGTCAAAGGACCCCCCCCCCCCCACTAGGTCATTAGGGTTTTTACATGTTTTAAGGTTATAATTAGATGTTTCAGGAACTGATTTTCCTTTGCAATAATCTGTCTTAGATGTAATAGGATGTCAAGGCATGGTTATTCAGGAAGGACCTAAAATTTCCAAAGAAGTTTTTCTTATCAATTCAAGACCTGCGAATGAGGAAAATGGAAAAATTTCAGCACTTCTTCAGGAGTGTTGAAACATTTATCAGCAGAAAGTACTGATGAGGTATACTTTCTACTCCTGAATGAAAACAACTTACGCCAAGGGAAAGAGGGAACAACTTAGTTTTGAATATGATTAGGGTTTATACACTTTATGGTCCAGTTGAGTGCCAAAATAGTGATCACTTGCAGAAATTGACATGTTGCAAAAACACAAGGCCAAGCATGAAGAAAGTATTTTAGAAGATATTGAAGAAATATGAAAAAAGGTGAGGTGAACTGGAAAGAAATGAATTAAATTTAAAGGGATATAGAGAACTTAGAAGACAACACTAATGATTGCTGTGAAGAACTGCAAACAACTAGGGTTTCGGAAAAGTGGCCAAAGAAGGTGGAAAAGATGAGTTGAACCTTATGGTAGTAACTGCAGCCGATTTTGAAGATGATACTATGTTTAATCATCCTAAGGTTGTCAAAATGAACTTTTCATGCCTCTAGGAGAAAAATAAAAGTCAACTTCATGAATTTACCAAACCTACAAACAAAAAGGTGTTAAAGAATATCAGTGATAGAGAAAAAAGGTTTCAAACATTAGAAAGTGGTTTTTCAAAATTAAATCAAATTCCTCTTATCTATAAAAGCTCATTTCACACTTCAAATGAACCATTGTTACTCTTCAAGAGATCAAAAGCATTCAAAGGAGAAGAATTTGTGAGTTTTCAAGCTGAATTTGGGCAAATTTTCTTGGTGTTGTGCGCCTGGGAGTTGGCGTTGCACATTTTCCATTTCTCCTCCACTCATTTTATGAAGGTGTTGCGTGCCTGGGAGGTGGCATTGCGCACTTTTAGGAGCACTGTGCTCTTTCCCGACAGGCCCTATACTCATTTTAGAGGGTGTTGCGTGCTCAGGATTGGCACTGCGCGCTTAGGTTTGGCGTTGCGCCCTCAAATATTTGCGCTACGCGTTTGAATATAAGGGTTTTCTAAGCCCTCCAACCATTCAAATCACATCAAAACTCCTTCAAATATTTACTCAGGTCTTCTAAGGCACTGGTAAGAGGTAATTATATGACATGAGCTCGTCTTCAAGCTATTTTGGTCATCATTTAATGAATGTAATGAAACCCTAATCAAACCATAAGTTTCAAGCTTGAAATCACTATTTTACCGTTACTCCACCCTCCTTAAAAAAAACAAGTCATAAACAGGAGTGATTACATTGCTTAAGGGTTTTCATTGAGTTTGTTTGCCTCATCACTCATTCCCTTCATTTGCAAAGATGCCTTTACATTACCCTCCCTTCATCTCATTTCACATCAACCCTAGGGTTCTATAAAACAGAGTTTAACATGTCTGAGGAAGAAGAAAGTGGTATGGAGACACAAATTCCAAGGAATACCTTCATCATGAGCAAGATAGAGTGAGTTTAATAGATGGACTTGGATGACGAAGTTGATCATGAGGCCTCAAAGCTGATCATCAAAGAGAAGGATGCCATGATCAAAGAACTGCAGGACAACATGGCAAAAGACCAATTTGTCATATCATTCTTAGAACAAGAGAGAAAGAAGCTAAAGGACAAGAAAGTTCTCATGGAGTTAGATCCACTAAAGGAAAAAAGACAAGACATCAAGGGTAAGGAAATGATGCCACCTGATGACTCTGACCATTGTGATTCTCAAACCATCAAGTCAAGATAAAAAAGAAGAGATCTTAAGAGAGCTTTAGAGAAGGAAAAACATGAGGCAAAGAAACTTATTTTTGAGGAAAATATTGCTAAGGAATTTGAAGATGAAAGAAAGGTATGAATAGACATAGTCAACCTACACCTTGAGAAGCTCCTCCATAAGGAAAAAAAATACAATGAGATGCTCAGACACATGTCTAACAAGTACATCACTAGAAACAAGGTCTGCTACATCAAGCTTAGGCAGTTGAAGAGAAAATTCAAGGAAACCCTAGCCAAGAAAAAAGAGAAGGAAAAACTAAATATCCTTGCTGATGTATCCCTCCAAGCCTCCCAACCATGATCAGCAAATTAGAATCCAATTTTGGCACATTTTTGCACAATTTTCATTTTTGACAGTTTGGCTAGCAGAAAAAAGGGCCAAACGCGCAGTGCCACTAGCGCTACTCTCCTTTTTGGGGCACTCAAATGGGAAAAACTCAACATTTTCATATTTCTCACTCCAAGTAAATCATCCTCAGAAAATATCAGGGCATTTGGAGAAACATTGGTCCCTCAAAAGGGCCAAAAACCACCAAAACATCACCTTTCTACCCTCTTTTCAGCACTGGCGTTGTGTGTTTAGTAGTCTTGGGAGAAGTGATTTTTGACTGAGAAAATGGGCACCATTTTGCAAACTAAAGGAAGATATATAAACTAGGCAAGTCAGGCTTTCCAATGAGCTATCATGGAGAAGTTACTGGAAAATATATTTTGAAGACCTTAAGGAAAAATATCTCCAAATTTAGCTTAGAAGTTATGTTAGAAGTTATTCTTGCATTTAATGAGTTTGGATATTTTGCCTTGGGTCTTGCATGGTCTTAAAGGTAAAAATGCCTTAAATGTGTAATAAATGACATTTTGAAACCCTAGCTAGGGTTTATCTCCTCACTTGGAAGTTAAATACTACTTGTATGCTTTGTTGTACCTCAAGAAACAATATCTTGGCTATGTAAGGAATCAGTGCTCAAGACATTCATAAATGTATGTCACAATATTAAGTTATCAAATGGTCTACGTTAAGCACCTTTGGAAATTAATTATTTATAACCCTCAATGATCTGATATAATGAAATATTTCACAATTCCATTATCTATTGATGTAACTTGAAATGGATGGAAGAAAAATGGAATGGAAACTAAGAATGATATGTTGGATAACATAATCTATCACTTCAAATCTCCAAAAGAACTTTATAGAAAGAAAATAGTTGGAGTGAAGGAGTGAAAATTAAGGACATTTAACTCTTACTTACAAACTGTAAGAAGAGACCCACAGCTACAATACTTCACCTCATTCACAGAATAATAAACACATAACGAAACTGGAAATATGCATCAACATCAACGGGTGCAAGAAACTTGATCTTCTTTCCTTAACTTTTAGAAAATTCCGTACAATTTCTAGTCCTCCAGAGGTACAAAAGCCAGAACCTCTCCAATGTCTTCCTTTCTCTCTTTTATTCTCTTCCTAACTTAACTGTTCCCGTGTAACTTACAAAACTAATTCTTTTAACAGTTACAAAACTATTAAATCTCTTTAATATTTCTAAAATATGTAAGTTACAAATCGTTATTTTGAAAATTACAAAAGCCCAAATAAAAGCTACTTTTAAAAATTTCGCAATATAAATATATGGATGTTGGAATTAAAATAATAAATTCGTAGGTGAGGATGAATGTTTCAATCGATATAATCCCTCGTGTGAGTCCTTGTGGTTTTTTATATGCATATGCCATATATTAAAACCATAAACTGCTTACAGAGGCACTTCAGTAGTTTCTAGAAACGACGATCAGTGATGTCGCATTAAAACATAACTGTCGATCAGAAAACATTGGTTTAGATCAAACCAATCTGCGGGGGCACTACATCTTATAAGTTCCATGCAACTTGTGCTTCTGCATTACTGTTGGATCTAGGCTGAATGATCCAAATATCAAATTTCTATGAGATATGGCAGAACTTATACCTATTTGTTTCTCTTCTTTTTCACGCAAAGTCTCATTGAGCTTTGGGATTGCATGAACTCAAATTACAATATAAAATATACTAGGTTTTATTTAAATATCATATGAATTCCAAGTGATAATATGAGAATGAAATTGTCATTATGCAAATCGAATTCCCATGGAATGAATCAAACCCAATTTTGGAGGGCGTTTCTAAAAAAAATCTCCTTTGAAGAACTGACGAAATATCTTAAACCGCTTTGATTTTTTGAAAAATTCCTATGATCAAGTCAATTGGGGTTACTTTTCAAAAAAACCATGTCGCGGATCCTTGAAATTGTCCTCTGTTTGACCAAATTTGAAATTGAAAATCCTGTGCTGGGAATGTCAGCATTTTCTGATATTTTTTATAAGAAATCTCAAACCCTAGATTATTCGGCAGTGATTGTTTCAATTCCCAATTCATTAATCCAAAATAACTATTTGGGTTTCCCAAAATTCCAACATCTAATTCAAATTAGGAATGACTGCTCCAAATATCTGTTAAATAAATTTCAAACAAGTTATTACCTTAACATTGACTATTTCAAAACCTTCTGCAACTATTTCAAATACCTTCCAACCAATACAAAAATGACCCACTACGTTTCCCAAAATTCCAAATTCCAGTGAATCAATCCAAAACAACCTACTCAGCTCTCCAATCATTGAATATTATATGAAAACCAACACCTGCATAAGCTTTCATAATGTAAAAATTAGTCTTACCCTTTTTGTGTACTTAAATAACCTAATAACAAATTTCTCAGGCACAGTTCTTCAAATGCCTTTAAAAATTTTTCTTTATCTCAATTATGAATTCATATGTAGAATTGGAAAAGCATCTTTTCATTCTTTCAAGGAACTTTTCGAATATCATTTATTTCGAGCAATTCCTTTGTTTTCCTAGGCGTCTTTTTATTGATATGTTGTAGAATAGCATTCTCCAAAATATGATAAGGCATAATATTCCTTTCAGCTTCATTGACAAGTATCATTCATAGAAAATGAAAGGGGATGGATTAATTTGTGACTAAAGAAAAGGTAACCCATCCTCAACTAGGGCATTTGTATTTTTAAACAACTAAAATTCCTTGAATGAAGCATCTCCCTACCTCAGACTTTTTCCACCTCCATGAATATTCAAACTTTCATGCTTGTACCTTTTAATTTGCTGACACATTGAGCCATGAAACACATCCAAGACATGAAATGAGGAGAATCATTGAGCAACATATGTTGAACTTCTGGTTATCTTCTTGAACGTGTCCCAATTCTTCTTAAATTTGTAATAATTGTTCCTTAGCAACCTTGAATTGCTCAGAACCTCTCTTGACTTTTAGCTGACTCAAATTGTGCTACAACATGCTTCATAGTTGTTGTTGGTTGATTATTGAGATGATTATTACATATACTTGGAGTTGTGAAGAAATTGGCTTTGGAGCTTTGTGAATGTTTTGCATTGAATGTCAATGAAGAAACCACATTCATAGGATTCATGAACCTAGTTAATTGTGATGTTGTTCTAATTTAGTAATTTTGTCCTTATGTTTTCATATTTTTTGATCTTTTCTCTTGCAATAGAACAGAAAATTTAGGTTAATATATGTTGTTAGAGGCACCTCAAGCCTGTCTGCTCTATGTTGCTCAATGTTTTCTTCTGCTAGATTTGATTGGAGAATTTTTTATTGCTCTCCGATTCCACTTGGCCTGTTGTCTTGAAAATGATTTAATGGAGTCAAGCCAAAGAATTTTATGGTATGCCCTATCCTTTGGTGTAGCTTTAAACATTTTTTTTGAGTTCTTTATTTGAAGTATTGCTTATTAGGGTTTAGGCTAAAGAATTTTATGGTTTTCCCTCTCCTTTGGTTATCTTGAAAAGTCATTTCAAAGGTCTTTGAAGTCTAATTAAAGAATTTAGAAGTTCCCTGCTCTTTTATCATTACTAAAATGTTATCTTAAATGTTTTCTTTGTCTGAAGGTAAATAACTAGAGAATTAAGGAGTTCCCTGCTCTGTAGGGTTTGCTGTCTCAAATTTTACTTGATAAATCTAGGTCAAAGAAGTTTATGGTGCGCCCTGTCCTTTGATTCTTTCTTAAGCATAGTTCTCTTAAATACTCTTCTTGTTATAGTATATTTTAAAGGATTATTAATTTCCCTTTAAACATACTAATTTCACAACTTAATGTTCATTTCACACTCACATAAGCTATCAAGATCCATTTGGCTTTGCTAACTTGCCCTATGAAACACCCTTGATTCAAGCCTTTCAAAAACCCCATAGCCCAATGGTTTGAATTTATATTACTCTATCTATTATACTTAACAAGAAACCCAACCAGAAAAAACAAAAAAAAAAACCCTATCATTATAACTAGCCTATAATTAGCATCCTAAATGATCAGGTGATCATGTCCTAAGTGGAAAAAATGCTCAAAATTGGAACTGTTCAGAATTGGTAATAGATTGATCGGCCGGATAGTGTTCGTCATTGCGATCCTAACACCACGAACAACACTCAAATCCGATTTCGGATGTCGAAGATATTCAAGTTTTAATTTTCTTAGTAACCTTCAAAATAGGACCTTTGAACTTAAAAAAATGTCATCTTCAGAAAATATTTGATGGAAAAAAAATTTGTTTTTTATGAGGATTTGATGGCCTATCAGAGGGTGCCACGTGGCCTTCTTGGAGGCTTCCACGTGGCCCTAGGCTGAAGGTTTAAATTACTAGCTTTAAAAAAGAAAATTGTGTTTGGTCAACTTCTTGGGTCAGCCCCAACCCGCGCTGAACGCATCGGGTCAGTCGGGCCCGACCTGACCCGATTGGTCACGGGTCACCCGTGAACAGTGTCTGCACATAAAAATGGGCGGTTTCTACACATAAATTCAGGCAGATTTTACACACCTCATGCAGAGGCTACGCGAAAGACCGGGCGGAGGTGAATGAGATACCATGTAGCAATGAATGGCGGGTCACGTTTGAATGCGTCGGGTCAGTCGGGTAGAGGATGACCTAACCTGAACGCATTCTTGTCACAATGAAATGGTCTTGTACAGGAACAATGGAGCGGAAATTTAAATGGGTTAGCCCTCAGGGCTAAAACCCCATCGCAAGTGACCAACCCCTCATCACCTGGTGCTTAATCAATTGAACTGGAGGAATTTTGGCTTAGCACTTGGGTGCTAGCACATTTACCATGGGATCTTAAACACTAATCACCGGTAGTTTAAACAGTCTGAAAAGTATGCATGTGAATGCACTTACAACTACTAGTTAAGTTTAATGTTTTTGCCTCCCCTAAACCAGCGGAGATAGCCAAACTATCACAGTTATCTGTAGTCCTCCCAACTTTGGTGGAGGTTTTTTAGGCCAAACTAGAAAAATCTTGTTTTGATCATAAATTTCACATTACTGAACCTTTTTGGACGAAATTTTAGTCAATTTAGACTATTATGATCATTCTGGAGCCATTGGAATAGGTTTCACAACCAACAGAGGTGTCTTTCAGCCATTTTTACTTCATAGAAGCTTGGAGAGCCCTCAGGGCCTTGGGGGGAATGGAGCTGCATTGGACTACACTTCATTATTTTAGGTGACATAAGAGTCATTTTTAGCTTCTTTCTGCATTCTGAATTCATTTTCACAGCTGGTTTGGTCTGTTTAGGCCTTCTTCTAAGTGTATTACCAATTTTAGAATCATAATATATCAAGGACATTCCCATTGGGAGCCTTGGACCTGGCAGATGTAGCCCAGGAGGGGTGAACTACCTCATCATGTTGCTATGTGTTTATGGTGAATTTATTCTGCTGTGTTATTCAGATTAAAGTTGTTAAACAATAAATTTAAACAACACTCCCTCACACCTAAATTCATAAACAGTTACCAAAAACAATTTGTTTTACTTGCAAGACCATAAAAACACTTTGCACACTTAATTTAATGGAAATGAATACTTTGAACAACAGTAAAAATACTTTCATTTTCAGATCAGCTGGTATTAGAGCTTTGGTTTAGAGCCTTGGAAGCTAGAGTTTTTACTCCGCATTTGTTTTGTGCAAAGATATAGTTGATTGTTTGCAAGTATTGATGCTTACTAGGCTTAAACTCAAGAGAGGTGAAGGAAAATTGGTTAGTGCACAAACTAATCCACAACAAAGAAGGGTTAGAGAACCACCTCTAAGAGCCATAGAAGCAGCTTCAAGCATGTCTTCAAGAGAGGGAGAAGCTCCTGAAGATATGGATCCCAAGGAAGAAGAACGAGTATTCTAGAAATATTTCTTCGATATGATTGAGATGGTGAGGATACTCTACCAAGAAAGGAATGATAGGATTTTTGGAGAAGGGTATAAAAACTAGAAAGAAGGAGAGGGTTCCTCCGGAGGAAATAAAAGTGATGACAAGTTAAAGAAAGGACATAGAGGAAATGGTGATCCACCATCCCCATCTTCATCCTCTTCCTCTACATCATCATCCTCGACTTCGGTGAATCAATCTTGCAAGTATAAAACCACTGGTAAAAGTCCATTTTTAAAGCTTGATGTCAAATTTGAATTTCCTATGTTTAATAGTGATGTCAATGTAGAGAAAATTGACAATTGGATCAGAAAATTGGAAGTTTATTTAAGGATTCAGAACTTACATGATGACGACACCAAGATTCAGTTAGCCTCTTTAAGGATGGAAGGAGCAAAATTGGTATGGTGGGAAGCCAATACCAAGGATGAAATTCGAAAACATGGTAAGCTTACTTTATCATGGGCTGAATTTATTTCTGCAATTAAGAAGAAATTTTATCCTCTTGCTCATTTTCGAAAGGATATAATGAATTGGAAAAGTTTTAGACAACTTAAAGGAAAAAGTGTTCAAGAATACACTCAAGAGTTTAGGAGAATAGCACTGTTGTTAGGAGTAGACTTACAAAGTCAAGATACTTTGCTGAAATATATAGGTGGTTTACATAATTACCTTATACATACTATCTTTATGTTCAATCCTACTAGTCTAGACGAAGTTTGTGTACAAGCTACACATTTAGAGGCTAGAGGGAAAAACACTTTTGATGGAAATGAGGGTATTGATTTTAAAGGCAAAGGAAGAAAAAGGATTGCAAACTCTAGAAAGGAAAAAGGGGAATTATTTTGCAAGAACTATTCAAAAACAAGCCACGATGAAGACCACTGTTGGAAGCTTCATCCGGAGTTGAAACCAAAGAAATATAAAACCAAAGACAAAACCAAAGAAAAGGGAAAAATTGTTGCAACTATTGAACAAGACTTAGGGTTTGAATCAACTGATGAGACTAAAATTATTGCCATGGTATTAAAGAAAATGAAGGGGAAAAAGGTTGTACAGGAAACAAATCCCAGTTCTAGCACTTTAAAGTGTCACACAGAAACTCAAAATGAAAAGAGGATAGAGCTATTTCATGTGAGGATAATCTTAAACCACACAAAGATAGACACACTTTTTGATAGTGGGTCTCAAGCTAATATAATCTCAAAAGACTTGGTCAAATAGCTGAAACTTGAGACAAATTGAGACAATTCCACATCCAAAGCCTTATCCACTTGGGTGGATATGCAAGGATGCAAACTTACAAGTCTCAAAAAAGTGCATCTTGTGCTTTGCCATAACATCTCATTATGTTGATTGGGTTGAACTATATGTAGTACTGCTTGACATTACATCTTTTGTGTTGGGTATTCCATATTCATATAACAGAAATGAAATATTCCATCACCATGATAACAAGTATTATCTGTTCAAGGATGGAAAAGAGTATATTGTGACAGCACACAAGAAGAAGCTAGAATATTCTTTAGTCCATGCAGGGAAATTGAAAAGGCTAGTTAATGCAAGTCAAAATCTGACTTTGTTGATGGTTAAACAACAAGATTTTGTACATTTTCCTTTCCATGATATTGCTGATATAAATTATGATATCTTTCAGTCTGATAACAGTTCGTCTTTGAAAGAAGATGACAATATGTTGCACAAGGTACCTTTGGTGTTGATCGATGTAGAGAAGGAAGTGTTGGTGCAAAGTGGTGCAAGAGTTCATGAGATGGAAATGCATGCAAGAAAATATGGCACACAACTCATAAAGGGTCATTGTTGGTTTTAGAATGGCAGATTGGTATGGTGAGAAAACTTGGTCAGGATTCGGTACAAGTACATGACTCATTCAACAAAAAATTGCCATGTGGATAGTTGGCAAGGTGAATCTTATTTTCAGTCTTCTTTGAAGTTTAACCATTGTAGAAACATTATGTTTTCTAGAAATCATAGTTGTTGTTCTACAAATTTCAAGAATTTTCATCATGACTCATTCAATTTTAGCAACAGTCGATCAGTGAATTCAAGAGACAATTTATCTTTTTATGAGAAGTTCAATTTTATGAAGTCACGAAGATTTCAGTGGTTCAAGGTTGGAAGAGTGGATAATTAGACTCCTCATCTTTATTTTCTGTAATTAGAGATATTTTGGGGTCCAAAAGCTTCCCATTTGGGAGGTGTGATCAAGTGATCATGTCCTAAGTGGAAAAAATGCTCAAAATTGGAACTACTTAGAATTGGTAATAAATTGATCGATCAAATAGCGTTCGTCATTGCGATCCTAACTACGAAAATTACACTCAAATCCGATGTCGGATGTGGAATATATTCAAGTTTTAATTTTCCCAGTAACCTACAAAACAAGACATTTTAGCTTACAAAAATGTCATCTCAGAAAATATTTGATGGCAAAAAAATTCATTTTTTTTGAGGATTTGATGGCCTTGTTAGGGTCCCGTGATTTGGCTGATTGGAAATCCAAATGACAGTGTAACATCAAACCAATCTTTGGAGCCCAAGGACATAACCTTCCTGGACTCAGAGAGGGCTATCTCTATTTGTGTAAGGGATATCTGTGTGTCTGCTTATTGTGTTATGATTTTAGGCTATCTATGAAGTAGGTTATTTTGCTTTTGGTTTTTAGGTTGTGAGGGATGAAACTGATCAAAGATATAAGATAGGTAAAAAGATGTTAGATCAACTGGGCTATGGGGTCGAAGAGGTCAAGAAAGCTTTCAGATGGTGATACAAGGTTGTTGAAGGGACGATTTGATTCTAGGTAAAATGGATCTTTGGGCAAAATGGAGTAAGATGGACATCAAGTTTGTGAATAACAAAGGTTTTCAAGCATAACTAGTTTAATAGCTGACATAAACATGATAGGGCAAACCATTAATCATGAGAAATGTAACTTTAAGCTAATCAATGCATAGAAATAAACATTCAAGCCATGCATAGAGATATATAACTCTCTAACTTTAGGAAATGGCTATCAGAATTTGGGGAAATACATTTAAGATAGACAAAAAACTCAAATCACTATGTCGGAATGCCTAAACACAGTAATTCAAGCTATTGGGCACTTTAAAAACAAGATTGCATAGTCTTAGGCAAAGGGCAAGATCAGAATAAGACCTCCTTGGTTCAACAAATGACAATCTAATCAGTCAAAGAAAAATTTCATAGATGGAGCTATGGCTAGCCATGAGTAAGTAGGGCATACCGTAAATCATACTTAGCATGCATAAAATCATGAATGAAACAAGCAACAATATCCTTAAGTTATTAAAGAGAAATAAAAAATTATTTAATGTTACTAAGAATGAAGAAAACATGGAAGCTATGAAGAAACAGGAAATTTGAGGTGCCTCCAAAGGCATGTCTCAAATTTATTCTCTATTGTCCTATAACAAGCAAGAACATGGATTTATGAATGAAAACTAGAAAACAAAACATAGAGAGAGACACTATACCATTCTACCAAGTCATGGAATCCAACAACAATCCTCTTTCATCATCCAAGAACATCCAAGAAACTATCCAAAAGCATAAGACAAGTATTTATTCCAAAGCTTATATGACCATATATTGCTTCTATTCATCAATTTCAGCCTTGTTTACAATGAAAGCCTTTGGAATATATAGGCCAAAGTGAGGAAAACCTCTTAGTTCAACTTGCAATCTCATTGGCCTATCCAAAATATCTTATTTTGTCCTTGAGGCTTTACAAAGCCCAAGGCACAAAATATCTCATAAAATATCTAAAAAATGCTAAAAGAGGGAAATAAATTGACTTTTCATAACTTCTCATGTACAAAAATAGCTAAACGCACATGAGGAAAAAGTAGTTTTGAAAGGTTCAATTTTTACAAAAATACTAAAAAAAAACATCAGCAAAAGGTCCCCTGACTTTCCGACAACTTTTGGAAGCCTTCCCGATGTCAAAATGAGGCTCATGATAGCTCGTTGGAAATCTCTAAGTGTCTAATTTCTGAAAATGTTTATTTTTCTCCAAAATTACCACTATAAGTTCTCCAAAAAACGGTTTGTGTGTAAAAACCCAAAAAATAAGCCTTGCTGATAAACGAGGTAGAGTATAGAAAAAGCGAGTGTTTTTCGCCATTTTGGGGGAGAAAATGATCTTCAAATGTTACAAAAATCATTGAGTATGTGCCCCTGAAAATATGGCATCCAATGATACCATTATCATCCTTTTATGATGCCCCAAACTAAAATGGCGATGCCCATGAGTTTTGGCCAAAAACCCAAAAATGACAAAAAATCAAAATATGTCGAATATCGCCCAAACTTGGCGAGCATGACCCTCAAGGGTTTTCAGCAACATGTTGTGAAGAAGAGGACACAATTTGGAGCCTTGAGGTGTCTTTCCTCAATTTTGGTGCCGGGCGCTTCCCTTTAGCCTCCTTGAGTTTTTCTTGAGCAGCCTTCAACTTCCGCCAGGCAAACTGATTGAGCTTTTTATAATGCCCAGTCATCCTCCGTTAAAGGTCCAAGTCCCTGTATGACTTCTCCAATTTCTTCTCCAAGTGATCACTAACCCTCTCAAGTCATGCTTCCCGATTTTTCTCTATCTCTTGTTCGAACAATGCAGTGAGGGGTAGATTGGAGAAGGGCATCTTCTTCTTCTTTTTGTTTCTCAAGGGCCTTTTTAACCCCATGGTTCTTGGCCTCTTTCGCCTAGGGTGATCTTCGCCTTCACTTTCATTGAACTCACCCATGATTTCTTCCAACCTCACTTGTTCTTTGGAGGCCTCCTTCTTGTATTTGATTGCCCGTGTCTCATAAACAGCCATATGGACACTCATTTTCTTGTTTTGGACTGTAAAAAGTGATTGAAATTCCTAGCTCTATGAAGATCATCCCTCAAGGCATCAATTTGGCTTTCTCTATGGATCAAGAGATTTTCTAGGATCCAGGCTTCATTATCACTATCATCACTTTGGATTTGGATGATGTCGAATTCCATTTCCTGTTCATGACTGCTTTCTTCCTTGCCCTTCCCTTTGCTTTGGGTGGCTCTTCTAGTACTCTTCCTCCTGGGCAATTCGACCATGGGCTTCTTTGGAAATTTTCCCTTGCTTCGGAAGGCCCTAGTCACATTTGGAGTTACAATTCTAGGCACCCTTTTCTTTGCTATCCGAGTCTTGGCAAATTTCGGAGAAGAGAGCATGCCCCCTTGCCTAGGAGAGGCAGCTAGCACATGCTCCATGGGCTCTTTACCCTTGTCACTTTGCCCTTCATTTTTTCCAATGTCTTGGATCTCTTCATGGATGCCTAGGTTATCTTTTTGCATCTCTCTTTGAGGGTTTTCCTCCTCATTGTTTTTCATATGTTTATCATGTTGCCCCTCTTATTCTTGAGGTTGATGTTCTTTTTTATGAGGCTTTTGTCCCTCATCCTATAGCTGTTGTGTAACATGCTGTGGCTGATGTGTATCATGTTTTGGCTACCCCTGTTCAACATCTTTTGGCTGCCCCTATTCATCACCTTTTTGCTGCTCCTGTTCATCACCTTCATGCTGCTCCTGTTCAGCACCTTCATGCCCTTGTTGTTTTGTCTCACTGTGATGCTGCTCATCAGCACTTTCATGCCCTTCCTGCTGCTCATCATCACTTTCCTCTTCCTGCCCATGTCCTTCTTCCTCGTCATGGTCATGATCTTCTCCTTCTTCAGGCTCCTTTGTTTATTCTGTGGTAAACTTGAGATTTTTGGGAATAGTTCTGCTAGAAGAAGGCGAAGGATGGTGAGTAGGAGGTGTAGGGGATGTATGAACTGGAGGGACAGTGGAGAAATCCGAATGGGTGATGAAAGTATCCCAAGAGACCTCCCTCTTTTCAAGCTGATGAAGAATGGTGAATTTGATGAGGGAGTGATGGAAGAGGTAGGCTGTTTGCTGTGAAGGAGGCTTCTTCTAAATAGTGGAGGCCATTTTCTCAATGCTCTTGTGTAAGAAGAAAGGAATATTTATCAAATTGGCCCTTGTGAAATGCACGAGCAGTCGAATGTGATAGGCATAGACTCGGGAGAATATTCCCTCACAAGTGAAGTATTTCATGATGATCTTCATGAGGGGGGCATAACTGGTTAAAATATATGAGAAGGGGAAAATAGAAGGACATGAATCTCTGTGCTCAGGCTTTAGAAAGGGCTTGTAATCTTCTGAGTCCAAATGGCTTTGTTTAAACCACTCCTCCCCAATATAGGAGATTTTAGTGGCCTTGGAGATGGACCTTGGAGAGAATTTGAAATCAAGGCCTGCTAGCTGGAAATGCTTGTCCTGAAACCTCAAAGCACAAAGATGTGTCAAAGGAGAAAAGCTCTTCACCTCTTGCACTCTTTGACAAAAATATAAACACGCAACCTCATGGAAATTGAACAAGACTGATGGGTTGGCATTCTCTTCTTTAGTGGAAACAGGCTCAAATCTCTTATGCAAGCCACTCCTACTATCCTACCTAGGAGGCATCTTGTTTTGAATTCTCTCCACAACACCAAGCTGCCTCAAATGGCTTTTGAAATGCTTTCTCAAACACAAATATGTCCTCTTTTTTATTCACTGTTTGACCAAGGCATATTTGCCCCAAAGGCTGTGTGAAATGTTTCTTTAATATCAGCTCTCAGCTCCTTCCAAATCGCTCCTTGTCTTCCTTTGTATGCCAATCAAAAAATAGTTATAATAACAAGCACACAGTCAAACAAAAAGGTGCACATAGTCAAATGATCACTGTGTTGGGTAAGGTCACAAAGCTTTTTTGTGTTTTTGTGTAAGCAAGACAGCCTTGCAGAAAACAAAACACCCCTCCCAATCAAAAACACTTCTCTTTGTATTTCACTGTCTCATATACACATGTAGACAAAACACCTTCAGACTAAGTTAAAAGATATTTCACCACAATTTGTTTTATGGGACAAATAAGGCAGCAATTTTTTCACTATTTGACTTATTCAAATAATCACTATGTTTTCCTTACAAACATTGCTTTACCTTCTAAAATTTTTTTCACCATACACTTGGCTGACAGAGGTTAGCTTTGCCTTATCATAGTTAGGGCACCTCCAACAATTTGACAAAACCTCTACTACTGTGTATATTTTGACTTGTAGGTTTATGTTTTGGCACTTTTTTGAGGGAAATGTTTAGGCCTTTAGACACCAATATAAAGACACCACTTTTATTATGTCAATCTTGGGCAATCATAGCCACAACAACCTCGGATTTTAAACAGAACATTCAACCCTCCTTACCACTATTTTCTTCACTACATATTGCTGATAGAGTTTATGGTTTTATCACTGTCTTGAGGGTAGCTTTAGGCTTTTTGACACAAAAATGATCACTCCACTAGCCTCCCACTGTAACAGACTTCTTCAGAATATTTACCCAACACGGCTTGACTCATACCAAGAGTTTCATTTTTTTGCCACCATTTAGTCTTGAAAAAACACAGAATTGATCACCCTTTTAGAAAGTTGAATATACCAAGGAGGCAAACAAAATACCTCCAAGATCGATGGCAACCATTGTTTGAAGAGTTTGAGCAGCTTCAAGACTTGTTGAAGGCATTTTATATGTTAAAACATGTGTGGCACGTTCAAAAGGGTAAGCACCATGAAGCAGACAAGGTGTCAGGTCGATGGTGGCTGGTCGTGACAGGCGCCTATAGGCACGTCGGGCAACAATATAACTTCTTTGTAAACTTTCTCCTGAACGCACCGCACGCTTTTCTAGGCGCACTGCGCAGTCTTAAAGCTCCAAAAATTGCAATTTTTTGCTCAAGAATTCTTTTTTTCGGTCAGAGAACAACAAAGGGGAGTGTTGCTCATGTTTGAAATGAAAAATAGATCTTGGCAACAGTCTTTAACTCTTTTTGAAAGTGAACAAGTAAATTACCCTTGAGTTTGATTTGTGAGGGTTTTGAAGGCTTGTTTGATAAAGGTATTGGTTTGAACAAAGCGTGAAGCTTATGTCCTTTCAAAACATAATCGAGACTCCTTTTTTGTTCAAATAAAGGACATAGTGGCAAGAACCACTTCCTTTATAGGCCTGACCCTTTTTTGAAGTAAAGAAACCTTTTCAAGAATTAAAAACTGTCACTGCTTCTTATTAAGGAATGAAACATTGTTTCCCTTTTGATGTCTGTACTGTAGAAAGAAATTCTGCTTGTTAGAGGGAAGCCTGGCTCAAATCCATATAGTGATTATAGATGCATTATCCAAATGACTTTTCTCTTTCACTGTGGGTGAAGCTTAGTTGCATTCACCCAGGCTTTACCATCATCTGTTCATCAAAAGGGAACTTTTTTTTCTTATTTTAAAGACCTCTCCTTTACTCAAAATGCAACAACAAGGTACCTTTGACCTATTTTCATAAGGAACATGCCTTCATTTGTAACAATGGAATGCTTTATTGGCTTTGAATGATGTTCCAAAACTCGAAACACATGCCATAATCCTTCTTGCACATTTATGAACCTATGTGTCTAGTTGCAATGCCTCTTTGGGAAAACTAAGCTCAAGTTACCTTCTTGTCCACTATGATGAGTTATTGAAAGAAATTTCCTTATGAACAGGAAGAATAGAACTTTTGAAAAACAATCATCACTTTTTTGGCCTGTGCTTAACCTAGCTGATTTCAACTACTTTCAACTCTGTTTTGTTAAAGGAACATAGACTAAATGTCAAGCTTGTTTATCAAGGAGATGGATCTTTGTAACTTTTAAGGAAGTTACATCCCTTAGCAAGGTTTTTTCATTTTTGGCTTCAGGCTGTCTTTGAAAGAAATCTCTGATAGGAGATAAGTCAGCTTCTTTGATAATTATAGTACTCATGCTTTCCCTTTGTTTTTAACATCATTTCTCTATTCAGAAGCCTTCAACTATCTCCTACTGTTCTTAAAATTTGTCTCTCATTTAGTGAAAACCCTAAAATAAATCATGGTCCCTGGCCCTCTGCTTATAGATGAAGGAGGAATTTTCAGTCTTCAACCCTCTTCTTACAAAATAAAAGAGGTTTTCTCAGTCTTCAACACTCTGCTTATAAAATGAAGGAGGTTTTCTCAGTGATGCCATTTCATCAGCCTTTTGTTGGCAATATGATGAAGAGTGTTGTCCTTGATGGCAACCCACTAAATGAAGATGAAGACATGAGACTATTGACATGTGTTGTCCTTGATGGAAATCCACCTGATGAAGTTATTCATGACTTGATGGACTTAGTAAATGATGTAAATCTGATATGAAATGATGTTTGCTAGCAATATGATGCTAAGGGTTGTCCTTGAATGGCAAGATGATGGAAACTTACTTGATCAAGTTGTGCTTGATAGAACATGTCTTGATGAACTAAATCTGATGTATCTATAGTGTGTACAGAAGGCAATGAAGAAAGGAATTCAGTATGTGCTAAATCTTGATGAAAAGAGTATGTCTCTAGGCATACGCGGATTTTCCTAGGGGAAGTCGCGTATGCACGCGGGAATAAACGTGCCAAGTCGCGTATGGGAAAAAGCACTCCTAAAGTGCAAAACCAGGGGTAACCACCATGGTATTGACCCATTGTATTGGGTAATGATTCGTCTAAATGACCCCGTCCAGGAATACCATCGAAAGTAATGAGGTTTTGGCTCATGGTATTGAAAAAGGGTAAACCTATATAAGGAGAAGAAATTCATTGTGCAAATCATGAGTGTGGTGCAAAATGTCTGAGCTTGAATGAATACTTCTCTCTGAAGTATATCTGAATGGAAAGGGTTACACTTGAATGAAAGATCTGAATGAATGATGCACCGATGAAGGAGTGATGAAGAAAGGGATCTAGATCTGAAATGCACTTGTATTTGCTAGATCTGTTTATGGAAGGCTTGGATCTATGATGAGGCGAACATCTGTCTGAAGTAAAGGGTTGAATCTGAACTAAATGTCTGATCTGAAGATGTATGCAGCTCTGTAATGGTTGAAGATCTATACGCTACTTTGCCGCAGAAGAAGCGCGTATATACGCGGCTTCGCTGAATAAAAAGCACGTATGCGCACTGAAATTGGTTCTATAATTTATACTGAAGTATACGCGGGTTTGTATGGACGGAAGCGTGTATATACGCGACATCAGTGAAAGGAAAGTGCGTATGCAAACTAGGGTTTGCTGAAGCATGGGGTATGAAACATCTGATCTGTTCTGCTGTATTACTGCTATCTAATCTGTGTTGTCTGAATTGATAAGTATCTGTTGGTGATGTATGTTTGAGCTTAAATGTATGAAGAGGGTCCAGTCTGAAAATATGATGAAACGTGGCCTGCAAGTAGATTAATGCGTGGAAGCTTTGGATCCAGTGTGAAAATTGATGAAACGTGGTCCATGGGGAATGCGGTGTGACCTTCGGTGGGGGTGTGCTCCCTTCAGTGTAAGTACAGTAGCGAGGATCGGGGTCGTGGCTCCTTCCGGGAGAGCTGGTAAAGCGAGTCGGGGGTTGGAGCTCCTTCGGAGAAGGCAGTAAACGAGCGCGGAGTGGGTATTGCTTGTGTCTTTGGTAAGTTGCGCACCAGCACATATGTTGTAAGATGTTTTCTCTATAATAAAATATTGAAGGCTGAGCAACTGCAGTGGTGGTTTTCTCCCGACTTGGGTTTCCACCTAAAAATCCTGGTGTTCATGTGTGATGCTTTGTGTGATGGTTTATTCTGTTCTTACTACACATGTTTACTGTTTATAGAACATCTAATAAATGAATGATGGAATTATGTAAGTGAAGAACTAATGGCATAATTAGATCTCTGGGTATACGCGAGTTTCATGAAGGATATCCGCGTGTATACGCTAGTTGGCTTCAACAAAGTAGCGTATGGGTTTTAGAGCATGAAAAAGTAAAAAGTTTGAATATGCTGTAAACACTGATTCACCCCCCCCCCCCTCTCAGTATTTTTCCCAACAATTGGTATCAGAGCAGGTCCTTGTGCAGAAGCTTGATCGCTTAAAGGAGATCCGTCGCAATGAGAAGTCAAGAAGGAGTAATGTCTATAAAGCCACCTCTATTCAATGGAAGCAATCTGATATTCTGGAAGGTACGTACAAAAGCATATCTGCAAAGTCTTGGTGCATATGTATGGGCAATCGTGGAAGAAGGTTATCAATACCCGGCAAGTATTCCTACTGATGCAGCAGAAAGGAAGAAGTATGAAACCAATGCCAAAGCAGTAAATGTCTTGTTAGGAAGCATGTCTGAATCAGAATTTGCTAAAGTGATGCAGCTACATTCAACAAAAGAAATATGGGACAAAATCATTCTGAGCTATGAAGGAGATACAAAGGTAAAAAGTGCAAAACTCCAAACTCTTAGAATTGAATATGAAACCTTGAAGATGCATAGTGATGAAAGTGTTGCCAGTTTCTTTCTCCGTCTAGACGATATTGTAAATCGGATGAGAAATTTGGGAGAAACCATAACTGATACTACTTTGGTAGAAAAAGTCTTAAGATCCTTGACTCCAAGATTTGACTCTAAAGTTTCAGCTATTGAAGAAAGGCAAGATCTGCAAACTCTTACTATTGTTCAATTACATGGTATTTTGACAGCGTTTGAAATGAGACAAGGAGGTCCTTCTCAAATCAGAGAAGCTACTTTTAAGGTGTCTACAAAAGGAAAGGAAAAGGAAGGTGTCAAAGAAACCAACTATATATCCGAATAAGAAGAAGCGAATTTTGTGAGAAAAATCCAACTAGGTACTGGAAGATTCAAAGGTAAGCTTCCCTTCAAATGTTTTGAGTGTGGAAAAGTTGGTCACTATGCTGCTAAATGTCCTTATAAAGAAAAACATGGTAAAGGGAAACAATTTGAAAAGAGGAAGAGTTTCTATGCAAATGAAGATGATGATGAAGTATCCAGTGAAGATGAAGAAGATTCTGACCATGATCTGAAAGTGCTCATGGCAAAGAAGCAAAAGAAGAAGGCTACTCAAAGCAAGCAGAAACCTCAGAAAACATGGTTAGCAGAAATTGAAGAAGATGAATCAGATAGTGATTGGGGTCACGATTGTCTCATTGGTACAATGAGTTGTGAAGATAGTGAAAGTAAAGCTGTGGATCTAGAAGAAGCTATCAAGATCAAAGTTGAAGAACAACAAAAGGAAATTGATAAGAAAGATTCTATCTACAAAGAGATGATCTCTCAAATGAAAGATCAAATAGAGATGCTGAATGGACAGGTGGACAAGTATCAAAGGTTTCATACTTATGCATCCAATCGAATTAAAGAACTAGAAGCATAAATCAACGATCTAAATACATATCTCGAAAAATCAAGCAAGAAGAATGAAGGACTTGAAGCTGCAATCATCTCTCTGCAAGCAGATCTTGAAGCATCAAGTAAGAAGAATGAGGAACCTCTACAAACATTTGAAAAGGAAGGCCTTGAAGTAGAAATCATCTCTCTCAAAGAAGATCTGGAAAAATCAAATAAGAAGAATGAAGAGATGCAACAAACTTGTGAAGAAAATGAAAATTGGTTGAAAGAAGAGATTCTAAATCTGAAGGATCAAGTAGAAGATGGAAGAAGGAAAGAAGAAAGCATGAAAAAGCAATGTCAAGCCTTGGAGGTTGAGGTAAACATTCTCAAAGGTAAATTAGAAGAAAAGATTAAACTTTTGAGGTTTCAAGATAGTACTAACATTTTGGACAACATTCTGAGTAATCAAAGGTCTCCTGCTATCAAACTTGGTCTTGGTTTCCAAGAAACTGTTAAAGGAGAATCCAGCTCACAAGGAAGTGCTAAAACTTCAGAGGATGACAATGCAAAACCTGAAGTGTTGAAAGAGACAAAAGGTCAACCAACAATGATGAAATCTCAAAGGAAATCAGTCAATAAAGTTGAATGATTTAAATGTCATAATCATGGGCATGTTGCAGCAAATTGCAGGAGAAGATCATTTCAGCCTCAAACAAACAGTTCCTACATAGAAAGTTACTCTGGTTTCTTCAAGGGATATTGTTTTTCATGTAACAAGTATGGACATAAAGCAGCTGATTGTAAAAAGAGGAAGATTAGAAATACTCATTATGATTCTTATGCTTATTTCTCTGGACACATGAGATGTTATTTATGTAACAAGTATGGACATGTAGAAAAGGAATGCAAGTTGAACAGATCTGAGAAAGTGGACAACTTTCAACACATAGTTAGGAAGTTCAAGCAAGTTTGGAAAAAGATGGAGAACCGATCAGAAACGTAGGGAATTCTGACCCTACTGCAGTCATCCGCTTCTGAAGCTGACTATTCTTATTGACTGCAGGAATGATGTGGGATACATTATGAGATTTAGTAATGTATCATCATAGGGGGAGCAATGCATGATGACTCTCATGGTTGATTTGATTATTCTGGTTATGTTTACTTCTGACAGCGCATCTGATGGGAAAGGACAGATACAGGAGGTACAAACTCAAGAGGAAATGAAGGAAAATGAAAATTTTCTATGCTTCACTTTCCATACGCGGGTTATATTAACAAAAGTCGCGTATACACACGAGTTTCATTAGACACAGCCGCGTATGCTTTGATGATAAGAGAATTTATATGCTAGCTAAAGATCTGGAGCAGAGGCTCAGGGGGAGTAACAGTCTGATTGTTAATCACTGTATTATTAACTCTATATCAGCTTAATTTCTCATTTTTAAATAATGATGACATGATACTTGGTTACTTATGTTGAAGATTATGGATGAGTCCTGGTTGCCTGATGATGAAGAGTATTCATTGCTAAGATGAAAGTCTTATAAATCAGAGATAAGGACAGATCATGCAGAGATTGTTGCTGATGACTTGCTGATAAAGGTATTCAGGTTGCACTAGTTAAGGAGAAGCACTAGTTCAGGGGGAGCAGCAGGTTGAATACTAATGATTGCATTGTTGGCAATATGACTGCTTATTCTTGGTTATTGTGATACTCATGCTTAATGATGACTTGGTACATGGTTTATTATGATGTGATTTTGATCCCGGTTTACTGAAAAGTATCTTTTGTGTTCACACATGGATAAATCATGCAGAGCTTTGTTACTATGGTTGAGATCTTTTGCCTACATATGTTACTTCATGTTAAATCTTGAAGATCTTGATGATATTGGACCACATGGATTATTTCTTGACACATATTTGAAGATGTTGTTTTGATATGATAATCTCTCTTGGAAAGATTGTATTGATGCTGCAAAGAATATGAAGGCTTGGTTACTAATGTGCTTATGCTACAACCGTTGGATGACGCTTGAAGACACAACTGCACTGTTCTATCTATCTGTAAGTCTGGGGAAGCATTCAAAAGAAGCTGAACAATGTCTTTTTCTCACAGAGGATCAGATCTGGTTAAAATTTAGAAGATGGAATTGGATACGCGGGTTTCCTGAAACACAGTCGCGTATATACGCGAGTTAATGCACAGAAAACCGCGTATGTATGATTGCTGACATTTTTTTTGGAGTCAGCTCTCTTCAGCACAGCTACAGTGCTGTTTGATGTTTCTGATACTGTTTGATATCTCTGGTGGTGTTCCAGTTCGTATAATATTGTTTCGATCTCTGATGTTTGGATAAAGATGCCTTGATGATTTGTTGGTGAAAGTGTTCAGGATGCACAAACTAAGGGGGAGTCTTAGTCATATGAAAAGGATGCTTGGATGCACAGATTCAGGGGGAGCATTAGCGTTGCTGAGTATAATGCATTATTGGCATTATGATGGTTCTGAAATATGTTCTCTTTCTTGAGGACTTTCAGGTGTTGGTCATAAATGGTCATTTTTGTAGTTTGATGAAAAGGTCATGTTGAGACCCATGATGTAAATTTGTAATTTTCAGTCATGTAAGGACTTGTCAAATCTTGTAAACCCACTTAGTTGGGTAGCTGAGTCAAATTTGTAAACCCACTTGATTGGGTAGTTGAGTCTCTTATGTAAATCCACTTGGATGGATCTTTGATGTAAGTGTGAGTCATTGGTGATAGGAACTTCATAGAGTCATGTACTTCATTGGAAAATATGGTTGAAGATTCAGCATGAACTCAGGGGGAGCTTGGTCACTTAAGTATATATCAGATCTGTAGAACGCTTCTTCGACATGAGGAGAAAAAGGGGGAGAGTATGTTGTTTTTTATCTGCCCTTTGCCCTTGATGTCAAAGGGGGAGAATGACATGGTGTTTGAATGAAGAGAAAGAATGATATCAAATAGCAAAAATGGGGAGAGTGACATGGTGTCATTGTATTCTTAATATACCTATCTGTTGTGGTAACCAAACACCATTGTGGTTGCCATCAAGACCAAAGGGGGAGATTGTTGGCAATATGATGAAGAGTGTTGTCCTTGATGGCAACCCACTAAATGAAGATGAAGACATGAGACTATTGACATGTGTTTTCCTTGATGGCAATCCACCTGATGAAGTTATTCATGACTTGATGGACTTAGTAAATGATGTAAATCTGATATGAAATGATGTTTGCTAGCAATATGATGCTAAGGGTTGTCCTTGAATGGCAAGATGATGGCAACTTACTTGATGAAGTTGTGCTTGATAGAACATGTCTTGATGAACTAAATCTGATGTATCTACAGTGTGTACAGAAGGCAATGAAGAAAGGAATTCAGTATGTCCTAAATCTTGATGAAAAGAGTATGTCTCTAGGCATACGCGGATTTGCCTAGGGGAAGTCGCGTATGCACGCGGGAATAAACGTGCCAAGTCACGTATGGGCAAAAGCGCTCTTAAAGTGCAAAACCAGGGGTAACCACCATGGTATTGACCCATTGTATTGGGTAATGATTCGTCTAAATGACCTCATCCAGGAATACCATCGGAAGTAATGTGGTTTTGGCTCATGGTATTGAAAAAGGGTAAACCTATATAAGGAGAAGAAATTCATTGTGCAAATCATGAGTGTGGTGCAAAATGTCTGAGCTTGAATGAATACTTCTCTCTGAAGTATATCTGAATGGAAAGGGTTACACTTGAATGAAAGATCTGAATGAATGATGCACCCATGAAGGAGTGATGAAGAAAGGGATCTAGATCTGAAATGCACTTGTATTTGCTAGATCTGTTTATGGAAGGCTTGGATCTGTGATGAGGCGAACATTTGTCTGAAGTAAAGGGTTGAATCTGAGCTAAATGTCTGATCTGAAGATGTATGCAGCTCTGTAATGGTTGAAGATCTATACGCTACTTTGCCGCAGAAGAAGCACGTATATACGCGGCTTCGCTGAATAAAAAGCGCGTATGCGCACTGAAATTGGTTCTATAATTTATACTGAAGTATACGCGGGTTTGTGTGGACGGAAGCGCGTATATACGCGACATCAGTGAAAGGAAAGCGCGTATGCAAACTAGGGTTTGCTAAAGCATGGGGTATGAAACATCTGATCTATTCTGCTGTATTAATGCTATCTGATCTGTGTTTTCTGAATTGATAAGTATATGTTGGTGATGTATGTTTGAGCTTAAATGTATGAAGAGGGTCTAGTCTGAAAATATGATGAAACGTGGCCTGGAAGTGGTGTCCTAGTGGAAGCTTTGGATCCAGTGTGAAAATTGATGAAACGTGGTCCATAGAGGTACTGAGGGTTGTAGCCTTCAGTCAGGGGGTCATAGCTCCCTTCCAGGTGAGGCTGGTAAACGAGATCGGGGGGTCGTATCTCCCTTCCAGGAGAGGCTGGTAAACGAGTTAGGGGGTTGGAGCTCCCTTCCAGGAGAGGCTGGTAAACAAGCGCAGGTGGGTGCCTGCGTGCTGGTAGAGTCTGCACCAACACATATGTTGTAAGATGTTTTCTCTATAATACAATATTGAAGGCTGAGCAACTGCAGCGGTGGTTTTCTCCCGACTTGGGTTTCCACCTAAAAATCCTGGTGTTCATGTGTGATGCTTTTTGTGATGGTTTATTCTGTTCTTACTGCACATGTTTACTGTTTATAGAACATCTAATAAATGAATGATGGAATTATGTAAGTGAAGAACTAATGGCATAATTAGATCTTTGGGTATACGCTAGTTTCATGAAGGATATCCGCGTGTATACGCTAGTAGGCTTCAGCAAAGTAGCGTATGGGTTTTAGAGCATGATAAAGTAAAAAGTTTGAATATGCTGTAAATGCGTTCTTACCTCTCAGTATTTTCCCAACACCTTTAATAGTGTTATTTTTCCTTTTACTACCTTTCCATGCTTGAGCAAATGAAGAATGAAAAATTGATAATAGTCAAGATGGGCACTTCTCTAAGACATGTAATTCTGCTTTTTCAAATATCTCTGTGCCTCTTTAGACATCACAAGAATTTTGGTTAGTATTTGCAAAGCACTTCTTGTCATTCATAATTTACTAACATTTGATTGTGATTGGAGGAGCTTAATGAAACAACTCTCTACCCTGTAGCTGCATCCCAGGCTCAAAATCACATGAGAAGTAGCTGTCCTTTCATGTTGAGCCAAATACTGTCTTCTGGGATGTTGGTACACTTATACTCTTGAAGGATCCATTGAAACACTGTAAAACCACCTAATATTAGTTTGACCTAGGGCATGTGCATTGCTGAGACTTTAGGGCTTGTTAGTGGCACGACTTAAGGTTGTAACCAACTTTATTTGCAGAATGGGAAGGTTTGTTATGACTGGTTGATCATAGATAGAGGTTATTTGGCATATGATAGTTTGCCAAGGGAGAAATTCCTAGAGCGCCACTTCCTAACTTAGGGGGGAATTCTTGGACAGATTTGGATTATTTTCCTTGGAGCTGATGGAAAAGCTAGTATGGTTGAGGCTAGATAGGGCTTGATAATGAGGTTTCATCTCGTCATGGGTGGATTGAAAAGGTAGGAGGGAAAAAAAATTTACAGGTGTTTTCCAGCTAGCAAATTTGACAATTTTTTAGATCAACTGCTAGAAAAGTTGGTTGTTACAACTAGTCATCATCAACAAGTGAAAAATATTGATGACTAACAGTGGCTCCATTTGGGGAGGCAGCTCCTTTTCAGGAGGTGTCCATAATTTCAGATCTTTGGCTTATGAAGAACAGTGCCTTATCCATTGGCGCAAATTTCATTCTTCCTTGATGCTATTTCTGAAAATTGACAACATGATTAGCATCAATGATATTTCTACCTACCCCATTATCTTTCCTAACATTTTTTCTTCCTTTGGGTGTGTTTAGACTAGCAACCTTTTGACGATATATTTTTTTTGAAAAATGAGCCTATCTATTTCTACACTTATATCTTCCGGGATTTCAGGTTAAACTGATGAAATCCTTTGTTTCTCTACCTATGCTAGATCAACTGTCAAGGTTAAGCTGTTTGATAGGATTTTGTTCTCTAATCTAAAACATGAAATTGAAAAATGACCAAATCAGGATTAGGCAGTCTAATTTGTCATGTACTTGTGGCGCGAAAGACAAGCTGTACACAAATATTATTCTGCATAAAATGAAATCTATAAAAGCGGGACTAAGATACACAATTTGGTTTTCATCCCTACTTTACTCTTTGGTTCTGTTTTGAGCATGTGGAACCAGTATCTTTTCATAATCTACTCTCTTTGATAAGTCAAGCTTACACAATGTTGACCATCTTTTCCACTCACTAACTTATCAAGAAATAAATTTAAAACATGTTCAGCTATAATTAGGCTAGATAACCAAACAAGACATTTGAGCACTAGTAGCGGCATTTAGACTTGTGCTCTTTCCGAATGACTATTTTTTGAACATGGGGCCTTCTTTCTATTTTTCAAACTGCCCTCCTTTCTATTTTTCTATTGTTTTTGAATTTTCTATTTTTTATCTATTTTTCAAACAATGATATATACAATGATTGAAAATGTTTCAAAATTGGAGATCCTGACAAAAATAATGCTTTAATGTCCTGCCATTCACAGGACCTCCAAAAGTTTCACTCCCATCAAGTTCTTGCAGGAAAAAGGCATTATTTCCGCTAACTGAGTTGATGATGAAAGGCCCCTTCCATAAGTTTTCAAACTTACCATATTTACCTTTGTCTTCTCTTCTAGAATCCCATTTTAGCACTTTGTCCCCAATTTGAAAATCATTTTCCTTGGTCCTTCTGTCAAAAGTCTGGTTTATTTTGTCTTGCGCTAACTGAGCCTTTTGGTAAACTTCTTCTCTGGTTTGCTGTAAATGGATAGTCTGATTTACCCTTCTTTGTATGTCATTTTATTCTATTTGAACTTCTTGCAGTAACTTCATTACTGGGAGCCCTAAGGATGTTGGGAAAATGGCATCTATGCCATACACTAGTTGGTAGGGAGACATGCCGATTGATTTCTTGGTGGTCAGTCTATCAGCCCATAGAGCGTGTACTAGTTTTCCATGCCATGCCTTTTGATTTTGTTACAAAAATTTCTTGATGATGTTGACTAGGATTTTGTTAGAGGACTCGGCTAAACCATTACCTTGAGGGTAATAAGCTATGGAATGTCCTAATGAAATGTGATATTTGTAACAAAAGTCAACCATTCTTTTGGAGGAGAAGGCAGAGGCGTTATCTGTAATTATCTTTCTAGGACAACCAAATCTAGATAGGATATTGGTTTCTAGGAACTTGATGATGACTGAATCGGTGGCATTCCTGGAAGGTATGGCTTCTATCCATTTGGTAAAGTAATCAGTGGCTGTAAGGATCCATTTATGTTGAGCGGATGAGGAAGGGTGAATTTCCCCAATAAAATCTAGACCCCATTGTTGGAAGGGTCCTTCGACTATGATGGGGTGTAAGGACAAAGGTAAAAGCTTTTTCTTGCCATAAAAAATTTGACATTTATGGCATGTCATAACTAGCTTGTGAGTGTCAGGAAATAAGGTAGGCCAATAATAACTGGCTCTAAGGATTTTTTTCATTGTGGTTTTCCAGTAGAGATGACCTCCACACTCTCCTTCATGCATTTCGTGCATAATTTTCTCTGCATCAGACTCAAGAAAACATTTAAGCAGCATGCCAGTGGGATTTTTCCAATATAGAAATCCATCTATAATGCAAAATTTTAAATATTTTTGTTTAAGAAATCTTGCTTTTGTCTTTGATAAAGTTGGAGGAGCATTTAGATAAAATAATACATAAAGGATATCTGCATACCAAGGTGAACTTAAAAATACTTGTTCAACATGAGGGGTTATGCATTCTTCTTATTCTTCTAAGGCATCAACAAAATTTATATCGAAAGCTTGGAGGTTGGTTTCAGCCATTAGTCTTGCAAGTCCTTGTCCTTTAACCAGTTTGGTAGGTCGTATTTCTAAGTCATATTCTAAGATGATAGCGATCCATTTTCCCCTTTTACCATCGGGATCTTGGTTTAATATGTCTTTGACGACAGTATTAGGGACAAAAGAAATGACATGAGAATGCAAGATGTAAACTCGGAAATATTTCAGTGCTTTTACCAATGCGAATGCCTGTTTTTCCATGATGTTATATTTCAAGGGAGCATCTCTTAGGGATTTTCTAAAAAAGGCAATGGGTTTCTCTTACCCTGCTGCGTTTTTTTGCAACAACACAGCAATTATTGTGTGTTCAGAGGCAAATGAAAAAATGTAAAAATCTTTGGCGAAATCAGGACTTATCAATAATGGTGTTTCAGTTAGGGCCTTTTTAACTAGTTCAAAAGATTTTTTGGCTTCTGTAGTCCACTTAACCCCGACCTCCTTTTTCAACATATTTGTGATATCTCTCAGGAGTTCGGCAAGGTTTGGGATGAATCTTCTTAGGAAAATTTTCTTTCCGATAAAGGATTGCAGCTCTTTTATGTTTCTGGGGTGACTTATTTGTAATATGCCTTCGAATCTCTGGGGGTCTATTTTTATTCCCTCTTCCGAAATAATGTGACCTAGGAGTTTTCCTTCTTCTAGACCGAAGAGTGTTCTCTTGGGGTTTAGGGATAAACCATATTTTCTACATTTGTTAAAAACCTTTCTTAAGTGCACCAGGTGTTCTTCATCTGATTTGGAATATATTGTAATATTGTCAAGATATATGACTATTAAATAACTCATGTCTTATGAGAAGGCTATGTCCATGGCTCTTTGGAATGTGGCGTCGGCATTCATCAATCCAAAAGGCATTTTAACATACATAAAAGTGCCCCAAGGTGTGGTGAAAGTTGTTTTGTGTTGATCAGTGGGGTAAAACAACACTTGGTTATAACCAGAAAAACCATCAAGTAATGAGATCCTTTTAGCACCTACTACCTTTTGAAGTATGTGGTCCATTTTGAGCAAGGGATAGTTGTCCTTTAAACAGACTCTATTTAGGTTTCAGAAATCGATATAGAGTCTGATTTCACCAGTATTTTTCCTAACTGATACCAGATTTGAGACCCACTCAGAGTACCTGAGGGACACTATTATCCCAACATCATACATCTTTTTTATTTCCTTTTCAACCAAAGGTAGTAACACTGGGTTTATTCTTCTTAAATTTTGTTTGAAAGGCTTCTGGTTTTCTTTGAGGGGGATCTTATGTTGAATGATGCTTGTGTCGTATGATTTCAAATCCTGGTATCCCCATGTGAAGACATCTTTAAATTCTTTAAACAACTTGATGTACTTCTGTTTTATGTGAGGCGGAAGGGTTTTGGATAGTCTGATCTTTCTAGGTTCTTTCGAGCTTCCTATGTTATATTCTTCTATGTCAACCTCAGTAGATTCCATTTTTGGCTTTTTGGCCACATCGTTAAAATCAAAAAATTCCTCTAAAGGCACAAGCCCTCTGGGTATGGTGTCATTTTCATAGTGTAAGACTTCGAGGTCTCTTTGTTCAATGTCCTCTCCTATCTCAGTTCCATATGAATGGTCTACCAGGTTTAGATTTGTCCAAGAAGGTGGATTTGGCTCTTGGTCTTGATTTTTGCCAGATTTCTTTTCTTCATTTTCGAAGTCTATTTTGGTTACTTCAAATTCATTCCTAGATTGTAAGAAATCATCAATTTGAACATCATCTTTGAATATCTTCCAATGGTTAATATTATCTGGTACTATGGGCGATGTTTGACCTGAATACTATATTGCTCACTTAAACATGGTATTTGGCCATTTCTTGCAGCAAAGGCGAGCTCATTTGCTAGGCTATTTTGAATCCTAGGAATATAAGTGAGTTCATACTTCTCAAAGGTTTTTAGGATGTCTAAAGCTACATTCCCATATTCTCTTAGTCTTGGGGTTTTTTTATTGAATATTCACCTTTGATTTGCCTGATTACAAGTTTTTAATCTCCCTGGGCTGATACTTTCTTGGTGCCTAAGTCCTTAAGTATGTGTAGACCAAGGAGAAGGGCCTCATATTCTGCAATGTTGTTAGTACATTGGAATTCTAATCTAAAATAATGGCCTTCATTAGTATTGTGTATCCAGATGCCAACCCCCGAACCAGTTTTTCCACAAGAACCGTCAAAGCTTATACTCCAAAGAGATTTTTTTTCATACATGATACTAAGCTGTTTTTCAAGTTTCTTGGAGCTTTGGTCATCAATTTCTTCATTGAGTAATGGGAAATGTGTTTTTGATGGTTTGAAAACCTCTTCATTTTCTATTATCTGCTTTTTTATATCGCTTTCATTGTATAAGATAAAATAATCTAAATTGGAATGAATGGAATAAATGGGAGTGTTGTTTAGCTTATCCCGGTTGCTAACCATGTATTTCATGTGAGTTTCTCGATATAATATCCTAGTTTGGCTGAAAAATGGGATGGTAGCGAATGACATATCCATTTGAAGGTTACCTTGTATTTTGGCATCCCACGCCCTTGATAGTAGCATTCCATAATTAGGAGGGATATCAACCACTACTACGTCCATGACTAGGTTTTTTGCTGGTAATTGTGTTAAAGAAAAACACAGGTTCTTTATTAGACCTAAACATTTGACCTGACTTGAGTCAAAAGAGTACAGGTTTTTGTAAGGTTGAGTTACCTCTAGTCCCAGGTTTTCCATGATTTCTTTAGGTATGAGGTTATGGGAGGCACCATAATCTAACATGACATTATGTAATATCTTGTCCCGTATGTTCAAGCTCACATAGAAAGGAGAGACAGTTCCTTCTTGGTATTCACCTTCTATCTTGGGACTGAATAAGAGCTCGAGTTTTTCATTATTTAGATTTAAAGTATCTGCCTCATTTCCTATATCAAAAAATTTGAATATTTTAGATCTATACCTATCTACAGTTATTAGCTCAGTAAGGGGTATAGTTATTTTTATTTTGGAAATCTCCCCTTCGAAACTAAAAGGGGTTTGTAGCTTGGACAGATTTGTTAGCTTTTTTGGAGATGACTTTCTCTATGTTCTTAATTTCCTGACTCTGGTTCGGGACTTTTTTTGACACAGCCATGTCGGGAGTCTTTGTGGAGGTACTAGGAGCATTTGAGCCAAGACTTGTTTGAATATCTTTGTCTTTGTTTTGGTCAATTTTCTTGACCACAATTTTGTTGCTATCCATGGCTTTTTTAAGGATGGTATTAGGGGTTTTAGCAGTGTTAAGGTTACCCTTCTTGGATTTGTCTTGGTTTTTTCTGCTTCTAATGTTATACTGCCTGTGAGCTTCTATAATGGCATTCTGAAAATTTATGGCAGGATCTTCTAGATCTTCATAGTTGGTTTCGTCCTAATTCGGAGAGAAGAATTCCTGCTCTTCTGCTATGAGGTAAACCTCACTCTTGTTATCAGAACCTATGAGGTTCAAATGATTTTCATCAATGGTTTCAATATCCTTATCATCCTCATCAATATAATTCTCACCGAAGGATGGCCTGATTTGTTGGTCTTTTCCCCTTGGTTTATTTTGAGACTCGTCTCTTCTAAAGTTTTGGTTCCGGTTTTGAGGGTTTGGCTGGTTGTCCTTAAGAGGTGCTTTTTCACTCATTTTTTCCCACATATTTGTCATGGATTTGACTGGGCCATCTATTCTAGGATCTGAGGGAAATACCGAAGGGGAAAATTCGTCATGGTGGGTGATTCCCCTTTCTGCTCTTATCCTAGCTCTCTTTTCGGCTAAGTTGGATTTTGCATTTATAGCCACTTTTTGAATTTCTTCTAAGGTAGGGGGGTCCTTGTCTCTTAGCTGATAAGTCATGTCTGGGTCAAAACCCTCGGGGAATTTCGCCAGGGCTGAGCCAAGTGGAGGTTTGAAGTGAAGTGGGAGGGCGTTATACACACTGTTGAACATAGTGCAGTATCCCTGGACACTTTCCCCATTTTCCCGTTTTAGATTGTTATACTCTGACAAGATTTGAATGGGGTTCTTTTCGATTTCCCACTTGTTTATGAAGGTTTGGTAGAGTTCTGGGAGATTGTGGATGCTGTTTGGAGTTAAGCTTTTAAACCATTTTTTGGGTTCTGCGCCCAGGCTTTGGGCGAACATCCTCATTCTGATGGTCTTGTCTTCTATTTCCATGTATTCAAAGGCATCGCTAATCCTATCTATATGTTTTTGAGCTGTGGTAGCCTCAAGTCTAGTAAAGTGTGGGATTTTGGATTGATAGTCATTTTGTAAGGGAGCCAAAGGCTGTGGCAACAACAAAGGTGCGTACCAGGCTGCCATGACGGGAGCTAATGGATGATGTACAAAATGAGGGCTTGTGGGATGAGCTGAGGTGGTTTGAACAGTAGTAGTTTGGATGGGGGTGGCAGATGTGCTTGGAATATTGATCTAATGTTGAGCAGATCTGGGATGGTAGGAGCCAAAGTGATGGAGAAGTTGAAAGTCGGGAGGTGTGGTAGGTGAGGCTTCCCTACTAGAACTCTGTGGTAGATCTAGGGGCTTGAGATCGTCAAAGTCTATCTTACTTTGTGACTTTCTTCTAAAAAGGGTTTTTGCTGATTTTAAGTCAAAAGGGGAATCCTGCAAGGCTGTGAGATTTTCAGGTACTGATCTTGCTTTACGGATGGACCTATCAGTAGCTAAATTGCTAGTTTCAGAAGCTTGCCACAGAATCTTCTCTGGGTCATCTACTATGATAGGAGGATTTGAGTCTAGATGAGATCTAGTGTTGATTCTTCATGAAGCCAGATTTTGGGTCTAGAGTTTAGAGAGGATGGTATTTGTGATTGTTTTGGATGGATGGCCTCTCTAGGGTTTTACTAATGTGAAGGATGGTAAAAAAAAAAGGATGGACTAGTGGAGTCGCCAGGTGGATTTCTATGAGAACTATGGTTCACCACCAACACTATCAAAGATGCTTATGGGAAAACGTTTTATAGCAAACTTTGAGATGGAAACATGCAAATAAGAGTGATTCACTTGGTTTTGACAGTTTGCTAGGCTGTGTGGACAAGCTAATGGCTCTCTTAGCAAGAAGACTTCTGCTTATCTCCTATGTTTAGGTGAGGTTTTCTGAATCGCTAAGTTTATACTTAGTTTTTCACTGATTACAGAGTTCCTACCCTAAGTTTTAAGTTTTTGGAAGGATGACTTAGCAGAAAGATATGGCTGATGAATTTTTTGGTCTTTTATGGATTTTTTAGGCCTACTGGAGGCTAGTGGAGTCGCCAGGTGGAACTTGGTTGTTTTTGTAAATATGTAGCTATGGTCCACCACCAATAACTAGGGGAAAAGACAATCTGGGAATGTTTTGGGGTTTTTCTGAGTTCTTTATGTAATCCTAAGGTTTGTAAGAGTGTCCTACAACGGAGTCATCATTTTGCTAGGATGGTGAGACAACTCGATTCTGCTCTTCTAAGTTTGAATGAGATTTTGAGAGTTCCTAAGGGATATCTAGGATGTTTTGACTCAAAGTCCCACTGTGATCACCATTATGTTAGTGAGAAGTGGGATAAGTCAACAAGGTAATATTTTCAAAGGTCTCTAAAGGTTTATGGAAACTAATTTTTTTTATCACTCAGAGTCCCATTGTGATCGCCATTATGTTAGTGAGCGGTGGGATAAGTCAACAAGATAGTATTTTCAAAGGTCTCTAAAGGTTTATGGAAACTAAGTTTGTTTATCACTCAGAGTCCCACCGTGATCGCCATTATGTTAGGGTCCTGTGATTTGGCTGATTGGCAAGCCAAATGACAGTGTAACATCAAACCAATCTTTGGAGCCCAAGGATCTAGCCTTCCTAGACTCAGAGAGGGATCTCTCTATTTGTGTAAGGGATATCTGTGTGTTTGCTTATTGTGTTCTGATTTTAGGCTAGTTATGAAGTAGGTTTTTTTGGTTTTGGTTTTTAGGTTGTGAGGGATGAAACTGATCAAAGATATAAGATAGGTAAAAATATGTCAGATCAACTAGGCTCTGGGGTCGAAGAGGTCAAGAAAGCTTTCAGATGGTGATACAAGGTTGTTGAAGGGCCGATTTGATTCGAGGTAAAATGGATCTTTGGGAAAAATGGAGTAATATGGACATCAAGTTTTTGAATAACAAAGGTTTTCAAGCATAACTATTTTAATTGCTAACATAAAAATGGTAGGGCAAACCATTAATCATGAGAAATGTAACTTTAATCTAATCAATGCATAGAAATAAACATTCAAGCCATGCATAGAGATATATAACTCTCTAACTTTGGGAAATGGCTATCAGACTTTGGGGAAATACATTTAAGATAGACAAACAACTCAAATCACTATGTTGGAACACCTAAACACAGTATTTCAAGCTATTGGGCACTTTGAAAACGAGATTGCATAGTCTTATTCAAAGGGCAAGATCAGAACAAGACCTCCTTGGTTCAACAAATGAAAATCTAATCAATCAAAGAGAAGTTTCATAGATGGAGCTATGGCTAGCCATGAGTAAGCAGGGCATACCGTAAATCATACATAGCACGCATAAAACCATGAATGAAATAAGTAAACAATATTCTTAAGTTATTAAAGAGCAATCAAGAATTCTTTAATGTGACTAAGAATGAAGAAAACATGGAAGCTATGAAGAAACAGGAAATTTGAGGTGCCTCCAAGGGCATGTCTCAAATTTGTTCTCTACTGTCCTATAGCAAGCAAGAACATGGATTTATGAATGAAAAATAAGAAACAAAATAGAGATAGAGACACTATACCATTCTACCAAGTCATGGAATCCAACAACAATCCTCTTTCATCATCCAAGAACATCCAAGAAACTATCCAAAAAGCATGAGACAAGTATTTATTCCAAAGCTTATATGACCATATATTGCTTCTATTCATCAAGTTCAACCTTGTTTACAATGAAAGCCTTTGGAGAATATAGGCCAAAGTGAGGAAAGCGTCTTAGTTCAACTTGCAATCTCATTGGCCTATCCAAAATATCTTATTTTGTCCTTGAGGCTTTGCAAGGCCCAAAGCACAAAATATCTCATAAAATATCTAAAAAATGCTGTAAGAGGGAAATAAATTGACTTTTCATAATTTCTCATGTACAAAAATAGTTAAACGCACATGAGGAAAAAGCAGTTTTGAAAGGTTCATTTTTTACAAAAATACTCAAAAAAAACACCAGCAAAAGGTCCCCTGACTTGCCGACAACTTTTGGAAGCCTTCCCGATGTCGAAATGAGGCTCATGAAATCTCGTTGGAAAGATCTGAGTGTCTAATTTCTGAAAATGTTTATTTTTCTCCCAACTAACCACTGGAAGTCCTCCAAAAATAGGCTTGTGTGTAAAAGCCCAAAAAATAAGCCTTGCTGATAAAACGGGCAAAGTGTAGAAAAGCGAGTGTTTTTCACCATTTTGGGGGAGAAAATGATCTTCAAATGTTATGAAAATAACTGAGTATGTGCCCCTAAAAATATGGCATCCAATGATACCATTCTCATTATTTGATGATGCCCCAAACTGAAATGGCGATGCCCATGATTTTTGGCCAAAAACCCAAAAATGACAAAAAACCAAAATATGTCGAATATTGCCCAAACTTGGTGAGCATGACCCTCAAGGGTTTTCAGCAACATGTTGTGAAGCAGAAGCCAAAATTTGGAGCCTTGAGGTGTCTTTCCTCAATTTTGGTTTCGGGCGCTTCCCTTTAGCCTCCTTGAGTTTTTCTTGAGCAGCCTTCAACTTCCACAGAGAAAACTGATTGAGCTTTTTATAATGCCCAGTCATCCTCTGTTGAAGGTCCAAGTCCCTGTTTTCCTTCTCCAAGTGATCACTAACCCTCTCAAGCCATGCTTCCCAATTTTTCTCTATCTCTTGTTCAAACAATGCAGTGAGAGGGGTAGATTGGAGAAGGGCATCTTCTTCTTCTTTTTGTTTCTCAAGGGCCTTTTTAACCCCATGGTTCTTGGCCTCTTTCGCCTAGGCTGATATTCAGCTTCACTTTCATCGAACTCACCTATGAGTTCTTCCAACCTCACTTGTGCTTTGGAGGCCTCCTTCTTGTATTTCATCGCCCATGTCTCATAAACAACCATATGGACACTCATTTGCTTGTTTTGGACTTGCAAAAAGTGATTGAAATTCCCAGCTCTATGAAGATCAGCCCTCAAGGCATCAATTTGGCTTTCTCTATGGATCAATAGATTTTCTAGGATCCGGGCTTCATTATAACTATCATCACTTTGGATTTGGATGATGTCGAATTCCCTTTCCTGTCCATGACTGCTTTCTTCCTTGCCCTTCCCTTTGCTTTGGGTGGCTCTTCTAGTACTCTTCCTCTTGGGCAATTCGACCATGGGCTTCTTTGGAAATTTTACCTTGCTTTGGAGGGCCCTAGTCACATTTTGAGTTACAACTCTAGACACCCTTTTCTTTGCTGTCTGGGGCTTGGCGACTTTCGGAGAAGAGAGCATGGCCCCTTGCCTAGGAGAGGCAGCTAGCACATGCTCCATGGGATTTTTACCCTTATCACTTTGCCCTTCATTTTTTCCAATGTCTTCGATATCTTCATGGATGCCTAGGCTGTCTTTTTGCATCTCTCTTTAAGGGTTGTCCTCCTCACTGTTTCACATATGTTTATCATGCTGCCCCTCTTCTTATTGAGGTCTCTTTTCCTTTTTATCAGGGTGTTGTCCCTCATCCTGTAGCTGTTGTGTAACATGTTGTGGCTGCTGTGTATCATGCTGTGGCTGCCCCTGTTCAGCATCTTTTGGCTGCCCCTATTCATCACGTTTTGGCTACTCCTGTTCATCACCTTCATGCTACTCATGTTTAGCACCTTCATGCCCTTGCTGTTCTATCTCACTGTGATGCTGCTCATCAGCAATTTCATGCCCTTCCTGCTTCTCATCATCACTTTCCTCTTCCTGCCCATGTCCTTCTTCCTCATCATGGTCATGCTCTTCTCCTTCTTTAGGCTCCTTTGTTTGTTCTGTGGTAAACTTGAGCTTTCTGGGAATAGGTCTGCGAGAAGAAGGTGAAGGATGGTGAGTAGGAGGTGTAGGGGATGTATGAACTGGAGGGAGAGTGGAGAAATCCGGATGGATGATGAAACTATCCCAAGAGACCTCCCTCTTTTCAAGTTGATGAAGAATGATGACTTTGATGAGGGAGTGATGCAAGAGGCAGGATGGTTGCTATGAAGGAGGCTTCTTCTAAACAGTGGAGGCCATTTTATCAATGCTCTTGTGTAAGAAGAAAGGAATATTTAGCAACTTGGCCCTTGTGAAATGCACAAGAAGTCGAATGTGATAGGCATAGACTCGGGAGAATCTTCCCTCACAAGTGAAGTATTTCATGATGATCTTCACGAGGGGGGCGTAACTGGTCAAAAAATATGAGAAGGGGAAAATAGAAGGACATGAATCTCTGTGTTCAGGCTTTAGAAAGGGCTTGTAATCTTCTGAGTCCAAATGGATTTGTTTAAACCACTTCTCCCCAATATAGGGGATTTTAGTGGCCTTGGAGATGGACCTTGGAGAGAATTTGAAATCAAGGCATGCCAGCTGGAAATGCTTGTCTTGAAACCTCAAAGCACAAAGATGTTTCAAAGCAGAAAATCTCTTCACCTCTTGCACTCTTTGAGAAAAATATAAACACCCAACCTCATGTAAATTGAAAAAGACTGATGGGTGGGCATTCACTTCTTCAGTTGAAACAGGCTCAAATCTCTTATGCAATCCACTCCTACTATCCTGCCTGGGAGACATCTTGTTTTGAATGCTCTCTGCAACACCAAGCTGCCTCAAATGGCTTTTGAAATTCCTTCTCAAACACAACTCTGTCTTCTTGGTTAGTCACTGTTTAACCAAGGCAGATTTGCCCCAAAGGCTGTGTGAAATATTTCTTTAATATCAGCTCTCTACTCCTTCCAAATCACTCCTTCTCTTCCTTTGTATGCCAATCAACAAATAGTTATAATAACAAGCACACAGTCAAACAAAAAGGTACACATAGTCAAATGATCATTGTGTTGGGTAAGGTCACAAAGCTTTTCTGTGTTTTTTTGTAAGCAAGACAGCCTTGCAGAAAACAAAACACCCCTCCCAATCAAAAACACTTCTCTTTGTATTTCACTGTCTCATATACACAGGTAGAAAAAACATCTTCGAACTGAGTTAAAAGATCTTTCACCACAATTTGTTTTATGGGACAAATGAGGCAACAATTTTTTCACTGTTTGACTTATTCAAATAATCACTATGTTTTCTTACAAACATTGCTTTACCTTCTAAAAATGTTTTCACCATACACTTGGCTGACAGAGGTTAGCTTTGCCTTATCATAGTTAGGGCACCTCCAACAATTTGACAAAGCCTCTACTACTGTGTATATTTTGACTTGCAGGTTTATGCTTTAGCACTGTTTTGAGGGCAATGTTTAGGCCTTTAGACACCAATATAAACACACCACTTTTATTATGTCAATATTGGGCAATCATAGCCACAGAAACCTTGGATTTTAAACAGAACATTCAACCCTCCTTACCACTATTTTCTTCACTACATATTGCTGATAGAGTTTATGGTTTTATCACTGTCTTGAGGGTAGCTTTAGGCTCTTTGACACAAAAATGATCACTCCACTAGCCTCCCATTGTAACAGACTTCTTCAGACTATTTACCAAACACAGCTTGACTCATACCAAGAGTTTTATTTTTCGCCACCATTTAGTCTTGAAAAAACACAACATTGATCACCCTTTTAGAAAGTTAAATATCCCAAGGAGGCAAACAAAATACCTCCAAGATCGATGGCAGCCGTTGTTTGAAGAGTTTGAGCAGCTTCGAGACTTTTTGAAGGTGTTTTGAATGTTAAAACATGTGCGGCACGTTCAAAAGGGTAAGCGCCACGCAGCAGACAAGGTGTTGGGTCGACGGTGGGAAGTCGTGACCGGTGCCTACAGGCGCACCGTGAAACAATATAACTTCTTCGTAAACTTGCTCCTGAACGCACCGCACACTTTTCCAAGTGCGCCGCGCAGTCTTAAAGCTCCAAACTCTACAACTTTTGCTCAATAATTCTTTGTTTCGGTCAGAGAATAGCAAAGGGGAGTGTTGCTCGTGTTTGAAATGCAAAATAGATCTTGGCAACGGTCTTTAACTCTTTTTGAAAGTGAACAAGTCAATTACCCTTGAGTTTGGTTTGTGAGGGTTTTGAAGGCTTCTTTGATAATGGTATTGGTTTGAACAAAGCGTGAAGCTTATGTCATTTGAAAACATAACCGAGACTCCTTTTTTGTTCAAATAAAGGACATAGTGGCAAGAACCACTTCCTTTATAGGCCTGACCCTTTTTTTAAGTAAAGCAACATTTTCAAAAATTTAAAACTCTCACTGCTTCTTACTAAGGAATGAAACATTGTTTCCCTTTTGATGTATGTACTATAGAAAGAAATTCTACTTTCTAGAGGGAAGCCTGGCTCAAATCCATATAGTGATTGTAGATGCATTATCCAAATGACTTTTCTCTTTGACTGTGGGTGAAGCTTAGTTGCATTCACCCAGGCTTTACCATCATCTGTTCATCAAAAGGGAATTTTTTTTTTTTTTTTAAACCTCTCCTTTACTCAAAATGCAATAGCAAGGTACCTTTGACCTATTTTCATAAGGAACATGCCTTCATTTGTAACAGTGACATGCTTTATTGGCTTTGAATGTTGTTCCAGAACTCGAAACACATGCCATAATCCTTCTTGCACATTTATGAACCTATGTGTCTAGTTGCAATGCCTCTTTGGGAAAACTAAGCTCAAGTTACCTTCTTGTCCTCTATGATGAGTTATTGAAATAAATTTCCTTATGAACAGGAAGAACAGAACTTTTGAAAAAAAATCATCACTTTTTTGGCTTCTGCTTAACCTAGCTGATTTCAACTACTTTCAACTCTGTTTTGTTAAAGGAATAGAGACGAAATGTCAATCCTGTTTATGAAGGAGATGGATCTTTGTAACTTTTAAGGAAGTTACATCCCTCAGCAAGGTTTGTTCATTTTTGGCTCCAAACTATCTTTGAAAGAAATCTCTGATAGGAGATAAGTCAGCTTCTTTGATAATTATAGTACTCATGCTTTCCCTTTGTTTTTAACATCATTTCTCTGTTCAGAAGCATTCAACTGTCTCCTACTATTCTTAAAATTTGTCTCTCAGTTATTGAAAACCCTAAAATAAATCGCGGTCCCTGGCCCTCTGCTTATAGATGAAGGAGGCCTTTTTAGTCTTCAACCCTCTGCTTACAAAATGAAAGAGGTTTTCTTAGTCTTCAACCCTCTGCTTATAAAATGAAGGAGGTTTTCTCAGTGATGCCATTTCATTAGCCTTTAACAGTGTTATTTTTCCTTTTACTGCCTTTTCATGCTTGTGCAAATGAAGAATGACAAATTGATAATAGTCAAGATGGGCACTTCTTTGAGACATGTAATTCTGCTTTTTCAAATATCTCTGTGCCTCTTTAGACATCACAAGCAGTTTGGTTAGTATTTTCAAAGCACTTCTTGTCATTCATAATTTACTAACCTTTGAATATGATTGCAGGAGCTTAATGAAACAACTCTCTGCCCTGTAGCTGCATCCCAGGCTCAAAATCACATGAGAAGCAACTATCCTCTCATGTTGAGCCAAATACTGCCTTCTGGGATGATGGTACACTTCTGCTCTTGAAGGATCCATTGAAACATTTTAAAACCACCTAATATCAGTTTGACCTAGGGCATGTGCATTGCTAAGACTTTAGGGCTTGTTAGTGGCACGACTTAAGGTTGTAACCAACTTTATTTGCAGAATGGGAAGGTCTGTTATGACTGGTTGATCATAGATAGAGGTTCTTTGGAATATGATAGTTTTCCAAGGGAGAAATGCCTAGAGCGCCACTTCCTAACTTAGGGGGGACTTCTTGGACAGATTTGGATTATTTTCCTTGGAGCTGATGGACAAGCTAGTATGGCTGAGGCTAGATAGGGCTTGATAATGAGGTGTCATCTTGTCATGGGTGGATTGAAAAGGTAGGAGGGAAAAAAATTTTATGGGTGTTTTCCAGCTGGAAAATTTGACAATTTTTTAGATCAGGTGCTAGAAAACTTGCCTGTTACAACTAGTCATCGCCAACAAGTGAAAAATACTGATGAATAACAAGCCTATCAGAGGGTGCCACGTGGTCTTCCTGGAGGCTGCCACGTGGCCCCAGGCTGAAGGTTTAAATTACTGGCTTTAAAAAAAAAAATTGTGTTTGGTCAACTTCTTAGGTGAACCCCGACCCGAGCTGAACACATCAGGTCAGTCCTGCCCGACCTGACTCGATGGGTCACGAGTCACCCACGAACGTTGTCTGCACATAAAAATGGGCGGTGTCTGCATGTAAATTTAGGTGAAGTTTACATGCCTCGTGAAGAGGCTGCACGAAATACCGGATGGAGGTGAATGAGGTACCGTGTTGCAATGAATGGCAGGTCACGTTTGAATGCGTCGGGTCGGTCGAACGGAGGATGACCCGACCCGAATGCATTTTGGTCACTATGAAATGGTCTCGTATAGGAACAGTGGAGCAGAAAGTTAAATGGGTTAGCCCTTAGGGATAAACCCCCATCACAAGTGACCAACCCCTCATCACCTGGCACTTAATCAATTGAACCAATAGAATTTTGGCTTAGCACTTGGGTGCTAGCACATTAACCACGGGACCTCCGGCCCATGACCATGGGCAGGGGCTTAAACACTAACCATCGACAGTTTAACAGTACGAAAATTTCGCATGTGAACGTGCTTACGAATACCAGTTAAGTTTAATGTTTCCACCTAATTTCGAGTGCAGTCCCCCTAAACCAGTGGAGATAGCCAAATTTTCAGAGTTATCTGCAGTCCTCCCAACTTTGGTGGAGGTTTTTTAGGCCAAACTGGACAAATCTTGTTCTGATCATAACTTTCACATTACTGAACCTTCTTGGATGAAAATTTAGTCAATTTCGACTATTCTGAGCATTCTGGAGCCATTGGAATAGGTTTCATAGCCAACATAGGTGTATTTCAGCCATTGTTACTTTAGAGAATCTTGGAGAGGCATTAGGGCCTTGGGGGAAATGGAGCTGCATTAGACTACACTTCACTGTTTTAGGTGAAATAAGAGTCATTATTAGCTTCTTTCTGCATTCTGAATTCATTTTCACAGCTGTTTTAGTCTGTTTAGGCCCTCTTCTCACTATATTACCAATTTGAGCATCTTAATATATCAAGGACATGCTTATTGCGAGCCTTGGACCCGGCACATGTAGCCTAGGGGGTGAACTGCCTCATCATGTTGCTGTGTGTTTATGGTGAAGTTATTATGCTGTGTTATTTATATTAAATTTGTTAAACAATAAATTTAAACAACACTCCCTCACACCTAAATCCATAAACAGTTACCAAAAACACTTTGTTTTACTTGCAAAACCATACAAACACTTTGCACACTTAATTTAATGGAAATGAATACTTTGAACAACAATACAAATACTTTCATTTTAAGATCACTAAATCATTCAAGTCATATCCTTTATCAAATATAGAGAGAGCCCTCTCTAAGTCTAGGAAGGCTAGGTCCTAGGACTCCAAAGTTTGTTTGGTGTTACCATTGTCTATTTGGTCTTGCCAATCTGACAAATTATAGGAACCGAACAATGTCCAAATATGGTATAACACTTGATCGTCTCAAATTTCAAGCCATTCTTGAGCTTCCCATTCCTCGTACCTTGCGCAAGTTACAAATATTTCAAGGCAAATCCAACTTCCTTTGTTGGTTCATCCCTGACTATGCCACCACTACGCATGGGTTTCTTAGACTCCTTAGATATAAAATCCATTTTTTTTTGGATGACTATGCTCAACAGTATTTTGATAACCTGAAAAATTTTCTCACTTTCGCTCCCTTGATTATTCCTCCTAACTTTGAGAGGGATTTCATCCTGTACATATCATCGTCCACCCATTCGGTCGTTGGGGTCCTTATTCAGGAGGATGACACCGAAAATGAACTTGTTATATATTATGTCAGTAAGAACCTTGTGGGGGCCCATGTGTCCTTCTCAAATGAAGAGAAGTCGACACTATCCACTGTGTTCTCAATCCAAAAACTTTGTCAATATATCCTTACGTGTTCCATCAAGGTCGTGACCAGGTCCAACCCTATGGATTTCCTATTGAGTCAACAGATCATCAATGGGAAGTACACCCATTGGATCATTATCCTTTAGGAATTAGATCTTGAATTTGTCACACCAAAGAGTAAGAAAGTTTTGGCCCTTGCTGAAATCATTTCTTAATTTCCTACTAGTGTGCGAGATCCATTGTTTAATGATGATTTTCCTGATGAGAAATTTTTATCCATTACTTAGAATGACCCTTGGTATGGTGACGTGCTCACCTATCTTCAAACCAAGAAGTTCGCTTCCCATATTAATCGTGATTCTCGAAGACGTATATGACACCAAGCCCCCAACTATCTTCTCCTTGATGATGATCTTTATCATCATGGTGTTGATTCTATCCTCCGTCGTTGTCTCATGCACGTTGAAGTTGAGCAAGTCCTTAATTCCTTCCATAGCAGTGCTTATGGTGGCCACCTCTCTAGTTTGGCTACTCCCTAGAAATTCATGTGCATTGGGTATTTTTTGCCTTCCCTCTTTGGTGATTGCATTGAAGTAGTCAAACATTGTTCCAATTGCCAACTATTCACCCCAAAGGCATGAGATCCACCCACTCCCCTCCATCTTGTCATATCAGTCAGTCCCTTATGTAACTGGGCCATTGACTTCATGGAGTGTCAACCTCCATCTACTCGTAACCATAAGTATATCATAGTAGCAATTGAATATTTCACCAACTGGTTTGAGGCCATGCCAACATTCAATAACATGGAGGTTACCATGGCTCTCTTTTTCTTTAACCATGTTATCACCTGATTCGGGGTTCCAAAACAATTGGTCTCTGACCATGGCTAAAATTTTGAAGATGAGATATGACATGAGCTGTCCTCTTTGTTCGGCTTTGAGAACAAATTTTCATCATCTTATTATCCCCAAGGTAATGGATAAGTTGAAGAAGTCAATTAAATCCTTAAAACTATGCTTCAATTGATGGCGAACAAGCACAAAACCAACTACTACCTTATGCTCTTCCCTGCTTTGTGAGCCTATAGAACTTCTGTTAAAACCTCCATCGGTTTTACTCCTTTCCACCTTGTTTTTGTTGAGGAGGCAGTCTTACTGATCGAGTGTGAAATCCCCTCCCTTCACCTAGCCATCAAACTTATCCCTAACACCCAACCTTTAGAAAAAATACTTATCATGATTGAGCGTGCTTCCGAAGACCATTATGTTGCACTGAAGACCACTGAAGTAGCCAAGAAGCACATCAAAGCTCAATATGACCGAAAAGTCCACCATCGTACCTTTCACAAAGGAAATATTTTTCTAATGTATGACCATGCTCATGATGTCCTCGGTCATGGGAATTTTGACTCATTATGGCTAGGACCTTACACAATTAGTAAATATTTGGGCAAGGGGGCATACCTTGTATAGGATTTCCAAGGCCAACTCCTTCCTAACCCTCGCAATGCACTCTACCTTAAGGGATTTTACCTATAGCATCTCCCATTGACATGTGTGTTTTATTTATGTCATGAATTTAGGTAGCTTGCATTATCATCACATGTGTTGTCTTGCGGCACCTTTCATATGGATCCATCATCCACACAGTATATCGGTTATGCCGACGGTGCAAGCTGCTTCTCCCAGAATCTATCCTCAACAACTTGGGACATTTTTACCCCCCTACATTCGTTAGTCCTTTTTAACGGCATATGCATTGGATCTACCACCAATAACGAAGTCAAATATGATGCAGTTATAGTTTTGTTATTCGATGCCCTTGATCATCACATCCTTCATCTTGATGTTTGTTTATATTCCTTGCTGCTTGTCATGCAATAAAATGGCATGTATCGTGTGAATAACCATGTCCTTTTTAGAATATATTTCTGAGTGAAGTTATTAGTGCTTGAATTTGAAACCATTACATTCAATCATGTACCTAGATCCCAGAAACACTATGTAGATAGCATTGCAAAAAATATTTTGGGTTGGCACTTATCACATGCATTTAACACAATAAAATCATAAAAAAAAGGTTGAACCATATACTCTTCACATATAAAAAGATGAATATCCATATTGTGTATCAATATAATAATAACATTTGGAGTCCACTACTTTAAATACATCTGACATGCCCATATCATGTTACAAAATCAAAACTGGGGGCACCACATGCCCCTACATCTAATCACTATTTGGAGGATCACAAGCCAATGGCTCAGCTCCACCAACTCACGGATCCTGAACTTCCTGTCTGGCCATCTCCATGCACCACATGACCCCTCTCCACTCAGAGGGTAGCCCTATGCATCCCTTGATGTGCTGGTCCTTAAGATCATTCCACTCGTGCTCTGATACACCGGTTAGCATCAACTCACACTTACGACAGACATCCTCCAACAAAGCCTCATTGCTAGGTCTCTTGTCTCCTCTCGCTCCACTAGACTCTGCAGCCCCTGGTGCTCTGGGTCATCCCATATACCCTTCCGGCTTCATCGGTGCTATATCTGCATACCAAAAGTAATGAATCAATACCACATACATATTCCAGAAACTTTAACTACACCATAATATATAGAAAATTTCACTTACCAGTTGGTCCCCATGCTTGACCTGATGGAAGTGGCAACTAAGGGTCCCCCTAAAAATTTATACCACTATATGGATAGCCATTTATGTACAACATCATCTGATCCCAATGTGTGAAGAAGTCGGGTAAAAACACCCATCTGACTCCCCAACCTCCTCCTCTCCATAGTAGCTGCCCCCAGCAGCACATCCTGGGCTCCCATGGGCCCCCATCCTAGATCTGCACATGAGGCCGAAGTGTGGGAATCTTCTTAAAGAAGAATGAGCACAACACCGAATCGAAAGCATAATGATGTTTCACCTGTCACTTGCACAGTAAAAACTATCATTTCACTGACGATAGAATCATCTAGGCCCACCTATAGTAGGTCCCACTCAAAAACACTCTCAGCCAACATCATCTTAACCCCCAGTGATGTGATGGAATGCTTGGTTTCCCAAGATCCAAAATATTGTTGCGGTGATAGCCCGTGTCTCTAGCCTCTCTATATCATCTATTGGAATGTTCATGCCCTGAGCATGAACATTCGGTCTATAGTGGCGCTCCACAAAATCTGATATGTTTCGCCCATCCGGTAACACTATATGTATATTTCCCACCACCCCTAGTAGCGGGAGTCTGGTTAAGAAGTAGATATCCTGAATGGTCAAATTGATCCTATGCCCGTACACCATAAAGGCCTCCTGGTATGGATCCTAATAGATTACTATCTTGGACAACAAGGGCTCACTCGCTCTCATAATTAGGTTCTCAACCAACTTGACAACCCCATACCTCGTAAGTGCTCCTCAGACCACCTGATCCCCCTGGATCTCAGTACAAAGTGCATCCAAATCCCTCTCTCACCATTTTATCTTCAAATCTACCATACTTACACAAAACCATCCTTTTTTCAACTCAGAGAAAGTAATATGCATCATCACTCATCAAATCCTAGACCTCAACCAAAAAACAGGCCGAAACCACTTCCGAACCAACTCGCTCTTTTCAACCTCTCCAACTGCGAGCTCACAATTTTCCCCTCTAGAAACTATGAGCCAATTCATAGTACAAGCCCCAGAAAGTGTGAGTCAGCTATGAGGAAGGATAGAGTTCTATTTCTGAGCCTTGGGCACCTAATATGAAAAGCTGAACTGCTAAAAAAGTAAAGGTTAGGTCACCTACCTACAACTAACGGATCTCATTTCAAATGGTATTTTTTTCTGCTACAATCACTACAAGATTTAGGGCCTTCTCCTCCTCTCCAAATTCACTAAAGCTCCACTAGAAAATGGCTCTCAATTGGAGGGAAATCACCCTATTAAAATAAAAACCCTAAATTTCCTTTCAAAAATTGCGACTAAACCGTAACTCAGTTTGACAAACTGTCAGCGCCATTGGAAATCTCTCACCAAGCATTATAATGGGTATCCTTTTGTTTTTAGTAATTTCACACTTCATCGGGAAACAATTTTTCCAAGAAGGGTCAGTTTTCCCCCTTCTACTTGGGGCACCACTTTTCCTTCATACTTGTCAATGCGTGTGTAGATTTTCTTCATGAGTAACTATCTTCTTCTCATTTTTTTATGGTCCCCACCTGGCCTATTCTATGTGGAAGAATAATTGAGTCACCCTTGTTCAGATAATCCGAGCTGAGTCATCATCACATTCATGGAGTCTGTCCCGAGTCCCTTTGCCTCCTATTACAGTATTCAATCCATTTTTTCCTTTTCTCTCTCTCGTGACACCCATTTTTCCCTCCAACCTTACTATCCCCCATCCCCTCTGGAGTTGAGTTAGTGGTTTTCAGGTCATCCATTATTTTTATGCTCTAACAAGGGAAGTAATTTGTCCACTACTCAATATCCCCTATTCCATCATCATCCCTGGTGTCAGTCCATCATTCACTTTACTATTATCCCTTGTGCCTTAGTTGAGAATTCCTCATTTCCTCGCTTATGGCGGACATCCTTCGGTTGACATTAGCACATTCATTCTAGAAGAAAGGTATAAGGGATATTGCACCTTGGTTCTAGCTTCCCTTCTTGTTCGGTGCCTTATATTACGAAAAGGGTCTCATCATTTCCCTTTGACTTGATTGTTTCTCATCCGCTCATCTTCAAATCATTGTTGTATGATCGAGATTCATATAATTGATGGTTTGGTGATTTAGCACATTGTACCAATGATTCTCGTCAGTGTGTGAGATGTTTCAAACATCATGAGGGGGTGGCCCTTCAGGTAGCCCCCCACATGCCCGAATGATCTTAGATTATGCTACAACCTTAGATGCAACTCCACAGATTTTATGGGTTCGGCTCTAGCCGCTTGTAGCACCCATAACATTCATGTATCATTCAGATGATCCATTCATATTTTCAGATAACCTTATTATTTATCATGGTCTGTATGGTTTCTATTATGTCTGATGTACTCAGATATTATTGTATTCAGTTCTGGATGTTTTCCCAGGCGCAGTATGTGTTAGCACCTAATTTGACCTTAGACTAAAAGAAGGTAAACTAGGGTAACTACAAACCACGCTTAACCTTGTAGCTAGCCTTACAAGGCAGGGAGAGGGCTCTCTCCGTAAATAATCTCAATGAAATACATTTGCAAAAATGATTTTAGGCTAGGTATAGTAGCTCGAAATATTTTTATAGATTTTCTGGTGTTTTGTTGGATCAGATGGAGCTGGGCAGTTCAAATCTGGGGAATTAAATCAGAAATACAAGGTATTCTATGGGGAAAGGTAGGCATCAATTTTAACAACTTTGGGTTTTATGATTGTGAAGTGTTTAAGACTGGTGAGGAGCTCAGGAGGGCATATGAGATGGATCCTTCTCAAACAGTAGAAAACATAAAATATTGAATGATTTTCCCAAGGAAGAGCACTGTAACAATGGATTCTACCTATCTAACTTGAAAACATTCAACAGAACTAGTGGAATCAATGAATGGCATACATAACATTTAACAAAGGATCACAAAAGAAGAGACTGTGCTAAAATTCATACCACAAGGATCCCATAAAAAATTACTGCAAGTCTTTATTAATTCCCTGCCAAACTGGTTACAAATATGTACAATGACGCTCAGAGCATCCTAGTGATTTCCAACTTTTTCCACACTTACAAATGATTCAGAAATTATATTAAAATAGACAAGCTTTAGGGGGAAAATCCACAAAAGGAGGGGCTGTTTCACCTGCCCCGAAACCAAAATATGAAGATAGAAAAGAAACCAACAGTATGCCTCTAAAAGAGAGGAAACAATATATTTGACCATCTGGAAGAATACTACAGTATGCCACATGCTCGAATGACCTTACATTATGCTACATCCTTAGATTCAGCTCCACAGATTTTATGGGTTAGATTCTAGCCGCTTACAACACCCATAACATGCATGTATCATTCATATGATCCATTCATATTTTTAGAGAACCTTCTTGTTTATCATGGCTTGTATGGTTGATATTATGTCTCATGTACTCAGATATTATTGTATTCAGTTCTGGAAGTTTTCCTAGGTGCAATATGTATGTGGGATCCATTATATTTTTTTCCAGCCCATTTTATGCTAGCATGTCATGTACCATTTATCATGTACTTTATTTCTCAGTTTCATTTTGTTGGGCACACCATTATTCTTTGTACTTTTTCATCTCGGCGATCATAGCTATGCCTCCCCCGCCGCACTGAGAACATGTACCCAATAACATTAAATGATACTTATATCAATTGTAGGTCTCACCCCCTTGGTTATTTTCCTCTCTCGCTTCACTCCGCCTATGTATCTCTCTCTCTCTCTGACTCCCCTTCGACATGTAGTGATTGTGTTCTTATAACGTACTTTGGTCATACGATTAGCTCCTAATGCTTGCATGTTGGGGGGGAATTTGTTACACAAATTTTCTGCCATATAACCATTTACAATTAGATGGAATATTCCAAAAATTTAGCTTTTAGCTAAATGGAATATTATAGATTATTTTGTCACTAGGTAGGTAAATAAGTGGGTAGGGAGGCCCATAGAACTCCTTAGCAACAATAAAAACACTTCAACTATGAAAGGAGACCCTCTAAGAAGCTAAATAAAGTGCCATTGAATGTGAGCAAAGGATGGAACATGTTGAATAGGTCAACTTTCACCAAATCAATAGCGTTGTTATGGAGGAGTGGACATTTAATGAGGAATAACACAGTTTTGGAGGGAGATTGATTGCATGGAGGTAGTGACCTAATTGAGTGGGGCCGTGGGTAAGGAAGCTCATAAATTATATAAGGAAGAGGATGGAAACCATATGGGGTTATGTTTTTGCTTATTATTTTGTATATGGTCTGTTTAGACTTCTTGCATTCTTTAGCTGTTTAGTTGAGTTTGCAGTGTTGTTTAGCACCGAGTGTTCTCAAGTGGGAATCCCATATATTTCCCTGAGAGGCCACTTGGAGGAGTATTTCACTACATTTCCACTCTCATGCTCAAGGCCAAGCTACATCTTTCTTCATCAGCAGTTTCTGTAGAATATTGTGTTGTGTTGCAGGGTGCAACAGTGGATGATTATTTTGGGTGACTTTAGAGCTAGTTTTGAAGTGGAGGAAGGTTTCCATCCATTGGAAGGCCTGTAAAGAAACCCCTTGGGCTTTATTGACAATGCAATTTCAGTCCAGATCTGCATTATTTTAGGGAGGAGTTGTAGGGGTGGTTGCAGTGGTTGTTTTGGGAGGTGATTTCTTTAGTGGAGGAGACATTCTTTCATTCAGAGGATCTATTGGAGAATATTTGTAGGTTTATACATTAGCTTCAACCATATCTTCTCATTTCTGTTGTTGCAGCATACCTTCATCCCTAGGGCTGTAGCTTACATTGGTACATTATGTACATTTTCCGGAAACCCTCTTGGGTTGTCCTAGAAAGATGATCTAGTGCCCATATTTGTATGTCTAGAATATATTAGGGCCTATATCAGTATTTTTATATCATTTTATCATCTCCAATTATAGTTATTCTTAGTATGACTGCGTTGTAGCAGCCTCTCTAGAATTTTTTATAGCAGCAACATCTCACTTTTGACAGGATTTATGTATCGAAGACTTGTGTGATCACATTCTATGATTTGTGCCTCATTGTTTTGTAATTATTTGCTGCATATATGATTAATAATATGGCTCCATATTGGTCTCATGGTTTCATGTGTTAAATATTTTCTGCTGCTTTCATTTTATGCACTATAATATTGCTCTTCCCATTTGGGAATATTACATGAAAGTACACCATGTAAGGCCAATTTTACCATAGTAAAATTGCTTTCACTATAAGAAAAAATTTAATAAACCATATTTCATTAAGTTATTTCTAGTTAAAACAAGAAACCCCATGAGAAATAATTAAATAAATCCTTATTTATTTGATTTTCATCGAAGAATAATTAATTAAACCATTGTTTAACTAATATTCCTGGTCATATTTAACCCAGTTATGAGAAATAATTAGATAAATCATTATTTTTCTTATTTTTCTCTAGGAATACTTAATTAAATCATTATTTAATTATTATTCCTTGTTAAATTTCACTAAATCACTTGGAAATAATTAAACAAATAATTATTTGTTAATTATTCCTTAACCAAATTATTGAAATGATAAATAAAGAATTTATTTGTTTATTATTTCTAAATAAAAGTATTTAACCAATTTAAATACATTTTCCCTCCAACAAAATATAATAAAATATTCCAAGTGGTTAGATCTAGATCTTGGTTAATAATATTTTACTATGCACCATTATCGAGCATAACTCAATATTTTGTTATAAATACGAGGGTTTTCCATTCATTCTTCACTTTGATCACTTTCATGATCACACTTTGATCATTCTCATTGCTGCTACCACTTTCTTTGCTTCTTGAGCTCCCATAGAGTTCAACACATTTTGGGTTTTTTGCACCATTGAGAGAGAGAAACTTTTGGATTTGAAGCATTGAGAATAGCCAAGAACCCATCCCATTGAGGGTGACTCGTAACATTTTTATTTGTTCCCTTCCGAGGGGTTATAATATATTCAAAAAAAATTATATCTTGTCTTGTACATTGGATACATGGGGAAATTCTTATTTCTTTTCATTGTTTAACTGCTTTTACTGCATGGATTTGGTTTTTTGAAGCATTTGTTTTAACTATCGATTGCATATCTAAAGAATTTAATCATCCATATTTGTTTTTAGGGTTGTGTTTATGGGAAGAAATTCCCAACCAACAGTAGGGGATCTCGCCAGTGAAAAGTCCCAGCTAGACTCTAGATCGTTTGTGATAGGGATCTCGTCTGGGGTGTGGATCTGGCTACTGTTGAATATGCCTTTTATTAGATGGAAGATGAGCTCTGCAGACTTGAGGATACACAGTTACTCGAATGATACGAAACAAATGGTTGATGAGTTCTCCTGTAAATGAAACATTATAAATACCAAAGTGATTTTCGAAGCATGTAGCGAAAGGAAATGTTAGAAACACATCATTAGGGTCATGCTCAGAAAAGTTTCTTGAACACAAAACAAATAGTTCTATATGGTCGAAACACCCTTCAATTCTTTAAGCGTTTTCCGAAATATAAAGTGACATTAATAACAAAGTCATTAAACATCTTTTAATGAAATATTCACATACCATTAACACATCTAGTAAGCTTAAATGTACAAATGACATAGGAACAGAAAAAACAGACCAGTCAATGATAAAATATTAGAAAATACACGAGACATAATATTCATCATGCTAGCACACATAAGTACTCATCCGATCCAATAGTGGAATCAAAACATTCATTTGTATTCATTCTCAGAAATATGCATTCAATGTGATATAATTATCTCTTCTCCTTTTGGAGTCCTGAAAAATATCCTTTATAATGTCCCTGGAGGGAGTGCTTATAGAACAAAATTGACCCTTGGGTGGCCCTGACATTTTAGCTTCTCGATTGTTGGCATGGTCTGGGACCTAGGTGGCATTTCTGACTTGCGTCTTGGCCCTGAATGCGATCTGTGACCTGCGACCTGTTCCCTGCTGCAACCTGTGACCTGATACCTATTGTGACCTATGATTTGTACCATTACAATCTCCCTGGAGGGAGTACTTATAGAACAAAATTGACCCTTGGGTGGCCCTGACATTTCAGCTTCTCGATTGTTGGCATGGTCTAGGACCTAGGTGGCATTTCTGACTTGCGTCTTGGCCCTGAATGCGATCTGTGACCTGCGACCTATTCCCTGATGCAACCTGCGACCTGATACCTATTGTGACCTACGACCTGTACCATTTCCTTTTCCACATCCTTTACCAGCTTATCCTTGGATTGTATCTTCATTCGTATTTGGACTTTGTCATTCTGAGTACAGATCCAATCATTCCTTATAGCAGGGTGGTAGGAGCCTGCAGATATCTGTCCGACCATTCTAGCATGATGTCTAGGGTGGCAGAGGCCTCCTTCAATTGGAAATTTTTCCTTTTAGTTTCTTCTTGCGCTCTTAGCAGTGGTGCGACTGTCTTCTTTATCATGAACATTTCTTCATACACTTGCTTCATGGTAGCCTCCAAAGTAACCAACTCCCTTTGAATAATTATAGGTAATTCGTTGGCCTGGACGGTTGTGAAATGAAGCCTTTGGATTTCTGCAATGCCTTCTTTTCTCGTTCAGACTGAGTTGCCTTCTGCTCAGAAGCCTGGAGCCTGTTTTGTAGAGACTGAATCTCTCTGCTCATCATGCTGACATTTTCCTCTATGGCTTCTCCAAAGGCAGTCCCTACTGATGCGATCATGATCGGATTAGACTTGGTATCTAGGAATATATCCTTTGCTGTGGTAACTGCAAGGGGCTCGATCGGATTCCTTGCAAGGAAATTTTTTTCTCTTTTCTGATCTTGTGCATGAACTGCTCATATGTCATCCTCATTAGATCTAAAATCTCATCTTCCTATTCCTCCAAGGTGCCAAGGTTTGAGAGAGGGAAGTGAACACTTTTCATGGGGGTTGTTTGCGGTACCTCAATGTGAGGCAACTTTGGTTTCTCCCCAGTCTTTGGGGGTGGTGTCTTGCTTCCCTCTACTTCCTTGGAAGATTCTTCCTGTGATTTCTAGTTTTCTTCCTCCTTTCTTCTCTTCTCAACCTCTGCTTTATCCTGTTCTTCCTTTAACATGTGCTCAACCTCTGTCTTCTATTATTATTCTTCCTTCTTATTACATTCCTCTTCTTCTGCTCTCCTATGGGCTTCTCTTGCCTGATTTTTCTTCTGTTCCTCCTTTTGTTATTTCTTTTGTTGCTCCTCTACTTGCTTCTTTTGCTTGTCTTCTTCTTGCTGTCATGTCAGGGCATCTTGGGTTATTTTGATTTCTTCTTCCTTTGCTTTCATCTCAGCTTCTTGTTGTGGCTTAGCCTCTATTTCTCTCTTTTCCTGTTGTTATTTAGAAACACTACTGCCCATATCAGTGCTTGGCTTCTTAGCTTTGGAATATGAGGCTCCTCCTATCCAGTCACTTCGTTTTAGCATGTTGGTTGTTTCCTTCGCAGTTTGGTCATCTTGCCCCCCTTGATCAGATGATCCTTCTGGGGAGGCTTCCCTGTCTTTTTTGTACTACTTCCTAACTTGCCCTTCGAAAGGGAATTCCATGTGTTGGTATTTCCAATTGAATTTGGCACGGACGCAATGCGCAGGGACGATCCTTCCAGGGTCATATGATCTGTGGGCGAAGGTCACAAAATGAAAACCTTTGGTTTCCTCTGCCTCTACTTCTACTTCTTTGAAATATTTAACTGTGTAGGCACTAATAGTGAATGGAAGAGTAGGCCATGGTTTCTTCTTGCCCTTGCTGAGGACCTTGGAAAACCTGCTCGTCATCTGGTAGCACACTCCTTGTAAGAGTAGTTTATCACTGACAAATAGGGGCAGTGCGTGAGGTGACTTGAATGACTCGAAGACCCTAATAAAAGTACTTTCTATGATGGGAAACTAGTTGGCCACTTGGGTTATCATTTCCATGGCTTGCTTGGACATGCATGGGGTGTCTTTGCCAAACAGCTTCCTATAGAGTGCAGGAATAAAATTTTGCGAGATCAATTCTATATCTTGTTTGTAATTGGAAACCTAGAACACACTTAATTCCTTCTAAATTGGTTTTCCATGCTTCACATCCTAGTTATGTGGCCATTCTTCAAACTAACATCTTGCGCACACTGCATCCAAAAGGTAGGAAGCAATGTAAAATTCAGATGCTCACCCTTCTTCGGGTGCCTATGCTACTTATATGTTTGACCTGAGGGCCTCTACTATTAGGTTGGCCCAGTTGAACCGAGAGTCATATGTAGTGATAGCTTACATGAGAGGGACCGAATTCCTGTTGAAAGTAGTGGCATCTGGTTGACTGTACATCCTACACATCATTGCTGCCACAAACTTGTAGACTTTCCTGAGGCCCTCTATTTTATATTCTTGATCATTTTTAACCTTAACCTTCTTTGGGTCCTCCCACCATCCCTTTAAGGTCTCTGGTATCGGTACTTCATGAGTGGCTGCCCAATCGATGTTGAAATTTTGTTCTCGGGTGGGGAGTACATAGTAGACCCCTGCATATTTTCACATCAAATTAGCAAACATCTTCCTTGAGTGATCGCGAATGACCCAAATCCTAGAGTCGATATTTTCAATAACCTCCACACATAGAAATATGGGTGGTTGAGTGCCTGCATAGTGAAGTTTGGATCTCTTGACCTGCATGTACACTTGCCGGTCTGTGAGGTCTTCTGTGAACTCATGATATGCCTGGTACCAAATCATCTTGTCTCCTTTTCTGAACACATAGCTGGTGTCCCCATAGATAGGGGTGGGGAAGGAGGTGTGCCTTCTTCTAAGATCTCTACCTCTAGAATATTGTTTCTTTTCCGAACTGCTAGAGGCCCCATATCGCTTGAGGCTGAATAAATGGAGACACACTCAAGCTCAACTTCAATATTTTTAGGCATGCTCATAAAACAATCCCACGATAAGATGGACGACATAATCAAAAATATGTTAAGAGCGATGAAATATCCAAATGACTGCTTAGGTTAGGTCGCTACGACCCCTGCCAACTATTATCTAAAGAAGTGGCGAGGTTTGTTTCTTAACGACCTTGCGACTAGGTCGCAAGGTCGCTAGGTCGTACTGGCATGAACTCTTAGGAAACTGCGAGTTGGTGACTTGTCGACTTGTGACTAGGTCACAAGGTCGCTAGGTCACACTGGAGTAAACTTTCAGGGAACTACAAATTTTTGACTTGGAAACTTGCGACTAGGTCGCAAGGTCACAAATTAGGTGGTTAATTGGTGATTAGTGACCTGGCGACTTCACGAATCAGTGACCAAGTCATGAGGTCGTAGGGTTACTTAGTCGCTAAGTCACAAAGTTGCACTAGGGAGTTTTTGAGAGGGTTTACAGAGATTGTGACCCACGGGGAAAGAATGGCGAAGAGGAAACAAACTCCAAGGGTGATGGACAAATATAGACTTCAAGGCCTCCCCAGGTAGCCAAGAAGGGTTCTTGAGGTAGAATAAGGCAGGGTAAGGTTCAGAGAGGGAGGAAGAGAGAGATAAGCCATGAGGGGAGGTGTAAACTTCAACCAAAGGGTTGGTGAGGAGATTGAATGAAACCAAAAGAGGGGATTAATAGGCAAGGGTAGGGGCACGTGAGGAAACAATTAATCAAAAGGAAACAACAGGAGGATTAGGTAAGTTACCCAGAAAAAATGCGCTCCAGCTGGCTTGTCAGAGGCGTTACTTTCTCCGTAAAATAGGTCAAATGCAATGTACGTGAACCTTTTATTTATAAAGGGGTCGAAAGAGTGATCATTTAAGGCATGTCACTAGGTCGCAAATAAGGGCTAGTTGAGGGGATATTCTACCTTGCAAAACTGTGACCTCATGAACTAGAGGTCACTAGGTCACACAGTCGCAAATTTTAAGCTTTAGACTAGAATATGACCTTGTGACCTTACGACCTAGGGGTAGCAAGGTTGCTAAGTTGCATGGTCGCAAAAATTTTGATCTTATGAGTTTTGTGATTTTGCGACTATGCAACTACTTTTTTAGAGACCAAGTCATGGACCAAAATTTGAAGGGATAATGCATGAAAAAGGGACTTTCTGAAGGCTCAAGGCCAAGGGTGCATCAGAATTACCTTTACCAAAGAGATCAGGGGCTCTCAAATTTTAAATGGGACTAAATTTTGGAGGGTGTTGTAGTGGCTACAGCAAATGGTGATTCACTGGTAGAACCCAGGATTTCTGTCAACGTTTCATCTTGAGGGGGGTTGGGGGGACTTAGTATGCTATTCCTTTCACCCCAATGGGTCCCACTACTTTAATCTTTGTCCCTTTCATGTTTTCTCCACCTGTTTGCATTGCTCTGGGTGCTAGTTCACTGTGTTTTCATTTCTGGAGATCAGATGGAAAGGGTCCTCAAGGGTTTCAAGGGTTCGTGATAGTTATTCGGTTCCCTTGTGTTGCTCCGCTGCTAGCGAACCTGGTGGTCCCGATAGAGTCACTGCCTAGGAGTCACAGAAATTTCTCCACTACCAGAGAACCTGGTCAGTACCTTGGCGAAGTCGTCGCATTGCCTCTCTACGTAGGGAGCCTTTTTCAATCCTTTACCCTTAATTTCATGTGCTAATAACACTTATTTGAATGTGCTAGAGGAACTTATTTTGAATGTGCTCAAGGCACTTATTTGAATGTGTAAAGCATTATCTGGGCGGATGAGGGATCCCAAATTATGTTAGTTGCAAGAGAGGTTGCTCTTAATCTGCATACACGGACCTTTGAGTTTTCCCAAATATCATTTTTCCACTAGAGGTTGGCCTTGTTCTGTTTCTGTCTAGTGACCTATTTCACTGAAACTTATTCTCCATCAGCAGTACCTTGAGTTAGCATACTAGGTGAGCTACTTGTGTTTGGGTTTTGGGACTCGATCACAGTTTCCCCAGGGGGGGCCTATCACAAGCAAGCTTAGGTCATCTTGTGTTTCACGGTTGATTATTCACTAGTAGAGATTCCAATACCGTATTCCAATTGAGCAACTGCTGCGACTAACCCTCAATGTGAGGTGTTAGGGGAGTGGATTTTTGAGAGCTTGCTCAAAGCAAGCTGCTTATTAAGATGCACAAAACAAAAAAAACAAAAAAATCATCTAAACGAAAGAAAGACATTATGGTACAGATCATGGTGACGGTCACTAGGGTTGTCAAGTGAAACAGTGCTTGAGGTCGTGCCCATTTACTGGGAGGACCTCGACTCTCCCTTATAAGGTCTGATGTCTATATGTGTGGGAACCAACCTTTTCTTTGATTTGGAAGGGGCCTGTCCACAGGGCTTGGGATTCAGTGTGTTTTCCCTTATCTTTGTGAGATTTATCCCATTTGAGGATGAGGTCTCCCAATTCGAAAACCTTGTTTCCAGCGGACTTCTTGTCAAACCATCGTTTTATTCAGCTCTAGTGGATGGAGAATTTTTCCCGAGCCTTTAGCCTTTCCTCCTCCAGCTTCAAAAACGTGTCTATACAGGCTTGTAAGGAAGGGCAGAGGGTACCATGCATTTCTTGTGACAACTGAAGGGCCGGGAGAGATAGGTTAGGAGGAACGATTGATTCTTTGCCATAAACTAGAAAAAATGGGGAGGTGCCCAAGGATGGTTTGGGTGTGACCCAATCAACCCATAGAGAATTGTGGAGGGCATTGTGCTAGTTTTTTTGTTGGGACAACAAAGCCTTTTTGATGACGCGGATGAGGTTTTTATTGGTTGAATCAACTAACCCATTTCCTTGGGGATAATAGTTGGTAGGGTGTTTGAGCACTATACCGTTTTCTAGAGAAAATTCATATAACTTGAATGAAAAAAAATAAGTTGCGTTATCAAAAACAATGGAGGTTGGAATGCCAAACTTGGTCATTGTGTGCTGACTGAAAGCTATTACCTCTTGATCGTTGATTTGATGCAACGGTATTGCTTAAACCCACCTTGTGAATTAGTCTGTAGCCATAAGGATATATCAATGTTGCTTAGAGGAATGTGGTAAAATCTCCCCGATCACATCGAGTCCCCACTGTTGAAATGGCTCTTCCACCGCGGCGGACTACAACGGGGCGGATGATCATGTCTCCCTGTTGGAAAACTTTTGACATGGCAGGAATTTCTGAACATAACCATGTGCGTCTTTGAACAAAGTGGACCAATAAAAACCAACATGCATAATTTTGTGAGTTGTGGCATCCCCTGTGTAGTGCCCACCAGTTGGACCATAATGTAGTTCGTTTAAGAACTCTTGAGCCTCATTATGTTCCAAGCAGCATAGCAAGACTCTGTTGTGGTGCTTGCGGAACAGCTTACCCTGCACTAGCTGGTAGGATGCAACCGTTAGTATTATTTCATGTTTCTATTGGGTGGTTAGAGTGGGATCCATGATACCGCGGCCAATGTATTGCTGAAGATCAATGTGCCATGAAGGGGTTCTTTTCTGAGGTGTAATGTCAGCCTGGTACATGTCGATTTCATGATCCAAACATTCCACTTCAATGCCCCGCAAGTCTTTGCCTTCAGCAGTCGTCCGACATGGCCCTTGGCCCTTGATAGTATGTGCAGGCTTGAATTCCAGATCATAATATTAAAGGCATGTCATCCATTTGACTCATCTCTCACCTAGCCTCTGCTGTATGAAAAGTGAGTGAACCACTGGGTGAGGTACAAACACTGTGATATGATTCTTAAAATTATATGGCCTGAAATGTTTTACTGCCTTATATACTACGTAAGCCTGCTTATCAATATATGTATAATTTAGCTCGGCACCTTAAAACCCCACGCTCATGAATGATATGGGCCTCTCATCACTGTTGTCATATTTCTGAGTGAGGACGGCCACGAGAGACGAGTCTGAGGTGAAGGTATACAAAACAAATCCTTTGCTGAAATATGGGCTATGAAGGGTAGGTGCTTCTGTGATGGCCTATTTAATGTTATTGAAGCCTTGTTTGTTGGGGGAATTCCATTTAAAATTTTCATTCTTCTTGATCATACCTTGTAGAGGTTTCACAATTTGGATGAAGTCTGATATGAATTTTGTAGGAAGTTGTTTTTTCTAAGAAATGACTGCATGGCCTTTTAGCTACTCGAGGGAGTAATCTGGGCGATGGCTTTTGTGCGTTCTGGGTCCACTACTATGTCGTCTTAGGTTATGATGTGCCCCAAAAAATTTCCTTCGGATACTATGAAAATTCTCTCTTTGGGGTTAAGTGAGATCCCATACTTTTCGGCACCTTTCGAAAATATGCTTGAGGTGGTGTAAATGGTCACACCTACATTTGGAAAATACGATGACATCATCAAGATATACCACCACATTCTGCCCCATTAGACCTTGGAAGGAAATTTCCATGGCCCTCTTGAAGGTTTCCCCATCATCGATCAGGCCAAAGGGCATGCGTCTGAATGCGAATGTTCCCCATTTAGTCCTGAATGTGGTTTTCAGACGATCGGTTTTAGCCACTATTACTTGGTTGTAACCTAAGAAACCATCCAGTAATGAGAACATTTATAACCTGGATACTGCTTGAAGGATCTGCTCCATGGGGGGCACCGGGTATTTGTCTTTGTCCGAAGAACGGTTCAAATTTCGGAAGTCCACACATAAAAAAATTTCACCAAACTTTTTATGAACTGGAACCAAGCTTGTCACCGAGGTTGAACGTCGGACTTTGAAGATGATACATGCATCCAGGAGTTTCTTCAGTTCCTTTTGGATCATCGGCTCCAAAGTAGGGTGTACCTTCCTCAACTTCTGCTGAAATGCTTCAACTCCTTCCTTCAAGGGTATTACATTCTGGATGATTCATGTGTCATAGGTTCGCAGCTCGTCATACATCCAAGCGAAAACATCTTGGTATTTCCTTAATAATTCAGTGAAGGATTGCCTCTCCTGAGGGGTGCATTCTATACCGAGGTTGAGGAATTTGGTTTCCTTTTCCATCCCGAGATTTATTTAATGGTGTAGTAAATTGGAACTCTACACCTTTGTGTTGGGGGATCCTCGAAAACGGTTATGTAAGTCAAATAAGTTTTCAAGCGACATAACCCATTTGGGTATGGGATTCCCCTTATGCTCTTCTCGTTCCTTTTCCAATACCAGGTCATGATCCTCTTCTTCAATAAAGACATCCTTGAACACGTCTGCATTAAGAATGAAATCTTGTACATGTTGATCATCAATAAAAATGCGCAGATTAGTTACATTGTCTGGCACAGCAGGCATGTAAACTATTTCAATAGAGAACCCATCTCTTAGTGGGGTAAATCTAGCAGCAGCATTGGCGAGTGTATCGGCCACTACATTATGAATTATAAGTACGAATTTAATACCAAAAGCATAGAAGTAGAAATCAAATGCCATACCTCTTACTGGTAACCTTTCAAATATGGAGATAGGCAGATAATGGTATTACGTACCTACCGGGTGATGATCTCCGAGTCTCCACTTACCTTCAAACAACTGACTTTGAGATCGATTGCTTTCTTGAGCCTGAGGATCAGTGCTTCCTACTCGGCTATATTATTGGTATCCTGGAACTCCAGCCGGCAAGAAATTAGGAACTTATTCTTCTGGGGGTCTAACAAAATACATCCCAATCCAGCCTTGTCATGGGTCGGAACCATCATAGTATAAGGTACATAGGATGTGTAAGATCGCATGAGTACATAGGAGGTGTATTCAAGGCAGCGGATTTTGGAAATCCTTCTAGTATGGTAGGGTGGACAGCAGTGGCTAGTAGCAACTCTAACTAGAACTCTTGGGCGACCGGAGATTGAGGGGTTTGATAGCAACTAAATGCGGCCTTTAGGAATCACATGCCTAGCTCTTCTTGTGCGAAGCTAACGGGTTCATTGGTTGTCTCCAGGTCGGTCACTGTGTTTTTCATGTAAGGTTTTCTTTCGACCAGAATTTGATTGTTCCTACCCTTGTATGGGAGCCACAGGTGGGACCAATCGGTGGAAAAGTATCCTTGTAGCTTGCTTGACCAATCACAACTCAAGAGAAAACTATAGGCTTCGAGGATATCCATGATCACTATATCGATGCACTGATGCACCCTGTCTGAACAGAGGTGGATGAGGATTTTATTCAATTCACCCATGGCGGGGACTTGGGATCTATCAAGATGAATGTTCCTGGCATCAGTTTTTAGGATGGATGTTTAATTTCTTGCATACAGATAGGGGCATAACATTTGTGGATGCACCATAATGGACGAGGCAGTTATGAAAATTGAAGTTGAAGCTCTCAAAAGATAGGAGGAAAGGGAGTGTGGATCCTCGAGAGTTCGCATTGATGGCATTCACGATGGACTGGGGAGTTGTATCAACTTGGGAGGATGTGGAGCTCACAGGTTTGGATGCTGACGGGTTGGAAAGGCTTTGAAAATAAGATCTCGCTGGTTGGCGATTTGGGCGAGTTCGTACTGGGAAATTTTGGCTCTCTTTTTTTTCATATCTTCGATGATGTTATATCCAGATTCTGGGTGTGGGAAAGGTTCAACATAGGTATATCTTGAACCTGGTGATAATATAGCCTTTGGGTTGACTCGAGCAGAGGTGGGGCTAGATTTTTCAAGAGTTGCGGTTTGGTTTTCCTTGTTTGGTGGAAGAATCTTTCTTAGGAAAGCTTTTCTCTTTTCTTTGAAGGAGTGGTTGGGGACAAGGCCTTTGCTCCTTAGACCATAACTCTGGGGGAGTTTGGATTGAGGATTTTCGGCCAGGCTTATTTCTGTAGTAGGAGAGGGTCCTTCTCCACAGACCACGTCGAAGGCAAGGAAAGTGGATCCCATATCCCCATCCAAGGGAGAGCCTTCTTTGGTATCTGAACTAGCCTCCTCTTCTAAATATCTTGTTGTTTGATCTTCTAGGAGTTGATTTACCATGGCGGTCATGTTGTTGATCCACTGAGGGTAGGTTTTCTCCGAGTGGGAGGCTAGATAGAAAGAGGAGAAATTATCCTTGCCGATTTCTTCTATGTTGAGGCTGGTATTTGGGTTGGGCAGAGGATGACTGGACACGAGGTTGTTCTTCCTAAAGAAAGGTTTATGCTTTTTAGTGCCTGAGGTGGAGTCATTGTTTTTCCTCTTCAAATCAGAGACTTTTTTTGTCAACAGCTTGAGAGATTTAGTGATACTCTCAAATTCGAAGGGGTATTTATCCTTGTCTCTGGACTTATGAGTTGAGGGTTGCACTCTCTTTGTGGCTGGATTTGGGTCATCTCGGCCATCATGATAAATGGCTCCTATGGACAGCATGTCCTTTTAGATAGAAAGGGTAGTGGTGTAATTTGCTTCCAGGGTAGCTCTAGCTTCACACTTCACAAACACGGTGATATCCCGAGGGAGAGCCCTTGTGTAATAATCAATGGTGATGGAATCATCCAGGGCCATGTTCGAAGCGAATTTTTTCAATATGGTGGAAAATCGTTGGTTTAAGTATTTGAATTTATCCTTCTTCTGGAATTTCAAAGTACTCAGCTCTATGAGGAGCATAGAAGGAGTCTTGTCTTCAGGAAACTTTTCAAGGAAGGTATGGAAAAATTTCTCTCAAGAGGAAATGGAAGTGATAGGCAAGGAACGATACTACGTAGTAGCCTTATTTTATAAGGTGTGGGGAAAGAGCTGGCATGCAACATTGTCAGATTGCACTCTCATCATTTGTAAGGCCAAGTAGAAATTATCGATGTGATCTTCGGCCAACGTACTTTTTTTGGGGTTGAACTTAGGGAGGTGCTTCTCTGGGTGTAGGGGCATGTCATGAAGGGGGCCGCGGAGGCCTAAAGGAGATTGCGCCATCTAATCCAAGGGTTGCACCCATTTGGCCCGATGGTGGGGTGGGATGTAGATATTCCCCATTTCATTCTCGGATCCGCTTTCAATGCCAGATCCTAAGGCTTCACCCTCATGTTGGGAGTGCATGTCTTGATTTCCTCCGAGGTTTCCCATATTCCTAAGATTTCTCTAGTTATAAAGGAAGGGAAATCTATTTTGGTTTCAGTGGTGGTGGTGGTGAGTGTGGCCTGTATTTCGACCTTGCCCACGGCCCTTATATCCCTAGCCTCTATTTCCCTGGCCCCTTCTGGTTCCTCCTCCAGATGGGTTGTTTTCTTGAGTGCTATCACCCAAAGGCTGGTCGGGTTGTGTACTGGAATCATCTTGGGGTTTGGTTATTTCAGGGCCATCCCCTTTGATGTCTCTGGGGCTGTCCAGGGGTTCGACTGAATTCCACTCAACTGCATCTGCATAATCTTGTAGCATAAGACCTATCAGCTAGGGAACTAGTGGCTGGGAGGTTTTGTAGACCTCTGATGAGATCACGGGCAAGCGGGCGCAAGGCCCTTAGCTAGTTTGAGGTGACCTCATATGATGTTAGGTCCCTATATTACTAGTATAGCCCCTTATTGTTATTATTGTACCCTTTTAAGCCTCATTTTGTTATTATTTTTCCCTTAAATTATTATTGTTAGGTCGGCTAGGATTACATTGTGGCCCACTAGGATTACATTATGGCCACATGGACTCCTATATATAGAAAGGAGGTTTTGTAAATTGTATCATCCAAGAATTGTGCATTTATGTGATGTATTAGAGGTTTCCCACTCGAAGTGGCTTCTTTCTAAGGTGTTTATATCTCTTTTCTTCTATTTTTGGAGATGGTTACACAACATTTGGTATCAGAGCTTTGGATTCTAGGGTTTCGCTGCTCCGAACAGGTCATCGTGGAATTTTCGCTATAAAATTTTTTCTACAAAGTTTCAGAAGCTAAAATTTTTAGGGTGCAAAGCTGAAATCCCGAGGAAGATCGTCTAAAACTTTTAGAGCTTGATTCGCAATATTTTCGGAGATATGATCTGTGGAAGTTAGGTATTTTTTCAGGCTCCTAAACAGGTCATCGTGGAATTTGCGCTATAAAGTTTTTTCTACGAAGTATCAGAAGTTGAAATTCATAAGGTGAGAATAAGAAATCGTGAGGAACATCGTCAAAAAATTTTAGATCTTGGTTCGCAATATTTTTGGAGATATGATCTGTCGAAGGTAGTTCTTTTTCAGGCTCCTGGATTTCATCTCAAAGAGGTGATCATGGGAAAATCTTCATTACTCTCTCTCTGAGCATCGGATTTGAGTTCCGTAAAAATTGGTCACTAGTAAACAGACTTTAGTTTCTTGGATATCAATTTCAGAGCTGAAGGACGAAACAATGACACGTGGCAAGTCATACAAGTTCACTTTAGTGAACCAGTCCATAATTAGGTCATTGTGGGAGATTGGACACAACTTTGTCTTGGAGAATCAAATCAAGTCAAACCTTTGGAATTCGAAAGATAATTCATAGGGCTACATTAGTACCAAAATTCAAATATTGAAGTGCTTCAATTACAGAGATAATCCAATTTCAATATCGAGCTCATCAAAAGCAAGAAAAAGGTGTGTATTTTTTTTTGCGAATTGCATAAGTCTTGTTTGAAGAATCAATTTGAATTGATTCCAAGGGAATATTGTAGAATAGATATCAGTATTGGGTTCTAAAATATACCCCGTAAAAATAATTCAACACCCATTAAGCCTTCAGAAGGCTCTAATATGACTCATGAAGATGAAGAATTGCAACATGATATATCGAAATTACAAGAGAAAGTGCAACAAATTTCACTCTCGCAAAGAGCAGCAAAAAATGAAATGGAAGTTTTGAAGAAAGGCGTGGAAGCTAAGATGGATGGCATGGAATCTGGCATGGAAGCTAAGATGGATGACATGAAAGAAAACATGGAAAACATGAAGAATGATCTAAAAACAAACATCGAAGGTTTGACAAAGTTAATACAAGAAATGTTTCCTAATGGTGAAAAGATAGTACAAGAACCTCATGATGAGAACAAAATAAATGTCAATCGTGATTTCATAAACTCTAATGTTGGCAGGAAGAACCACCATATTCCAAAAATGGATATGAGGAATTTTGATGGAAAGGATCCTATAACATGGATACTACATATGGAGAAATATTTTGCTCTCCATAACGTGCAAAACACACAAAAGGTACACATTGCAACTTTACATTTAGAACAAAATACATTTGTATGGTATCGATGGCTTTGCTCCCGTAAAAAAATTGTCACTTGATCAATTTTTATGGAGGAAATGATAGCACATTATGAGGATACAAAGAGCAACACCTTCTTTAGCCAATTGATAAATCTCAAACAAAAGGGTTTAGTGGGGCAGCACATTGAGGACTTCCAAAAATGAATATAAGGGTAACTGATATTCCAGAGGAACACAGGATTGATCTCTTCATAGGCACTTTAAAGGATAACATCCAACATGAAGTTCGTGTTTTGGAACCGAATTCATTGGAGAAGGCATTCAGGTTGGCAAGAAAAGTTGAATGTAAAATAATGGAGACAAGGAAGCCTACCACTCAATTCTATAAAGAAGGAAGTGTTGCTACGCCTAGATTTCCACAACCTACAAGGTTGACACCACAACAATTGGAAGAAAAAAGAGCAAAAGGGCTTTGCTACGGTTGTGATAGCAAATACACTAAAGGTCATAAGTGTGCTGAGAAGAAATTATTTTACATAGATTGTGAAGAGGAAGAAGAAAATGAACAAGAAGAGGATATACACCAGGAACCAGCCCTAGAAGAGGAAGAAATGAATCCGACCATATCGTGTAATGCACTGGCAGGAATTACCACTCCTCAAACTCTCGAGATAGAAGGACAAATCAAGAAGAAAAAGGTAATAGTGTTGATTGATTCAGGTAGCACCCATAATTTTATTCATTGTAAGGTAGCCAAGGAATTAAATTGTTTCCTATACCTAGCACCAGAATGTCAAGTGATGGTTGCAAATGGAGGAACTATAAATTGATCTGGAAAATGCCATAATATCAAGCTAACCATGGGAGAATATGTATTGACTAGTCCAATGCTTTCCATTCCTATGGGAGGTGCTTATGTTGTACTAGGAGTACAATGGTTACAATCTTTGGGGCGGTAGCTTTTAATTTTCAAGAACTTTTCTTGAAATTTTTTTCAGAAGGAAAGGAAGTCGAATTATGAGGTATTGCAGGGAAGCCGAGAAATATAATAAGCTCTAATGTCATGAAAAAGCTTCTAAAGAAAGAACAACAAGGCGTAATTGCACAATTATGCTCACTAGAAGTTCCAACATCAAAATCATCTATTTCTGCAGATCTCCAACAAGTCTTGGAAAATCATTCCAAGGTGTTTGAAACTCCCAAAGGACTCCCAGCTATTCATGATCATGATCATGCTATTCATTAGATTCGAGGGAGTGTTCCTCCAAACATCAGGCCTTATAGATATCCTTACGTCCAAAAGAGCGAAATTGAACATATGATTGCATAAATGTTAGAGGCGGGTATAATTCAACCTAGTCAAAGTTATTTCTCTGCTCCTGTAGTATTGGTACACAAGAAGGATGGATCATGGCGAATGTGTCCGGATTATAGCGAGCTCAATAAGCTCACCATTAAAGATAAATTTCCCATTCCTGTGATTTATGAATTATTGGATGAATTACATGGAGCAATTTATTATACCAAGTTGGATCTTCGATCAGGATATCATCAAATTAGAATGAACACTGAATATATTCCAAAAACAACATTTCGAACTCATGAGGGTCATTATGAATTTTTGGTCATGCCTTTTGGCCTTACCAATGCACCTTCTACATTTCAAGGGTTGATGAATTCCATTTTCAAACCCTTCTTTAGAAAATTTGTGCTAGTATTTTTTGATGATATACTAATCTACAACAGGTCTTGGAAGGATCATGTTGAACATGTTGACATGGTGCTCAAACTATTGCAGGAGAAACAATTATATGCAAAAACATCCAAATGTTTCTTTGGAGTACAAGAGGTGGAATATCTGGGTCATATTGTATCTCACGAGGGTGTTAAAGTAGACCCTAACAAAATTAAATCCATTAAGTAATAGAAAGTCCCCACAACCATAAAGCAATTGCGAGGATTTCTTGGGTTAACAAGGTATTATCGCAAGTTTGTTAAGAATTATGGGAGAATAGCAGCACCTCTAACAACATTATTGAAGAAATATGCATTTTCATGGACTTCTGAAGCAACTAAGGCCTTTGAACATCTTAAAGTGGCAATGTGCCTAGCACCGGTATTAGCTACGCCAAACTTCACAAAAACCTTTATTGTGCAACGTGATGCCTCAGGAAATGGAATTGGTGTTGTTTTAATGTAGGAAGGAAGACCCATTGCTTTTGAAAGTCATCCAATCAAAGGAAATTATTTAAATAAACCTATTTATGAGAAGGAAATGTTATAAATACTACATGCACTAAAGAAATGGAGAACTTACCTAATGGGCAGACACTTCAAGGTAAAAACTGATCATGATAGTCTTAAACACTTTTTGGAACAAAGACTATCTTCAGAAGAGCAGCAAAAATGGGTCACAAATATGTTAGGTTATGACTTTGAAATAATCTACAAAAAAGGAAAGCTTAATGTTGTTGCAGATGCACTCTCAAGAAAGAATGAAGAGGTGGAAGCATTGCTTTGTGCCATTTCTATTATCCAACCAGATTGGATAACTGAAGAAAGAGATGAATGGAAGAAAGACAAATATGTATGGAAACTCATTCAAAAGTTGCAGCAAGATCCTAGTACATCTGATACATTTAATTAGAAAAATGATTTCTTGTGGTACAAATATCACCTATATCTTTGTAAGAATTCCCAACTAAAACAAAAGATTCTTCTAGAATTGCACACTTCTCCTTTAGGAGGACACTCAGGATTTTTAAAAACTTACCACAGGGTGAAGAAATAATTTTTTGTGGATGGCCTTAAATCTGATATTCAAAATTTTGTGGTGGAATGTTTGGTTTGCCAGCAGAACAAAGTTGAGACAAGTAAGACCCCGAGACTTCTACAACCTTTATCCATTCCAAGTAAACGTTGGGAGGATATTTCAATGGATTTTATCACAGGTTTACCTAAGTCCGAAGGAAGGAGTGTCATCATGGTGGTAGTTGATAGACTTACCAAGTATGTATTTTTTTGTGAATATTATCATCCATTTAAAGCAAGTATAGTTGCTACTACATTTATGGAAACAATTCAAAAGCTAGATGGAAACCCAGAGGTTATTGTGAGGTGTGGTAAACAGAGATCCCACTTTTACTAGAAATTTTTGGGCCAATTATTTTTTTGGGTACTCAACTAGCTCATAGCTCATCTTATCATCCTCAATCCAATGGTCAAAAAGAGATAGTGAATAAATGTTTTGAAAGATATCTTCATTGTTTTGTATCTATTAAGAAAACACAATGGGTCAAGTGGTTACCTATTGCTGAATGGTGGTATAACACTTCCTTCCATACTGCATCAAAAATGACCCCATTTATGGCACTTTATAGATATCATCCACCATCCATCACGTCTTCTTTAAGATAAAATTCGAAGGTTCAAGCAGTGGAAGATCACATCGAGCATCGACAAGAAGTTCTCCAACTCTTAAAGGATAACCTAAATTTGGCACAAAATCGAATGAAACAACAGGTAGATCAACATCGTAGTGAGAAAAGTTTTGATGTAGGAGACTGGGTATTTTTATGGCTACAACCATACAAACAAATGTCCCTCAAGCAAGCTAAGAAGGATTATAAATTTTCACCAAAGTACTATGTTCCTTACAAGGTGTTGAAAAATATTGGTACTATGGCATACAAATTGGAGCTTCACCTTGCTTCTTTGCGAGTGCATCTGATTTTCCATGTTTCATGTAAAGAAGGTTATAGGTGAAAATCTTCCGGTTCAAACAATATTGCGAACTTGATGAGGAAGGAAAAATCTTATTGGAACCTAAAGCGGTCACGAAACAAGAACTAATGACTATCTGGAATCGATCGATTTCGAGTATCTCATCGAGTGGAGGAACTTACCTTTGAAGATTCTACATGGGAGGATGAGAAGTTTATACGAAGCACCCAAAAGCTACTCCAAGCGTTGAGGACAACACTTTTTTTTGGAGGAGAGGGGCATGTTGAGTCCTATATAACTAGTATAGTCCCTTATTGTTATTAGTGTAACCCCTTATTGTTATTATTGTACCCTTACCTTACCCATTTTGTTATTATTGTGCCCTTAAATTATTATTGTTAGGTCGGCTAGGATTACATTGTGGCCCACTAGGATTAAATTATGGCCACATGGACTCCTATATATAGAAAGGAGGTTTTGTAAATTGTATCATCCAAGAATTGTGAATTTATGTAATGTATTGGAGGTTGCCCCCTCGAAGTGGCTTATTTCTAAGGCGTTGATATCTAACATATGATCCAGATCTTGAGCGGAGGCCCCCAAGATCTAAGAAAATTGAAATAGATCTAACAAGATCTACAAAATTAGAATGCCAGAAAAAAAGAGAGAACACAAAGAAAATAAAACCGCAAACAAAATTGTTTTTATTAAAACAGAGAATAACTGTAGAAGCTACATTGTGGAAGACAATCTATCCTTTTACAAACTGAGGCTTGTTATTTATAGAATTTTTTGAGTTACAATACCATGTGTAGATACCATAGGCCAATACCATGGGTAGATACCACTTACAATACCATGGGTAAATCCCATGTGTGGATGAATACCATAGGTGGATACATACCATGGGTCACTTACAATACCATGGGCGAATAAATATCATGGGTGGATGAATACCATGGGTTGATGCCATTTACAATACCATGGGTGGATGGATAACATGGGTAGATGAATACCATGGGTTGATGCCATTTTCCATTTGGATCATTCCTCCCTCCTTAAGAAGCAATGGTCCCCATTGCGTGAAGTTCCCTCCTGAAAAGCCTTTGTTGAATATGAAGAGCCACAGAAGAGAATGGTTTTGTGTAGTTAACCCATAACTATGATGAACGAAGATCCGAGGATAGAGATACCCTATAATGCTTGTGACCAACTGTGATATTGACAGTGTGCGGCCTAGAAAATAGACTTCAATGAAGTGCGGGTTTGTGGATGAAACAAAACCATGACAAATGAATATCCGAGGATAGAGATACCCTGTAATGCTTGTGACCAATTGTGTGACTAATAGTGTGCGGCCTAGCAAATGGACTTCGATGAAAATGATTTTGTGCGGTTGACCCATAACCGTGATGCTGATTGTTGATGAAGTAGCAGGTGCCTACATAGCTTGGGGTGGGAGGGCATGTCTCCAAATAACCCAAGCCAAATGCTGCTATGCTGAAACTGATGAATGTGAAGCAAGTGCCTACTAAAGCGGGGTGGGAGGGCACGTCTCCAAAGGGAACCCACTCTGAATCATGCTCCAGATTTAAAATGAGCATAACCCGGTCAATATAACTCAGAATATTCATTATAGCCTATTTTTGGAAATGGAATGATCATTATGCATCTTCTTGTGTGTTTGAAACCACTATCTGGAGACTCTAGACTCTCATATTCGCGCTAGAACTGTCTCGCCGTCACAAAATTTCTAAAAAAATAATTGATTTTAAATCAACGATAACTCCCACATCTGGACTCCGATTAGACCGATTTTTTTTTTTGAACTTGGGTTTTTTTTCAAGAGGAGCTCAGATCTATATCCATTTTTCTAAAAAATTTCACTGAAAATTTTGAAAAATGACAAGAGAGCCGCCGTCCATGAATTGTCGTTAGAAAAATTGCTTCAACATTGCTGATTTTGAATCAACGATATCTCCCTCATCCGAACTCCAATTTGGCCAATTTGTTTTTTTGAATTTGAGTATTTTTTCACAAGGAATCTAGATCTGGTCTTTTTTTTTTGTAAATTTTTCACCAAAAGTTTCAGATATGATCTAAAAACTCACCGCCCAAAAAAAATCATGGATTTTGCTAAAGATTGTTGTAAAACATGGAAACTAAAATATGTTTCAAACCCTCATTCCCATGGAGGCGTAACCTAAATCTGATACCACTGATCTGGATCTTGAGGGGAGGCCCCCAAGATCTAAGAAAATTGAAATACATCTAACAAGATCTACAAAATTAGAATGCCAGAAAAAAAGAGAGAACACAAATAAAATAAAACCACAAAGAAACTTCTTTTTATTAAAACAGAGAATAACTGTAGAAGCTACATTGTGGCAGATAATCTGTCCTTTTACAATCTGAGGCTTGTTATTTATAGCCTTTTTTGAGTTACAATACCATGTGTAGATACCATAGGCCAATACCATGGGTAGATACCACTTACAATACCATGGGTAAATCCCATGTGTGGATGAATACCATGGGTCACTTACAGTACCATGGGCGAATAAATATCATGGGTGGATGTATACCATGGGTTGATGCCATTTAAAATACCATGGGTAAATTCCATGGGTGGATGGATAACATGGGTAGATGAATACCATGGGTTGATGTCATTTTCCATTTGGATCATCATAATAGGGCGGGTCCTCCTCTAGGGAATTTTCAAGGGGTGGAGGACCAATATTTTCATACATGATCTCCCCCTATGGAGTTTGCAATGGGATATTACTTGTGTGGTGGGAGTCTACTATTCAGGCCCTCCTTCTAGCGCCAAAATCTATTGACGAGAAGAAATTCCCTACCAACAGTAGGGGATCTCCCTGGTAAAAAGTCCTAACTAGATTCTAGACCGTTTTTTATAGGGATCCCGTATGGGGTGCAGGTCCAGCTACCACTGAATATGCCTTTTCTTGGACAGAAGATGAGCTCTGCAGACTTGAGGATACGCAGTTATGCGAATGATACGAAAAAAATGGTGGATGAGTTCTCCCATAAATGAAACATTATAAATAGCAAAGCGAGTTTTGAAGCATGCATCCAAAGGAAATGTAGTTAGCAACACATCATTAGGGTCATGCTCATAAAAGATGCTTGACCACAAAAGAAATAGTTATCTATGGTTGAAACACGCTTAAATTCTTTAAGAATTTTCCGAAAGATAAAGTGACATTAATAATGAAGTCATTAAACATCTCTTAATGAAATATTCACATACCATTAACACATCTAGTAAGCTTAAACGTACAAATGAAATATGATAAAAAAATGCAGACCAATCAGTGATAAAAGATTAGAAAATACATGAGACATAATATTCATAATGCTAGTACACATAAGTCCTTATCTGATCCAATAGTGGAATCAAAACATTCATTTGTATTCATTCTCGGAAATATGCATTCAATGTGATAGAGTTATCTCTTCTCCTTTTGGAGTCTCGAAAAAGATCCTTTACAATGTCCTCAGAGGGAGTACTTATAGAACAAAATTGACCCTTGGGTGGCCCTAACCTTTTGGCTTCCCAATTATTGGCATGGTCTGCAACCTAGGTGGAATTTGCAACTTGCGACTAGGCCCTGAATGCGACCTTCGACTTGTTCTCTATTGCGACCTATGACCTGACACCTATTGCGACTTGTGACCTATACCATTTCATTTTTCAAAGGAGTAGTTGCGTGATGGATGTTAGTGTCCTGTGATTTGGAAAATTGGTAAACCAAATGACAAGGTAACATCAAACTAGTCTTTGGAGTCTGTTAGCCATCTATAAATTCTGTTATACCTCATGATGGCTAAAGGGTCTTTTCAGTTTTCAAGAAACAATTTTTTATGAAAATCTGTGAGTTCTTGAAACCTCACTATGTTCATTATCTTCAAAAGAATCATTTCACTGATAATATTAACTCAAAGCCTCTGAATTTACCCTACCAATACAAAAAGAAATTTTTTTTTAAGCTATTTCCCATCATCTCATAAGCTCATTCCCTTCATTTCACTCATTATTTCACCTATGCTAACAACCCTTCCTTCTCTTCTAAAAATCCCCTTTTCCCCTTTATTTTTTCCCCATTTCCCTCATAAAACCCCTCTTTTAACCATTATAAACTTCTGTATATGGTTTAAAACCCTCTTTTTACCCTATCAGAACTTATAAAAAGGTTTTAAAACCCACATTTCAACCTTTTTTCTGCAAATTTGACACATAAGGTCTTAAGCCCCTTTGGCCTTAATCTCTCAACCCCATTCATCATGTGACCTAATGTCCGTAATCAGGCGTTAAGCCCCTAGCCCATTTTTACCCTAGCTCCTGGTCCTCCCTTTCCCCACAGGACTATCTCCCTCACCTCACCTTTGGCCCCTTTTCTTATATATTTCCTCTATGATTATGTTTCTCCCCCGATCAAATCATAGCCGTTGATCCTTCTAATCCAATGGTGATCGGGTGCCCCTTCTTTTCTCCCATTTCTCTGATCCTCTTTTACCCTTTCATCCCTTGATGAATCTCAAACTGTCAATCCTGGCATTCTAATGGTGATCACGCCCTAATCATCACCCTAGCCCACCTTCCACTATCCTCCTGCTGATCCATTTACCGTCTGCCACCTGTCCTCTTCCATTTTTTGTTGCCGAGCACCTTGTCCCATCGCACTCCCTCTCCACCATTGATCTGGCTCCCCCAAATCCAACGATCCTGATCAACTATCATGCTCATTTCTCCCAAATAGGTTAACGTGTGTTTTCAATGCGAAAAAAGTGGTTTCCCAGTGGGCACGTGTCACCATGTGTGTGGTATTGCATCCAAAGTGGAAAATACCACTTACTGCTTAGCCCTCACGCAAATACCACCTCGGTATTCCCCAAAACCACCTTTTGTTTTTTGTGCCATTATTCAAATTTGCTCATGTTTCTTCATAATTCCACCATGGAACCTTTCCCCTCTGCACATATTTCTCCCTCTGCATCACTCGTCTGCCTTCCTCGAAACCTGTAATCGTAGTTTAAACCCTGAACACAAGTTTTATTTAATTATTTTGTGTTTAGTTGCAGGTTTAATGGTGACCCAGTCTGCAGACCTTCCCACAGCAAATTTAAGTTGCATAGAGCCCCAGATGACGATCCTTGGGTTCCAAATATATGGAAAGGGAGATCTCAGGGTTTGATTATCATTGATTGATTAGTGTCTCATGAGCACTGGTCAAACGAAACCCTCTGGCACCGAAGGAAGCAACCTGTGCACCAAGAAAGGTGAAGGTTAAAGGTTAAAGAGAACCAATCCCAAAATCAAGGATTTAACCAAAAAATTATGGACAAGGACACAGTTTGAAGATAAATCAATTTAAAGTTAAAAACAATCAGCAAAGGATAGGAAGCAAAATATGATTAAAGAAGGCCTAAAGCCAAATCAAAGACCTAATCAGAGTTAAAGCCACCAAACAGACAGATCACCAAGAAGGAATGCTTCGAATGACAAATCACTGAATAAATTACTTCTCCAAAGGATCAAAATGCCACCTGCCAGCCTAATTTTCCTAAAAAACATAAAAATGAATAAACAGTTAGAGATATTTTATAAAGACAACTCTGAAGTTATTGCCAGCCTACCTAAAATGCCTAAAAGTCAACAAAAGAAACTATGTAGTTCAAAGAGTTAATGTAATACAGAGTTAAACTTAAATACATTTTTTCCTTAGGCCTTGCATGGTCTTGAAGGTCAAAAACATTAAACTCTGTCATTTATGAACATTTAAGGACCCCTTCTTCACCCCACCTCCTCATTTCATCTATAAATATCATGTGAGGAGCTCATTGTAAATGTTGGTTGGATTATCATCGAAGTGTAAGATAGTTGCTGAAGCTGTTGAAAATTTGTTGAGTAGTTGATGAATACTAGGTTGAGAAGAGAAGTTTTGAGATGTAAAGACCTGCTAGATTGGAAGTATGTAACTAGTTTTAACATCAATAATACAAACTGATTCATGGGATCCTGGTCTATGTTAATGGTGATGTTGTTCCTCACTGTTTTTGCTTCTCATTATGTTTTACATGTTGTCCATTTTCTCTGATAAAGAACAGAAAATTTAGATTAGGATTTACTGTCAAAGTACCCTATTTTTGTCTAAAAGTTGTATCTTTATGTTTTCTTTTGTTAAGGTATGTTTAGAGGATTCTTAATTGCCCTCTAGGTTTATCCAACTTGTTGTTTTAATAATGATTCAATAGAGTATAACCAGGGAGGAATGTTGGTGAGCCCATGTCTATCTGAGTACAACTTGAGATATTGTTTTTAAAGATCTTCTTCAATTTTTGCTAAGTAGAGTCTCAACCAGAGAAGTTTATGGTATTCCCTGTCCTCTAGCTAGTCTTTAATAGTTGCTTTGAAAGATCCCTTGAGAGTATGCCAAAAGTAGGCTAGATTCATAGTTTCTGTCTGATCTTAGGCTATTTTCTTTGTTTTCTTATATGTTTTCTCCTTTCTGAAAGTAGTCTTAGGATTACTGGATTTTTTTCTTAAAATTTTTCTTTATTACAAGTCTACCCAAATAATTCTATGGTTTTCCCTATCATTTGGCTTGCTTCAAATAGTTACTTTGAAAGGCTTTTCTTATTTGGTGGAGTTAATGGATTCTTAATTGATCATTAGCTTTTCTTCTTTCACAAAATTTTAATGTTTCATATCATAATTCAATCTAAAAGATCCTTTGATATAGATGAATTTCCCTATGGAAACCCTTGAAGAATTGTTGTAAAATTAAATCCTTTTGTGACTCCATAGCCCAATGGATTAATATTGTTTCATGACCTATCCTTTCAGCTGAAACATTCTTCAATCTTCTCTCACCTTCACCCCTTCAAATGACGTCTTTAGTTAATGATATCCATCCCAACCAACCAAGAAAACAAGTTCCTAAGAGCTTCATAACTAGCCTAATATCATAAACAAAGGATAAATATATATCCTTTGAAAACACTTAATATAGAGATCCCTCTCTGAATCCAAGAAGGCTAGGTCCTAAGATTCCAAAGTGGTTCTGATGTGGCCCCCTACAACGTTTATTCTTTCCATTCTTGTAAATCACAGGGAGCCAACATAGTGGTGACCATACTAGGGAATACAAAATGAGTAATAGATAACTTCACAACCTAGAAAATCCCATTCTTAAAATGAATCAAGTGTCTGCCAAGAGTGGTTCCCGATTTTTGATGGTGGACAACAACTAGTCCTAGAAAAAAACTAAAAATATTCCATTGGTTTTCAGTAGGCCTGTTGACCCCATTAGTGGTCCAAAGACTCCACTGGGAAACCTATTTTATCATTAGAAGATCACAAAATCCAGTTAAGAGAACTTTGAGTATTAAGTTTTCTTGCACAGATTAGTTTGCCTTTAAAGACTGTCATACTTAGCTAAACTTTTCTTATCCTTGGGTCTACATCCTAGCTTATAGAAGAATTCATACTAGATCCCATCCTGACCCAAATCCTCCTGCAATAGTTGAAAATCTTGAAAGAATTCTTAGGAAATATTCTACACCTAAGAACCCAACTATTGTCAGACCCATCTTAAGAGCAAGTTCAGTCCCTGAAAACCTTACATCTCTACAAGATACCCAAGTTGACTTACCTTTCATAAGAAACCTATCTAGAACCAAGTCACTTAGTGGTATAGATTAGAAATACTTTGAGCCTGAAAAATCACAATATAATAGCAGTAGAGAAACCTCCCCATCTACTCTGCCTGATATTCATTTCATTTATAAATTTGGTTTCTCTCATCCTAAATCTGCTCAACAGCCCCTTGCTGATCCAAGTACTTCTGTTACCCTTGCTCATACATCCACTGTTCAAACCACACCATTTCATCATACACCACCTATCACAAATCCTCCACTTGTAAACCCGCCATTGTTTCCACAAGCCCATATCATGGCAACATGGTATGCTCCTCTAGTCCTTCCTTTACCTTTATTTGTCCTACCACAAGATTATCAGTCCAAAATTCCTTTATATGATGCTATTAGTTCTACTAGAGCTCAACAACATGTGGAAAAAATGGATGACTACTTTGACAGAAAGCAGATAGATGATGAAACAGTTAAACTTAGGATGTTTGCTCAAAGCTTAGGGGGAGAAACAAGAAAATGGTTCAAAGGCTTAACCCCTAATAGTATCAATAACCTCCCTACTTTCCATCAATTATTTTTAAACAAATGGTAGGTCAAAAAGAATCCTCTCTAGATTCTATCAGAATATGAGAACATTAAGAGGAGTTTTGGAGAAGGTGTTCAAGAGTACTGCACTAGATTTAATAGTGTGTACAATTACCTACCAATTCATATGAAACCACCACAAGGCCTAGCTCTAATGAAATTCCCTTATGGATTCAACCCTGAAATTTCCTATCAACTGAGAGAAAGGGAACCCCTCACTTTAGAATATATGTAGAGAGGGGTAGTAAGTGTTGAGGTAAATCTGCTTGCCAAAAGAGCTAGGATGAAAAATGAGAAAAGGGTGACATATAGACATGAAGTTTCACCTTCCACATCTGATTCAAGACTTGATAATTTAGTAAAAACCATGGAAAGGATGATGGATAGGATGAATGTAAATGAGAGAGCCTATACTAGAGAAAATCAAACAACTCCTCAAAATATAAATCAAACTCAGAACCAAAATCAGAACTTTTGGAGAAACCCACCTCAAAATAGACAAAGGGATTATGATCAACAGATCAAACCCACTTTTCAAGAAAATTATATTGATGATTATGGAGGAATAATAGAATAAACATAGGAAAATCACATGAACATTTTGGGAGTAAATGATGAAGATATTGTCTTCCTCACTAGGAAAGAACAAGTCATATACACACGTTATGAATAAGAGAGACTAGAGTCTGCAGACTACCAACAAGGCTTTGAAAATGCTATAATAGAAGTACATAAACAATATGACTTGAGGAGTAAAAAGAACCCAGAAGTGCCCAAGACAAAGGCCTCTGAAATCTCTGCTAAAAAACAACCCTGTAAATACTTCCAAAAGATAGCTGAAAATAAAAACATAGTGGGTGAAATTTCTGATAAAAACAAGGGAAAAAACACCCAAATTCATGACAAACATAGTGGTGACCCTAGAAACACTAGCACCTCAGCTAATGCTCCTAAAAAAACCATTTTAACTGTTGTTCATAATAAAAACTAGCAAGATAATTTTGTTGAGAAAACAGTGACTAAAAAGGTTGAATTAAACATTTCCAAAACTCAAACTCCTTTCAGCATAGAGAGTGAAATTGCCAGGATAAAAGTCTCCATCCCTCTCTCTGAGTTAGTCACTCAAGATATATATAGGTCCCAATTGTTAAAATCCTTGAACATAGGAGATCACAATGACTCTGTTAACTTAAATGATGACAAACCAGAGCTTTTGTTTGGACCAAAAATTGAAGGAAAATTTCAAGAAGGTGGAGTTCCTCCATTTTATGTTAGCCTAAAAATCCATGATAACATTCTACACAATGTCATTCTTGATTCAGGAGCATCACATAACCTCATGCCCAAAGTAATAATGGGAAGATTAGGCCTTGAGGTAACTAGACCTTATAAAGATTTATACTCCTTTGATTCTAGCAGAGTTAAGTGCCTAGGCTTAATAAAAGATCTCTGTGTCAACTTAGCACAAATCTCAGCCAAAATCTTAGTGATGGAAATTGTGGTGGCTAATTTACCTCCCAAATACAGCATGTTCCTTTCAAGATCTTGGGGTGCTAAGTTGCAAGGCACAATGAAAATGGATATGACTTATGCCACCATCCCTGTGTTCAGTCAAACTAGAAGACTCTATAGGGAAACACACATGAAATACATGGTGAGTAGTGTTGAGGTATAAAAGGTGTCTTTTTAACGCCTATTTATCCTACATTAATTATCAATCCAGGAATGACTTTTTATTTCAAGAGAGTACTCAGTTTGAGGCAAAAATTTATCCAAGAGTAATGTTGTTCAATATGTAGTACAATGTTCTAAATACAAGAGTAAATGGATGCTTGGAAAAGAAATCTAATTACAATAACATGAACTCAAATTCTCTGAAATCCAATTATTCACTCAGCAAACATTAATCGAGGATACAATAGCAATAACTCATTCATCTAGAAATTGATGTAATTGAAATCAAAGTGGAAAAAGACAATGAATTTGGGAATGTGGAAGCAATAACCAGTATTCTCTACAGTTGACAGTCCTGCTTTAAAGTAATCAAAGGGAAATATAAATTGAACTAAATGATTAATGCTGCTAATGAAAGTAAACTAGGCAAGTTCTCAAAAGCGAAATCAAACTCTTTGCAAACCGAACTCTTTGCAATTAATCAACTAAAATGAACATCAATGTAAATGGACAACAAACTGTAATTAAAGGAATTGAACAAAAAATCCTATTTAATAAATCTGAACAGCAAACTCTAATTAATGGGATCGCATGGAAAATTCTATTGAACAACAATTTGTAATGGACAACAATGAAATAGAACAGCAAGTGAATCAAATGCTGAATAGCGTAGCTCTGTTAAAGCATAACAAGACAAGCAATTAAGATTCTTGTTAAATTAGAAAGGGACGGCAACGCAATTCACCAATTTAACACACCAATATTAAATAAGCAATTAAAAATAAATTACTTACTTGCAAACCATAATGAAAACAATTAGAAGCTGTCACACAATAATAATGAAAATATCGAGATACAAACAACGGATCAATCCACCAGGGTCGAGCCCTCAACCACTGGTGAAATGTCACTGGGCTTTAATCCAGAGTTAATAAATGGAACAAAAACATGTTCTTGTATTAATCAAACATAAATAGCGTTTACATCAGTTTCTCTTCGATCACAAGAATCAAGGAATTACAGAGTTACAAAATAAATTCAATAATCATCCCCCTTCTCTTTTACAAACGTCTCCTTTTATAATCACAAAGAGGGGAAATTAAATAGAAAATTGTTGGCAATTTGATGCAGAGTGTTGTCCTTGATGGCAACCCACTGAATGAAGATGAAAACATGTGACTGTTGACATGTGTTGTCCTTGATGGCAATCCACCTGATGAAGTTATTCTTGACTTGATGGACTTGGTAAATGATGTAAATATGATGTGATATGATGTTTGTTGACAATATGATGCTAAGTGTTGTCCTTGAAAGGCAACCCACTTAATGAAGATGATGAAAACTTACTTGGTGAAGTTGTGCTTGTTAGAATATGTTCTTGATGAGCTAAATATGATGTATCTACAGTGTGTACAGAAGGCAATGAAGAAAGGAATTCAGAATGTGCTCAATCTAGTATGTCTCAAGGCATACGCGGATATGTCTAGGGGAAGTCGCGTATGCACGCGGGAAAGAACGTGCCAAGTCACATATGGGCAAAAAGCGCTCAAAAAGTGCAAAACCAGGGGTAACCACCATGGTATTGACCCATTGTATTGGGTAAAGATCCGCCTAATTGACCCCGTCCAGGAATACCATCGGAAGTAATGTAGTTTTGGGCTCATGGTATTGAAAGGGGCTCATGGTATTGAAAAAGGATAAACCTATATAAAGAGATGAAATTCATTGTGCAAAAGAGGGGTGTGGGTGCAAGATGTCTGAGCTTGAATGAATACTTCTCTCTGAAGTAGATCTGAATGGAAAGGGTTGCACTTGAATGATAAATCTGAATGTATGATGCACCAATGATGAAGAAGGGGATCTAGATCTGAAATGTACTTGTATCTACTAGATCTGCTGATGGAAGGTTTAGATCTGAATTGAGGCGAACATCTGTCTGAAGTAAAAGGGTAAATCTGAACAGAATTGTTGATCTGAAGAAGTATGCTGCTTTATAATGATTGAAGATCTATATGCTACTTAGCCACAGAGGAAGCGTGTATATACGCGGCTTCGCTGAAGAAAAGGCACGTATGCGCAATGAAATTGGCTTTGTAATTTGTACAGAGGAATACGCGAGTTTATGTGGACGGAAGCGCGTATATACGCGACATCAGTGAAAGGAAAGCACGTATGCAAACTAGGGTTTGCTGAAGTTTGTGGTAAGAAATGTCTGATCTAATCTGTTGTATTGCTGCTATCTGTATTCTAATGTTCTGAGTTGCCTGTATCAGTTTGGTTGTATGGTTGAGCTTGAAAGGATGAAAAGGGTCCAGTCTGAAAATATGATGAAACGTGGCCTGCAAGTTGTGTTCTATTGAAGTTGTTGGATCCAGTGTCAAAACTGATGAAACGTGGTCCAAGGTGGTGCTGAGGGTTGTAGCCTTCAGTCAGGGGGTTGTAGCTCCCTTCCAGGTGAGGCTGGTAAACGAGATCGGGGGGTCGTAGCTCCCTTCCAGGAGAGGTTGGTAAACGAGTCAGGGGGTTGGAGCTCCCTTCCAGGAGAGGCTGGTAAACGAGCGCAGGTGGGTGCCTGCGTGCTGGTCAAGTCTGCGCCAGCACATATGTTGTAAGATGTTTTTCTCTATAATAAAATATTGAAGGCTGAGCAACTGCAGCGGTGGTTTTCTCCCGACTTGGGTTTCCACCTAAAAATCCTGGTGTTCATGTGTGATGCTTTGTGTGATGGTTTATTCTGTTCTTACTGCACATGTTTACTGTTTATAGAACATCTAATAAATGATATAAGTGAATACCTAATGGTATAATTAGATCTCTGGGTATACGCAAGTTTCATGAAGGATTTCCGCGTATATATGCTAGTTGGCTTCATCAAAGTAGCGTATGGGTTTTAGAGAGTGAAAAAGTAAAAAGTTTGAATATGCTGTAAATGCTGATTCACCCCCCCCTCTCAGTATTTTTCCCAACAAAAATATGATCCCTCATAACAATATTGGATTGTCCCCAACAATTTGATTAACAAGAAAATATATTTCCATCAATCTTTCAACAAGAGCAAGTCGAATTTGGATTTGTAGCTAAGATAATTTGGAGGACAGCTGCAACAGTAAATCTGAGAAAATATTACTCAAAGAACCTTTTGTTTCTCTCAATATAGGCCGAATTTGGGCAAACTGTTCTTCATTAAAGTTAGTTTGGTCTGTTCCGGACAAAACCCATGTTCCAGATTTTCTAGGTTCTTCTCCATTTTCCCAGAATATCAACCGCAAAATTGACACTTCTTATTCTAGCGAATTTCTGAGTTGGAATATTGAATGATATGCTGGAGATCAAATCTGCAATCTAGCAAATATCGTGGAGGCTAAAATGGTGAGTGCTGTTATAAAATATATTAATAAACCGTCATTGATAAAATTATACATAATAATCATCAATTTATTAAAAATAAAGGAGAAGAAATAATATTTATCCATAAGAGCATAAATAATTATAAAATAGATTTATATAATAAATTATGATAAAATTATATGATAAAGAAGAGTAGAAATGGATGAAATAAGTGTTAAAAATTGGTCACATTCGTAGCCCAACATACCCCCAAACTGAATATATTGCATGTCCTCATGCAACCCAAAGACAAAACCTATGTGTTAACCAAGCAAAAAAAAAAAATTGTTCATCCCAACTCATGAAATGGATGGAACAAATGAATTTTTCCTCAAATAATGAATATTCAATTTTAGCAATCTTGATGAAGGTGTAACAATTTTTACAGTTGACGTTCAACTATATGTATATGAATTTGTAGAAAAAAATGTGACATAAGTAACAACAAACTTCATTAACCATTTTCTCAAAAATCAGACCATTTTGGTGCATGGATCATGAGATATAAATAAAATGGCTATAGGTGATAGTGTATAATTTTTGGAATTTTATGAACTAATTTAGCGTGAAATTATCTGGGTTTGTGTATTGTAATGATACCTCTTTGTTATCCAGAAATCACAAGAATTCAGTTCATAGTTTTAAAGATATATGCAATTCAATTTCTGCATTGTATAGAAATGAAATTGTATGCCTTAAATGAGAAAGAAAGTAGAAAAAATCCATCATGTGTAGCAATTCCTCCCCCAAGCTGAAGAATTAGCATGTCCTCATGAAATGCTAGAAAACAAAGAGAGGTGGTTGCTACAATCTGTTGAAATATATGCTTGGTGTAAAACAACATGTAATAAGAGAGGTGTTGAGAATGAATAAGAATATCAATGGATGATAAAGAATATTACTGACATGGTCATAAGAAAGAAATGAAGGAAAGAAACACTCCCCCAAACTGAAAGATGAGATGTCTCTAAAAAATGGGAAGTGGTAAAGATGTGGAATGAATGATAATAAATAATGCTCAATGGATTTTCATGAAATTATCCTAAATTCGTAATAAATCAGAAAATTATTCTATTTTACCTCAAGTGTTGCCTCCTAAAAAATGTGGAATGACATGTAGGGACTGGCCTTTGTTGAAGCTGATGTAGGCTGAGCGGATATTGAAAGTGATGCAAAAGGTGGAAGCCATGCAAGCGCATCATGTCTAAAGAATTGTGCGCATTCGTGAGCCTTTGTTGTTAGTTGCAATAGTGTGGTCGTGCTGCGAATAGAATTTCTCCTCATACTTGTTGTTCTCCTGTAAACAAATCACGATTCTGCATGCAATTTTCTTGAATCCACAGTGTTAATTTTGAAGAGAAATAGAAAAGATGTATGCCAAAAGTTCAATCATAAAAAATTCTGTAGAAATGCAGTATGAATATTGTGGCAAATCAGCAAAATAGAAGAGAAGTGTACTACACAGCAATTGTACAGCATGGAAAGACATATATACTTATGATATGATCAAAAAATTATCGCATTACTGAAATCAATGCATATTTTGCAATCGTGAGTAGATATGGAAATGTTTATGTAATGATTCGAAAATAAGGGAAAATGACAGCTGATGTGAAAAAAGTATTTATGCGGTCATTATCCACATAAACCATTATGATCGATTTATAAATAAATTTTATGCATAAGAGGTTCCGAACAAAGGGTTTAGGAGCATACTCTCATTTGATATTAGATAAAGATATAAGAAAAGAGTTTATCATTACTATTTATTTATGAAAAATATGACTCCAATACCATCCGCAAAGATCTGTTGCCCACATGTGTCTATAACCTTGACAAGGTTGCTTTCTCACCCTTCTAACCATTATCCTTTATTTATGCCTAGGGAAGTGCTATGTGATGTCATGATGGAGGCCACTGTGCTGGTTTGGGAACCAAATGAATCACAATGCCATTCACCAAGAAGGAGTGAAAAGTGGGCAATTCGGCTCGTGATGAGACCTCTTGCTCTAAGGACTTTTTACTTTTTTGAGTTGTCCATTGGATCATATCCCTAGTGTGGTGGCCATAATGGAAATGCCACTTCACTGCTCCCTTATGATCATGGTAGGCTGGCTCTTGATGAGACCCCCTATCCTCCATCTGCCATATCATAGAATTGTTAGTAATCATATAGAGATTTTTCTTTTTCTTTTTCTGTACATATAGCACTTTCCTATTTATATATAAATGGTGGCTCAACACTCCTTAAGAGTAGGGATGGTGGAAGAAGTCTGAACATCTCAATAGAGAAAGTATGCCCTTATTCTTATTCAATAAATAAAAATCAAAGAGAATTATGAGAATTTAGGAAAGAAACAACATGATAAAGATAATCGATCGTATTAATTTTAATGAAAATAAAGACAACAATGTCATATAGATGGTTGTGTCCTTTCCTTTTTCTTATCACTACAAAACAATTTCTTAAAAATGACAATTTATTTTGATTTGCTGATTCCAGTCACCTTTAATTTGTGTATATTTTCATAAATTGTATGTTTTCCTTTAAAAGAGTTATGAAGAATTCATGAAAATCCTCAAAATGTTGTTCTAAAACAAGAAAAATGCACTCACAAAGTGTTGTTCCTTAGATGGAACAACTGTTGTTCCTGAAGAGAAACAACAAAAACAATTTGTGAAACATGGTGGGGTCCTTTTTGTTCAATTGCTAATGGAGCGGAAACTACAATTTGAAGGGATAAACACCTGAAACACAAAAACATAAAATAAATCAGAAAAGAAACAACACTTTATTAAGTTACAACAACTATGATGTTATTTCCTAAGGGAATATCAATCTGTTAATGGAAAAAAAATGATATTTTTGAAAAATGTTCTGACAGCAGTGACATAAATATTCAAATGGAAACCAATTCTTCACTTATTCTTGTTATGAATCATTTAGGTAATGAACTGGATGAAATGCCCTTGTTTCACTAAAATTTCTTTCAAGAATCGCTCGTCCATAAATTCACCTTCTTTGTTCTGCTAAGACCTACAAAAAACGAGTGTCTACCTGCAATAAAACATTAAATCATGAAGAAAAAGAGGTTAATGGCTCCCCTAATCCAAGAATTATGAAAATAAAAATAAAAATTAGTTACTCTGTAGAATAAATCCACGGACCAAGTAAAATTAATTTATTACTTGCGGGAGAGCAGTGACTAATCATGCTAACGAGCATTGTTTCAATTATAAATTCTTTGTTTTTCGTCCAATTTGAGTGATTCCAAAGCCAAATGAAATTTAATTCAGAAATATGTCTCCCATAGAAATAGGTTTTAAAATTTTCATGTAATGGTATGTTAAATTTGCCTAGAACAACCTGCATAATAGAGTCATTTTGGATTTTCCAGCTCAGACCAACAGTTGATATTTCAAGCATAAATTATTCGTTTAATAACGGATTAAGCTGATTAAAATTGAAAATTAAATTAGATTCATTTATGTATCTCCAATATAAATATGCTTTGAAGAGAAGAAGAATTTATGGGTCCAATACGCTAGTGAACAGCTGAGAAAACAGAGTTTCAAGAGTGCTGATTCATGATAAGAAGTCAATATGTTGGTCGTAAATTTCTCATACGATATCAAAATTGAGTGATTAAAATTGCGTTGTAAGCTATATTCATAGGGGAATATACCATAGTAACAGATTTTAAAAATATATTCATTTAGGCCTCCAAAAACTGACTGTCCCAACTCTGTTCCTGAGCTGCCAGCTACTAGAATCCCTGTCAATGTTTTGGTTCTAACTTTTCCGTTTCAAATCCAAATGGAGTGATTAAAATTGGTTTGGAAAGTATACATCAAGGGCTACTTATTATAGAAATATTTTTTAAAAATATTCACTTTTTGTCCCTCAAAACATGACTGTCCCAACTCTGTTTTCAGAAATTTCATCAAGCCCGCAAGCCAAAAAAATATGACATTCAAGCAATTTTTCCATATTGGTGATAAAAATGAATATGAGTGTTTGTGAGATTGTTATTTTCAATATAATGTATCTACATAAGTAAATAAATTAAAACATTTATCACTGATGTTGATTTCCACAGCATGTTGCAACAAAACCAACTATTTTTACAAAAAATAAATAAATAAATAAATAAATGTGTTTATTTTATTTCCTTATTTATTTTAATTTTCTACAATAGCCTACTCTGATTTGGAAAATGAATATGATTACGTATAATATTATTTCCAGTGTAACCATTTTCGAAATAAGGCTTCAAGTATGTACATACCCAAATTTGAAAAATGCATGTTAATAAAAATTAGGGTATGAGAAGCCAAATTCTCTTGAAAAGATGGTGCCAAAAATTGTTGAAGCATGGAGTAATGTTGCAAACAAATGGAGTGAAACTAATCTTCAATGTATCTCTTACTTTCTTGATTTCCCATAGTCATCATATCATGAAGTTCTTGAGCTTTTAAAATGGTTTTTTGGTGCAAACTAGAAGAAACCTCATTTTCTTTCATAACTTCTACAATTTTTGGATTTGATACATTCTGAATCTCAATATAAGTTTTCTCCAATGGTGCGTGTGAGATAGAATGGGTGGGAAGTGTGGGTAAATTTTTCAGTTCAACACTGTAAGCATGTTGTACTGGTTTATTATGGTGAGGGTGTGGAATGAGTTGAGCAGGAGATTGTGTAGGGAATGGAGCCTCTTGATGATGTAGTTGGTTGGGTTGAGTGGATGATTTTGATAGGCAAGCAAGGTGTTGTGGAAGAGCTGGAATATGTGTTTGTGCTACAAGATGGGGGAAAGTAGTCATGCAATCATAAGGTGAACCATGCCAAGCTTGTAGATAAGACTTGTGGTGGTTATATTGAGATTGGCATGGCTACCCTAACATATGAGTATTCCATAATTGATTATGCAAGTACAAGAATGGAGAGGAAGTGTTTTGAACCATACCTGTAGGCCATGATTTCCATGGTTTTGACCTTGTTGCAGCTTCCCCATCTTTTTATATGCTACTTCCATCCTAAATAAGGAAGAATAACTATCTATGGGATGCTCCTTTCGGTAATGAGGGCAAAACACTTCATCAAATTCTTGATTTTTCTGAACCTACAAAACATTCAATTGTGAATTTAGAGAGCTAATAAAATCATATTTAAAATTTTCAAATAAAACCTTGATTTCAGCTCTTATGTCTCTTGTTCTTGTAGTAAATTTGGAAAAGAAAGAAGAAAAATCTCTAGAATTCTTACCAGCTTTGGAAATTCCTCTTGAATAACTTATGCACAACTCACAAACATCATCATATGATAACTAAAAAACATCACCTTTTCCTATCAGATTTAAGAGTTCAAAAAATTCGTCTTTGATTCCTTTAAGAAGGAGTTTTTTCAAGATCTCTTTTTCCAAATGATTATGCTTATATTTTTTAAGGTTATATTGAAATCGCTTTACATAGTCCTCCAAGCTTTCATCTTCTCCTTGTATCATACTGGAAATATCTTCATTGGATTTGCAGTAATCTTGGTACTTCTTCAAGAATATGTTTTTCATGTCCTCCCATGTTTGGATGTAGTTTCCACCTAGGCTCATGAACCATCAGAGAGATGCTCCTTTTAGAGTAAGAGGAAACACTTTCAACCTTTGATCATTAGTAAAATAATCATATCCTCTACAAAGTATTTCAAACTAAAATAAGAATGTATCTGGATCTTCATTTGTCAAACCATGAAAATTTGGTAGAGACAATGGGGGAATTATGTGCATTTCTGTCACTCCTCCTAGATCTTTGATAAGGAATTCGAAAGTTGCAATGTGAGCCATTTATTACCATAATAGAAGATGTTCTTCATCTGTTTTTTTGAGGATACTCCTTAAAATGTTCCTGTCAATTGGTTAGTGTTTAGACACCTAATCCTACATGGGTAGGTGTGGAATGCGAAAAGTCACAATGGAGTCCAAGTGACCTTGGAATGTGAAACCCAGAGTCACACCATTGTACTATAAATGTACATCTTTGTATAATGGAAAATAAGAAAGCCTCACGCTTATCCTTCATTGTGTTGAGTCTCTTGTGTGTGTGTTATTCTTCCTCATACACCATGTGTGTACTTCAACATGGTGTTTAACATGGTATCAGAGCGGGCGATTTCTGGCCCTGCTCCACTTTGAGTGAGCCATTTGTGTTTATGGCCTATGCATATCTGCAAAAATGCGCAGTATTTTGCGGCAATAAAAGTGTTTGTAACGTGTTTCGTCGCATTCGGAAAAGAGCGACGTTCGGAAAAGAGCGGCATTGAGTGACTTTGAAGGCGAGTGGTGTTGAAGAAGCGGATGCGAAGTTATTTGAAGAAATTTCAGCTGCTTTAAAGGCCTCTTGCACATTGTTTCAGCTGCACATTTACAAAATATTTTGCAGAGATTTTGTATTGAACTCACATTGTGAGTGAATTTGCCTCTTCATTCATAGTTGGAATCAGAAAATTTGAGTTGTTGGATTGTTGATTGCCCTCCATCATTTGAGGAGCACACCTTGTACTTTGAGAATTCCTTGGAGTCATTTGTATTTGTTGAATCATTGTAAACGGGTGCATTTTCGGTTGAAGCCGACACCCTTTCATTTTTGAGCCTAAATTGTTGAAAATGGCCAAAATCAATGAGGTATTAGTGTTGTTGAATAACCTCATTCATTCAAATGTTGATGACATGATAAAAATGAGCAAGGATGCTCTTTGTAAAATTCATAGTTGTTTGCTAGATGCACATGAAAAGATTGAGTTTTTGCAGTTGGAATCTCAGCTCCAACAAGATGAACTTCAGCAAAAGAGTCACCATTTTTAACGTGTTTCTGTTCAGAAAATTGTGAAGGACTCTCATCAGAAGAAAGAAGATAAAGTTGCAGTTGATTCCCATTCAGTTCATTGCACTAGAGCAGATGTACATGCAGATGCAGCCACTCAACCTGCACTTCTTAAGCCCATCATCAGACCTTGGGAAGAGCTTGTCCACAACAATCACAGAACTGGTCTTGGATATGACAAGGATGTGTCCTTTCATATTCCATACTACACCAAGCCCATCATATTTCAGAGTGCCGGATTCCTGTATGACAGTTCACCTGCAGCTGTTCCAGAACCTGTTCCACTTCCACATCAGATTGAAAAATGCCAACACTGTGATCGAGTTGGTCATATGAAAGATCACTGTTTTGATCTTCATCCATGCAAGCACTGTGGTTAGCACACCCACTCTTCAGACAGATGCTTCTGACATAAGCATCCTGCAAGAACCAAGATTCATCTTGGATGGATCGCTTCTTGGAAATGGGCATCAGCAGCCAAGAAGATGTTTACGACACATGTTAGAACTTGTTCATGGATATTGAGCAAACTTGCAGTTGAGTTTTCGCCATCATCTCACCTTGTCCCTGACAGGGGGGGAAATGGTGGTCATGTACAAGCTTCGACGTCAGATCAAGCGAGCCTGAGCCACAATCTCTCATTCCATGTTCAGAGTTGTAGCCAGCAGTTCAAGCGAGCCTGAGCCACAATTCGTCATTCCAGATTCAGAGATGTAGCAAGAGATACAGATGCCCATGAGCATACCTTCGGTTGGTGGATAACCTAAAACCATCATCTTTGGTTGGTGGATAGCCTAAAACCATCATTTTCGGTTGGTGGATAACCTAAAACCATCATCTTTGGTTGGTGGACAACCTAAAACCACCACAGGTAGTAGACCTCCCTTCTTTTAGGTCGAAGGTCTCCCTTTTATATGAGGGACAATTCCTCTAGCAGAAGCCTTCATCTTCTTGCCAGTTTTGGAAGAGTTCCGGGAACTGCAACAAGTTTTGCGTTCCAGTGTTTGTGGTCATCCTAAAACCACCTCTTTTTTCCAACATTTCAGAGAGTTGATTCAGCCCAAGTGTTGCCATGTATACTTTGCAGATTTGTATTACAACTCTCTTCTTGGACTCACACATACCCCTTCGGATTAAGGGGGGATGTTGGAACACCTAATCCTCCATGGGTAGGTGTGGAATACGAAAAGTCACAATGGAGTCCAAGTGACCTTGGAATATGAAACCAAGAGTCACACCATTGTACTATAAATGTACATCATGTATAATGGAAAAATAAGAAAGCCTCACGCTTATCTTTCATTGTGTGTTGATTCTCTTGTGTGTGTGTTTATCTTCCTCATACACCATGTGTGCGCTTCAACATGGTGTTTAACAATTAGTGAAATGGGTGGTGCTTACATCACCACTTGAGTGGAATTACAAGATTTTTTTTTCAAAAATTCTAGCTCTAAAGTTCAAAAAATGCAAGCATTCATTCCTACCTTAAGCTTTCACTCAATTCTGTTGTGAAGTAGGTCAGTGAACAAGTGTGTTCCTTGCTCGGTGTGTAGGTTCTTACCTTCCGTATTTAATACCCAATTCTTCCCAAGTAGAAAAAAATCAGATATGCATCACTCTTTCTAAATGGCATACACTCTCCCTAGCAACGACACAAAATTGTTGAGGTATAAAAGGTGTCTTTTTAACACCTATTTATCCTAAATTAATTATCAATCCGGGAACGACTTTTTATTTCAATAGTGTACTCAGTCTGAGGAGGAAATTTATCTAAGAGTAATGCTCTTAAATATGTAGTACATTGTTCTAAATACAAGAGTAAATGGATGCTTGGAAAATAAATCTAATTACAATAACATGAACTCAAATGCTCTGAAATCCAACTATTCACTAAGCAAACATCAATCGAGGATACAGTAGCAATAACTCATTCCTCTAGAAATTGATGCAATTGAAATCAAACTGGAACAAGACAATCAATCTGGGAACATAGAAGTAATAACCAATATTCTCTATAGTTGACAGTCCTGCTTTAAAGCAATCAAAGGGAAATATAAATTGAACTAAATCATTAATGCTTCTAATGAAAGTAAACTAGAAAAATTTTCAAAAGCAAAATCAAACTCTTTGAAAACCAAACTCTTTGCAATTAATCAACTGAAATGAACAACAATGTAAATGGATAGCAAACTATAATTAAAGAAATTGAACAGCAAATCCTATTTAATAAATCTGAACAAAAAAATCTAATTAATGGGATCGCATGGAAAATTCTTTTGAACAACAATATGTAATGGAAAACAATCAAATAGAACAGCAAGTGAATGAAATGCTGAATAGCGTAGCTCTGTTAAAGCATAACAAGATAAGAAATTAAGATTCTTGTTAAATTAGAAAGGGACGACAACGAAATTCACCAATGTAAGACACCAATATTAAATAAGAAATGAAAAATAAACTACTTACTTGCAAACTGTAATGAAAATAATTAGAATCTGTCACACAATAATAATGAAAAGATAGAGATACAAACAACGGATCGATCCACCAGGGCCGAGCCCTCAACCACCGGTGAAATGTCGCTGGGCTTTACTCCAGAGTTAAGAAATGGAACAGAAATGCATTCTTGTATTAATCAAACATAAATAGCGTTTACATTAGTTTCTCTTCAATCATGAGAATCAAGGAATTACAGAGTTACAAAAGAAATTCAATAATCATCCCCCTTCTCTTTTACAAACGTCTCCTTTTATAATCACAAAGAGGAGAAATTAAATAGAAAATATGATCCCTCATAAAAATATTGGATTGTCCCCAACAACTTGATCAACAAGAAAATATATTTCCATCAATCTTTCAACAAGAGCAAGTAGAATTTGGATTTGCAACTAAGATAATTTGGAGGATGGCCACAACAGTAAATCTGAGAAAATCGTGCTCAAAGAACCTTCTGTTTCTCTCAATACATTCCGAATTTGGGCAAACCATTTTTCATTAAAGTTAACTTGTTCTGTTCTAGACAAAACCCGTGTTCCGGATTTTCTATATTCTTCTCCATTTGCCCAGAATATGAACCGCAAAACTGTCACTTCTCATTCTAGTGAATTTCTGAGTTGGAATATTGAGTGATGTGCTGGAGATCAAATCTGCAATCTAGCAAATATATTGGAGGCTAAAATGGTGAGTGCAGTTACAAAATATATTAATAAACCATCATTGATAAAATTATGCATAATAATCATCAATTTATTAAAAATAAAGGAGAAGAAATAATGTTTATCCATAAGAGCACAAATAATTACAAAATGGATTTATATGATAAATTATGATAAATAAGAGTAGAAATGGATGAAATAAGTGTTAAAAAGTGGTCGTATTTGCGGCCCAACAAGTAGCCAAGAAAGACCAGAAAACTCCCCTCTTTATTTTGTACATACTGACCTTGACTCGATCATTCTTTATAATGATGAGATTCGTAATCAGCAAGGATTAGAAAGTGAAACATCCACCAACATAGTAGTAGCCATAGAATAAGATTAAGGGAAAGAAAAATCATCCAAACAGTTTACTGAATCAGAAAAACACAACAAAAAAAATGAAGGTCTTGAGCATCAAAACAGTCATCAACATAGTGTAAATCATGATAATCAAAGAGAAAATTCTCAAAACATTGGAAACCTTGAGGAAAAAGACAAGAGTAAACATAGGGCAGACCCTAAAGAAAAAAAAAGTGGAAATCAAGATAAAACAAACAGAGAGGACAGAAAGGAAATTAATGATGAATCCAAAAACAGTCCTTTTTGGAGTAAGAGTTTTGATGGGTCTTGTACTAAAACTGGTGCAGGGGCAGGCATATGGATGCACAACACTGAGAAAAATCATGCTGAAGGTCATTCATACAGATTAAACTTTCACTGCACCAACAACATAGCAGAATATGAAGCACTCCTCTTAGGACTACACTTGCTAAAAAAACTAGGAGCCAAGATGATAACTGTTCATGGAGATTCAAAACTGATAATTAGGCAAGTAAATGGAGAATACACTGCCAAAAATCCAATATTGAGAGCCTATAGAGATGATGCTATGAACCTCCTAAAAACCTTTGCAGAGTTTGAACTCACCTTTGTCCCTAGAAACCAAATATTATTACCAATGGGTTAGCCTTTGCTGCTAGTACATGTTTGAAACCTTATGAAAGAAAACAATATACAATCCAAGTTAGATATAGACTAGCAGTCCCAGAAAATGAAAAATAATGGCAATTTTTTGAAGGAGATGAATAAATAGAAGACTTCTTACAGTCCAGAAATGAGTTTGAAATGCCAAGATCAGATTCAGAGTATTAAGAAGACTTTCCTACTGAGAAAAATCACTTTTTAATGAAGAAGAAGCCCCTGAGATTGCTGATATAAATCTGTTAACCCAAGAACCCAAACATAAAATAGAAAACTACACAAATTCAACAAAAGAAGATCTAGAAGTGTTGCAATCCAAAACTGAAAGATTGCTAAAGGGACTGGTCCCTTTAGAAGATTTTTTTGACTTTAATGATGTTGCAAAAAGGCCAAAAATAGAACCTACTGAAGCTGAAGTAGAAGAGTGAAATATAGGCAGTGAAGAAAAGCCTAAAATGATCAAATTATCCAAAACACTGCCAACTCACATTAAACTGAAATATCTTGAGCTGTTTAGAGAATTTTATGATGTGTTTGCATGGAGTTATGAAGATTTAAATTCATATTATACATAAATAATTCAGCATAAGATACCCCGCAAAGAAAACCAAAAACCTTTTATTCAAAAATTACGTAGAATAAACCATGTGAAATTACCTCTAGTTGAGAAATAAATTAGAAAAATTTATGATGCTGGAATTATTGTCCCTGTCAGATAATCAGAATGGGTATCCAATCTTGTATCAGTTAGGAAGAAAACAGGAGAAATAAGGCTTTGTATTGACTTCAGAAACTTAAATAAAGCCGCATTAAAGGACAACTATCCCTTGACCAAAATGGATCATATCTTACAAAGGGTGGTAGGTTCTAGAAAAATCTCTTTGCCAGATGGCTTCTTAGGATATAACCAAATATTGGTACACCCTGACGATCAACTTAAAACAACCTTCACCACTCCCTGGGGCACTTTCATGTATGTGAAAATGCCTTTTGGTTTAATGAATGTTGGTGCCACATTCCAGAGAGCCATGGATATTCCTTTCTCAGAAGAAATAGATTACTTCATTGTGATTTACTTAGATGACATACAGTCTATTCCAAAACAAATGAAGAACACTTAATACACCTAAGAAAAGTCTCTGAGAAATGCAGAAAATATGGTTTATCCTTAAATCCCAACAAAACATTGTTTGGTCTCTAAGAAGGTAAAATTCTTGGTCATATCATATATAAAGAGGGAATAAAGATAGAACCAAAAATGAATGAAGGAATATTGCAAATCAATCATCCTAGAAACATCAAGAAACTTCAATCTTTCATTGGGAAGATTAATTTCTTGAGAAGTTTCATACCCAACCTAGCTGAACCCCTTAGAAACATTACAAACATGCTTAAAAGAGAAGGAGTTAAATGGACCTTAGAAGCAAAGAAATCATTTGAATTGGTAAGACAGGCACTTACCCAAACACCAGTTCTTACAAGCCCTGATTTTACAAAATATTTCTTCATATTTTCATTTGCATCAGAACACATAGTGGTTGCTGTCCTCTTACAGAAAAACATGAAGGGACAAGAACAACCTATTGCATTTTTTAGCAAGGAATTAAGAGATGCATCTTTGAAGTATAATATAATGGAAAAACAAGAGTTTTTCTTGGTCAAGGCCTTAAAAGACTTCAGAGTTTACATTTTACACTCACACATCATAGAATTTGTGCCTCATTCAGTGGTAAAAGACATCTTGACACAAGATACTAATGGCAAAAGATGAAAGTGGATTGCTGTAATACTAGAATATGATTTAGAAATCAAGCCCACTAAACTCATTAAAGGCCAAGGACTAGAAAAACTAATGGTTGAATCAAACTTACAAGCTCTTGATATAAACATGTTTAATGCATTATATGAACAGGAGGAATTGGCAACTCCACTTATTGAAGATCATTTTCTGAATTCATCTTGGTATGCTGATATTTTGTATGCGCTACTTAATCATAATGTCCCTCATGGTTTTTATAAAACAAAGGCAAGGTTTTTAAAGTTAAAAGCTGTAAATTACTGCATTATAGATAAATGTTTATATTGGAAAAATGCTAGTGGATTATTGCTTAAATGTTTGCCTGAGAATGATGCAGATAAGATCAAACATGAGTTTCATGAAAGAGAATGTGGAGACCACGTCTACTGGAAAACTACAGTTAACAAAATCCTTAGAGCTGGTTAATACTAGCCCACCCTCATTCAAGATATCCACAAAATGGTCATTGCCTATCATAAATGTCAAATCTTTGAAGGCAAAAGAAAATTTCTACACTTACCTCTGCATCCTGTCATTGTTGAAGCTCCTTTTCAACAATAAGGTCTAGATTTCATTGGGGAAATCCATCCTACCTCATCTGCCCAACATAAATGGATCCTCACAGCGATTGATTATTTTACTAAATTGATAGAGGCCATCCCTGCCAGGAATGCCACAGATTTAGTCATCATTTATTTTCTTGAAAATCATATCCTGTCTAGATTTGGTTGTCCTAGGAAAATTATTACTGACAATGCTACTGCATTTGGATCCAAAAATATGGTTGACTTATGTCATAAATATCAGATTACATTGGGCCATTCCACAGCTTATTACCCTCAAGGTAATGGGTTGGAAGAATCATCAAACAAGAGTTTGGTAAATATAATAAAGAAGTTGCTGGAAGAGAATAAGAAATCATGGCACAACAAGCTAGTACATGCACTTTTGGTAGATAGATTGACAGTCAAAAAGTCAACAGAATGTCCCCTTATCAGCTAGTTTATGGAAAAGATGCCATATTTCCTACCAGTTTAGGAGTGCCAGTCATGAATTTGATCCAAGAGGTACAGTCTGAAGAATATGATATGATCAGGAGAATAAATAATATTGTCCAATTGCAGCAAACCAGAGAGGAAGTCTACAAAAGAGCACATCAAGTACAAGAAAGCATCAAGAAGTTGTTTGATAAAAGAACAAAGGCAAGTGATTTTAAAATTGGTGACAAGGTACTAAAATGCGATTCTAGGAAGGAAGATAAGGGAAAACATGGAAAGTTTGAAAATTTATGGAAGGGCCCTTATCTCATTCAATCTGCTATAAGAAACAATGCATTTTTTCTTCAGGAGATGGATGGAGTAGAACTTTTTGGAGGTCCTGTCAATGGAAGGATGCTCAAACATTATTTTTGTTAAAATTTGTGTTCAAAGTTCTTTTTAATTCACTGTAAATAACATTGTTTGAAATAAAGTTTGAAAATAAAATACAAAAAACAAAAGAAAAAAAGAGAAGAGGGCGGATGAAAAGAAAAGGTACAACCCCATACCAAAAAAGAGAAAAATTTGAAAGTGTGCAAGCTCAAATGCCATTGTTTGAAAAAGAAACTGTTATTTAGTCATACAGCCTAATCATGACTAAGTAAGTTTAAATTTATGTTGATATATTAGTGAAGAATATTTGCTAAACAGTGTAATCTTGGCTTATCAGTAGAATAGATTAGGAGAAAAGAAATAATGGTTGTAAAAAGCTTAGAATCTAAACCAATAAAAGAAAAGAGAAATGGCTTTAAAAAGATCAAAACCTGAGCCAGAGAAAGAAGGAAGGATGCTTAGAAAATTTCAGATCTTAAAGCCTTCACAATTTTATTTTATTTTTCTGCAAATAAATTCTATGTGCAGCTTGTACATAATGTCATAGCCCCCATAGCAGATCATACTGTTTAATCCTGATTTGACTTTGTTTTGAATTTTCTATTTTAGAAATAGAGAATAAAATCTGTCAAACAGCTCAATATTGACAAATAGTTAGAATAGGTAGAGAATTACTGAGTTCAACTGTTTAATCCGAACTCATGGAAGATATAAGGGTAGAAATAGATTAGTTTACTACTTTCAAATAAAAAATAAAATGATGTTAAAAGGTTTTGCAAGTCCAAATTCACCCATTGAAGAAAAAATGGTAGGAAAAGTAGCTTTTGTAGGTAGAAGTTTGGGGGAAAAATAATCTTGTTGTGATTCTGCAAATCATCTTTTCAAACAGCATGATCATCAAAGGAAAATCGGATTTTCAAAGTGAAAAACACAAGGGACTAGTCTACTTTCCAGAGATTTATTTTCTGAGGTTCTTCACACCTCCAAGGAGCTGCCCTCCCCAAGTGGAGCCACTGTTAGCCATCTATAAATTCTGTTATACCTCATGATGGCTAAAGGGTATTTTCAGTTTTCAAGAAACAAATTTTTATGAAAATCTGTGAGTTCTTGAAATCTCACTATGTTCATTATCTTCAAAAGAATCATTTCACTGATAATATTCACTCAAAGCCTCTGAAGTTACCCTGCCAAGACAAAAATAAACTGTTTTTTAAGATATTTCCCATCATCTCATAAGCTCATTCCCTTCATTTCACTCATTATTTGACCTATCCTAACAACCCTTCCTTCTCTTCTAAAAATCCCCTTTTCCCCTTTATTTTTTCCTCATTTCCCTAAAAAAACCCCTCTTTTAACCATTATAAACTCTTTTATATGGTTTAAAACTCTCCTTTTACCCTATCAAAACTTCTAAAAAGGTTTAAAAACCCACATTTTAACCTTTTTTCTGCTCATTTGACACATAAGTTCTTAATCCCCTTTGGCCTTTATCTCTCAACCCTGTTCATCATGTGACCTAATGCCTATAATAAGGAACTAAGCCCCTAGCCCCTTTTTACCATAGCTCCTGGTCCTCCCTTTCCCCACAGGACTATCTCCCTTACCTCACCTTTGACCCCTTTTCTTATATATTTCCTCCACGATTATATTTCTCCCCCGATCAAATGATATTCATTGATCCTCCTAATCCAACGATGATCGGGTGCCCCTTCTTTTCTCCCATTTCTCCAATCCTATTTTACCATTTCATCCCTCGATGAATCTCAAACCGTCGATCCCAATGTTCCAACAGTGATCGTGTCCTAATCATCACCCTAGCCCGCCTGCCACTATCCTCCCACTAATTCATTTACCATCCGCCACCTGTCCTCTTCCATTCTTTGTTGCTGAGCACCTTTTCCCATCGCGCTCCCTCTCCACTGTTGATCTGGCTCCCCTAGATCCAACAGTTCTGTTCAAATATCACGCTCATTTCTCCTAAACAGGATAACGTGTGTTTTCAATGTGAAAAAAGAAATTTCCCATTGGAAACGAGTCATTGTGTGTGTGGTATCGCGTCCAAAGTGGAAAATACCACTTACTTCTTAGCCCTCACACAAATACCACCCCATTATTCCCCAAAACCACCTTTTGTTTTCCATGCCATTATTCAAATTTTCTCATGTTTCTTCATAATTCCATCATGGAACCTTTCCCCTCTACACATATTTCTTCCTCTGCATCGCTCCTCCACCTTCCTTGAAACCTCTAATCGTATTTTAAACCCTGAACACAAGTTTTATTTAATTATTTTGTGTTTAGTTGTAGGTTTAATGGTGGCCCAATCTGCAGACCTTCCCACATCAAATTTAAGTTTCAGAGAGCCCTGGATGACATTCCCTGAGTTCCATATATATAGAAAGTGAGATCTCGGGGTTTGATTATCATTGATTGGTCAGTGTCTCATGAGAAATGGTCAAACGAAACCCTCCAGCACCGAAGGAAGCCACTTATGCACCAAGAAAGGTGAAGGTTAAAGGTTAAATAGCATCAATCTGAAAATCAAGGACTTAACCAACAAATTATGGACAAGGACACAGTTTGAAGATAAATCAATTTAAATTTAAAAATAGTCAGCAAAGGACAGGAAGCAAAAGATGATTGAAGAAGGCCTAAAGCCAAATCAAAGACCTAATCAGAGTTAAAGCCACCAAACAGACAGATCAACAATAAGGAATGCTTCGAATGAAAAATCACTGAAGCAATTGCTTCTCCAAAGGACCAAAATGCTACCTACCAGCCTAATTTTCCTAAAAAACATACAAATGAATAAACAGTCAAAGATATTTTATAAAGACAGCTCAGAAGTTATTTCCAGCCTACCTAAAATTCCTAAAAGTCAACAAAAGCAACTAAGTAGTTCAAAGAGTTAATTTAATGTAGAGTTAAACTTAAATACATATTTTCCTTGGGCTTTGCATGGTATTTGTTGGGGTCCAATGTTTTGATATATTGGCTTACCAAAAGACAAGGCAACATACAAACCTAACTTAAGAGCTCTAGGATCTAGCCCTCCTAGTCTCAGAGAGGGATCTCTCAATATATTTATAAAGATGTGTGTTGAAAGGTTTAAAAGTTGACGTTAGGCTAGTTATGAGGTGCAAGGTTGTTTTTTTTTTTTGTTGGACAAGTATGTTTCATGTGGTATAGATAGAGCATGGGAATATACAAGCCATTGGGCAATGGAGTTATGCGAAGTCCAAATAGTTCTGACAGAGAAGGAAGGGAAAACAAAGGAAAAATCTAACTTGGTCTAGGATCTGTTGAATAATATAGGTGAAATGGGATGAACATTAAGGACTAAGAGTGAAAAACAAACTAAACCATTTCACAATGACTTAAAGGATTTAGGGAACACCCTATTTCCTCCAATAAGCTCACTGCTTTAGACTTAATCAATATAAACACTCAAAGAAAGGAGAAATGTAGACTAAAACTTCTAAATGAATTATAGGATTCGTGGAATGCCCTATTTCCTCCTATAAGTTCACCTTTGAGAGCTTAACCAACAAAGACATACAATTGCATTCAAAGAAGAGGGAATGCCTTAGACATCTAAGACTGCAATTATAGGGACCTTTAACACAATAGTTACAATAATGAATAGAGGGTATGATTGAGACAAACCTCACTGTCAAACTGCAAGCATTAATAATCAAAGGTAGACTTCAGATACAATATCCAGTAGTAAAGAAAGAGGGAACGCCTAAACAATCTTTAACACACCCGAATTAACCATTTTTGAAGTAAAACAAACTAAATATTAAGAGATCTATTAGACTACCCTGTCGTATTCAGTAGCAGAAAACATATAAACAGTGAAGGATAAACAGGTCAGAGGTGCTTCTAAGATACATTTCTTTGCCTAAACTTTTTATCCTACTGTAAGCAAAGCATGATGGAACAAAGTGGAAACACAGGAAATAAAATTAACAATAAGAAGTACTTCACCAAAACCAGGCTCATGGATCTGATGGTCCAGCCCCCTTCATCAACAGAAAAAAAATATCTTCACACTCTTTCAGAACACCAAAAGCTTCTTCAAAGAAGAAATATGTATTACTTTAGAAATCACAAAATTCCAACCTTTTACAATGAGACTTCGAAGAGTATTTATAGAGAAAATGAGAAAAGTAGGTGGAGAGAGTTTTAATGAACGTCAGAGATAGGAGAAGGTATTTCGAATGCTACACTCTGTTCCTTAAACATTTCATTGAATTCTAGACAGGATCAATAACTTTGTAGCTTTTTTTAGACCATTTTGATATGACAGAAATCACCCACAAGGTGTCCTTGAGAAGAAAATCGTCTAGAGTGGTACTGTTATCTTCTCAGTGTGAGTTAAGTGAAGAATGGGTTATGAGGATTCCCATACTTCTAAATAACTGCTTCTGACAATTTTTAGTAGCTTCCCTGGTACAATAACTGCTTGGTAGACTTGTGTGCATGGGTAAAGGTCATGTCTGTATCAGTCATAGTTCTGCATCACTAACTTCTCTGTCTCTTTGTACTTAAACCTGTATTAGCTCTTTTTATGCTTTTCTTTTGCTGATTGGTCGAAATGCTTATGTACTGATGCTGGTATTCTATGTTGTGTATCCTGCCACTGAAGATGAGATCATCATCTTTTCTGAGTGTTTTGTGTACAGGTGGAGGATTTCGCTGAGTTGGAGGGTCACTGATGGTTTATGGATATGATCTGTTGATTTCCATGCCCTTGCGTTTTGTTTCTGATCCCTTTGAATATGTTTCCTGGTCCTGAGACTGCTTTCTGAGCCTGTGTGTCACCTTTGTGACTGTAACACATTAATTCCTTCATCGGCCATGAAAAAACCTGCAAACACATGAAAACATGTTATGAAATCCTGCGGGCTTGGTTTAAACTGCTTGCAGAGGCTCTAGGGTAGTGGAAGAGCAGTGAGGAAGAATGTGATTGCAACGGAAAAATGGGAAAAAAACACTGGTAGAGCAGCTAACGAGGTGATTTGGAGGTTTGGGTGCGAGGATAAACTGGGACCGTTAGATCAGGATCATCTATGGTGGAGATTGTCTGATGAAGTCATTTGAGAGGTTTGATGAACGGAGAAAGAAATGAAATGCGATATAATGTGGGCCGTCGGATTAGAATAATCAACGGCGGGGATTTTTCAATGAAATCATTTGGGAGAAAAGGAGGAAAAAAAATGAATGGGATTGTGATGTGATCAGAGCCGTCCGATCTTAGAGATCGATGGTTGAGATTAACAATGGAACAACGCTGCGGAGGGTAGGTGGTAAGGCGGAAAACCGGCAACAGTTTTCGCAAAATAAAATGAGGGGGGGGGGGGGGCGGTATTGCCAAATAAAATGTGATACGACACAAATTTTGACACCTGTCCCTCCTAAAACCACCTATTTCGCAAAAATTTTGGGGATTAAACTGAAGGCAAAAAACTTTTGCGAAACACGATATCAGTTGTCGAATCGGAGGGCCCATATCCGACGATGCGGAAAGACTACAAGAGAAAGTAACGTGCACCGGCGGAACATATGGGTAGGGTCGATGGCAGTTTAGATCCTAACCATTGGATCTTTGGAATGGGAGGTTGAGATCAGTCGATGGGAGAGAAATGAGAAGGGCGAGGTTTGACGATCAAAAGCAATGAGGACCGTTTGATCTAACTTGATCAATGGCAGAGATTTAACTAGAGGTCGGGATGGTGAAGGTTAAGGGCAGGGTGCGATGAGATTCTGGCCATTGGTTCTTGTGGTTTCAACGGTCCAGATCTAATCAGCGGATGCGATGACGGGGGGCTGTGAACAAAGTGTGATCAAATCTTGGCCATTGGTTCTTGTGGTTTCAACGACTGAGATTAAATCATAGGATCTGCGTCAGAGGGGGAAAAGTGAACGGGACTTTGGATTTGCGATGCACGATTAAGAACTGACCGTTGGATAAAACTTGATCAATGGTCAGGATTGAATCAGAGAGTGCAGGTGATGGGCTCATAAGCAGAGCGTGATTGACTCTCAGCTGTTGGTTCTTGTGGATTCAACGCCCAAGATTATATTGGAAGATCGGAGGAGAGGGCTCATCGCATCGGAAAGGAAAAGGGAAGGTTGTGTTTACACGATGCGATCAAGCACTGGCAGTCAGATCAGAAGATATTAACAGTCAGGATTAAGTTGGAGGGAAAGTGATGAAGGGCTTGCGATGGAGCGCGGCGAGATCCTGGCCGTTGGATTGGGAGAGATCAATGGTCCAGATCGCATCGGCGGTTAGAGGATAAAAAATTATTGCATAGAAAGATTTTGAAGAACAAAGGAAAAGACTGGAAAGAAAACCCCGATTACAATTTGCGATTGGGCCTTAGCGCTTGGTCATAGCGTGGGTCACATGTGGAAAAGGGGCTAGGGCTAAGGCCGAAAGGGGCTTAAGGCCTTAGTGCGAAAATGAATATTTTCAAGGATTTTGAAGGGTTTTTTGAGAGTTTTGGAGGTTCCGATAGGGGTAAAGATGGGGTTTCAAAATTTTTAAAGGGGTTTTCACAAGGCTTCAAGGGGATTTGATACCTTTAGAGGTTATATAGAGGGTTTAAAATTACATAAGGCTTTATGAAAAAGAAGGGGAATAAATGAAAATAGGCAGTTTGAGTGGCCTTTAGAACAACTTTCTTTGGAGAAACAGCGTGGCTTTAAGATGGAAACAACAATGAAGATGAACCTCCAGGGTGGGACAAACATAAGACTTCAAGGATGATAGATTTTCAAAGGAAATATATCTCTTGAAGGCTTAAAGACAAACTTAGCCACCATTTGGTATATCAGAATTTATAGGTGGCTAATAGTGGCTCGACTTGGGGAGGACAGCTTGCCCTTTAGGTGTCCAGAACCTCAGTAATATCAGTATTTAGCAGACCAGTGCCTTTCCATTGGGAAATAGTTTTTCTTTCCTTGATTGGTCTTCTTTTGATTTGGTAACCTTTGCAGTAACCTGAAAAAAATGTTACTCTTCAAAACAACACTTCTACCTACCCATTCCTACTTCCCTAGCATTTTCTCTTCTTTTGAGTGAACTTAAACTGGCAAAATATTTTTCAACATTTTATTTTGCAAACAGAAAAATAAACCTATCTATTGCTACCCTTATTTCTTCCAAGAGCCCAAGTTAAACAGTTGGACTCTTATATCTCTACCTAATATAATACCTGTCAGGATTAAATAGTCTAACAGGTTTTCATTCTCTATATTCTAAGACAGAAATTGAAAAACACAGACAAACCAAGATTACACTATCTGGCTTGCTGTGTGTCCATGGCATAAAAATAGCTGCACATGAACTAAAAATTAGCAAAAATTACAACAAAATTGGGGAGGCTTGAAGTTCTGAAAACTGAAAACATCTTTCCTTCCTTTCCTGACTCAGATTTTGAGCTTTTTAGAGTCATCTTTTCCTTCATTTCAGCTCTGATTTTTATCTTGTTAGAGTTGTATCATTTTCTTTGTTGATTCAAGTTTTGAGCATGTTAGAACCAGTCTTGCTTCTTTTTCCTTTGGGTCAAGTTTTGAGAGAATTAGAGCCATATTTCCTTATGCTTCTAGGTTCATGTTTTCAGCATGTTTGAACCTTTCTTTTTGGTATGGGGCTATACCTTTCTTTTTTTATTTCTGCCCTCTTTTCTATTTTTTATTGTTTTTGTATTTTCTTTCTTTTTCTTGATGCAAATGGTATGTACAATGGATGAAAAACTCTGAAACTTAAGACTCTTGATAGAAGTAGTGTTTAAGCATCCTGTCATTGACAGGACCTCCTAACACTTCTTCACCATTCAGTTCTTCTAGGAAAAATGCATTATGCCCTCTTAAGGAATGAATAATATAGGGCCCGTTCCATAGATTTTCAAACTTACCATGTTTTCCTTTCTCTTCCCTTCTTGAAGCCCATTTGAGAACCACATTCCTGACTTGGAAGTCATTTTCTTTAGTATTTTTTTCAAGCTACCTTTTGATGTTTTCCTGGATTGCTTGAGTTCTTTGGTAAACTTCCTCTTTGGTCTGTTGCAAATGGATGGTCTAATTGATCCTTCTCTGCATATCATTTTCCTCAACTTGAACTTCCTGAAGGAGTTTCATGACTGGAACTCCCAAAGATGTTGGGAAAACAACATCCATTCCATAGACCAGCTGATGGGGGATGTGTTGATTGAATTTTTGGTGGTTAACTTGTCATCCCACAAAGCATGAACAATCTTACAATGACATGCTCTCTGATTCTCCTCCAACAACTTTTTGATGATTTTGATCAGGCTCTTGTTGGAAGATTCAGCAAGTCCATTTCCTTGGGGGTAATAGGAAGTAGAGTGGCCCAAGGTGATCTGATATTTATGGCAGAAATCAACCATATTTTTGGCTTTAAAGGCAGCAGCATTGTCTGTGATTATTTTTCTAGGATAGCCAAATCTGGACAATATGTTGGTCTCAAGGAATTTAATAATCAATAGCCAAATCTGGACAATATGTTGGTCTCAAGGAATTTAATAATCACAGAGTCAGTAGCATTCCTAATGGGTATGGCCTCTATCCATTTGGTAAAATAATCTGTGGCTGTGAGGATCCATTTATGATGGGCTGAGGAGGGTGGATGGATTTCCCCTATGAAGTCAAAATCCCACTGTTGGAAGGGTGTTTCAACACTAATAGGCGTCAAGGGTAAGGGAAAGAGCTTTCTTCTACCATCGAAAATCTGACATTTGTGGCAAGACATTACTAGTTTGTGGGTGTCTGGAAAAAGGGTGGGCCAATAGTAACTTGTGCTGAGGATTTTGTTTGCTGTGGTCTTCCAATTTAAGTGCCCTCCACATTCTCCTTCATGCATTTCACACATGATTTTTCCTATGTCATTCTCAAGTAAACATTTTAGTAGTATCCCAACAACATTTTTCCAATATAAAAATCCATCTATCATGCAATATTTTAAAGCATTTTGTTTTACAAATATAGCTTTTGTATTTGACAAAGAAGGAGGAGAATTTAAGTAAAGCACCACATAAACAATATCAGCATACCATGGAGAGTTCGTGAATGTTTCTTCAGTAAATGGTGCTGGTAACTCTTCTATCTCTTCTAAGGCATCAACCATATTCATATCTAGAACTTTGAAATTAGACTCGGCCATGAGTTTTGCTAATCCTTGTCCCTTGATGAGTTTAGTAGGCCTGATTTCTAAGTCGTATTACAGAATAGTGGAAATCCATTTTCCCCTTTTTCCATCAGGGTCCTGACTTAGAATATCTTTGACTATGGTGTGTGGCACAAAAGCAATGATGTGTGAATGTAAGATGTACACCCTGAAATCCTTTAGGCTTTCTTTTCCATGATGTTGTATTTTAGTGGGGCATCTCTTAAGGCTTTACTGAAGAATGAGATAGGTTGTTCTTTCCCCGAGTTATTCTTTTGCAAAAATACTGCAGCTATTGTATGTTCATATGCAAAGGAAAAAAATATAGAAATCTTTGGTGAAATCAGGACTGATGAGGACTAGTGCTTGAGTAAGGGCTTGTTTTACCAGTTCGAATGACTGTTTAGCTTGCATTGTCCATTTAACACCTACTTCTTTCCTGAGCATGTTAGTGATGTTTCTTAATAGCTCAGCAAGGTTAGGGATGAACCTCCTTAGAAAATTAATCTTTCCAATGAAAGACTGTAATTCTTTGAGATTTCTAGGGTGGCTGATATTCAATATGCCCTCAATTATTTTAGGATGTATCCCGATCCCTTCTTCATAGATTATATGACCAAGAAGCTTTTCTTCTTGGAGGCCAAAGAGGGTATTTTTGGGATTTAATGACAAGCCAAACCTTCTGAATTTCTCAAAAACCTTCCTTAAATGTTCCAAATGTTCTTCATCAGTTTGGGAGAAAACAGTAATGTCATCAAGGTAAATGATTATAAAATAGCCTATGTCTTCCGAGAAGGCTATGTCCATGGCCCTCTGGAAGGTGGCTCCTGCATTCATCAAACCAAATGGCATTTTTACATACATGAATGTCCCCCAAGGTGTGGTAAAGACTATCTTATGCTGATCACTTTGGAGGACTAACACTTGGTTATAACCCGAGAACCCATCCAGTAATTATATAATTTTTGACCCAACTACCCTCTGAAGAATGTGGTCCATTTTTGGCAAGGGGTAGTTATCTTTCAGAGAGGCTCTATTCAGGTGTCTCAAGTCAATACACAGCCTAATCTCCCCTGTCTTCTTCCTAACATATACTAGATTGGAGACCCACTCTGAGTATCTGACAGGAACAATGATCCTTGCATCATACATCTTCCTAATTTCTTTTTCTACTACAGGAAATAAGACAAGGTTTATCCTCCTTAATTTCTGTCTGAAAGGTTTCTGATTTTCCTTCAGAGGAATCTTGTGCTAAATGATGCTAGTGTCATATGATTTCAAATCTTTATACTCCCATGCAAAAACATCTATAAACTCTTTGAAAAGTGCTAGGTATTGTTGTTTGATGTGGGCAGTAAGGGTGCTAGATAACTTAATCATTTTAGGCTCAGTTGGGCTGCCTATATTGTGCTCTTCCATATTAGTTTCCACGGGTTCTGTTTTTGGTTCTTTCACCACATCGTTGAAATCAAAGATCTGTTCTAATGGCGCAAGGCCTTTGGGTATGGTATCACCTTTACACTCTAGAACTTCAAGGTCCCTTTGGTTTGGATCATTAGATAAATTTTCTTTGAAAATATGATCAAACTAATTTATATCAGTAGGGGAGGGGGGCTCTATTTCACGAATTTGTTCCCCATCTGAACATTCTTTTTCATGGCTGCAACTTGGTGATGATGTAGAAAACTCATTTTTTGATTGCAAGAAATCCTCTATATGTTTATCGTTGTTAAAAACCTACCAATGATATTCATTATTAGGCACTGCTAGTATGTTTTTTACTTTATAATAAAATGTTCATCGATTTGTGGTATTTGGCAATTACTGGTAGTAAAAGCCAGTTTTTTTGCCAGGTGATTTTGGGCTCTTGGTATGAACACAAGCTCATAGTTTTCGAAAGTTTTCAGGAGATATAACATAGTGTTTCTATATTATTTGAGTCTGGGCTTTTTGGTTGAATATTCTCCTTTCATTTGTCTAATAATCAACTCAGAGTCTCCCTGCACTAATATCTTTTTGGCCTTCAAATATTTAAGTATGTGTAGGCTAAGGAGAAGGGCTTCATATTCGGCAATGTTGTTGGTGCATGAAAAATATAGTTTGCAGGCATGTCCTTTGTTTTTGTTGTGTATCCATACACTAGCCCCTGCACTAATTTTGCTACAAGATCCATCAAAGCTCATTCTCCAAAGTGTTTCTATTTCATTTTCATCTGTTTTGTGTTTCTCTAGGCTGCTGGAAATTGAGATATATAGAGGTTGAGAGGAAGACAATTTTGAATGCTCTGGTGCACTAATTTCCTACTCATTTTCCTCCTTTGTTTGGGTGACTTCATCTTCATTGTATAAAATAAATGAATCTAGATCTAAATGAGTGGAATAAATAGCAGTGTTATGAGGTTTGTCGTTGCTGCTCACCATGTATTTCATGAGGGTTTCCCTATATAACCTTATGGTTTGACCAAAAACTGGTATGGTGGCATAAGACATATCCATTTGAAGGCTGCCCTGGATCTTAGCTCCCCATGATCTAGATAAAAGCATGCCATATTTTGGGGGAATGTCAGCTACTAATACATCCATTACAAGATTCTTAGTAGGAATTTGGGATAAGTTAACACACAAATATTTAATTAATCCCAATCATTTGACCTTTTTGGAATCAAAGGAGTACAAGACTTTGTAGGGTCTAGTAATCTCTAAGCCTAAGCTTTCCATTAGTGCTTTAGGCATAAGGTTGTGTGATGCTCCTGAATCCAACATGGCATTGTGTAAAATTTTGCCATGTATGTTTATACTAACATAGAAGGGAGGCACATCCCCTTCTTGATATTTTCCTTCAATATTAGGACCAAACAACAACTCTGGCTTATCACCTATTAAGTTCAAAGTAGTAGTATCAACATGTATATTCAAAGCTTTTAGGACCTGGTCTCTGTACACTTCCTGGGTCACTAGTTTAGCCAGAGGTATGTTAATTTTGATCTTTGCAAGCTCTCCCTCAAGGCTGAAAGGAAATATTGCTTTTGCTGTATTCACATCTGTTTTCTCACTTATGTTTCTTTCAGAAATTTTTACTTGCTGGGTTTTATTAGGACTTTCAATCTGAGTTGTTTTATCAGGGCCACTAGTAGAGGGACTAGGGAAACTCTGTCCAACATTTGGCTGGCTGCCTTTCTCTTTGTTTGAATTAGCCCTTTTGGCTATTGTGATAGTTTTTTTTGCTATCTTTTTAGCCTGATTTTCTGTACTTTTCCTAACAGCAGAGCTAGTGTTTTTTTCATTCAGACTATCTATGTTTCCTTTGCTTCTTAGATCATAATTTTTGTGTACCTCCATGATTTCATTTTCAAACCCCAATCTATAATCCTCAGAATCCTCATGTGTATCTTCCTTTGGTTCTGAAGAGAATAAACCTTGTTCTTATTCAATGAGAAAAACATCATCCCCACTATCTAATCCAATCAAGTTCACATGGTTTTCTCCCAAATTTTCAATCTCTCTTTCTTCCTCTTGATCTACGTAGTTTTTTTGGAAGGGAGCTCTAATTTGCTGGTCATTATCTCATTGTCTATCTTGTTTTTTTTCTCTTCTAAAGTTCTGGTTTCTATTTCTATTTGGGAGATTGTTTTGAGGTTCTCTTGGTGGCATTCTATCATTGTAATGTTCCAAAATTTGCACATAACAATTTGGAACATTAGATTTTTCTACTTTCACTTAGAAGAGGAATAAATGGGTAAGGAGGCCCATGAATAATAAAATTATGAATAAATTCCACCTTAGTAAGGAAGGAAACCATCTTATGAGATGGTTTTACACTTCCAAGTGTGAATAAGGAAAATTGGATGAGGACATAGCCAAGTTTGACTAAGTCAACATGCATTCTTGAGGAGGAAGAAAACACTCAAGTAAACTAGCTTAATGTGAACAAGGATCAACCTAAACACATATATGAGAACTAGATTGAAGATCCTTTGTGTGAAAGAGCCATTAGAGGTGGATTAGTTGACCAAGTCAACAGTGCAGCCACAAGAGGAGGGAAGCTAGCTAGGGCAGCATAGTTTTGAAAGAGGAAGCTTCATGAAGAAGTCACCTCAACTTTGTGTGGGGTTCGGGGTGAGGAGGCTCAAAAAAGATAAAAGGAGGGCATAGCATCAAAGGAGATTCATTGATATATTCAGATATTTTTGTCTAGAGACCATTTTCATGCTTCAGCTATTTAGCTGGAGTTGCTGCACTGCTTAGTGCAAGGAATTCGCGTGCGGGAATTCCATCCTCTGTTTAAATCAGCTTGCTTAAGGGATCAAGAGGGAAGGATTAGAGCTCCATTTCTGTATTTTTCTTTAGGAAATTAATCTACATTCTACAGTGCAGTCATCCTCATAAAACTACATCCTTGATGCAGGGGCAGCAGCAGCAAAATTGCACCCTTTGATTTTGTGCTAGTCTTTGAGGAGGAGGAGCTTATTTCCCTCCGGAAGTTTGTTAGAGAGGCCTTTGGCCATATTTCTGTATTATTCAGCTCTGATATGTTATATTTAGTAATTTTTAATGTATATTTTCTATATATTGCATTATTTTCTGCAGTCCTACCTTGTACATGCATTTTGCCGGAAATCTTGCCGGGAGCCTTGTTTCTATTGTATAAGTGATTAAACCTCCATTTATTTACTATGTGATTAATATAAGTTTTATATAAAACCTATTTCTTCATTTTATATAGAAACCCTCATGGTAATTACGCTCTCACTGTATTCAGAAATTTCTGTTTATTCAAGTCATGGGAAATCAGTGTTTTCTAGCCTAGTCGGGAAAGGAGGAGTTGTTTAATATATCTAGAAGCATTAGTTTGAGCTTAAATTCAGAGAATAGGTCCCTATTGACCTAATATATCATATCCAACCATTTCCACTACTTATTTGTGTGCTCATTTCTGAAAATAACCTTTTTAGGGCATAAAATCCCCCTTTTCCCCACTTTCTGGATCATGAAATGAAATAAAAGTTTTTGCTGTAACTAAAAATTATTTATATGTGTTTATTATATATATTGTAAGATTATTCATCATTTCAAGACTGTTATACAGCTTATTTATTGCAGAGTTCCATATTTGGAACATTGCAGTGGTATCAAAGCATGATCTTTGGCTCAGCCTGTGGCTTCAAGCCAAAGTACTAAATCCCTGAAGGAGGAATATTTAAAACTCTATATGAAGATTCTACAGATGGCTAGGTAGCCTCTGGATCTCATCCTTTTTTCAAAGGTGACATATCTAGTAAATGCCCCTGCAGTTAATCTCTGGAATAGAATTTTGATATTCTTGAAAAGGGGACTCAAGCTATCAGAGGAGAAAAGAGGAAAATCAGATATAAAAATGATGGAGAGGATGAGGTTACTCTCATCCATTTTTAGATCCAAGAAGAGAAATGCATTGAAACTCCAAAAGGGTTTCAAGGAGGAGAGAGCTACAGTGAAACCTCTAGGTTTCAAGAGGCAGAAAAAGATGCATGCACTTCCTGTTCTCATAGAGGAGGTGAAGAGAAAGGATACCACTTAGAGCATGAGATCTTAAGTGGATATTTGGTAGAATACAAGTGCCAACCTGGGGCTTTCAATGAAACCCTAGATTTCCCTCAGTTTATTCAACTGAGAGAAGAAAGAAGACCATGCAGTAAAAGAATAATGAGAGGCAATAGGTTTCTGTTGTCTACATTTGATGGTTCAAATACAACTGCAGCTTGGGAAAGAAAGCTTGAGGCATTATTTCTACTTCACCCAATGATAGAGAAGGAAGCAGTAGAAGTTGCAGCGCTGCACCTGGAAGGTGAAGCCAATGCTTGGTGGTTCAGTCACTGAAGCCATACAAGAGTGATTTTTTTTCTTGAGTTCACTCAAGGGCTAATTAGAACCTTTGATGGATGGAGATCAAAAGAGAGGAAGCACACACCACCATGGGAAGAGACAAGTACCAGCGTTGTCGTAGCATTGAGAGAGCAGACTTCTACACCAGTAGTTGGAGCAGCCATTACAATAGAGGAAGGAGCCTTTGCAGCTCTACAAGAGGTTCCCACATCTCACCAAGGTATGGGAAGATTTTCACTTTAACTTATTGTAGCAAATATTTCTAATAGTTGTGGAAATATTTTTTTATATGGCCCAGGATCAAACATTGTTGCTGGGGTAGAGAAGCAATATTGCACTGCGTTGTGTAGACTTGAATGGTTCAAGAAACAAATGAAACATTATCCTCTTGTACCCTTGTTGATTTGCACTCAACCCTTGAGGTTGAAGTGTGATATTTTGGGGGGAGTCATGATCATTCTTGAGGCAGGATATGAGATAGCCTGTACACCATGGAGGAGTTATACAGCGCTGTCAAGAGATAGCAGTAAGAGGGTTTTGCCTTCTTCACATTTGTATCATTATGGATTCAAGACAATTGTAGACATGAGATATTTTCCAAGATATCTCCAAGGAGATTGCTTTCTGCACTTCATGAGAGGCGAAGAAAAGAAATTGTTTATGAAGGATGGTAGATCTCATTGTAGAAATACCAAGATGTAGAATGATGAGAAGCATCCACAAGGAGTTGAGTGGATGTGGATGGGAGGTAAGAGGCTTGTAAACCACTTGCAAGTCTATGACACTGGGCAGCAAGAGGAAATGCTGCGTTGGCTACTCTTGAGAGAGTTTGGTCTGTTAGCTAGCTATAAAATTTGTTATACCAAATGTTGGATAAAACATTTTTGGAGCCTTCAAGGAACAAATTTTTATGGAAAAAAGTGTTGGCTCTTGAAGACTCTCAAAATTCCTCATGCCTCTGTCTTAATCTTCACTGCTGTGCTTATTTTACATTCAGAAATCCTGCTGATTTCCAAGCCAAAGTACTGCTGCAAACACCATTTTTCCCCCTCCATCCCCTTCTAAAATTAACCTTATTTCCCCTCCTCTTTCCCCCATAAAATCCTTCATTTTCATGATTTCCCCCTTTTCCCTTCATCAAACTCTCTTTGATAAGGTTTAAGACCCTTCTTTGCCTTATCAAAATCCTCAAAACCTTTGAAAATCATTGAAAACACTATGGAAATCACATTTTTTATATATTGAAGACTTCAGCCCCTTCGGCTTAGTCTTTAACCTTTCCCCTCCATATGCCCTGGTGCTAGAACCAGGTGCTAGCCACCCATATGCTTATCGCATCACCCCGATGCCAATTAGCGCTCCGTCCTATCTCCCTCGGTCATATTATCTCCCATGCACCCAAAGGCCCGACAGTCGGGCACCAAACCCTATCGAAAATAAATTTTCTGCACCAAAGTATAAACCCTTGATTATATTAATTTTTCAATGTTTATTATATTATAAAATTTTCCGCCAGTGCAAAATTCCAAATCGATATCCACTGTCAATCTGACCTGCAGATCGATGGCGGGCAATCCATTTCCCCGGTGGTCCAAACCATCCATTCACCATTTCAAAACCACGTGGTATACATCGCACCGCTTGTGAGAGCGGGGTGGTTTTTATTATTTTGCAGAAATTCCATACACCGTTTGACGCGTGGCCTGATCACTATTCACAAAACCACTGTTCATCACGCGTTAAAGATCGAACATGGACCCGGCGCGATATTGGCGTCCACCATCCAATCTGAGGCCGCTTATCAGACGATGATTGCTCACCAAAGGATTCCAACAGTTAACCAGGATACGACGCAGTCATTAAAGCATCTCTGCCGTCGATCTAATATGTAGATCGACAGCCCACAATTCATCACCCTGATTCCTCCACTTTGAATTTTTGCCTCTGCTCCCGACTGTCGATCTCTACGTGATCGATGGCTCCGATTTGATTTTTCCCCTCTGTTTCCTTTTGAATCATTTTGATAAATCTCGACCGTTGGATGATGCCATCCAATGGCCACGCTCTCTCCACGTGCCTTCTAAAGCAGTTAACCCATACATGGAGGATTTTCTAATCTTTTTTGTATTTTGCAGGGTTCAAATGATTTTTCGCTAGGTCCGAAGAAAATTCGAAGGCAGAGGGTGACGATCCTTCCACTTCCAATTTATCAAAGGAAATCATTCGCAGGGTTTAAAATTCACGTTTCATCAGTGTTTCATGAAGCACTGATGCCTTGCCACCCCTGCGCAACCTTGCACACCAGCAAAACACAGTAAATCAAGCACAGTCAAAGAGTATCAGTGCAGAAAGCCAGAAACATGCCAGAACAAAAGATTGAAGGCCAATTTTGTGGGATTACGTCTAATCTGGTTTATCAAAATCCTAATCCCCAATTAAAACATAGTTTGAAGAAAATCTTAAGTTTTTTATCAATAGGATAGCCTCCACCGCCACATCTGAGGCAAATTAATTCCTCCCAGCTACCAAAATGCCACCTATGCCTCAAAGTATTCAATCAGAGGCCGAGGTTATTGATTAGGACCAAAACCCTGCCTCACAACGCAGCCAAAGGATAAATTCTGCAGACAAACTAATGACAAAATAAAATCAAAGTAAAATCGACATCACACAGAGCCTCAAAGGTCAAAAAGAGATCCCACCGAGCTTAAATCTTTATGTAAATCATTTAATACAGAAGACACCTATGTAAGCTTCTTCATTGAGCCCCCAAAGGCCGAGGAACCATTAAGTCTATATTAATTGACTTTAGAGATCTTCTAACAGATCTCACCTCCTCATTATTCTATAAATAATACTACAGAAGATGAGAGAGGGGTTGGTTGATGTAGTTGTTGATAATTGTAATGTAATTGAGCTTGAGTCTTCTATCTGTAAATAGTGTTCATTGGCCCTTGGAGCTCTACTTGTGATAGATAAGTTAGGCTGAGATGAGTAGATGATTGCTAAACTAAAGCATTCGACTTAAAGCTGTAACTGGTTTGGAGCATCAATACAAGCTGATTTATGGGATCCTGGTCTATGTTGACGGTGATGTTTTTCTCATTGTAACTTGTTATTTTATTTTATTTTTCATTTTGTTTCATTTTCTCTTATAAAGAACAGCATGCATAGAGTTAGGACCTACTGTATATCAATACCCTTCTCTGACTGAAATCTTTATTTTCATGTTTTCTTCCAATCTTTGTTATTTAGGAATGATTTAATTCAGTTTGAGCATAGGAATGTTGGCGTTCCCTCGTCTTATTGTCTTAGCTGAATCTTTTTCTTGGATGTTACTTTCATTTCATGTTAAGTAGGGATGAACTAAGGAAGATATGGTGTGCCCTGGTCCTAGTTTTATCTCCAAAGACTGTCTAAATGTTTCCCTTGGAATGTGTTAAAAGATGGCTAGTTTAGAAGTACTTACCAGATCTTAGGCCATTCTGTGTTATCTTTGTGTTTGTCTTGAAATTTACCAAATAAAGCAGAGCTAGGAGAGGATTTGTGGTGAGCCCGACCTACTAGTTTCTACTCTAACAGTTGCCTACAAGTTTCCCTTTGTTTTTATATGTTTTCTATTGAAAGTGTATCAAAGGCTAGCTAGTTTAAAAGTACTTACCAGATCCTATTTTTCTTTCATGTTTTTCTTAAGTGTGTGTCAAAGGCTGGCTAGTTTAAAAGTACTTACCAGATCCTAGGCTGCTCTTTCTTCTTCATCTGTTTATTTTCCCTTCTTGTTGTACCATTTCATTCCATAAATCAAACTTTGAAGAGATCCTTAGACATAGATGACTTTCCCTATGGGCCACTCTTGCCTCTTGTTGTTCCAATTAAACCCTATTGTGACTCCATAGCCCAATGGACTAAAACCTACAGTTATCTACCTTCTTGGCCAAAGCTTGTTCTTTTCGCTTGAAACTTCACACCTTTGAAACTCTTTGCATTTAGAACTTTCCACCTCAAACAGTAATCATGCTCAACCATCCAAAAACAAACAAAACCCTTGGCCTTCATAACTATCCTAATATCATCACACAAAAATTCAAAGACAAATCTATCTTTTCACTTATTGGAGAGATCCCTCTCTGAATTCAGGAGGGTTAGATCCTACAATCCCAAAGTGGTTGAAACGAAGTTTCTCCCTGCAATCGGACTTTTCCAATCTTGCTGATTACAGGAAACTAACATTTCTGGCGACTCCACTGGGGACTTCAGTTGAATTTTCACCTAAGGTTCCCTTAAACACTCCATAAAACCTTGTGAGTAAAAATCAGCCTTTTCAAGCACTACCAAGAAATGGTAATCATGATGAAACTTGTTTTAATCAGTGACAAACTAGGCAAACCCTAGGATTCTCATAAGAATTTATCTAACCTTGAAAAATGAGCTAGCTTAGCCATAAGTGTAGACTGTCTTTATCTCATAACCGTAGCTAACTTTTGAAACAGATTTAGTACATTCTTAGAAACCACAAAACTGAAAAATAACTCAGAAAACACAAAAATATTTCAAATTGGTATCCAATAAACATGGTAGTGAACCATAAAACCTTTACCTATGAAAGGAGCTAAGAACTTACACTTGGCGACTCCACAATCCTGAACAAACCTTAAGACTCCACTGGCAAGAACCCTTATCATTTTAATATCATTCAAACTCAGTTAGAGGGCTGTAGGATTAAAATTTGTATAAACAGATTAGTTAACCTCTCAAAGACTGTCATATCTGGTTGAACTTTCCTTGTTTATTTGGGTCTGAAAAACACAACATAATGTCTCCTAGAAAGATTCATACTAGAGCCTATCCTGACCCTGATCCACCTAAAGTAGTTGATAACCTAGAAATCATCCTTAGGAAGTCTCCTACGATTAAATCATCAACTATTGGCAGATCACCCTTGAGAGCCAATTCAGTCCCTGTAAATCTTTCAGCTCTACAACAATCACAAGTGGAATTAGTAAATCCTTTTAGAACTAGGTCCCTTGGTAATTTAGATAATTTATATTATGATTCTTCACTTTCTTCTCCTGAAACAAGTGAACACCTTGGTAGCAGAGAAACAACACCTCCTGATTTACATTTCCTTCACAACCTAGGTGTCTCTCATCCAAGATCAGCTCAGCAATCTACTCCTGGTCCATCCACTTCTACTCACCCTACATCCACTGTTCAAACCACTCCACTTCAGCCCACTTTCCCTCTTGTTAATCCCCCTCTTGTAAATCCACCCCCACCACATATCATGGTAGCATGGTATGCTCCCTTAGTCCTTCCTGTACCATTAGTCAATCTCCCACAGGACTATCAGTCCAAAATTCCATTATATGATGCTAGAAATGCTACAACTGCATCACAACATGTGGATAAGATGAATGACTACTTCAACAAAAATGAAATTGATGATGATTTTGTCAAACTTAGATTATTTGCTCAAATTCTAGGGGGAGAAGTAAGAAAATGGTTTAAGGGCTTAACCCCCCATAGTATCAATGATCTCCAAACCTTTCATCAGACATTTTTAAACAAATGGGAAGTAAAGAAGAATCCTCTCCAAGTCCTTTCTGATGACAAGAACCTCCATAGAAACACAGGGGAAAGTGTACAAGCTTACTGCACTAGATTTAATAGTCTATATAATGCACTTTCCCCAGATCTAAAACCTCTACAAGGCTCAGCTTTAAACAAGTTCCCTGAAGGGTTTGACCCTGAGATGGCCTTTCAGATGAGGGAAAGAAATCCTACAACTCTTGAAGAGATGAAAAAGGGTGCTCTTTATGTGGAAGTCAACTTAATGGAGAAAAGAGCAAGAATGAAAAATGAAAAGAGAGTGTCATTTAGAGAGGAGTCTACACCCTCTACTTCCAACTCAAATATGGAAAGAATTATGGAGGAGTTGATGAAGAAATTGAGCATTCTTGAGAGAGCACAAGCCATCCAAAACCAAACTGCTCCTCAAAACAGAAACTAGAACTAGAATCATAATTTTAGAAGGAACCAACCTCCAAATAGACCTAGGGAAGATGATCAACAGATCACTCCCCCCTTTCATCAAAACTATATAAGTGAGGTTGAGGAAACAGATGAGATAATAGAGGGAGATGATAGCAACATGTTGGGTGTATATGATGATGACTTTGAAGTTCATTATGATAGAAAACAAGGTCTATATACACCTTATGATGACAGAAGAGATGATGATGAAAGTTATTATCAAGACATGGAAAATGTCATCATAGAGTCTCAAAAATAATATGACCTTAGAAGCAAAACCAGTCAGCAAAATCCCAACACCAAAACCTCTAAAAAATATTCACAAAACAGCGCTACAACCAAGCCTAAAGTTTTTAAACAGAAGGAAAAAACAGTGACTGTAAATTCTGATAAAGGTAGATAGAAAGGCACTCAAAACCATGAAAAACAAAGTGCAGACCCTAGTAGTGCTAACATTTCAGCTAGTACTCTTAATAAAACCATTTTGTCAAATGTACATAGGAAAAATTAGCAAACAGACGTTGCTGATAGACTGACAGCTAATAAGGCTAAGACCAGCACTTTAAAGAGTCAAATTCCCTTCAACCTGGAGCAGGAAATTTCAAATATTAAAATCTCTGTTCCCTTCACTGAGTTAGCTGCCCAGAACGTATTTAGGACCCAAATTTTGAAGGCTTTAAACATTGAAGAAAATTAGGACATAGTCAATCTTAATGATGACCAACCAGAGCTTATTTTTGGTCCAAAGATTGAAGGTATGTATCAGGAGGGACCTGTTCCTCCCTTTTATGTAAGTTTAAACATTCGTGAAAAAAATTTGCATAACGCTATGCATGACTCAAGAGCTTCCCATAATTTAATACCAAAAGCTGTAATGGAGAGCCTGGGTCTAGAAATTAGTAGACCTTACAAAGACCTTTACTCCTTTGATTCCAGCAGAGTAAAATTTCTATGATTAATCAAGGACCTATGTGTTAACTTAGCCCAAATTCCAGCCAAATGCTTAGTAATGGATATTGTTGTGGCTGATGTGCCCCCAAAATATGGAATGTTATTATCAAGATCTTGGGGGGGCTAAGTTACAAGGGAATATGTAGATGGACATGACCTATGCGACTATCCCTGTTTTCAATCACAATAGAAGACTTTACAGGGAATCCCCTATGAAATACACAGTTACAAGTCAAGACCGACAACAAAACTCTCCTCTGTATTCTGTAAATACAGGCCTTGATTCTTTTATTATGTTTAATGATGAAACACTTAGTGAACAAGTCACTTTAACAAGATTAATGGCCGATAGGGAGGGAGAGGAACACAACGGAGAAGTGTCAAAACAAATTGCTGCATTTGAAAACGTTAGCAAAAAAAACAAAGGTCTTGAGCTACAAGTCATAAGTCCATTGCTCCTAAACTTTGAAAATCAAGAGAACAACCCTCAAATAAACGAAAATATTCAGGAATCAAAACAAATACAACTAAGTGCTGAAATTCCACCACAACCCTTGAACACGTTAGTTGAAGAGGACGGTAACCAGGATGAAACCAAAAATAGTCCTCTGTGGAGTATGTATTTTGACGGTTCATGCACTAAAACTAACGTTGGTGCAGGTGTCTGGATCTGCAACACTGAAAACAACCATAAAGAAAGCATTTCCTGCAAATTAAACTTTCAGTGTTCCAATAACATAGAAGAATATGAATCCCTTATCTTAGGCTTAAATCTATTGAAAAATTTAGGAGCCACAAGAATTAATGTGTATGGGGATTCAGAGTTAGTCATTAGGCAAGTCAATGGGGAGTATAACGCAAATCATCCCAAACTTAGAGCCTACCGAAACGATGTCATGGACCTTTTGAAAACTTTTGAGGAGTCCAAATTGATTTTTGTCCCAAGAAAAAGAAATATTGCCACCGACAATTTAGCCTTTGCAGCTAGAACATGCTTAACGCCATATGAAACCAAAGACTGCACAACTCAAATAAAATTCAGACCAACCGTGCCTGATAATGGAAAGTATTGGCAGGTGTTTGACGGAGATAAACAAATAGAAGATTTCATGCAATTCAGAAATGAATTCGAACTACACTGTTCGGACTCAGATTATGATACCGATTACAGTGAAGAAAATTTTCTTGGTGAAGAAGAACTGTCCCTTGAACTTTTAAATATCAATCTTCTGACTAGCAAACTTAAAAGCAAAATAGAGCAGGATGCAGAGTTAGAAACAGAAGTGTTAGAAACTCTGCACTCTAAAGATGAAAGTTTGCCAAGTGGTCTGGCACCTTTAGAAGACTTGTTTGATTTTAATGATGTGGCCAAGAAGCCAAAACTGGAACCTGTAGAGACTGAAGTGGAACAGTGCAATATAGGCAGAGAACGTAAACCGAAAATGATTAAAATGTCTAAAAATTTGTTAGCTCACATTAAAATCAAATACATAGATATGTTTAAAGATTTTTCTGATGTTTTTGCGTGGAATTACGAAGATCTTAAATCCTATGACACTAAAATAATACAACACAAAATCCCCCTCAAGGAAAACCACAAACCATTTAAACAGAAACTGCGCAGAATAAACCCTGTTCAGTTGCCTTTGGTTCAGAAGAAGATTATGAAGATGTATGAAGTTGGTATTATTGTCCCTATCAGATATTCTGAGTGGGTGTCTAATCTGGTGTCGGTTAGGAAGAAAACTGGAGAGATTAGACTTTGTATAGACTTTAGAGACTTGAACAAAGCTTCATTGAAAGACAACTACCCGTTACCCAAGATGGATCATATTTTACAAAGGGTGATAGGGTCTAGAATAATTTCTTTGCTAGATGGATATTCAGGGTACAATCATATCTTAGTTCACACTGCTAATCAATTAAAGAAAACCTTTACTACACCATGGGGCACTTTCATGTATTTGAAGATGCCCTTTGGTCTAATGAATTCTAGAGCAACTTTTCAAAGAGGCATGGACATAGCATTCTCAGAAGAATTGGGCTACTTCATCATTATATACCTTGATGATGTCACTTTATTTTCAAAAACAGATGAAGAGCACTTAGAACATTTAAGAAGAGTTTTCGAGAAATGTAGAAAGTTTAGAATATCTTTAAACCCTAAGAAGACACTATTTGGGCTCCAAGAAGGTGTTGGGGTTCCCATATTTTGGCCAGATTGGCAAGACCAAAATATGAGACAACATCAAACCACTTTCAGACCTCAGGATCTAGCCCTCCTGAGTCCAGAGAGGGATATCTCTATGATATGTCAAAGGTATATGACTTTGAAGCTCAGTGTTAAAATGTTAGGCTAGTTACAAGGCTCAGGGTTTATTTGTTTGGTTTTTTGTTTGGTTGTTCGTTATCAAGAAAGAAGGGTTCAATGTAAGACAAGGGTGAGCAAAGAGGAATAAGGCAGAGGTGAAGTATTCCAGGGAGCATTCAAACCATTGGGAAATGGAGACATGAAAGGATTTTCTTGCTAATCAATAGGCAGGCTTTCAATTGGGCTAGTCATCTAAAACATTGGATCTTAAAGATGATAGTGTGGTATGTAATGGTGGGAGAGGAGGAGACAACACAGATTCAGGGCACGAAGTTAAAGACCAGCTGGTCACATAAGGATCCTAGTGGATAGGGCTCACTCTAATCCCCAGTGTTCCCAAGTATTCCAGCTAAATCCTTAACACGAAACATCTAAGAACCGATACATTTAATTCATACAGCAGAGAGCAGGAAATAACATCCACTACACTGGTTAAATTAACTGAAATCAATTCTTAGATAACACATTCAGAAGAAAAACATCAATGGCAAGGAGAGAAGAAACATAGGGTACCTAACAAGGGTAAATCCTATGCCAATATTATGATGCAAGCCAGAAGAAGCGAAATGAAATGAATTAAAATACAAGGATAGGAAAACATCACCGTTGCTTAGATCAAGATCCAAAGAAATGTTCTTGTCACATTAAATAGCAATACCAGTAAAGTACAACATTTCCAATAGCTGAATACTCATTCTGAAATCATATTCCTCAGCCTGTCTTACAACTTTACACAGAGACTGTGTCTCAAAAGAAACTACTTGCAATTCTCTGATAAATGATCAACAACCTTTACAATGAGTTTCTTCATCATGAATTTATAGCTCCAGTGGAGCAGAGAAGGTAGGTGAAAACTAAATGTAGCATTAAAAACTCAGAAGAGGAAAAAGGCTGAAGCCCACTCTGTATAAATTATGTGCATTTATCCATGGCACTCTTTGGATGAAAGAGTGGTCTTCTCCTGGCTCCCATTTACTCTGGTATGTCTCTGATGTACTAGGCTGCACTACTCTGTAGTACTTCTGGTGAATTAAACAAAAATGTAGAATCAAGGCGCTAAAATCTACCATACTGTGCAACAAATGCTTCTGATAGTCTAGAACTATTGTAGGGGGGAAATTTCACTTGGACACCACGCAGACGGAAAAAATAAAGTGTACCATGTCCTAGCTTAGGAAGAAACATTCCGCTGATTTGAAAACCTGATAGCATTTTTTTCTACGCGCTGGGCCTTTCATGAAATCCGTGATGTCTTTGAAATGGTACCTTTACTTTGCAAAATCCCTGAAAAAGCTCAAAAAATCTTCTATTTCTTGCCTCGAGCTCTCTACTGCTCCTGTACCATCTTTGTTCAAGCAATCTGAGCGTTAATGGTGCCGGAGAGGGTTTACAGAGTTTAAACTCTGTCCTTTGATGAGATTTATGTTGCAAACACCTTTCCGGACATCTTCAAGCTCTGAATTCAACTTCCTCTGTGCACCGTGTCATTACAACAACGCATATAAGTCGTGGTGATTTTCTACCTGCATGTAACCCTGCAAAACACGAAAACCTATTAAGAAAAAAACGTATGGAGGTGGTGGATGCAACTGGGATGGCAAGACTGGCTATGCTGACTAGTGAAATGGCAAAAAATGTTGTGGAGGACTCGCAGTGAGGTCGAAACAGTGAAAAATACAATTGGGAGGTGGCACGGATGTCAAATCTAATGAAAAACCTTAAAATCGACCTCAGAATGGAATACATATGAAGGGACAGGCGAATATACGATGGGAACACGTGGAAGGATGATGTGGCAGGACGGGGTTACAGCGGGACTGAGAATAAATCTGGGCCGTCCGATCTCAGGAGGAGATCGACGATGGACAACACGTCGGAGGGCGACGGACAGCAGGCCAGGGGTACGAATGACTCTGATTAACCTGCACGCAACTTCGTGGAGTGACGACCGTTGGATGGGCGATTGCAGATCTGACGGCGCATAGCGATATTGATCCACGTCCACGTATGAACTTTAATGCGTGATGGGAGGGTGGTTTTCCAGCCGTACTGATGCCACGCATCCGAAGATGTATGGAATTTCTTCGAAAAAACAAATACCGCCTACTGCCAGAAGGCGGTGCGATAGAAACTGGTGGTTTTCAGAATAGTGCGCGGCGGGGACCACAGGTGCTAGTGCATTCTGGACCGTCAGATCAATGGCTAAACAGACGGCGATGGCGCGATTGGAGAGGTGGACTGTGAACAGTGGGGTTTGCGGGGGCCGCGATCGGCGTCCAATCTGTGTAGATCAATGGCGGAAACTGCTCCCGATAACCAAATGAGATAAGTGCTCTTTGGGCTAGCGCTCGGTTTTGGCGTTCAGTCACATCGGGAAAAGGGTTAAGGGGCTAGGGCCGTAGGGGCTAAGACCACAATGTGCAGAGTATGGGTTTTTCGGCCATTTTTAATGGAATTTGAGGCCGACAACGGGTGACGATAGAGGGAAGAAGGGGAAATTTGGCTAAACAAAGGGTGTAGGAATGGTTTAGGGGGAGTTTTGGGGAGGTTTTAGAAGGATTAGGGGAGAGAATTTGGTGTAAAAGGGGAAATTTGAAAAAGGGAAAAAGGGATGAAATGGACAATTCTGCAGGGGTACCAGGGGCAAACGAAGGCCTTCAGGAGCACAATTTTTTGCAATCAGAGAGGCTTCATAATGGGAATCAGCAGAGGGCATTTCATCATAGGGAAAAGGCACAGGAAACTTCAAGGATGATGTGTCTCCAAGGGAGATGCATTCATTTAAGGCTTAGAAACAATTTATCCCCTTGCTTTTCTTGTCAAAAAATTTATAGGGGGCTAACAGTGGCTCCACATGGGGATGGCTTCTTCTTGAAGGAGTCAAGAATTCAGAAATGATCTTTGGAGTAGGCTAGATGCCTGCTGCTTGAGCCACCCTTCTTCTTGATTTTCAACTGCCACAATTGTGAAGACATCAATTCAGCAGAAAAACTTTCCCAATCATTCTACCTACCCATTCTACCATCCTATCATTTTTCTTCTAGGGTGCATTTGAGCTAGCAGACCCTTTACATCCTCTATTTTTTACACACAAGAAAATAAACCTACTCTGTTTCTACCCTTATTACTCCATGAGACCAGATTAAACTGTTGGTATCACATGTTTCTCTACCTAATCTAATATCTGCTAGGATTAAATTGTCTAGCCGATTTCTTCTCTACATTCTACAACAGAAATTTAAAAACAGTCAAGCTAGGATTAGACAGTCTAGTTTGTTGTTGATCCAAGGCATCAAGATGGTTGCACATGGACAAAAATTTGTAGAAAACTGAAAAAAAAACTTTGAAGGCTTGAAATCTGAAATTTGAAGCATCCTTCTTTCTTAGTGACTCAAGTTTTGAGCTTGTTAGAGTCACTTTCCTTTCTTCATTTCAGCTCTGGTTTTGGGCTTGTTAGAGCTGATTCTTCTTCTTCTTTGCTGGTCCAGGTTTTTGGGCATGTTTGAACCAGCGATCTTCACTTTCTTTGGCTCAGGTTTTGATCATATTAGAGCCAATATTTTTCAGTTTGGAGGTTCATGTTCTGAGCATGTCTTAACCTCTCTCTTTTCTCAGTTTTTTTCATTTTTATTTATTTATTTTAAAACAAACACTGCAATGGTATGTACAATGGAAAGGAAACTGGAAATTGGAAATTAGCAGAAGTAGTGTTTGAGCATCTTGCCATTGACAGAGCCCCCAAATAGCTCTTTACCATATAATTCTTGTAGGAAGAAGGCATTTGGACCCACAGTGGCCTGGATGATGTATGGACCTTGCCACAGACTGTCGAACTTGCCATGCTTACCTTTATCCTCTCTCCTTGAGTCCTACTTCAGAAATTTATCTCCAATTTTGAAATCAGTAGCTTTGGTTCTTTTGTCAAACAACCTCTTTATGTTCTCTCGAACTTTCACTGCTCTGTTATGGACCTCCTCCCTTGTTTGCTAAAGATGGATTGTTTGGTTTATCCTTCTCACCATACCGTCTTCTTCTGTTTGAATCTCCTGGGCCAGCTTGATCACTGGTACCCCAAGGCTGGTAGGAAACACTGCTTTTGTCCCATAGAAAAGCTGGTATGGTGACATGCCAATGGATTTCTTTGTGGTGAGCCTATCAGCCCATAAAGCATGTACTAACTTGTTATGCCATGACTTTTTGTTTTCTTCCAGCATATTTTTGATGATGGTCACCAGGCTCTTGTTTGATGATTCAGCTAATCCATTACCCTGAGGGTAATAGGAATTTGAATGAACAAGTGCTACTTGATACCTATGAAAAAAATCAACCATTTTCTTAGATCCAAAAGTAGCAGAATTTTCGGTGATTATTTTCCTTGGACAGCCAAACCGAGAGAGGATATGACCTTCTAGGAACCTAATGATGGTTGAATCTATGGAATTCCTAGTAGGTATGGCCTCTATCCACTTAGTGAAGTATTATGTGGCTGTTAGGATCCATTTGTGTTGTGAAAAAGAAGCAGGGTGAATTTCTCCTATGAAATCTAGGCCCCATTTCAGAAAAGGACCTTCAACAGTGATGGGCTGTAGAGGTAAGGGGAGGAGTTTTCTTTTGCCTTCGAAAATCTGGCATTTGTGGCAGGCAATTATCATCTTATGGATATCATTGAAGAGAGTAGGCCAATAGTAACCAGCTCTGAGTATTTTGTTTGCAGTAGCCTTCCAGCTCAGGTGGCCTCCGCACTCTCCTGCATGGAATTCTTGTTTAATCCTTTCTACCTCATTTTCAGGCAAACACTTAAGAAATAGGCCGTTTGGATTATTCCAGTATAAGAAGTTATCCAATATGCAGTAGCTTCTAGCTTTTAGTTTTAAGAATCTGGCCTTGGTCTTTGATAGTTCAGGAGGGGCATTGAGGTGTGTAAGCACATACAGAATGTCAGAATACCAGGGAGAGCTCTGAAAATTTTCCTCTACAGTGGGATCAGGAAATCCCTGCTGCTCATTCAAGGCATCTACCATGTTTATGTCTAAGGCTTGTAGATTTGTTTCAGCCATCAGTTGTGCTAAGCCCTGACCTTTAATTAGTTTGGTGGGTTTCATCTCAAGGTCGTATTCTAAGATCACAGCAATCCATTTGGCCCTCTTCCCATCTGGGTCTTGGGACAATATGTCTTTAACCACTGTATTTGGCACATAGGCTATGGTGTGGGAATGAAGTATGTACACCCTAAAGTCTTTTAAGGCCCTAATCAGAGCATAGGCCTGTTTTTCCATTATGTTGTATTTCAAGGGTGTGTCTCTGAGTGCTTTTCTGAAGAAAGAAATAGGATGTTCCATTCCCTCTGGATTTTTCTGCAGTAGAACTGCAGCTATTGTATACTTGGAGGCAAATGAAAAAATCAGGAAATCTTTTGAGAAATCTAGGTTGATTAGTACAGGAGCCTGGGTCAGTGCAAGTTTCACTGTTTCAAAAGATTTCTTAGCTTCGAAAGTCCACTTGACTCCTACACCTTTCTTTAGCATGTTAGTCATATTTCTAAGGTGTTCAGCTAAGTTGGGGATAAATCTCCTTAGGAAGTTGATTTTCCCAATAAAGGACTGTAACTCTTTGATGTTTCTTGGGTGTGTGATTTGTAGTATTCCCTCAACTCTTTGTGGGTCTATCCTAATCCCCTTCTCAGATATGATATGGCCAAGAATTATTCCTTCTTTCATCCCAAATACAGTCTTTTTAGGATTCATTGACAGACCAAACCTTCTGCATTTTTCAAACACTCTTCTCATGTGTTCTAGGTGTTCTTCCTCAGACTTAGAATAGACTGTTATGTCATCTAGATAGATGACAATGAAGTGTCCTATTTCATCTGAAAAAGCTATGTCCATTTCTCTTTGGAAGGTTTCACCAACGTTCATCAATCCAAAAGGCATCTTCACATACATAAAGGTACCCCATGGAGTGGTAAAGGCTGTCTTGAGTTGATCTTTTGGGATTAATAAGACTTGGTTATAACCTGAGAAACCGTCTAGTAGGGAGATCCTTTTAGAGCCTACTACCCTATGAAGAATATGTTCCATTTTTGGCAAAGGGTATTGTCTTTGAGTGAGGCTCTATTAAGATTCCTAAAATCTATGCACAATCTGATCTCCCCTGTTTTCTTTCTCATAGCCACTAGGTTTGATACCTAATCAGAAAACCTCACAGGCACAATTATACCTGCCTCATACATCTTCTTAATCTCTTTTTCTACTAAGGCAATTGTTTTGGGTTTATTCTGCGAAGTTTTTGTCTAAAGGGCTTCTGATTTTCTTTCAAGGGTATCTTATGTTGTATGATGTTTGTGTCATAGGCCCTTAAGTCCTCATAAATCCAAGCAATCACATCAATGAATTCCTTGAATAGGTCAATGTATTTATTTTTCATGTTTGTAGGCAGGGACTTAGCCAATTTGATCATTTTTTGCTTATCTTCAGTGCCTATGTTGCATTCCTCGACATCAGAGTCTGCATGTTCAATCGTGGGATTTTTTGCTACATCATCAAAGTCAAAAAAGTCTTCTAAAGGTGCCAGACCTTGAGGTATGTTATGATCTTTGGCCTGCAGCACCTCCACTTCTTCACTATTTGCGTTTTCACATTTTTCGTCTAGATTTCCAATCTGTTCGTTTAAAGAGTTTATTTCTATGTCACAGGGTGTTTCTTCCTCATCTGAGGATTCTTCACATAGGCAGCTACTGTCAGATTTGGAGTCTGAATCAGAAAATACAAACTCATTTCTGCCTACCAGGAAATCCTCAATCTGTTTATCTCCTTCAAAAACCTGCCAATATTTTTCATTGTCCGGCACTGCAGGTCTGAATTTGGTCTAAATGATGATCTGTTGGTCGCTTGGAGTCTTAGGGTATGAAATAGCTAGGCAAGCTAATCCATTTGCAATGACATTTTAACTCCTAGGAATGAACACTAATTCGTACTCAGCAAACGTTTTCATTAAATCCATAGTTTCATTCATGTAAGCTCTCAATCTAGGATGTTTCGTTGTGTATTCACCATTCACCTGTTTAATGATCAGCTCAGAGTCCCCACGCACAGTTATCCTATGGGCTCCTAATTTTCTCAACAGGTTTAAGCCTAGGAAAAGAGCCTCATACTCTGCAATGTTTTTTGTACATTTGAAATGTAGGTTACATGCATGGCTCTCTACGTAACCACTTTCTACGTTATGTATCCACACTCCTGCCCCAACAGTTCTCTTGGTGCATGACCCATCGAAATTCATTTCCCATAATTTTGCATTCTCAGGTTTGTCATTGTTTCCTTCCCTACAGCTGGGTTTTCCATTATGTTGCATTATAGGAGCTTCACTAGGTTGTGGGTTGTTTTTTTTTCGTCATGTGTGTGGAAATCAGAGGGGTGACTAGTTGGCTGATTGCATTCTGTTTCTGGTTCACTTTGAGCTTTTGTTACAGCGCACTGTTCAAATTTTTCTACGTCTTCCTCCTTTGAGTCTAGAGTAGCCATTATGTTCAAGTCCATGGGCTCTTTTTCCTTTTTGGTATCTCTGTTTTGGGACTCTGACCCTTCTGAGGATTCATCATTACAGAGGATGAAGGAGTCAAGGTCTGTATGTACAGAGTATAAAGGTGAGTTTTTAGGCTTCTCGAGGCTACTAACCAGAAATTTCATTTGTGCCTCTCTGTACAGTCTTCTAAGTTGTCCAAAGATTGGGATTGTGGCATAAGCCCCATCCATATGCATCGTCCCTTGCAGCTTGGTTCCCCATGATCTTGATAATAACATGCCATAGTTGGGTGGCACATCGTCCACCACAACGTCCATGACCATACACTTTGCTGGAATCTGGGCAAGGCTCACACATAAATATTTGATTAGGCCAAGACACTTTACTCTGATAGAGTCAACTAAATATAGGTCCTTATAGGGATGGGTTATCTCTAGACCTAATATTTCAATTACTACTTTAGGCATTAGGTTATGTGATGCCCCAGAATCATGCATTGCATTGTGGAGAATCTTATCATGGATGTTGAGGCTGATATAGAAAGGTGGCACTACCCCTTCCTGAAACTTTCCTTCTATCTTTGGACCAAACAGAAGGGCAGGTTGATCATCACTCAGATTTACAATGTCACTGTTCTCACCTAAATTTAATGCTTTCAAAATTTGGCCTTTATATACATCCTCAGTGGCCAGCTCAGAGAGTGGGACAGAGATTTTAATTTTTTCAATCTCACTCTCCAAATTGAAATTGGACTGACTCTTTCGAATGTTCAACTCTGTTTTTTTAACCACTGCCTTAGTGGCTAAATCGGTGTGCTGATTCTCATTATGCACAATGTTTGTGATAGTTTTATCAGGAGCACTAACTGCGGTGCTAGTGCTAATTGTTGGTTTACCTTGTGTATCAGTGTTTTGGTTGTCTTTTTCTTTGTTCTTTCCAGAACTCTCAGCTGCTGATTTTTTAATTTCAGCAGTTGCTTTAGAAATTTTCTCAGGTATTTTCTTGATGGTGACCTCAGAAGCTTTTGGTTTGGCAGTTTCTTGGCTCTTTTTTCTTTTAATTTCATATTTCTCTCTGACCTGCATCATGGCATTTTCAAATCCTAACCTGTAATCCTCAATTTCTAACCATTTCGCGTCCCAATAAGAGGGTGGGGAGTGATATTCTTTTGTGTAACATTTATAGATTGAATCTTCTGTTTCAAACATGTTTATTGTGGTTCCTTCAGACTCTTCTATGATTCCCTCTTCTTGATCTAAAAATTTCTCTTGGAATGGGGGAATAACTTGCTGATCTGATTCTCTTTGTCTGTTGGGAGTGGTATTATTTCTTCTAAAGTTCTGGTTCTGGTTATGGTTTTGATTTCTGTTTTGGTTACTGACTGAGACAACCATTTTTTCCATCATTTTTTGTAGCCTTTCCAAATTTTTAGATAAACGGTCATAATTTGGATAAGATGTGGAAGCTACACTGTCATCTCTATATGTTACCCTTTTCTCAGCCCTCAATCTTGCTCTTTTCTCAATCAGATTAGCCTATACACTCACTGCTCCTTTTTTCATGTCTTCCAATGTGTTGTAATCTCTCTCTCTAAGCTGGTAGGCCATGTCAGCATCAAAGCCTTCGGGGTATTTCGCTAGAGCCATACCTTGGGGAGGTTTCATGTGTGGAGGAAGAGCATTGTAAATGCTGTTAAATCTCATTGTGTAACCATGGACACTCTCCCCTACGTTTCTTTTAAGGTTCATATATTTCGCTAAGAGTTGGCGAGGGTTGGCCTTAACCTCCCATTTCTTTATGAAAGTCTGATATAAAGCAGGGAGGTCTTGGATACTATTAGGAGGTAGGCTCTTGAACCATTTCTTCACATCACCTCCTAAGCTCTAGGCAAAGATTCTCATTTTGACTGTATCATCATCTATCTCCATATAATCAAAAGAATCTTCCATCCTATCTACATGGTGTTGGGATGTGGTAGACTCTTTTGCAGTGAAGTGTGGGATCTTTGATTGATAATCATTGGGTAAAGGCACTAGAGGCTGGTGTAAAACCAGAGGTGCATACCAGGCTGCCATGATGATGTTTTGATGAGGTAAAGGGTTGACTTGGGCAGCTGGTATATGGATGACAGGGATATTATGACCCGTCGAAGACTAATGAGCAGATCTAGGGTGACTGAGCCCCAAGTTTTGAATGAAGTATATATCAGGGGGTGTAGATGGAGGGGTCTGTCTATTCCCAAGGTGCTTACCACTTTGAGGTGGTGAAACAGGGAGCCCAAGATCTGGCTCATCTAGGACACTAAATGACCTATTTCTTGGTAAACTATTTTGAGTGCCTCGGTCAACAAATGTATCTGATAGAGCTGCAAAGTCTTCTGGTGTAGAGTTAGCTCTATGTATGTGACTAGAAATAGTTGATTGTTTAGGTGTAGGAGATCTCTTGAGGATTATCTCAAGGTTTTCAAATATCTCAGGTGGGTTTGGGTTAGGATAAGCTCTTGTGTGAATGGTTCTTGAAGCCAGAATGTTGCTTTCTAACCAAGCAGCTTAACCCTACTTGTTACTTCTCTCATGGTTGATGTTGCAATGGGCTTCTGGTCTCCCAGTGGAGTCTCGTGTGAACCAAGATAATCAGTAGGCCTACTGATCACCAGTGGATTCTTTAAATCGTTTAGGAATTATGGAGTTGCCAGGTGGAAGGTTTAGGATGTTTTATGGAGGGTACACTGTCGACCACAGTGCTTATGAGATGTCCCTTTTCAAGCATATCTTCCAAACACAGCAAACTCTAAACAGAGATTGACTGGGAGGGAATTTACCAGATATGTCACCTATGAAAGAGTGTGAGATCCGGAGGCTACCTGGCCCTTTCCAGACTCTGTCCAAGAGTATGGGAGAAACACAACAAATGGTATAGAGGTTGATGTGTGAGTAGGAGTGTTTAACTGCAAACCTAACCAGAGATTGTAGGTTTATGAGGCTCTTATCATGTAGAAGGTGAGAAATACTCATAATTTCCCCAGTGGAGTCACCATCATGTTGGGGACGACAATGGGGGGGGGAGACAAATTCTATCAGTTATAAGCTCTCAGATTTTCCCCAGCGGAGTCACCATTATGTTGGGGTTCCCATGTTTTGGCCAGATTGGAAAGACCAAAAGATTAGACAACATCAAACCACTTTCAGACCTTAGTATCTATCCCTCCTAGGTCTAGAGAGGGATTTCTCTATGATATGTCAAAGGTATATGACTTTGAAGCTCAGTGTTAAAATGTTAGGCTAGTTACAAGGCTCAGGGTTTGTTTGTTTGGTTGTTGGTTATCAGGAACGAAGGGTTAAATGTAAGACAAGGGTGAGAAAAGAGGAATAAGGTAGAGGTGAAGTATTCCAGGGAGCATTCAAGCCATTGGGCAATGGAGTCAGGAAATGATTTGTTTGCTAATCAATAGGCAAGCTTTCAATTGGGCTAGTCATCTAAAACATTGGATCTTAAAGATGACAGTGTGATATGGAATGGTGGGAGAGGAGGAGACAACATAGATTTAGGGCACGAAGTTAAAGACCAGCTGGTCACACAAGGATCCTAGTGCACAGGGCTCACTCTAATCCCCAATGTTCCCAAATATTCCAGCTAAATCCTTAACAAGAAACATCTAAGAACTGATACATTTAATTCATACATCAGAGAGCAGGTAATAACATCCACCACAATGGTTAAATTAATTGAAATCAATTCTTAGATAACAAATTCAGAAGAAAAAAATCAATGGCAAGGAGAGCAGAAACATAGGGTACCTAACAAGGGTAAATCCTATGCCAATATTCTGATGCAAGCCAGTAGAAACGAAATGAAATGAATTAAAATACAGAGATAGGAAAACATCACTGCTACTTAGATTAGGATCCAAAGAAATGTGCTTGTCATATTAAATAACAATACCAGTCAGGTACAACATTTCCAATAGTTGAATACTTAGTCTGAAATCATATTCCTCAGCCTGTCTTACAACTTTACACAGAGACTGTGTCTCAAAAGAAACTACTTGCAATTCTCTGATAACTGATCAACAACCTTTACAATGAGTTTCTTCATGAATTTATAGCTCCAGTGGAGCAGAGAAGGTAGGTGAAAACTAAATGCAGCATTAAAAACTCAGAAGCGGAAAAAGGCCGAAACCCACTCTGTATAAATTTTGTGCATTTATCCATGGCACTCTTTGGATGAAAGAGTGGTCTTCTCTTGGCTCCCATTTAATCCGGTATGTCTCTAATGTACTAGGCTGCAGTACTCTGTAGTACTTCTGGTGAATTAAACAAAAACTTAGAATCAAGACGCTAAGATCTGCCATACTGTGCAACAAATGCTTCTGATAGCCTAGGACTACTGTAGGGGGGAAACTTCACTTGGACACCACGCAGACTGAAACAATAATGTTTACCGTGTCCTGGCTCAGGAAGAAATATTCTGCTGATTTGAAAACCTAATAGCATTGTTCTCTGTGCGCTGAGCCTTTCATGCAATCCGTGATGTCTTTGAATCGATACCCTTACTTTCTAAAATCCCTGACAAAGCTAAAAAAATCTTCTATTTTTTGCCTCGAGCTCTCTGCTGCTCCTGTACCATCTTTGTTCAAGCAATCTGAGCATTAATGATGCTATAGAGGGTTTGGAGAGTTTAAAATCTGTCCTTTGATGAAATTTATGTTGCAAACACCTTTCCGGACATCTTCAGGCTCTGAATTCAACTTCTTCTGTGCACTGTGTCATTACAACAGCGCATATAAGTCATGGTGATTTTATGCCTACCTGTAACCCTGCAAAACATGAAAAATTGTTAAGAAAAACACGTATGGAGGTGGTGGATGCAACTGGGATAGCAAGACTGGCTATGTTGACTGGTGAAATGGCAAAAAATACTGTGGAGGACTCGTAATGAGGTGGAAACAGTGGGAAATACAGTTGGTAGGTGGCGCGGATGTAAAATCTAATGAAAAACCTTAAAATCGACCTTGGAATGGAATACGTATGAAGGGATGGGCGAATATACGATGGGAACACGTGGAAGGATGACGTGGCGGGATGAGGTTACGGCGGGGCTGAGAATAAATCTCGGCCGTCCGATCTCGGGAGGAGATCAACGGTGGACAACATGTCGAAGGGAAATGGATAGCGGGCCAGGGGTACGGATGACTCTGATTAACCCACGCACAACTTCGTGGAGCGACGACCATTGGATGGGCGATTGCAGATTTGACGGCGCACAGTGATATTGCTCCATGTCCACGGACGAACTTTAATGTGCGATGGGAGGGTGGTTTTCCAGCCGTACTGATGCCACGCGTTGGAAGATGTATGGAATCGCTTCGAAAAAACAAATGCCGCCTACTACCTGAAGGTGGTGCGATAGAAACCGGTGGTTTTTGGAGTAGTGTGCGGCAGGGACCACAGGTGCTGGTGCATTCTAGACCGTCAAATCAATGGCTAAACGGACGACGATGGCGCGATCAGAGAGGTGGACTATGAACAGTGGGGTTTGCGGGGGCCGCAATCGCTGTCCAATCTGTGTAGATCAACGGCGGAAACTTCTCCCGATAACCAAATGAGATAAGTGCTCTTTGGGCTAGTGCTCGGTTTTGGCGTTCGGTCACGTGGGGAAAAGGGTTAAGGGGCTAGGGCCGTAGGGGCTAAGACCACAATGTGCAGAGTATGTGTTTTTCGGCCATTTTTAATGGAATTTGAGGCCAACAATAGGTGACGATAGAGGGAAGAAGGGGAAATTTGGCTAAAAAAGGGTGTAGGAATGGTTTAGGGGGAGTTTTGGGGAGGTTTTAGAAGGATTAGGGGAGAGAATTTGGGGTAAAAGAGGAACTTTGAAAAAGGGAAAAAGGGATGAAATGGACAATTCTGCAGGGGTACCAGGGGCAAACAAAGGCCTTCAGGAGCACAATTTTTTGCAATCAGAGAGGCTTCATAATGGGAATCAGCAGAGGGGATTCCATCACAGGTCAAAGGCATAGGAGACTTCAAGGATGATGTGTCTCCAGAGGAGATGCATTCATTGAAGGCTCAGAAATAATTTATCCCCTTGCTTTGCTTATCAAAAAATTTATAGGGGGCTCACAGAAGGTAAACTCCTTGGGCACATTATTTCAGAAGAGGGTATAAGGATAGATCCAAAGAGGATTGAGGCCATATTGTAAATCTCTCATCCTCCAAAAAATCAAGGAGTTGCAATCTTTCATTGGAAAGATTAAATTTTTGAGAAGGTTCATCCCCAACTTGGTTGAGCTCCTTAGGAATATAAAAAACATGTTGAAGAAGGATCAAGGGGTAAATTGGACCCTGGAAGTAAAGAAATCCTTTAAGCTGGTGAAACAAACGTTAACCAAAACACCGGTTCTAATAAGTCCTGATTTTTCAAAAGATTTTTATAATTTTTCATTTGCATCAGAGCATACCATAGTTGTTGTCATTCTACATAAAAATCCACGAGGACAAGAGAAGCCTATTCCATTCTTTAGCAAGGCATTGAGGGATTCCCCTCTGAAGTATAATATTATGGAGAAGAAATATTTCGCTTTGGTTAAAGTTTTGAAATACTTCAGAGTATACATCCTTCACTCACACATTATTTCCTTTGTCCCAAACTCAGTTGTTAAAGACATTCTAATGCAGGACCCAGATGGTAAGAGAGGTAAGTGGATTGCTATTATCCTTGAATATGATTTAGAGATAAAACCCACTAAACTCATCAAAGGCCAAGGTCTAGCTAGATTAATGGCTGAACCAAAATTTGAAGTTCTTGATATTAATATGATTAATGCTTTGGATGAACAAGAGGAAATCTCAACACCCATTGTTGAATACCATTTCATGAATTCCTCTTGGTATGCTGATATTGTTTATGTTTTTCTTAATTTGAATACGCCTCCTGGTTTGACAAAGACAAAGGCACGATTCCTAAAGTTAAAAGCAGTAAACTATTGCATTATAGATAGATGTCTTTATTGGAAAAATGAAAATGGCGTATTGCTTAGATTTTTGCCTGAGTTTGATGCAGAGAAGGTTAAATACCAGTTCCATGAAGGAGAGTGTGGAGGTCATTTGTACTGGAAGACAACAGCCAACAAATTTTTGAGGGCTGGTTTCTATTAGGCTACTCTTTTCCATGATGTGCACAAGATGATAATAGCCTGTCATAAATGTCAACTTTTTGAAGGCAAAAGAAAACTGCTACCCCTACCCCTACATCCAATCACTGTTGAAGCTCCTTTTCAACAGTGGGGACTTGACTTCATAGGAGAAATCCATCCACCATATTCTGCCCAGCATAGATGGATTCTCACTACCACAGACTATTTCACTAAGTGGATAGAAGCCATGCCTTGTAGGTAGGCCAATGATTCAGTTATTATAAAATTCATGGAGACTAACATTCTCTCTAGATTTGGCTGTCCTACCAAGATTATCACTGATAATACATCAGCATTTGGATCAAAGAAGATGGTTGAGTTATGGCACAGATATCAGATAACATTGGGGCATTCCACGGCCTATTACCCTCAAGGTAATGGACTTGCAGAATCCTCAAACAAAATTTTAGTGAACATAATTAAGAAACTGTTGGAGGGCAACAAAAAGTCTTGGCACACAAAGCTAGTCCATGCACTTTGGGCTGACAGATTGACTTTGAAGAAATCTATTGGCATTTCACCTTTCCAGCTTGTGTATGGTACTGATGCAATTTTTCCAAACAGCCTTGCCGTACCAGTGATGAAGTTGATTCAAGAGTTGCAAACTGAAGAAAATGACATGATCGGAAGAATAAATCAGACTATTCATCTTCAGCAAACCAGAGAGGAGGTCTATAACAAAGCATTGCAGAAACAAGACAGCATTAAAAATATTTTTGACAAAAGAACAAAGGCCAGCAATTTCAAGATTGGGGATGAAGTTTTAAAGTGGGACTCAAGGAGGGAAGACAACGGCAAGCACGATAAATTTGACAACTTATGGGTTGGCCCTTACTCTATTCATTTAGCTGCTGGTAATAATGCATTTTTCTTGCAGGAGTTGAATGGAGCATAACTGTTTTGGGGTCCTGTCAATGGCAGGATGCTTAAGCATTACTTCTCTTGATCCATGTTATGTTCTGAAAGCCTTTTTATCTTTTTTTTCATTATAAATACTCCACCCATCATTGCATTCAAAGTTATAAAAAATCAAAAATACAAAAACAAAGAAAAGAAAGATAAGAGGGCAGACTGTGAAAACAAGAAAGGTATAGCCCCATACCAAAAAAGAGAAAAAAATCTGAAAGTGTGCAAGCTCAAATGCCACTCCTAAAGAACACACTTCTATTTAGTCAAATAGCTTAATCATGGCTAATTAGCTTTAAATTTTCTTCTGATAGGATAGTGAATTCGACTTGCCAAACTGTTTAATCTTGGCTTATTGGTAGATAGTTTAGGATAGAAATCAAAGGTTCAAACATGCCCAAAATCTGAACCTAGGTTTCAAAGAGAAAATGACTCAACTCTACTTCAAATTCAGAGTCAAAAGATGTAAAAATCTGGTTCCAATCAGCTCTAAATCTGAACCAGTTAGCAAAGGAAAGATAGCTCAAAACAAAATTCAAAACAGAGCTGTAAAAAAGAGGAAGGAAATGTTTTCAAATTTCAGATCTCAAGCCTTCCATTTTGTTTTAAATTTTGGGCAAAATAATGTCTATGTTCAGTTTGTTTTTATTCCATAGACCAGCATCAAGTTAGACTGTTCAATCCTAACTTTCTTGCTTTTTAAATTTATGTTGTAGAATTTAGAGAACAAAGTCTGTTGGACACTTTAATCCCAACAGACAGTAGATTAGGTAGAGAATCATATGGGCCCAACTGTTTAATTTGGGTCCATGGAGAAATAAGGAGTAGAAATAAATTAAATTTCCTACTTTCAAAAGAATAAAATGTTGTGAAAAGAGTTTGCCAATCCAAGTGAACTCTAATTAAGAGAAATGCTAGATTAGTAGGATTGGGTAGGTAGAAAACTTGTTTTGATGAAGGTCCATTGTTTTTTGTGACTGCTAAAATGTTTTCAGAACAAAGAATATCATCCACAAAAATAAAGGCAGCCCAATGGATGAGGCAACTGATCAGCCTCCCAAAGAATCCAAGTCTGAAGTTCTTGATGCCTTCAAGAAGGTACCATCCCCAAGTGGAGCCACTGTTAGTCAGTGATAAAATTTGTTATAGCAAATGCTGGCTAAAACATTTTTGGTGCCTTCAAGGAACAAATTTTTATGGCAAAAAGTGTTGGCTCTTGAAGACTCTCAAAAGGCCTCATGCCTCTATCTTAATCTTCACTGCTATGCTTATTTTACATTCAGAAATCCTGCTGATTTCCAAGCCAAAGTACTGCTGCAAACACCATTTTTCCCCCTCCATCCCCTTTTAAAATTAACCTTATTTCCCCTCCTCTTTCCCCCATAAAATCCTTCATTTTCATGATTTCCCCCTTTTCCCTTCATCAAACTCCCTTTGATAAGGTTTAAGACCGTTCTTTGCCTTATTGAAATCCTCAAAACCTTTGAAAATCATTGAAAAAACTATGGAAATCACATTTTTTATATGTTGTAGACTTAAGCCCCTTCAGCTAAGTATTTAACCTTTCCCTTCCATACGCCATGGTGCTAGAACCAGATGCTGGCCACCCATACACTTATCGCATCACCCCGATGCCGATTAGCCCTCCGTCCTATATCCCTCAGTCATATTATTTCCCATGCACCCAAAGGCCCCACAGTAGGGCGCCAAACCCTATCGAAAATCATTTTTCCGCCCCAAAGTATAAACCTTTGATTATATTAATTTTTTGATGTTTATTATATTATAAACTTTTCCACCAGTGCAAAATTCCAAATCGATATCCACCGTTGATCTGACCTGCAGATCGACGGCACACAATCCATTGCCCCGGTGGTCCCCGCCATCCATTCACCGTTGCAAAACCATGCGGTATCCATTGCACCGCTTGTGAGAGCAGGGCGATTTTTCTTATTTTGCAGCGATGCCATACACCGTTTGACGCGTGGCTTGAACACTATTCACAAAATCGCCGTTCATCGCGCGTTAAAGAGGAAATGTGGACCCAGCGCGATATTGATATCCACCGTCTGATCTGAGGCCGCTCATCGGATGGTGATCGCTCACCAAAGGAGTCTGACAGTTAACCAGGATACGGCGTAGTCATTAAAGGCCCACAATTCATCACCCTAATTCCTCTGCTTTGACTTTTCGCCTCTTCTCCCGACCGTCGATCTCTGCCATCCAACTCATTCCCCCCATTTCCTTTTGACTCATTCTGATAAATCTCAACCGTTGGATGATGCCATCCAATGGCCACGCTCTCTCCAGGTGCCTTCTAAAACAGTTAACCCATACATGCAGGATTTTCTAATATTTTTCTTATTTTGCAGGGTTCAAATGATTTTTCGCTAGGTCCGAAGAAAATTCGAAGGCAGAGAGTGACGGTCCTCCCGCTTCAAATTTATCAAAGGAAATCATTTGCAGGGTTTAAAATTCACGTTTCATTGGTGTTTCATGAAGCATTGATGCCTTGTCATCCCTGGGCAGCCTTGCACACTAGAAAAACACAGCAAATCAAGCACAGTCAAAGAGTATCAGTGTAGAAAGCCAGAAATATGCCTGAACAGAATATTGAAGACCGATTTTGTGGGGATTACGTCTAAGATGGTTTATCAAAAGCCTAATCCCCAATTAAAACACAGTTTGAAGAAAATCTTAAGAGTTTTATAAACAAGATAGCCTCCATCGCCACATCTGAGGCAAATTAATTCCTCCCAGCTACCAAAATTCCACCTGTGCCTCAAAGTATTCAATCAGAGGCTGAAGTTATTGATCAGGACAAAAAACCTGCCTCACAACGTAGCCAAAGGATAAATTCTACAGACAAACTAATGACAAAATATGAGTAGAGTAAATTCGACATCACACAGAGCCTCAAAGGTCAAAAAGAGCTCCCACCGAGCTTAAATCTTTATGTAAATCATTTAATACAAAAGAAACCTATGTAAGCTTCTTCATTGAGCCCCCAAAGGCTGAGGAACCATTAAGTGTGCATTAATTGTCTTTAGATATCTTCTAACAGATCTCACCTCCTCATTCTTCTATAAATACTACTGCAGAAGATGAGAGAGGGGTTGGTTGATGTAGTTGCTGATAATTGTAATGTAATTGAGCTTGAGTCTTCTATCTGTAAATAGTGTTCACTGGCCCTTGGAGCTCTGCTTGTGATAGATAAGTTAGGATGAGATGAGTAGATGATTAATAAACTAAAGCATTGGACTTAAAGTTGTAACTGATTTGGAGCATCAATACAAGCTGATTTATGGGATCCTGGTCTATGTTAACGGTGATGTTTTTCTCATTGTAACTTGTTATTTTATTTATGTTTTCACTGTGTTTCATTTTCTCTTATAAAGAATAGCATGCATAGAGTTAGGACCTACTGTATATCAGTACCCTTCTCTGACTGAAAATCTTTATTTTCATGTTTTCTTCCAATCTATGTTATTTAGGAATGATTTAATTCAGTTTGAGCATAGGAAGGCTGGCGTTCCCTTGTCTTATTTTCTTAGCTGATTCTTGTTCTTGGATGTTACTTTCATTTCATGTTAAGTAGGGATGAACTAAGGAAGATATGGTGTGCCCTGGTCCTAGTTTTATCTCCAAAGACTGTCTGAATGTTTCCCTTGGAATGTGTTAAAAGCTGGCTAGTTTAGACGTACTTACCAGATCTTAGGCCATTCTATGTTATATTTGTGTTTGTCTTGAAAGTTACCAAGTAAAGCAGAGCTAGGAGAGGATTTGTGGTGAGCCAGGCCCACTAGTTTCTACTCTAACAATTGCCTACAAGTTTCCCTTTTTTTTATATGTTCTCTATTGAAAGTATATCAAAGGCTGGCTAGTTTTAAAGTACTTACCAGATCCTAGTTTTCTTTCATGTTTTTCTTAAGTGTGTGTAAAAGGCTGGTTAGTTTAAAATTACTTACCAGATCCTGGGCTGCTCTTTGTTCTTCATCTGTTTATTTTCCCTTCTTCTTGTACCATTTCATTCCATAAATCAAACTTTGAAGATATCCTTAGACATAGATGAATTGCCCCATGGACCACTCTTGCCTCTTGTTGTTCCAATTAAACCCTATTATGACCTCCATAACCCAATGGACTAAAACCTGCAGTTATCTACCTTCCTGTCCAAAGCTTGTTCTATTCACTTGCAACTTCACAAATTTGAAACTCTTTGCATTTATAACTTTCCACCTCAAACATTAATCATGCTCAACCATCCAAAAACAAACAAAACCCTTGGCCTTCATAACTAGCCTAATATCATCACCCAAAACTTCAAAGACAAATCTATCTTTTCACTTATTGGAGAGATCCCTCTCCGGATTCAGGAGGGCTAGATCCTAGAATCCCAAAGTGGTTGAAATTATGTTTCTCCCTACAATCGGACTTTGCCAATCTTGCTGATTACAGGGAACTAACATGGTCAACCTATGACATTTCCTTTTCCATGGGGTGAGAAGAGGAAGGAATATTGGCAGAATACTTTCATCATGAGGAAGCAAGGAGTGTGGATGCATTATGATGATATGGTAATTTTGTTTTCACTACATCAGTTGTATGATGGAGGTATGATAAGGCAGCAAAGTCATTTGTTGCTTTGGAGGATTGGGAGAGAGCAAGGGAAGATTTGCTCTCACACTTGGCATGATGTTGCAGGAGTAAGGGAAGGCACTAGAAAATTGCAAGGAGCAGCACCTCCATCTTGGGAGCATCTGTACATACAAAGCAGCATTTTGGGAAGAGTCTTTGACTCAATTTGTGTCAAATAATTGAGCTTTGAGTTGACAGTGGCCCTACTCCAAAGACTAGCAGCGCTGTCACTTAGGAGCTTGGATTGCTTGCTGGAGTGTTCTCAAGACCACTTCACAAGTAATACACCTTGGAGGCATGTGGAAGATGGGAATGAGGAAGTAATGGATGGAAGCATCCCTTACTATGTTTTGACCTTCTTGGCTTGGGTTCACAAGCACAAGGAGAAATATCTACATGCAGCATTTGTGGACTTTCCTTCCATACATTTTTATGCATACCATCCCTCAATGGAGGAGTTAACCTGGAGGGGAATTCAATTGAATGTATATCAACATATGGAGAGATGCACAACCCATAATATGAAGAGAAGGTTGGCACAACCACTTCCCTACTCACTTGCAGCAAGGGAAAATTTGCACTTGAGCCATTTCAGCTCAATGACCGAAGTACATGATGGAGGAGGTAAAATTTTGTTTTGTATTTTACACTTCCTTACCTATATGAGCAGCATATCATACCAAGAAGGGTCTTTCCTTCTTGCATATTATATTATTATGTACTTAAGGCCACTTGCAACATTTATGATGGCCATTCTACTTGTGGATTGTGGGGGAATACCACATGGTTTTCGGTGTGCATCATTGGCACCAAATTATGCTTTCATGACTCTCTTTTGTAAAATGGATGTGGCAGAAAACAAGTGACTGAAAACACACTTTTTGCACTATGTATTAAGGTAGGAAAAGGATTCCCTACGTCGGTTCCATGATTGGGACTATGTTCTACCTCCTTGTTTTTACATGTTTATGCTTCCATATTATGCTGCTAAGACATTGATTGTAGGAAGCACCATTGGAGGAGTGGCACAAGAGTTGAAGAGGCCTAATGAAAATCTGATTCTTCACATTACACATGCTACATATTTAAGAAAGAATAGTGGGCACACTTTGGTTTCCATACTATACATCTTTCCTTCAGATGAGAGGACTCATTTGAGAGATTTGAGATCTTTGAGGAGACACCTCATGGGTGTTGGATTTGATGGGGAGGCTTGGGTTTTTCTTGAAGACCATTATATCTCAGCCATATATTAGCATCAGCCCCATATATATCATAATTGAAGAAATAATCAACAAGAGATGCACATCTTGACTCCACACAATTAGCTATGCATCCCACCTTCTTTGCAGGAGCTCAAGGTGGAAGAGATCCTTCATGAGTTGCCATACTAGAGGGTGACTCATTCTGTTTGGTTGATAGATTGGGGAGGAGAGATTCAAATGGGGATGATGAAACCCAATCTACATCAGCCCTCGTGCTTCAAGAGGACCTGCAAACAACCCATTTTTTCTTCCATGGATGTTTCATTGTCACACAGCATTAGCTATTTGGGATGCTTCCCAAAATATGGCTTACACACTTTGGAGGGGAAACTTGGAGATATATTGATGATGTAGCACCTTAATCCTTGGAGGATTTCATATGATGAGCTTGCTGTAGGGGAGAATAGGGTGCTCTTTAGTCCTATCCTTGAAGTTTCTTGAGGACAAGCAACATTTGGGAGGGGAGGACTGTAATATTCCAAAATTTGCACATAACAATTTGGAACATAATATTTTTCTACTTTCACTTAGAAGAGGAATAAATGGGTAAGGAGGCCCATGAATAATAAAATTATGAATAAATTCCATCTTATTAAGGAAGGAAATCATCTTATGAGCTAGTTTTACACTTCCAAGCGTGAACAAGGACAAATTGGATGAGGACATAGCCAAGTTTGACTAAGTCAACGTGCATTCTTGAGGAGGAAGAAAACACTCAAGTAAACTAGCTTAATGTGAACAAGGATCAGCCTAAACACATATATGAGAACTAGATTGAAGATCCTTAAGGCATTGGAGGTGGATTATTTGAACAAGTCAGTAGCGCAGCCACAAGAGGAGGGAAGCTAGCTAGGGTAGCGCAGTTTTGAAAGAGGAAGCTTTATGAAGAAATCACCTCAACTTTGTGTGGGGTCTGGGGTGAGGAGGCTCAAAAAATATAAAAGGAGGGCATAGAATCAAAGTATATTCATTCATGTATTTATATATTTTTGTCTAGAGACCATTTTCATGCTTCAGTTGTTTAGCCAGAGTTGTTGCACTGCTTAGTGCAAAGAATTCCCGTGCGGGAATTCCATCCTCTCTTTAGATCAGCTTGCTTAAGTAATAAAGAGGGAAGGATTAGAGCTTAATTTCTATAATTTTATTGATTCCATTCATATACATTCAGCTACATCACAATCATCTTCAGAAAACTACATCCTTGATGCAGGGGTAGCAGCAGCAAAACTGCACCCTTTGATTTTGTGCTAGTCTTTGAGGAGGAGGAGCTTATTTCCCTCTGGAAGTTTGTTAGAGAGGCCTTTGGCCATATTTATGTATTATTCAGCTCTGATATGTTATATTCAGTAATTTTTAATGCATATTTGTTGTATACTGCGTTATTTTCTGCAGTCCTACCTTGTACATACATTTTGTCAGAAATCTTGTCGGGAGCCCTGTTTCTACTGTATAAGCGATTAAACCTCCATTTATGTGCTGTGTGATTAATATAAGTTGTATATAAGACCTATTTCTTCATTTTATATAGAAACCCTCATGGGAATTATGCTCTCATTGTATTCATAAATTTCTGTTTAGTCAAGTCATGGGAAATCAGTGTTTTCTAGCCTAGTCGGGAAAGGAGGAGCTGTTTAATATAGCTAGAAGCATTAGTTTGAGCTGAAATTTGGAGAATAGGTCCCTCTTGACCTAGTCTATCACATCCAACCATTTCCACTACTTATTTTTCGCTCATTTCTGAAAATAACCTTTTTATGGCATAAAATCCCCCTTTTCCCCACTTTCTGGATCATGAAATGAAATACAAGTTGCTGTTGTAACTAAAAATGATGTCTATGTGTTTATTATATATATTTTAAGCTTATTCATCATTGCAGGACCATTATACAACTTATTCATTGCAGAGTTCCAGATTTGGAACATTACAATCATTCAAGTTTATCTTCTCAAGCATTCTCTCCATCACTTTTACTAGGTTGTCAATTTTGGTATCAGAGGATGAGGTTGAGGGTGCTTAATAATATTTGTAAGTTAACCTCTTCTCTGATCTTAGCCTAGCTCTTTTTTCAATTAAGTTTTCTTCCACACTCACTGCTCCCTTCTGCATGTCTTCTAGAGTTTCATAATCTCTTTCCCTCAGCTGATAGGCCATATCAACATCAAAGCCCTCTGGATATTTTACCAAGGCCATGCCTTGGGGAGGTTTCATGTGTGGTGGAAGGGCATTGTAGACACTGTTAAACCTGGTGGAGTAATCATGGACACTCTCTCCCTAATTCCTTTTAAGGTTTTGATACTGTTCTAGTATTTGGAGAGGGTTGCTTTTGAATTCCCATTTGTTTATGAATGCTTGATGTAATTAGGGGAGGTCATGGATGCTATTAGGAGTCAAGCCTTTAAACCACTTCTTTACTTCTCCTCCTAAACTTTGAGAAAATATTCTCATTTTAACGGTCTCATCATCTATCTCCATGTAGTCAAATGCATCCCCCATTCTGTCTACATGTTGTTGAGTTGTGGTAGATTCTTTTCCAGTGTTGGGGGATTTTAGATTGATAGTCATTTGTTAAGGGAACCAAAGGTTGTGGTAACACTAGTGGGGCATACCATGCTGCCATGGTAGTGTTTTGTGGAGATAAAGGATTAGCTTGAGCAGCAGGTATATGGATGGAAAAACTACTTGGTCTAGAAACAAAATATTGAGCAGATCTAGGGTGAGAGAGACCCAAGTTATGAATGAAATGGATATCAGGAGGTGTTGATGGAGGAGTTTCTCCGTCACTAATACATTGACCACTATGTGGTGGTGAGCTTGGAGGCTCAAAATCTGTCTGCTCTGTACCACTGAATGACTTAGTTCTAGGTAAATTACTTGGTAAGTCTACATCAGCTTGAGTATCTGATAGAGCTACAAGGTTTTCAGGTGCTGAGTTAGCTCTATAAATGGGTCTAACAATAGTTGGATCCTTATATGTGAGAGACTTTCGAAGAATGATTTCTGGATTTTAAACTATTTCGGAAGGATTTGGATCAGGATAAGCTCTGGTATGGATTTCTCTTGAAGCCAGTATGTTAAGCCTCAGATCCAATAAAGAGGAAAGCTAGCCAGATATGACAATATTTAAGAGGAAAAATATCCTTAAACAATGAAACTTAATCCTCAGAGTTTCCTTAAGTATGGATGATGTGGTGATGAGACTCATCTACCAGTGGAGTATTTTTGTCTTTTAGGAACTGTGGAATCGCCAGGTGGAAAATATTTAGCTTTTGTGAAGGTAAACTGTATTATGGTTCCACCACCATGCTTATTATGAAGCCAATCTGAAATGTTTTTGGGTTTTTCTGAGTTCATATGGTTATTTAAGGACTTACTGAGTCTACAAGAGTTTGCTAGACTATAATATATTCAGTATGTCCCACCATGATATCCATTGTGTTGGGGTCCTGTGTTTTGATAGATTGGCTTACCAAAAGATAAGGCAACATACAAACCTAACTTTAGAGCTCTAGGATCTAGCCCTCCTAGTCTCAGAGAGGGATCTCTCAATATATTTATAAATATGTGTCTTGAAAGGTTTAAAAGTTGATGTTAGGCTAGTTATGAGGTGCAAGGTTGTTTTTTTTGTTTGGTTGGACAAGTATTTTTCGTGTGGTATAGATAGAGCACGGGAATCTACAAGCCATTGGGAAATGGATTCATGTGAAGTCCAAAAAGTTTTGACAGAGAAGGAAGGGAAACCAAAGGGAAAATCTAACTTGGTCTAGGATCTGTTGAATAATATAGGTGAAATGGGATGAACATTAAGGACTAAGAGTGAAAAAAAAAACTAAACCCTTTCACAATGACTTAAAGGATTTGGGGAACGCCCTATTTCCTCCAATAAGCTCACTGCTTTAGACTTAATCAATATAAACACTCAAAGAAAGGAGAAATGCAGACTAAACCTTCTAAATGAATTATAGGATTCGTGGAACACCCTATTTCTTCCTATAAGTTCACATTTGAGAGCTTAACCAACAAAGACATACAATTTCATTCAAAGAAGAGGGAACACCTTAGACATCTAAGACTGCAATTATAGGGACCTTTAACACAATAGTTACAATAATGAACAAAGGGTATGATTGAGACAAACCTCACAGTCAAACTGCAAGCATTAATAATCAAAGGTAGACTTCAGATACAATATCCAGTAGTAAAGAAAGAGGGAACGCCTAAACAATCTTTAAAACACCCGAATTAACCATTTATGAAGTAAAACAAACTAAATATTAAGAGAGCTATTATACTACCCTGTCATATTCAGTAGAAGAAAACATATAAAAAGTGAAGGATAAACAAGTCAAAGGTGCTTCTAAGATACATTTCTCTGCCTAAAATTTTTATCCTACTGTAAGCAAAGCATGATGGAACAAAGTGGAAACACAGGAAATAACATTAACAATATGAAGTACTTCACCAAAACCAGGCTCAGGGATCCGATGGTCCAGCCCCCTTCATCAACAGAAAAACAAAGATCTTCACATCTATTTCATGACTAATTCCTAGTTCTATTCTGCAATTTCAGTTGAAGGTCAGAGTCTATACTCCAAGAGTTATTGGTTTCTTTTCAGGGTAGTTCTGTTGAGGAAGAGCTCTGTTTATGGTGATGGATTTGCAGAGATATTTTAGACCTTGAAATGATGTTATCTTCTGTTCCTAAGGTTATGGATCACTGATGGTTTTCAGAACAAAAAGATATTTGTAAATAATGAAGGCTGTCTTATGAGTCCTATCAACTAAAGCGATTTACTGTGCAAAGGGTGACAATGTGACTATGAGATATAAGTGCAATGAATTGATTTAAACATGAGCTTAAGATGCTTCTAAACTAGAACAATGTTAAACCATAAGCCATCATCAAACTTTGAAACGAAGTAGCTGGACATGAATTAAATGCAAAATGAAACTCCGGAGCATTCTAATTATCATGCACTATTCTATGAAGTTACACAATCGGTTTTTTCATCATGAGTGATATTTTGGAAAAGTTCCTTCTTGTGGAAGAGGTAGAACAATTTTGACTGTGGACTTGTATGCAATTGAAAGTAAATGAACTGAAAGAAAATGAAACTAAGTTGTCACATCACAATCATATCTTGAACTTCTTAAGGATGTCTTGGAAGAATTTCTTCTTGTAAAAGAGTGATTAGGAATGGCAACCCAGATAGTGAAGACTAAAATCAAGAACTAAATTCCTATACTATAGCTAATCACCGTCCATTGTTATGACCGTTGGTGGATGTCTTCTATGGAAAGAACTGAAATGAATATAACGCGTATCAGTTAAAAACAAATACAACTCCTATCCTACAAGTAATTGCTAGGATTGCTAGCCATAAACATTCCTCATTTCCATTCTGATTGGCAAAGTGTCTTCGTGGAAGAACTCGAAACGAATATGACTACAAGAGCTAGTTAAAAGAAAATACAATAAATTTAACTCCTATCCTAAATAATGCCACCATTGTAACATTCATCATTTTAGTTCCATAAGAGTGTCTTCTTGTAGAAAGAACCGGAATGAATATAACTACAAGATTTGAAGAAAACAAAGACAACTCCTATCCCACAGCATCATAGTCATTAAACATTCATCATTTTAATTTATTGGCAAAGTGTCTTCTTGTGGAAGAACTGGAACGAATATGACTACAGTAGCTAGTTAAAAGCAAATACAAATTTAACTCCTATCCTACAATACCACAGTCATTTAAACATTCATCATTTTAGTATGTTGGAAGAGTGTCTTCTTATGGAAGAACTAGAATGAGTACGACTACAGTATATAAAACAAAAAAACTACTAATTCAATATGCAGAACGTAAAGACAGCTAGGAAAAACTTATCTAGTTTACGCAAAAGAAATCCGTTCAAGGGGCAGGGGCCCTCTACCACTTGACGGCATTCAACTCCAAATTAAATCACGCCTTCAAGATAATTTTGTCTGTTCCATTAACGATGCAATAGTTTGAACATAATGCTCTGTGTCTTCAAAGACGTAACACAGAGTTTACACAAAATCTAGCAGCAAATCTAACACAAAATTTCTCTAACTAAGCTCTCGGCCTACTCAAGAGTTTATAAAGTAAATGCAAGTAACAATAATTACAATAATTTAGGAATGATGTCTTTCCTTAACCAAATCATCTTAGGAGTCTTTGAGGTGGCTGCATGAAGGAGAAAAGACACCTGGACTGAGACAGTCCTAGTAGGAGTCTTCCTTCACAAATGTGTTCCTACGTGCATAACCGTACCCAGAATTCATTTCCTCTTCCATGACGAGCAACACACCATGTAGGCACGACGTGGATCATGCCCATATGCGTTTTTCCTCAAGAGGCCACTTGGAACATGCTCAAACATAAAGGTAGCTGCAGAATCGCCGGTTAGCTACAGAATGCCTGCATTCTGCAGCTAGTTCCGGTCAAAATGCTTAACAATGGCAACAATCACAAAATTCAACAAGTCACTTATGTAAACCATTCTAGAAGTAATTTTAACTATTTTTATTGATCAATTGGGTTTAAAATGGAAATGGACAAGGGAAAAATGAGGTAAAATGAGGTGAAGGAAAGCACAAATTTGAGGCTCAACATACCCCCACTGCTGTTTCTTTGCATGTCCTCATGCAAATTATCCTATGAATTCTGAGGCTTCTGCAAGGACATCTAATCCCCTTCTTTTCCTTTGTCTGCATGCTAAAGGCCTTTTGGGTTTACTGATCACAAGTTTGAACCTGAGGTTTGTGAGTGCTCTGATCAACTTTCTGTTCCTTGTCTTCATCTTCTCATTGGTTCTCTCCACTTTGTCTATATGCAGGGATAAGGTTGAGTTCATGTCAGTCTTGAGCTTGATTTGATCTTTGAGAATTTCATTCTCATTTTTGATGTGTCTATTCAACAATTCCAACTCATACCTATCCCTCCTCAATATATGAATTTCAGTTAGTGGAGGACTGGGGGTTCTCTCTTCTCTTTCTGAAGCTGTTCTCTCTAAAGTTTCCACATAATCATAGATTTCCTGTTGAGCAGGATCAATCTCAGGGGTGCCTTCATAAAAATCTTCATCATCATACTCTTCCATGGATGTTTCTTCATATTCAATATTGATTACCCCTGTTTGTTTGATTGATGTTTTCTTCAGTTTTCCTTTTAATCTGTGGCTTCTCCTAAGTTGAGAGGACCCCTCTCCTTTATCTATAACAGATTCCTTGATTATCTTCTTTTCCTTTAGTTGGCTCTTGATTCGAGTCAACTTCTCCAAAATGACTTCCTCACTGCTTTCTTGAACCGGTTTTTCACTTTTACCTTCTGGAGTCCTCCATTTCCTACTTCTTTTTGTGGGCTGTGGTTCAGGTGATAGTTCTTTTGCTTCTTCAAAATGATTTCTTATTAAGAAATCATCCCATGTATCATTTTATTTAGATAGATGATGCTCAATTAAAATTTTGACTAACCCATGATGATACAGGGTTGTCTCCAAAAACTGAACTCTTCTCTGAACACAGGAAGCCATTTTCTTCAGACTTTGATACAAGAAATATGGTAGATTCAAATCTTCTCCTAGAAAATTCAACATTAGTCTAATATGGTAGACATAAAATGTCCCATATCTACCCTCACATGTAACAAACTTTTGTAAAAGAAGCAGTATGTTTCTCCATTTGCTTTTCAAGGCTGTACTGGGAATTCCTTTCTTGAACACACTAACATCCATATTTGGTGATTTTAAAATTTGTTTCCATGAGTCATTGTAGAATTCCCTATTTTTAAACCATCTTTCCCCAGTTCTGGACAATCCTGTAGCCTCTGCTATAAAAACTTCAGTAATAGCAAACTTGACATCCCCTATCTCAACTTCAGTACCTTGGAATGATCTGGCAAATGTTTTGGTTACTTCCTTATGGAAGCCATTAAATTTTTCCAAGAATTGAAGCCATCCTATTTGTTGTAACATCTCCTTGCATTGTGGGTAACCTTCTAAATATTTTGATCCCACAGGCTCAGTCCCTACGATGAAACCCATGATGTTTTTCAATATCAAATTAACACTCTACCCACAAAACAATGTCTTTTACTTTCGGACTAAAATGGCTTCAAGCTCTAAATGAAAATGGCTTCAATTTTGGAAGGACATACCTTTGATTTATAATAGCAACAGTCTTCAAAATCTCTGGTTTGTATGCCTCTGTTTGATAATGAAGAATGCCTTCGAAACCTCGGACTGATGTACTTCTGTTGAACTTTGGAGTGATATGAAAGCAATTTCAATTTTCGAGCTAATATGTCTCTGGTAGACAATGGTAGATGGTTTCAAGTTTCTTTTTGTGCAATACCTCCGTCTTTGGTAACAGAAAGACTTCAAACTCAATCATTGAAAAACACTTCTGTTTCTAGTAACTACAGACTTCAAACTCAACCTCTGTCTCTGATAGCAAATGGTATGCTTCAAATTCAACACTTAGAGCAACTCTGTCTCGGGTAACAACAAACTTCAAAACTAGTCACTACCACACCTCTGTCTTTGGTAATAACAGACTTTAAACTCAATCACTACCACCCCTCTGTCTTTGGTAGCAAAAGTCTTCAATTTTAGCACCTCTGTCTTCTGGTAGCAACAGGCTTTAAACTCTACACGGCCACAATTCTGTGTTGACAGTGAAAATGCTCCAAACTTCGTTCTCAGTGATATGCTATCTATTCATTGAGTTCTCACACCGATATGCTTCCAATTTACCTCTTCTATTCTGCTCCTGATGATAATAATGCTTCTGCCTTCGGAATGGAATACTGGCTACGGAATGACGTTATGGAAAATGGTCATGGCATAGAGTGGTGGAGTGAGGTGGAGGATTGTATTAATGATTTGAGGAGACGGCGGAGGATTTACGACGGCAGGAAAAATCTTCATCATTAAAGAACTTGGTTAAGAGTCGTGGGAATTTCAAATGCTTTGGCCGTTTCACCGCTCAAATGCTATCGGATGGAAAATTTGAATCGGAAGATTTTTAATACAAAGTCTATAGAGGGTTTGTTTGGTGTTTGATCAATAAAACAATTAAAACAACCTTTCGAATAATTCCACAACTAAACTATGCTAAATTTTTATGAATTGCCATCGTAATTTAAATTTGTTACCTCTGCCCTTTATTTGATGTTTGTGTAGCTTTTGTCTTCTCTGCTCATCTTTGGAGGAATCTTTCACAATTTTCTTGATATTTTTGATTCATGAATTCACTGGATCACTTTGTTGTAATTCTGATGTCTGCTGGTTGATGCCTTCAGGGTTTATAGCTGCGAAAATACTGTCGGGCTGCAGAAAACGTGATCAGCTGCAGAATGTCCACTGAGCTGCAGAATGTTCCTGTAGAATACTTTAATCATGAAAATGAAATGTTTCTGGAAGATGGGTGAAATGTTTATGAAAATGGATGAAATGGATGATGGATTATGAAGTGGATAATGGAATAAAATGGATTCAGTTCATGGTATGAAGGAACATAAGGGCTGTACTGCAATTCATGGCATATTTTTATTTACTTGCAGCAAGATATAAAATTCTATGTTTTGACATGAAAATGAAGTGAATGGAAGATGGAGTGGAATGAATGAGATGTGGAATGGAGTGAAATGTGAATGATGGATGAGATGAAGTATGGATGGATAGTGAATGGAGTGAGATGAAATGAATCATAAGTACTATGGCACTGAACTTATGATTTTTATAACAGCTGCTTAGAAACAAAAATGGGAAAAGTTAGAGTGTCAGAGAAACTCTGATTTTCACCCTATCTTTTCTGTATAAACATGCCAATCAGTGATTGGTTTTCATGTTTATACCTTTATTTATTTATTTTATATTTTATATTTTTTATTTTTTATTTTTTTTTAAAAAGAGAAATGCTTCAGAAAATTTAATCAAGTTGATGAAGAAGAGAGGCTCTTCTTCATTAACTTCACATCATTGTCTCCTTGGAACTTCTTGACAAACTCTTCTCTTGAGAGTGGCTTGTGGTATAGCTTCAGTCTATGGCCATTCACAAGAAAAGTGATCTCCTCTTCATCTATAGTTCTGATTTTTACTGCCCCATTATCAAAAATTTGAACAATTTCATATGGCCCAAGCCAATGTGTCTGAAATTTTCCTTGAAAATCCTTGAATTTTGAATCAAACAAGAGAGCCCAATCACCCTCTTTAAATTTCTTCTCTTTGATGTACTTGTCATGCCATCTAGCCCTTTGCTGTTGGACTAGACTTGTTTTTTGAACTGCATCTTGTCTGATCTCATCCAATTCATTAATTTGCTCCAGTCTATGCTTTTGTGCCTCCGTTAGATCAAGTCCTAACTGAACTGCCATCTTGAAGGTTTGAATTTGGAACTCTATGGGAAACAAAACTTGCTTTCCATAAACAAGCTCATAAGGAGTATGGCCTGTTGTGTTTCTCCATGTAGTTCTATAGGCCTACAAGGCTTCAGGAAGCCTATCTACCCAATCTCTTCTATGTAAATGAACAGTCTTTGTTAGGATTCCTTCAATGACCTTATTAGTAGATTCCACTTGACCATTTGCTTGTGGATGATAAGGAGTAGATTTTCTATGTCTCATTTTGTACTTCTCCATCATTTGCTCCACTAGCCTTGATGTAAATTGAGCTCCTTGATCTGTAACAATTTCCCTTGGGACACCAAAACGAGTAAAAATATCCTCAAAAAGAAAAGTAACTACAGATGATTCATTAGCAACAAGTAATGGTTTAGCTTCTACCCGCTTAGTAACATAATCAGTGCAAACTAATATGTATTTCTTTTGTCTTGATGGAGGACTAATAGGTCCTACAAAATCCAAGGCCCATTTTTCAAAAGGTTTAATGTGTACCTGAGGTTGTAATGGCATCTCACCTGAAGGAGAAGGTTTCCCTACCCTTTGGCAACTGTCACACCTTTTGACATACTCCCTTGCATCTTAAAACAAAGATGGCCAATAATATCCTAAATTAAGGATCTTATAGGCGCTGTCCTCTTATCTGCAAAGTGTCCGCCACAAGGTTCATCATGACATGCCTTGAGAATCTCAGGCATCTCATCTTCACGAACACACCTTCTAATGATCAAATCAGGACCTGTCTTGTACAACTCATTAGCGACCCATGAATATCTTGCACTATCATTAATGATTTTTCTTTTATCCCTTGCATTCATAATTGAAGGAAATTTTCCTGAAACTAAATAATTGGCAATATCAGCAAACCATGGAGTTTGAGTAGAGATTGCAAAAAGATATTCATCAAGAAATTGATCTTCAACCGGAGTGTCATCTTTGATATTTTGAATTCTAGACAGGAAGTCAGCCACAGTGTTTTGTTTTCCAGGCCTATCTAGAATAGTAATGTTGAATTCTTGCAATAATAACAATCATCTTATAACTCTACCATTAGTGATTGATTTATTCATTAAATATCTAATGGCAGAATGATCAGTGTGAATAAAAGTTTCATAGCCTGTTATATAGTGTCTAAATTTGTTAATGGCATGAACAACAGCTAAAAACTCTTTTTCAGTTACAGTATAGTTTAACTCTGCAGGAGTCAAATTTTTACCGATATAATAGATGGCATAGGGAATTAAATCTTTCTGTCCCAATACCGTCCGCAGTCAGACGGAAGCACCATTTCCAGATATGAAAAGTGTAACTTCCATTAGGTCCCCTAATATGCTTCGTAAATTTTGGTTTGTTTCAAAGCTAACCGGCAATCGAAGTCCACTTAAATTAATCTTTGGTGGTACTTAAAGAGAGGAGATGGTATTTTGGTGAAGTTTTCAACCTCCCAGAAATGTTCAAACTCAGAAAACTTCTAACATCTCTTTGACAACTTGGAATGGATAGGTTAGAAATAACTTCAACTTTCGCTTCATCTACTCTAATCCCATCCCCTGAAATGTGGTGCCCTAAACAATACCTTCAGTGAACATCATAAAACATTTTTCATGACTAAGAGAAAGGTTTGCTTCTTGACATATTTTTAAGACCTTTTCCAAGTTTTCTAAAGCCTCTTCTAATGTATCCCCATAAACTGTAAAATCATCCATGTACACCTCTACACAGTCATGTATCAGATCAGAAAAAATTCCTAATACTGCCCTTTGGAATGTTGCAGGTGCATTGCACAATCCAAATGGAAATACTCGGTAGGCATAGGTACCCCAAGGACAAGTAAATGTGGTTTTATCTTGGTCTTCAAGTGCTACTTGGATTTGATTGTAACCACTAAACCCATCTAGGAATGAAAAGTACTTTTTACCTGCTAATGTATCTAATACTTGATCTATGAAAGGTAAGTGAAAATGGTCTTTAAGAGTAGCTTTATTCAGTTCTCGGTAGTCAACACACACCCTCCATTTTCCATTTTTCTTAGGTACAATTACTAAAGGGGAAACCCACTGACTATCCGAAATAGGATAGATGAAGTTAACATTTAACAATTTTTGTAATTCTTCCTTAACAATTTCCCTAAGATTTGGATTCATCCGTCTTTGAGGTTGTCTGATTGGTTTTCAATTTGCCTCTATATAGATGTGATGAGTACAAGTCTTGGGACTTATCCCTTTCATGTCAGTGTATTCCCATGCATATGCAGAATAATGTCTCTGTAATACTTTGACTAGTTCTTCTTGTTGAGATTTTTCCAGATTTTTGTTTATGTTCAAGGTTTTGCCTGGAAAAATTTCACTTGTAGAACTGCCAAATTTGTCCATATAATGAAGAGACATCTGTCTAGATGACAAGAACTCAATATTGGATTTCTCTTGAAATGATTCTTGTTTGTGCTCTGGAGAAGATTCAAAATTTTCTAGAGTATTCAGAATTTGATTATCTTCACTAATTTCTGAAATTGTGAAGAGTGGTTGCAAATATTTTTCATCCTCTATCCATTGAGTGTCATCTAGATCTGTAATTGTCCTAGCTGGAGGATATAAAGTGAATTTCTTTGTTGAACTTCCATCAGAAATATACATATCACCGGACCTACAACTAATAAAAGCATCAGCTGTAGCTAACCAAGGTCTTCCTAGTATAACAGGATGGCCTCCTAGATTATTCTTGGGTGTCAGGATCATGAAATCCACAGGGTACTCCCAAGAATCTAGGGACACTGGAATATCTTCTATTACCCCATCTGGTCTGATCACAGATCTATCCGCTAGTTGTAATAGTGTGGGTGTAAAGAGAAGATTAGGAAGTTTCAGTTTGTCCATGATTTGTCTACTCATGATATTTATTGCTGCTCCTAAGTCAATGAGTTTGTTTTGAATTTCAATTCCATTGATGTGAATTTTGACAACTGGATTTCTTGGGTCAAGGTACTTTGGAATAGTAGTCTTACCCATCATAATGTCTGCTATTTGTCCTACCAGTTGAATTTTCTTGGTTTCTCTTATTCTTTTCTTTGTTGTCTTCACACTCAACTCCTTTATTGTTTTGGCTAAAATTGGGATTTCCTTGATGGCTTGCAATAATGGAATTTTAATGCAAACATTTCTCAATTCATCCAAGAAATCATAATTAGGCACCATTATTTGTTTTTCTACACCTTTGTCAATTTGTAATATTTCCGGAAAGGGAGGTATAGAAGTAGATGTGGATGGTTGCTCTAATACTGGAGTTGGGCTTATTGGATCTTTTTGTTGCAGTTTTTCAATGTTTTGGCCTTGAAAGGATGTTTCTTCCTCAAGACTTTTATTAACCCGTAGGGAGTCTTCCTCAGAATTATCTTGTTCTTGTATGATCACAGAAGGTTTCCTCATCTCAAGTATCCTTCCAGACCTAAGTTGAACATCACTAAGGTCTAGAGGAGTAATTAAATAAGTTGGAAATTGTTGTCCTTCTATCATGTATGTATTCGGGGGGTTCTTATTATTGGGGTTTGGTATGGGCTGAGCTGGTAATTGATTGGATTTTTGAGGGAATGGTAATGGAAGTGGTTGATTTTGATGAGGTTGGTTCAGATGATGTTGTTGAGAATTTTTTTGAAAATTTTGTTGAAGATTCTGAGGAAAATTTTGTGGATATGGTGGATAGGATGGTGGATACTGATAATATGGAGAGTATCTTCCATAGGGACCTTGTGATCCTTGTGCCCAAGCTTGAGATTGATTTTGAAATTGGGGCCAAGGTTGCCGCCAAGAATTCCAAGGTGGAGGTTGATTATACATTTGATCATGGAATCCTTGTGTCTGAGATCCCTGCCAAGGTCTTCTAGATACAAAGTTAAGAGATTCTGTGGAGTCTGTAGGAGTTTCTTCTTGAAAAACAGCCTTGAGACCAGAAAGAGAAGGACAATTCTTGGTCTCATGTTTCTCAGAACAAATAACACAGGTTTCTACAACTTTTACATCCAAAGGGCACTCTCTCAAGGCATGTTTCTTTCTACATTTGGGACAAAAGATTGCCAAGGCATCAGATTCAGCCTTTTGCTTGTTTTGTATCTTGAGGGTGTCTATTTGTTCACTAAGACTCCTTAAGATGTCAGATTTAAAATCATCAAGCATGTGTCCTATTTCTGATCTACTTACTGTCCCAGAAGCAGATTTACTTGCTCTTGCAAGAGCAGGATCTCTTGGACCTTTGACAGTTTTGGATTTCCCTCCGGAAAGGTTGATACATAACTCAGATATTTCAGGTAATGTGAGTTGTGATATATCCCCTTTTCCCATCATGTTAAGGATATCCAACCATTCATCCCTAATGGTTTTCAACAAAAGAGCTTTTAAAGTGTCTTGATCTAGGTTTTCCATTTGTGCCCTTTTATGTTGTATTTAAATCTTTCCAACAAATCTTCTAAGTTTTCATCTTCTTTTTGTAACATCTTGAACACTTCTTCCTTATGATTAACCGGCATACAATAATCCAAGTATCTCTCTAGAAATGCTTGTTTCATGTCTTCCCATGTCCTAATGGAACTATTGCTTAAGCTCATAAACCACTTCAATGCTGCTCCTTTCAGAGTTGAAGGAAATAATTTCAATTTTTGGGCATCTTGAAGGTAGTCATAAGTCCTACACAATACTTCAAATTCGAATAAGAAAGTTTCAGGATCCTCAGTTTTAAGTCCATAGAAGTTCGGAAGGACAGAAGGTGAAATGTTTTTCATGGTTGTATTGGTTTCTTCATCAAGTATAGGGAACCCAAAAGAGCTTCCTATTCTACCTCTTCCTCCATCCGCACCTCTACCTCCTCTTCCTCCTTCTCCTCTACCTCTACCTCTACCTCCTCCAAATAATGTATGTTCTCCATTAACAACTCCTCCTCCTCCTTCTTCTGCCATGGTTGACTCTCCTGTGGAAGTAGAAAGATTTGTGTCCCTAACAGGAGTCTTTAGATCTTCTTCTATGGCAGGTTCAGTGGATGAAGTGGAAGGTTTCTCTAATGGAATAGGTGACCTTAGATCTTCTAGAATTCCAGGATCAGTAAAGGATGGAAGATGGGTTTGAGTTGAAGGTGTACTAGTTCTGGATCTAGATGAAACAAGTGGTGTTCTAGATGTCAAACTTCTGCCTCTGCTGCTTATAAATCTTCCTCTTGAATCTCTCTCCCTACGCATAAAATTGTTTTTGGATCCTATGAAACAAAGGTTACCTAGTTTTCACTTCCCCGGCAACGGCGCCAAAATGTTGTGCCTCAATCTAGTCTCCTAAACTGAGTTCATTTAATTGTCAACCAGGATTTGTAAACTGCTGAAGTGAAATGTACCATATGTACCTATGTGCTTGTTTCCTAGTGCGTTGTGTGTAGTGTTTTGTGATGTTTTGGTCTTTTATGTTGATTTATGATGTTTTTGGTCTTTTGAAGTTTTGTGTTTACAATGAAAATGCCTAGAAAACTAATGAAAAGAAATTGGCGGTCAAAACCACAGTTGAGCCTAATGTATGGAATGGCAAATGTAATCAAAAATACTGAAGCAACATCTGAACTATGACTGAATAGAAACAAGAGCTTGATGATGACTTCTTAAACAAATGACACAAACTAGACTTTGAGAAATGATCACTTAAATATGAAAATTTTCTAACTAAATAGTTAGACACTAATCATGATGCAACATTCTATTCTAAGTTCATCTATTCCATGACTAATTCCTAGTTCTATTCTGCAATTTCATTTGAATGTCACAGAGCCTATACTCAAAGAGTTATTGGTTTCTTTTCAGGGTAGTTCTGTTGAGGAAGAGCTCTGTTTATGGTGATGGATTTGCAGAGATATTTCAGACCTTGAAATGATGTTATCTTCTGTTCCTAAGGTTATGGATCACTGATGGTTTTCAGAACAAAAAGATATTTGTAAATAATAAAGGCTGTCTTATGAGTCCTATCAACTAAAGTGATTTACTGTGCAAAGGGTGACAATGTGACTATGAGATATAAGTGCAATGAATTGATTTAAACATGAGCTTAAGATGCTTCTAAACTAGAACAATGTTAAACCATAAGCCATCATCAAACTTTGAAACGAAGTAGCTGGACATGAATTAAATACAAAATGAAACTCCGGAGCATTCTAATTATCATGCACTATTCTATGAAGTTACACAATCGGTTTGTTCATCATGAGTGATATTTTGGAAAAGTTCCTTCTTGTGGAAGAGGTAGAACAATTTTGACTGTGGACTTGTATGCAATTGAAAGCAAATGAACTGAAAGAAAATGAAACTAAGTTGTCACATCACAATCATATCTTGAACTTCTTAAGGATGTCTTGGAAGAATTTCTTCTTGTGGAAGAGTGATTAGGACAAGTGCAACTGTGATAGTGAAGACTAAAAACTACAACTAATTCCTATGATACTATAGCTATTCATCATTCATTGTTATGATCTGTTGGAAGAATGTCTTCTTGTGAAAGAACTGGAATGAATATAACTACAGTATCTAGTAAAAAAACAAATACAACTCCTATCCTACAGTACCCTACAGTACCATAGTCATTAAACATTCATCATTTTAATTTATTGGCAAAGTGTCTTCTTGTGGGAAGAACTGAACGAATATGACTATGTGAGTTGCAGTTAAAAGCAAATACAAATTTAACTCCTATCCTACAATACTACTACCATTAAACATTCATCATTTTAGTCTGCTGAAGAGGTCTTCAGAAAGAACTGAATGACATAACTAGCGTATCTAGTTAAAAACAAATACAACTCCTATCCTACAAGCATCATAGTCATTAAACATTCATCATTTTTTTAATTTATTGGCAAAGTGTCTTCAGGAAGAACCGGAACGAATATGACTACAAAGAGTTGGTTAAAAGCAAATACAAATTTAACTCCTATCCTACAATACCACAGTCATTTAAACATTCATCATTTTAGTCTGTTGGAAGAGTGTCTTCTTATGGAAGAACTAGAATGAGTACGACTACAATATATAAAACAAAACAACTACTAATTCAATATGCAGAACGTAAAGACAGCTAGGAAAAACTTATCTAGTTTACGCAAAAGAAATCCGTTCAAGGGGCAGGGGCCCTCTACCACTTGACGGCATTCAAATCCAAATTAAATCATGCCTTCAAGATAATTTTTTCTGCTCCATTAACGATGCAATAGTTTGAACATAATGCTCTGTGTCTTCAAAGACGTAACACAGAGTTTACACAAAATCTAGCAGCAAATCTAATCACACAATTTCTAACTAAGCTCTCGGCCTACTCAAGAGTTTATAAAGTAAATGCAAGTAACAATAATTACAATAATTTAGAAATGATGTATTTCCTTATCCAAATCATTCTAGGAGTCTTTGAGGTGGCTGCGTGAAGGAGAAAGGACACCTGGACTGAGACAGTCCTAGTAGGAGTCTTCCTTCACAAATGTGTTCCCACGTGCATAACCGTACCCAGAATTCATTTCCTCTTCCATGACGAGCAACACACCATGTAGGCACGACGTGGATCATGCCCATATGCGTTTTTTCTCAAGAGGCCACCTGGAACATGCTCAAACATAAAGGTAGCTGCAGAATCGCCGGTTAGCTACAGAATGCCTGCATTCTGCAGCTAGTTCCGGTCAAAATGTTTAACAATGGCAACAATCACAAAATTCAACAAGTCAGTCATGTAAACCATTCTAGAAGTAATTTTAACTATTTTTATTGATCAATTGGGTTTAAAATAGAAAAGGACAAGGGAAAAATGGGGTAAAATGAGGTGAAGGAAAGTACAAATTTGAGGCTCAACAACACTCTTTTAGTACACGAAAATCTTCTTCAAAGCAACAATATGTATTACTTTAGAAATCACAAAATTCCAAGCTTTTACAATGAGACTTTGAAGAGTCTTTATAGAAAAAATGAGAAAAGTAGGTGGAGAGAGTTTTAATGAACGTTAGAGATAAGAGAATATATTTCGAATGCTACACTCTATGCCTTAAACATTTCATTGATTTCTAGACAGGATCAATAACTTTGTAGCTTGTTTGAGACCATTTTGATATGACAGAAATCATCTGCAAGGTGTCCTTGAGAAGAAAATCTTCTGGAGTGGTACTGTTATCTTCTCGATGTGAGTTAAGTGAATAATGGGTTATGAGGATTCCCATACTTCTAAATAACTACTTCTGACAATTTGTAGTAGCTTCCTTGGTGCAATAACTGCCTGGCAGACTTGTGTGCATGGGTAAAGGTCATGTCTGTGTCAGTCATAGTTCTTCATCACTAACTACTCTGTCTCTTTGTACTTAAACTTGTATTAGCTCCGTTTATGCTTTTCTTTTGCTGATTGTTCGAAATGCTTATGTACTAATGCTAGTATTCTATGATATGTATCCTGCCACTGAAAATGCGATCATCATATTTTCTGAGTGTTTTGTGTACAGGTCGAGGATTTCGCTGAGCTAGAGGGTCACTAATGGTTTATGGATATGATCTGTTGATTTCCATGCCCTTTCCTTCTGTTTCTGGTCGTTTTGACTTTGTTTCCTGGTCCTGAGACTAATATCTAAGCCTGTGTGTTGCCTCTGTTACTGTAACACATTAAGTCTTTAATCGGCCATGAAAAAACCTGCAAACACACGAAAACATGTTATGAAATCCTGCGAGCTTTTTTTAGACTGCTTGCAGAGGCTCCGGGGTGGCGGAGGAGCAGTGAGGAAGAATGTGATTGCAACGGAAAAATGGGAAAAAACACTGGCAGAGAAGCTAACCAGGTGCTTTGGAGGTTTGGGTGCGAGGATAAACTAGGACCATTAGATCAGGATGATCTATGGTGGAGATTGTCTAATGGAGTCATTTGAGAGGTTTGATGAATGGAGAAAGAAATGAAATGCGATATAATGTGGGCCATTGGATTAGAATAATCAACTGTGGGGATTTTTCGATGAAATCATTTGGGAAAAAAGGAGGAAAACAAATGAACATGGTTGTGATGTGATCATAGCCGTCCGATCTTAGAGATCGATGGCTGAGATTAACAATGAAACAACGCTGTGGAGGGTAGGTGGTAAGGAGGAAAACCGGAAGCGGCTTTCGCAAAATAAAATGAGGGGGGGAGGTATTTCCAAATAAAATGCAATACGATACAAAGTTTGACACATATCCCTCCTAAAACCACCTATTTCACAAAAAATTTGGGGATTAAACTATAGGCAGAAAACTTTTACGAAACACGATATTAGCCGTCAGATCGAAGGGCCCAGATCTGACAGTGTGGAAAGTCTGCGAGAGCAAGTAACGTGCGCGGGCCGAACATATGGGTACTGTCAATGGTGGTTTAGATCCTGACTGTTGGATCTTGGGAACGGGCGGTCAAGATCTGTCGATGGGAGAGAAATGAGAAGGGCAGGGTTTGATGATCAGAAGCAATGTGGACCGTCCGAACTAACTTGATAAACGACGGAGATTTAACTAGAGGTCGGGATGGTGAAGGTTAAGGGCAGGGCACAATGACATCCTGGTCGTTGGTTCTTGTGGGTTCAACGGTCTAGATCTAATCGACGAATGCGATGACGGGGGGCTGTGAAAAAAGTGCAATCAAATCCTGGCCATTGGTTCTTGTGGATTCAACGGCTGAGATTAAATCACAGGATCTGCATCAGAGGGGGAAAAGTGAACGGGACTTTGGATTTGCGATGCGCGATTAAGCGTTAACCATTGGATCAAACTTGATCAACGGTCAGGATTGAATTGGAAAGCATGGGTGATGGGCTCATAAGCAGAGCGTGATCGACTCTCAGCCATTGGTTCTTGTGGATTCAACGGCCAAGATTAGATCAGAAGATCGGAGGAGAGGTCTCATCGCATCGGAAAGGAAAAGGGAAGGTTGTGTTTGTGCGATGTGATCAAGCGTTGGCCATCGGATTGGAAGAGATTAATGTTCAGGATTAAGTTGGAGGGAAATTGATGAAGGGCTTGCGATGGTGTTGTGTAACCAGCTCCAAAAAGAGAAGGAAAGAGATATAAACGCCTTAGAAATGAGCCACTTCGAGGGGGAAACCTCCAATACATTACATAAATGAACAATTCTTGGATGATACAATTTACAAAACCTCCTTTCTATATATAGGAGTCCATGTGGCTATAATGTAATCCTAGTGGGCCACAATGTAATCCTAGCCGACCTAACAATAATAATTTAAGGGCACAATAATAACAAAATGGGGGTTACAAGGGTACAATAATAACAATAAGGGGGTTACACTAATAACAATAAGGGATTATACTAGTAATATAGGGACCTAACATGCCCCTCTCCTTCAAAAAAGTGTTGTCCTCAACGCTTGAGTAGCTCTGGGTGCTTCTGTATAAAATTCTCATCCTCCTATGTAGAATCTTCAGTGGGTAAGTTCTTCCACTTGATGAGATACTCTGAAATTGATCGATTCCGTAGCTGTCGAGTTCTTGTTTCCATGACTGCTTCAGGTTCCAATATGATTTTTCCTTCCTCATCAAGTTCTGGCAATATTTTTTGAACCGGAAGATTTTCACCTATAACCTTATTTAAGCATGAAACATGGAAAACTGGATGTACTCGCAAAGAAGCAGGAAGCTCCAATTTGTATTCCATAGTACCAATCTTTTGCAACACCTTGTAAGGACCATAGTACTTGGCGATAATTTATTATCCTTCTTAGCTTGCTTGAGGGACATTTGTTTATATGGTTGTAGCCGTAAAAATACCCAATCTCCTACATCAAAACTTCTCTCGCCGCGATGTTGATCTGCCTGTTGTTTCATTCGATTTTGTGCCAAATTCAGGTTATCCTTTAAGAGTTGGAGAACTTCTTGCTGATGCTCGATGTGATCTTCGACTGCTTGAACCTTCGAATTTTCCCTTAAAGATGATGTAATCGACGGTGGATGATATCCATAAAGTGCCATAAATGGGGTCATTTTTGCTGCAGTATGGAAGGAAGTGTTATACCACCATTCAGCAAGAGGTAACCACTTGACCCATTGTGTTTGTTTATCAGATACAAAACAACGAAGATATCCATCCAAACATTTATTTACTATCTCAGTTTGACCATCAGATTGAGGATGATAAGATGAGCTATGAGCTAATTGAGTACCCAAACAAGAAAATAACTCTGTCCAAAAATTTCTAGTAAAAATGGGATCTTCGTCGCTCACAATAACCCTTGGGCTTCCATGTAGCTTTTGAATTCTATCCATAAATGTAGTAGCAACTGTACTTGCTTTAAATGGATGGGATACTACACAAAAGTGTGCATACTTGGTAAGTTTATCAACTACCACCATGATGACACTCTTTCCTTTAGACTTAGGTAAACCTGTGATAAAATCCATTGAAATCTCCTCCCAACGCTGACTTGGAATGGATAAAGGTTGTAGAAGTCCCGGGTCTTAATTGTCTCCACTTTATTCTGCTGGCAAACCAAACATTCCGCCACAAACTTTTGAATATCAGATTTAAGGCCATCCCAAAAAAATTCTTTCTTCACCCTGTGGTAAGTTTTTAAAAAATCCTGAGTGTCCTCCTAAAGGAGAAGTGTGCAATTCCAGAAGAATCTTTTGTTTTAGTTGGGAATTCTTACAAAGATATAAGCGATCTTTGTACCATAAGGAATCATTTCTCCAACTAAATGTATCAGATGTACTAGGATCTTGCTGCAACTTTTGGATGAGTGTCCATACATCTTTGTCCTTCTTCCATTCATCTCTTGCTTCAGTTATCCAATCTGGTTGGATAATAGAAATGGCACAAAGCAATGCTTCCACCTCTTCATTATTTCTTGAGAGTGCATCTGCAACAACATTGAGTTTTCCTTTTTTGTAGATTATTTCAAAGTCATAACCCAACATCTTTGTGACCCATTTTTGCTGCTCTTCTAAAGATAGTCTTTGTTCCAAAAAGTGTTTAAGACTATCATGATCAGTTTCTACCTTGAAGTGTCTTCCCATTAGGTAAGTTCGCCATTTCTTTAGTGCATGCAGTATTGCTAACATTTCCTTCTCATAAATAGGTTTCTGTAAATACTTTCCTTTGATTGGACTACTTTCAAAAGAAATGGGTCTTCCTTCTTGCATTAAAACTGCACCAATTCCATTTCCTGAGGCATCACATTCCACAATAAAGGTTTTCGTGAAGTCTGGCGTAGCTAAGACCGGTGCTAGGCACATTGCCTCTTTAAGACGTTCAAAGGCCTTAGTTGCTTCAGGAGTCCATGAAAATGCATCTTTCTTCAATAATGTTGTTAGAGGTGCTGCCATTCTCCCATAATTCTTAACAAACTTGCGATAATACCCTGTTAACCCGAGAAATCCTCGCAACTTCTTTATGGTTGTGGGGACTTTCCATTCCTTAATGGCTTTAATTTTGTTAGGGTCTACTTTAACACCCTCCTGAGATACAATATGACCCAGATATTCCACCTCTTGTACTCCAAAGAAACATTTGGATTTTTTTGCATATAATTGTTTCTCCTGCAATAGTTTGAGCACCCTGTCAACATGTTCAACATGATCCTTCCAAGACCTGTTGTAGATTAGTATATCATCAAAAAATACTAGCACAAATTTTTTAAGGAAGGGTTTGAAAATGGAATTCATCAACCCTTGAAATGTAGAAGGTGCATTGGTAAGGCCAAAAGGCATGACCAAAAATTCATAATGACCCCATGAGTTCGAAATGCTGTTTTTGGAATATCTTCAGTCTTCATTCTAATTTGATGATATCCTGAACGAAGATCCAACTTGGTAAAATAAATTGCTCCATGTAATTCATCCAATAATTCATCAATCACAGAAATGGGAAATTTGTCTTTAATGGTGAGCTTATTGAGCTCCCTATAATCCGGACACATTCGCCATGATCCATCCTTCTTGTGTACCAATAATACAGGAGCAGAGAAAGAACTTTGACTAGGTTGAATTATACCCGCCTCTAACATTTCTGCAATCATACGTTCAATTTCGCTCTTTTTGAAGTAAGGATATCTATAAGGCCTGATGTTTGGAGGAACACTTCCTGGAATCAAATGAATAGCATGATCATGATCACGAATAGGTGGGAGTCCTTTGGGAGTTTCAAACACCTTGGAATGATTGTCCAAGACTTGTTGGAGATCTGCCGAAATAGATGATTTTGATGTCGGAACATCTAGTGAGCATAATTGTGCAATTACGCCTCGTTGTTCTTTCTTTAGAAGCTTTGGCATGACATTAGAGCTTATTATCCTTCCTGGCTTCCCTTCAATACCTTGTAATTCGACTTCCTTTCCTTCTGAAAAAAATTTCAAGAAAAATTCTTGAAAATTAAAAGCTACCATCCCCAAAGATTGTAACCATTGTACTCCTAGTACAACATCAGCACCTCCCATAGGAATGGAAAGCATTGGACTATTCAATACATATTCCCCCATGTTTAGCTTGATATTATGGCATTTTCTAGAGTAATTTATAGTTCCTCCATTTGCAACCATCACTTGACATTCTGGTGCTGGGTATAGGAAACAATTCAATTCCTTGGCTACCTTACAATGAATAAAATTATGGGTGCTACCTGAATCAATCAACACTATTACCTTTTTCTTCTTGATATGTCCTTCTATCTTGAGAGTTTGAGGAGTGGTAATTCCTGCCAATGCATTACATGATATGGTCGGACTCATTTCTTCCTCTTCTATGGTTGGTTCCTGGTGTATATCCTCTTCTTGTTCATTTTCTTCTTCCTCTTCACAATCTATGTAAAATAATTTCTTCTCAGCACACTTATGACCTTTAGTGTATTTTCTATCACAACTGTAGCAAAGCCCTTTTGCTCTTTTTTTCTTCCAATTGTTGTGGTGTCAACCTTGTAGGTTGTGGAAATCTAGGCGTAGCAACACTTCCTTCTTTATAGAATTGAGTGGTAGGCTTCCTTGTCGCCATAATTTTACATTCAACTTTTCTTGCCAACCTGAATGCCTTCTCCAATGAATCAGGTTCCAAAATACGAACTTCATGTTGGATGTTATCCTTTAGAGTGCCTATGAAGAGATCAATCCTGTGTTCCTCTGGAATATCAGTTACCCTTATATTCAATTTTTGGAAGTCCTCAATGTGCCGCCCCACTAAACCCTTTTGTTTGAGATTTATCAATTGGCTAAAGAAGGTGTTGCTCTTTGTATCCTCATAATGTGCTATCATTTCCTCCGTAAAAATTGACCAAGTGACAATTTTTTTACGGGAGCAAAGCCATCGATACCATACAAATGTATTTTGTTCTAATGTAAAGTTGCAATGCGTACCTTTTGTGTGTTTTGCACGTTATGGAGATCAAAATATTGCTCCATCTGTAGTATCCATGTTACAGGATCCTTTCCATCAAACTTCCTCATATCCATCTTTGGAATATGGTGGTTCTTCCCACCAACATTAGAGTTTATGAAATCACAATTAAAATTTATTTTTCTCTCATCATGAGGTTCTTCTACTATCTTTTCACCATTAGGAAACCTTTCTTGTATAAACTTTGTCAAACCTTCCATGTCTGCTTTTAGAAAATTCTTCATGTTTTCCATTTTCTCATCGATCTTAGCTTCCATGTCATCCATCTTAGATTCCATGCCAGCCTCTATGCCATCCATCTTAGCTTCCACACATTTCTTCAAACCGTCCATCTTCACTTCCATGCCATCCATCTTAGCTTCCATGCCTTTCTTCAAACCGTCCATCTTCACTTCCACGCCTTTCTTCAAAACTTCCATTTCATTTTTTGTTGCTTTTTGCAAGAGTGAAATTTGTTGCACTTGCTCTTGTAATTTTGATAGATCATGTTGCAATTCTTCATCTTCATGAGTCATGGTGGAGCCTTCTGAAGGCTTAATGGGTGTTGAATTCTTTTTAGGCGCCATTTTAGAATCCAATATTGATACCTTTTACTTGCTTTGAGGAGCTCGATATTGAAATTGAATTATCTCTGTAATTGAAAATCTTAAATATCTGAAATTCAACCTTGTAGTAGCCCTCTGAAGCTTCTTTCAAATGCCACATGTCTGATCTAATTTGGATTCCCCAAGACAAAGTTGTGTCCAATCTCCCACGATGACCTAATTCTGGACTGGTTCAGTAGGAGCAAACTTGTAGAACTTTCCACGTGTCACTGTTTCATCCTTTGTCTTTGAAATTGATAGCCAAGAAACTACAGTCTGTGTAATTGCGACCACTTTTTACGGCACTCAAATCCACTTCCCAGAGAGAGAGTTATTGAACTTTTCCCACAATCACCTCTTTGAGATGAAATTCAGGAGCCTGAAAAAGCACTACCTTCCACATATCATATCTCCAAAAATATTGCGAACCAAGCTCTAAAATTTTTTGATGAATTTCCTCAGGATTTGACTTCGCACCACTAGTGCCTAATTCTGAACCTTCGTAGCTTTATAAAGCGCAAATGCCACGATGTTTGTTTAGGAGCTTGAGAAAAAGACCTAACTTTCCACGGATGATATCTGCGAAAACTGAAGAATATTGCGAACCAAGCTCTGAAAATTTTAGAAAATCTTCCTCGGGATTTCAGCTTCGTACCCTAAAATTTCAGCTTCTGAAAATTCGTAGAAAAAAATTTATAGCGAAAATTCCACGATGACCTGTTTGGAGCAGCGAAACCCTAGAATCCAAAGCTCTGATACCAAATGTTGTGTAACCAGCTCCAAAAATAGAAGAAAAGAGATATCAACGCCTTAGAAATGAGCCACTTCGAGGGGAAACCTCCAATACATTACATAAATGAACAATTCTTGGATGATACAATTTACAAAACCTCCTTTCTATATATAGGAGTCCATGGGGCCATAATGTAATCCTAGTGGGCCACAATGTAATCCTATCCAACCTCACAATAATAATTTAAGGGCACAATAATAACAAAATGGGGGTTACAAGGGTACAATAATAACAATAAGGGGGTTACACTAACAACAATAAGGGACTATAATAGTGATATAGGGACCTAACAGATGGAGCATGGAAAGATCCTGGCGGTTGGATCGGGAGAGATCAGTGGTCCAGTTTGCATCGGCGGTCGGAGGATAAAAACTTATCGCATCGGAAGATTTCGAAGAACAAAGGAAAAGACTGGAAAGAGAAATGTGATTGCGATTTGTGATTGGGCCTTAGAGATTGGTCATAGCATGGGTCACATGTGGAAAAGGGGCAAGGGATAAAGCCAAAAGGGGCTTAAGGCCTTAGTGAAAAATTGAAGATTTTCAAGGATTTTGAAGGGTTTTTTTAGAGTTTTGGAGGTTCCAATAGGGGTAAACATGGGGTTTCAAACTTTGTAAAGGGGTTTTCACAAGGCTTGAAGGGGATTTGAGACCTTTAGAGGTTATATAGAGGTTTGAAAAATGACAGAAGGCTTTATGAAAAAGAAGGGGAATAAATGAAAATAGGCAGTTCAGTGGCCTTTGGAACAACTTTCTTTGGAGAAACAACGTGGCTTTAAGATGGAAACAACAGTGAAGATGAACCTCCAGGGTGGGACAAACATAAGACTTCAAGGATGATAGATTTTCAAAGGAAATATATCTCTTGAAGGCTTGAATACAAACTTAGCCACCATTTGGTATATCATAATTTATAGGTGGCTAACAGTCTTGAAGGTCAAAAACATTAAAATCTGTCATTTATGAACATTTAAGTACCCCTTCTTCACCCCACCTCCTCATTTCATCTATAAATATCATGTGAGGAGCTCATTGTAAGTGCTGGTTGGATTATCATTGAAGTGTAAGATAGTTGCTGAAGTTGTTGAAGAGCTGTTGAGTAGTTGATGAATACTAGGCTGAGAAGAGAAGTTTTGAGCTGAAAAGACCTGCTAGACTGGAAGTATGTAACTGGTTTGAACATCAATAATACAAGCTGATTCATGGGATCCTGTTCTATGTTAATGGTGATGTTGTTCCTCACTGTTTTTGTTTCTCCTTATGTTTTACATGCTTTCCATTTTCTCTGATAAAGAATAGAAAACTTAGATTAGGATTTACTGTCAAAGTACCATGTTTCTGTTGAAAGCTTTATCTTTATTTTTTCTCCTTCTAAGGTATGTTTAGAGGATTCTTAATTTCCCTATATTTTTATCCATCTTGTTTTTTTAATAATGATTCAATAGAGTATAACCAGGGGGGGAATGTTGGTGAGCCCATGTCTATCTGAGTACAACTTGAGATATTGATTTTAAAGATCTTCTTCAAAATTTGCTAAGTAGAGTCTCAACCAGAGAATTTTATGGTACGCCCTGTCCTCTAGCTAGTATTTAACAGTTTCTTTGAAATATCCCTTGAGAGTATGCCAAAATTAGGCTAGATTCACATTTTCTATCTAATATTAGGCTATTTTCTTTGTTCTCTTATATGTTTTCTCCTTTCTAAAAGTAGTCTTAGGATTACTCGATTGTTTTCTTAAAAGTTTGCTTTATTACAAGTATGCCCAAAGAAGTTTATGGTTTGCCCTGTCCTTTGGCTTGCTTCAAATAGTTACTTTGAAAGGCTTTTCTTGTTTAGTGGAATTAATGGATTCTTAATTGATTATTAGCTTTTCTTCTTTCACAACATTTTAATGTTTCATATCACAATTCAATCTAAAAAATCCTTTGATATAGATGACTTGCCCTATGGAAACCCTTGAAGAATTTTTGTGCAATTAAATACTTTTGTGAATCCATAGCCCAATGGATTAATACTACTTCATGACCTATCTTTTCAACCGAAACATTCTTCAATTTGCTCTAACCTTCACCCTTCAAATGACGTCTTCAGTTAATGATATCCATCCCAACCAAACAAACAAAAATGTTCCTAAGAGCTTCATAACTAGCCTAATATCATAAGCAAATAATAAATATATATCCTTTGAAAACACTTAATAGAGAGATCCCTCTCTGAATCCAGGAAGGCTAGGTCCTAGGATTCCAAAGTGATTCTGATTTGGCCCCCTGCATAATTTATTCTTGCCATTCTTGTAAATCACAGGGATCCAACAGAGTCCTAGGACCTAGCCTTCCTGGACTCAGAGAGGGCTCTCTCTAATATGCCCAAAGGATGTGAACTTGTTCGCTTTGGATGATTGATTTTAGGCTAGTTGTTAAGTGTCGGTTTGTTGTTTGTTTTGGTTGGGGTAAGATGACTAAGTAGGATAGGTGGAGTGAGAGGTTTATCAAATAAATTGGGAAATGGATTCTATGAAGTTATTGATATCTTGATAGTGAATCTGGTTACATCATAGGGAAAATCTAGTGTAGTCAATGGATCTTTAAGTTTATGTGTGAGGTGAAATGGACATTAAGTTTTGGAACCAAGGTAGAGCAAAGGGTAGTTAACAATCCTTTGTCAAATACCTATGAACAAAGAGGTCTTAAATATTGATAAGAAAAATATACTAATAATGAGATAGGGCACATCATTTACTCAGTGACAATACTTTTAAACATATAAACATCTAAGATAAACAATCCAGTGAAACAAGGAAGCAAGAGAGCTTATCTAACTTCAATGATTCTACTTTCAATATTTCAAAACATATAAGAGACAAATAGCATCAATAAATTAAGAGGTAACACCTAAACATCATTCATTAAACTATAAATAACTTCGAGGCAAACTAATAAGCATATTCAAAGGGCGAGATTGAAACAAGACCTCTTTGACTTAACCTAACCATCAATACATCAAAGAGAGATTCCAAGACAGAGTTTAGATAGCCTTAAACAAGCATGCCTTACCATGAATCATGTTTATAAACTAGCATATTAATCTAAAAATGAAATATATAGGCTTAGGTGGGCGTAAGGAGCAATGAAGAATTCTTTAAGCTAAACCAGCAGAAGAAAACATGAAAACAATAGCTAACAGGAGGACTGAGGTGCCTTAAGTAATGTTTCTCATCGTATAATTTTCTGAGCTATTTCAAAATAGAAATATGGACATATGGAAAAAAAGAAAAACATCAACATATGAGAGATACATCACCATTAAATAAACTCAGGGATCCTGCAAGAAATCCTTCATCACCATCAATCAAGGCAATCCATCCACAAGCTCCACAACACTAAATTTTTCTTCAACTTTCAAAGACCATGTATTGCTCTTAACACATCAAGTTCCCAACTATTTACAATGAATCCTCATGCATTATATAACAAGCAAGGAAGAGGAAAACCAAAGAGAGTATCTAGAAGCCTATTGCCCAACAAGAAATATCCTAACTTGTCCTTGAGGCCTTGCAAGGCCCAAGGCACAAAAATATCTAAAAAAATATCTTTTTCGGCCATATATAGCAATTAAATTGAATTTTAGGCCCTGAAAAGCATATGAAAACTTGGAAAATGCACATTCTGCCCAGTCATCTATAGGAGCGCAGCACACTGTGTCAAAAATTGAAATTATGCCAGGAGTGCAGCACAGAAATAGGCCTTTTTGCAGCAGTGTTTTGGAGGCCTTTCCGATGTCAAAAAAGGCTCCGTGATGGCTCGTTGGAAAGCCCTTGAAGTATAATTTCTAGATATACCTTTATTTCTTCAATATAACCTGTGAAATGTTTCCAAAAAGTTAAAATACCAAGACTTCCAGGAGCGCTGCACATGCTCAGAAAAGTGGGTAGAAAGGTGAAAAATTGAGTGTTTTTGACCCTTTTGGGAGGTCAAAAAAACTCCAACTGAGATAAAATTTGGTGAGAATACTCCTCTAATGAAGGGGAATCCAAAAATTTAAACCTCCCCTCCTGAAGATGCCCTGGGAAGAAGCACAACATAGGGTTTTCTGCGCTCATAGCCTCAAAATTTGTAAAAACAAAAAGTTGTTCAATTTCTCTCAAATTTGGTAGGTAGGTACCTCATGGGTCCCTGGAGACCTATATAGAATATTGGGACAAAATACTAAGCCTAGCTTGGAATTTTTCATCTTTTGGTGTCGGGCCCTCATTTTGGGCAGTTTTGATTTTTTCCCTTGCAAAGTGGTTTCTTCGTTTATAGTGCTTAGTCATTCTCCTTTGCAAGTTCAAATATTTGTTGGCCTTCTCCAGTTTGGCCTCAAGATGTATGTTAGCCCTTTCAAGCCATGGTTCCCCGTTATGCTCAATTTCCATGACAAGGAGTTCAGTGAGGGGAAATTGTTGTGCTTAGGCTAATTATTGCTCCCTCTCTCGTGCCAAAGCCTTTCTTAGTCCCATAGTTCTATGCCTCCTTCTAGATTGACCCTCATCATCCTCACTTTCTTCATAGGTGCCCATGTACTCCTCCAACTTCACCTATGCTCTTTGAGCCTCTTTTTTATATTTGAGCGCCCTTGCTTCATAGATGGCCTACTGGCCACTCATTTGTTTGTTCTGCATCTGCAAGAATTGAATGACATCCTTAGCTCTCTCTAATTCAGATTCCAAATACCTAATCTGTGCATTCCTGTCTTGTAGAAGGGAGTTTTCAATTCTTGTTTCATTTTCCTCATCACTGTCTATGTGGATGAGCTCAAATTATATTTCCTCCTCATGGTTGTCTACTTCCTCCTTCATTTGTTGTTTACCTTTGTCAATCATTTGAGTTGAGGAGGATGGCATGGCCCCTTTCCCTTGTAGAAATTATATGCACTAAGCATGCATATGTCCAATATCCACCTGATCTCACACTATTTAACTTTATGCAAGATACTGAATCTATTCCACTTGTTAATCTTTTGCAGAAAAACTAATTGCACACACATGTGAAGCATAAACATAAATAATCAATTGCACATAACACAGTTTTTAACTTGGACAACCTGAAGCTGAAAACCCCAAATATATATTATGTAACATGGAGATCATATGACAATCTCATATGGGCTTTTACATGGGCAGCACCTTACAACAATTTGTTATGAGATCAAGATCCTCCTTGTGAACTTAGGCCTTTTGTATCCTTTCTCATGCTTTGGAATTTCATTTATGGGTTTAGGACTCTTACTTTGCATATGATCTGTTGTTGACCATTATAAAGCATTCCTGCAGAAATGCTTGAACATGGGTGAACTATCTTTATACAGACTTAATGCTTTGTCAAAGGGATACCTTTGGAGGCTTTTGATGTCTTTGGACAATGATAAGTTTCACCCTTGTTTTTACTTGACTTCACCTTTGAATAGTTGTAGAAACATTGAATTTAGAACCATGACAATGCATAACCTAAGAGAATATATATGAATTTTTGGGATTTCCTTTGGAATAGGTTTATGACTAAAATTCTTGAATTAGGGTTTGGAGGTCAAGACAGTGTTTAGACACACTTTTATGCACTGCCATCCTAGACAACTAAACAACTTTGATTTACCTAAAGATCTTAGAAAGTGAGTTTAAAATCACCATTGCTTGAGGCACTTGGTGAGTGCAGGAAAAGTTTGGGTTACTTGGCGAACCAAGCTGTGAAAATAGAGGGCTTAGGCAAACATAGACAGAGTGTTACAGGTAGAGGTGCCAAGCATAGTGAGAATGAGGGACATCAGTCTATGATTTGGTCTTCTCAGAGTGATAGAATGGCCATGCCTTGACAGAGTAGCGGGATAGTGAAAAATTTCTCTTAAGGATAATGAAGGCAGTGAGATTTCTAGAACTCACAAGACTCTGTGAGTTTTGTTTCTAGAAATATTGGACAAGCATTTAGTCATCTAAACAGGTAAAAACCACTGATGACTAACATTGGCTCCACTTGGGGAGGGCAGATTCTTTTCAGGAGGTGTCCAGAATTTCAGATCTCTTGGTGTATGAAGACAAGTGCCTTATCCATTGGGTGGAATTTCTTCCTTTCTTTTGCTGCTTCTTTCCTGAAGAAGTGATTTTGATAATCTGAAAGCATGATTAGCTCAAATTCACTTCTGCCTACCCAACCTACTTTCCTAACATTTTATCTTCCTTGGGTGCACTTTAACTGGCAAGCCCATTGACATATTTTATTTTTTAAAGCAAAGAAATAAACTATCTACTTCTACACTTATTTCTTCCAAGAGTTCAAATTATGCTAGTGAACTCTTCTTATTCTCTACCTAGTCTATTTGACTATCAAGATTAACCAGTATGAAAGACTTCATTCTCTAAGCTATTTTGACAAGAAATTTAAAGCATGAGTTGAACCAGGATTAGACAATCTGATTCATCATGATTTGTGGCATCAAGACAAACTGAACAAAAACTTTATTTTTATAAGTAAACAAAACTAGAAGGTGCAAGGGCTATGTTTCATCATTGGCTAATCATCCCTATCCTTCTCTTTGGTTCGGATTTAATCATGTGGAACCAATATCTTTCTTTCCTAATCTATTTTCTTCGACAATCATTCCTAAATAACACATATTGGAAGAAAACATATATATATATATATATATATAAAGATTTTCAGTTAGAGAAGGTTACTGATGTACAGTAGGTCCTAACCCTATGCATGATGTTCTTTTATAAGAGAAAATGGAACACAGTGAAAACATAAACAAAATGACAAGTTACAATAAGAAAAACACCACCGTCAACATAGAACAGGATCCCATAAATCAGCTTGTATTGATGCTCCAAACCAGTTACAGCTTTAAGTCCATTGCTTTAGTTTAGCAACCATCTACACATATCAACCTAACCTATCTATCACAAGCAGAGCTCCAAGAGCCAATGAACACTATTTACAATCAGAAATTTAAGCTCAAGAGTATATCAAAGTTCTGCAACCAACCCCTCACTCATCTTCCACAGAAGTATATATAGAAGAATGAGGAGCTGAGATCTGATAAAAGATCTCCAATTACAATTAATACAGACTTAATGGCTTCTTGGCCTTTGAGGGGCTTAATGAAGAAAATTACATGAGTGCACTCTGTATTAAATGTTTTACATAAAGTTTAAGCTTGGTGGGAGCTTTTGTTGACCTTTGAGGCTCTTTGTGGTGTTGAAGTAACTCTGCAGATGTTTGTCATTAATTTCCTTGGCAGAGTTTCTTCTTTGGCTACGTTTTGAGACAAATATCTGATCCTGATCAATAAATTCGGCCTCTGATTGAATACTTTGAGGTACAAGTGGCATTTTATTAGCTGGGAGGAATCAATTTGCCTCAGATTTGGTGGTGGAAGTGCTCCTATTGATAAAACACTTAAGATCTTCTTTAAACTGTGTTTTAAATCGGGGATTAGGCTTTTAATAAACATTCTTAGCCGTGATCCCCGGAAATATGTCTTTCATCCTCTATCCTGGTTCTTTTTGATCTTCGTCACTGATACTCTCTGACTGTGCCCGATTCATGGTTTTTCTGATATACATGGCTGCACAAGGTTATGAACAATGTTACCGATGAAATAGGTAACCGCAATGTTACCTACTTTTTTTTGGTAGCATAAAAGGCACCCGATTTTGAAAAGTGGTGATGCAGAATCACCATTTTTTTTTTTGGTGCACATTTTTGACACTCAAAATTTTTTATTTATGAAGTATGAATATTTGTTTTAAAATGTTAGTGATTTTCATGCTAATTTTGAAATGTATTGATGCAGCATCAACTTTCTTTTTTAGAGCAGTGATTTTCATGCTAATTTTGAAACGTATTGATGCTGCATCAACATTTTTTTTTTAGAGTGGTGATTTTCATGTTGGTAATAAAACACAAAACTTAGATAAAAAAAAATATATAAAAACAATAAAAAAAAACCAATAAAAATGTAAAAAAAAACAAAAATAGCTCATAAAAATAAAAAATTTAAACAAAAATAAATAAATAAAACAAAAATATTTGAAAATTATATCAAAGGAAATGACAAAATTTGAAGAAAAAAACACATAATTTAAAGAAAAAAAACAAAAATTCACCAAAAAATTAAAAAAAAAAAAAAATCAAAAACATTTTTTTTCGAACTTATTAAAAAAAACAATATATTTAAAAATATATATATATTTAAAAAAAATTTAAAATAATTAAAATTACAAAATTAAAATTTAGGAAAAAAAATTTAAATTTAAAAATATAAATTAAAAAATAATAATAATAATAAGGAAAAAAGTACAACTTTTAAAATTTACAAAAAAAACAAATTAAAAAAAAACAATTAAAATTGAAAAAGAAAAAGAAAATAAAAATTTAAAAAAAAAAAAAAAAACCTATCATTAAAAAACAAAAAAAATGAAAAAAACCACGTGCAAATAATTAAAAAACAAATATACATAAATTTAGTGTTTTCTTTTTTAGTGAAACAATTTATAGATTTTAAAAATGAAAAATTAAATAAACGAAAAAATTAAGAAAAACAATTAAATTAAATTAAAATTTAAAAATTTTAATAAATAAATTTTAAATTTTAAATTTAAAAAAAAAAATTATTCAATAATATTAAATATAAAAAAAATTAAACAAACTGAATTTAAAATAAAAAAATTGAATTAAAAAAATAATTTTAAATTTTTTGAAATTCAAATTTTTTTTAGAAAAATCAAATTAAAATAAAAATATTAAAAATTAAAAAAAAATAAAAAATAAAAATAAAATCAAATAAAAATAGATGTACATATCTATTAAAAAAAAAAAAAAAAAAAAAAAAACGAATTTTATTTTAATTAAAAATTTTAAAATAAAAAAAAATTAACTTTTTGAAATTTTTTTTTTTTTTGAAATTAAAAAAAAAATAAAATAAAATCAATTAAAATCAAAATCACATTTTTACTTGATTTAAAAAAAAAAAAAATTTAATTGTTTTTTTTTAAATTTATTTTTTAATTGATTTTTTAATTTAATTTAATTTTTTTTAATTTTTTTAAAATTTCAAAATATCAATTTTTTTTAATTATTTAAAATAAAATTCTTTTAATTGATTTTTTAAAATTTTTTTTTTTTAATTGATTTTTTTTTTAAATTTCAAAATATAATTTTTTTTTTAATTATTTAAAATAAAATTCTTTTTGTTTTAATTTTTTTTAATTTTATTATTTTTTTGTTTTAAATTTATTATTATTATTATTATTTTTAATAATTTTTATTTAATTTTGCCCATTTTTTCTATTTAATTGATTTTTATTTTTTTTTTAAATTTCATAATCTTTCTTTGTTATTAACTTCTACGTTTAGTTTTTTAATATAATTTTATAGAATTCAATAAATTTTATATATATTTTTTTAATTTATTTCGATTTAATATTTTTTTTAAATGTTTTACTTTTTTTTTTGTTAATTACATAAAATTTTTATATTTTTTTATTTCAATTAAAATTGTGCATTTAAAATTAGATTTTTTTTTTAATGAAACTTGATTTTTTATTTTTTATTTTTTTATTTTTTTTTATTTTTTAATTTTTTATTTAATATTTTTTTTCTTTTTTTTTCAATTTTCCATTTTTAATTGATTTTTAAAATTTTTAAAGTTTTTCGTTTAACAATATTTTTTCTTTCTTTTATATTTAAAATTTATTTTTTCTTTCAAAATTTATTTGTTTATTCATTTATTTATTAAAATTTAATATTTTTGTTTTTAAATTTAATTTGTTATTTTAATATTAACTTTTTTTTTTAAATTTAATAAAATTTGATATATATACATATTTTAATTTAAGTTCATATATATATTTTATTTTTTATAATTTAAATTTAATTTATTTTTTATAGTTTATTTGTTTTTTTAATATATATTGTTTTAAATTTCATATTTTCATTGTATTTTTTTTTTTTTTTTTTAATTAATTTTTTTTTTTCCTTTTAATTTGAATAGTGTTTTTTTTTTTAATTATGAATTTTTAAATTTATTAAAATTTAATATATTTCTTTAAATTTAATTATTTGTTTTAATTTTTTTTTTCTTTTTTAAAATTTAATAAGCATTTTCTTTTTCTTTTTTAAATTTAATTTCTATATTTTATTTTTTATAATTTCCTTTTTTTTAACTTGTTTTTTTTTTTAATTTAATATTTTTATTTTGTTTTTATTTTTATTTTTTAATTTCTATATTTTTTAAATTTTAATCTTAATTTTTTTTTTAATTTTTTAATTTTTTTTTCCTTAAATTTTAGGTTTTTTTTAATGTTTGAATTAAAAATTTTATTTGTTTTTTATTTTTTATTTTTTTATTTTTTATTTTTTTATTTTTTATCTTCATATATTTTTAAATTTTAAGCTTTTAATTGTTTTTATTTTTTAAATTTATTTTTTTTCTTAAATTTTAGGTTTTTTTTTTAATGTTTGAATTTTAAAAATTAAAAAATGTTATTTCTATTTTTAAAAATGCCAAAAGTATGACACAATTTTTTTTTTGTTATTCCAACATCAACTTGTTTTGTTTTGAGGGTGTTTTTTCAATCCTTTTATTTCTTAAATTTATTTTTTTTCTTAAAATTTAGGTTTTTTTTAATGTTTGAATTTTAAAAATTAAGAAATGTTATTTCTATTTTTAAAAATGCCAAAAGTATGACACAATTTTCTTTTTTGTTATTCCAGCATCAACTTGTTTTGTTTTGAGAGTGTTTTTTCAATCCTTTTTTCAAGAAACAATTTTGTTTTTACCATAATTTTATAAAATGTTGAAATTTGACCTTCAAAAAAAACGAAGTGTGTTCTGGAATACACACTTTTTGTTTTTGGGGTGTTTTTTCATGTTTTTTGAGTCTTTTTGGGCTAGAGTTCCCGTTTTGAGGTCAGGTTACCTATTTGATTGGTAGCAGTGTTTATGTAGCATCAATGCTTCATGAATGATTGATGAAAACATGGTTTTAACACCCTGTGATGATTTTCTTTGGTGAATCGAAGGCAGAAGGATCGTCACCCTCTGCTTTCGAATTTTCTTCAAAAATGGCGAGAAAACCATTTTAACCCTAAAAAATACAAAAAAAATATTAAAAAATCTTGCATATATAGGTTTACTGCTACGAAGGACGTGTGGGGGAAGCGTGGCCGTTGGATGGAATCATCCAACGGTCAGAATTGATCGGGAGAAGTCATAGAGAAGGCGAAAGATTTGTTTAAATCAGAGCCGTCGATCAGGCAGAGATCGATGGTCGGGAGCGGAAAAGGAGAGTCAAAGCGGAAAATATTTGACCGGGCGATGAATCAGGGTGATGGAATATGGGTCGTCGATCTGTAGATCAGATCGACAACGGAGATCTATTGAATGCCGCGCCGTAGCCCGGTTAACTGTCGGGCATCTTTGGCGAGCGATATCCATTAGATGGGTGGCCTCAGATCGGACGGCGCGCGTCAATATTGTGCGGGATCCACGTCCGAACTTTAATGCGCGATGGATGGCAGTTTTATGAACAGTGTGCAGGACACGCGTTGGCCAGCGTATGGAATCGCTGCCGATCGGGAAAAAACTGCCCTCGCCCAAAGTCGGTGCGATGGATACCACTCGGTTTTTGGAATGGTGAGTGGAATGTAGGGACCACTGGGGAGATTAACTCTGCTCCGTTGATCTTCAGATCAGATCGATGGTGCAGAACGATTTAAAATTGGAACCGGTGGAAATTTTATAAAATAATAAAGCCGAAATTTTTTTTAATATAAACCAAGGTTTAAAATATTATTTACGAAGCGGCTTGGCGTCCGACTACGGGACCTTTGGGTGTATGGAGGATAATACGACCGGGGTTTATGGAGGAAGGGGCTTAAAACTTAGCCCGAGGGGGCTTAAGTCCACAATGTATGAAAAATGTGATTTTTATGGATTCCCAATGGTTTTCAAGGGGAATTGAGGGTTCTGATATAGTTTAAAAATGAGTTTTAAACTATGTAAAGAGGATTTTCACGAAAGGGAGAAAAGGAATCATGAAAATAGAGGAGTTTTATGGAGAAAAGGGGAGAAAATGAAAGTTAGTTTTGGGAGAAGGGGAAAAGGGAAATGGTGCTTGCAGCAGTATTTTGGCTTGTAAATCAGCAGGATTTCTAAGTTTTGAAGGGAAATAGCAGTGAAGTTTTGGACAAAGGAAAGGCATGAGGCCTTCAAGAGTCTTCAAGAGCCAACACATTTTAGTAATAAAATTTCTTCCTTGAAGGCTAAAAAAGTCTTAGCCACCTTTTGATATAAAATTTTTTATAGGTGGCTAACAGTGGCTCCACTTGGGGATGGTGCCTTCTTGAAGGCATCAAGAACTTCAGACCTGCATTCTCTGGGAGGCTGACCTATGCCTGATCCATTGTGTTCTCTGGGAGGCTGATCAGTTGCCTCATCCATTGGGTTGCCTTTCTTTCTGTGGATGATGTGCTCTGAAAACATATTAGCAGCCATAAAAGCAATGGATCTTTATCAATACAAACTTTCTACCTACCCAATCCTACTGATCTAACATTTTTTCTTCATTAGAGTGCACTTGGATTGGAAAACTCTTTTACAAAATTTTATTCTTTTGAAAGTAGGAAATTTAATCTATTTCTTCTCCTTATTTCTCCATGGACCCAAATTAAACAGTTGAGCCCATATGATTCTCTACCTTCTCTACTGTCTGTTGGGATTAAACTGTCCAACAGACTTTATTCTCTAAATTCTACAACAGAAATTGAAAAGAACTCAAGTCAAGATTGAACAGTCTAACTTGATGCTGGTCTATGGCATAACAACAAACTGCACATAGACATTATTTTGCACACATTTTAAAACAAAAAATGGAAGGCTTGAGATCGGAAACTTGAAAGCACTTCCTTCATCTTTTTAACAGCTCTGTTTTGACTTTTGTTTGAGCTGTTCCTCCTTTGTTCTCTGGTTCAGATTTTGAGTTAATTAGAACCAGATTTACATGTTTTTTGACTCAGAAAATGAAACAGATTTAAGTCATCTCTTTTTGGAAACTTAGGTTCAGATTTTGATCATGTTTGAAACTTTAATTTCTATCCTAATCTATCTACTAATAAGCCAAGATTAAACGGTTTGGAAAATCGAATTCACTATCCTATCAGTAGAAAATTTAAAACTAATTAGTCAAGATTAGGCTGTTTGACTAACTAGAAGTGTGTTTTGTAGGAGTGGCATTTGAGCTTGCACACTTTCAGAATTTGTTTCTCTTTTTTGGTATGGGGATATACCTTTCTTGTTTTGACCATCTGCCCTCTTTTATTTCTTTTATTTCTTTTTGTATTTTTGAATCTTTGATTTTTCTTCAAAGCAGAAAACAACAACTAATCTACATGCTCAGAACTGAGCTTTATTGACATTCCTATCTAACCTATTCTAAACATGGAGTATTTACATTTATCATATGATAAAAAAATGCCAATGCAGCCATCTGAGTAATGTCAAGAAGAAGTAGAAACTCTGGCTGCTTGTCAGAGGTATCCATAGAACATATTGAAGATTAACCTTCAATATCAAGGCTATCATAGAAGGTGACAACTTTTCATGTCTCTGGCTCTTGCAAAGGATCACTGCTTGATAATTTGAGCCATCTGGGATTTCCACACACTCTTCCATAGGATCAACAAAGAAAATATGGAGGTTCTCTTCCTTTTGGTCCTCCACAATTGGTAGATTATCTACTTCCAAGACATCGGCTTTGAGGACTATCTCTTCAGTATGTAGCTTGGAATTATCGTCATCTTTAACCTGAACAATAGCAAACAGTGAAATATCTTCTTCTCTAAATTTATGTTTGCTTCTGATATAAATTCAGGTTCTTTGAATGGCAGATTGATATCAATGATAGGAGAAGTTTCTTCTTGAAAAGAAGGTATATCCACAGTAGGATAGTCTTCTATTTGATTCTCTCCCTCTTCTTCATCATCTGAACTGGAGGACTCATCATATTTGTCAGTGTTGTCCTCTTGTAGCCTTGGTATGCTTAGATTCAGTGGGCTGAACTCTGTGAAGATGTTATTATATTCTTGAGTGGGGGTGTATTCAATGGTTTCTTCTTGCTCAAAAATTTCTTCATTACTCTTCTCTTCACCTTCTGAGTTGAAAGGCTGCTGATTCCCAATAAAGTGAAATATTTTTATGATGGATCGAAAAGGATGATTGCAGCTTTCAAGATGATGATGGTGAAACTCATAACACCAATCAAATGTTGGTTGCCCTGCATGATTAGTTTCTTCTTGGAAATCATCATCATCATAAGACTGATTGAAGTTTGAAAAATTATTAGAATAAACATTTTCATCAGTCAAACATATTGGGATATCAGTAGGTCCTTCTTCATTTTGATCCACAAAATAAATTTCTAAATATGTACAACAAAGTTCTCTATGTGAATGGGCAAGAGTTTTTGTTTTGTAGAAAGTTTTAGAGGCTGATTGTTTATAAATAGTCTGAAATATTTCCTTCTCTGTCAAAGGGGAAGATGTTTCCATGTTCTTTTGAACAGAAGTACAGTAGTTCTCTATCTCTTGCGAAGACTGATTTTGAGGCTGGATGTCTTCTTGAGCCTTGGCTATAAGGGATGATGAATCAATATTTGAGTTTTTAGGGATATCTTGAGGAATGTCCATTATTTCTTGGATCATCTCTTCCTCAACTGATTCATCTATGTTCTTAAAATTTTTCAATAGGAGATTAAACTCATGAATGGCCGTTAAAATATCTTCAGGATGCATCTCTTCCAAAGCTTCCTCATTATCTATAATGTGTTGGGTGATGTTTTGTGATGGATCATAATATATTGCACCCAATGATAATGATGTAGTGTTTTCTTTATAGTTCTCATAGAACACATATTCAGGGTCTCTTAAAGAAAACAAACTACTAGATCTTAAGTATTCATACCAATCCCTAGCTTTTCCTTCTAATGTTAACATGAACATTTTCATTAGGCAGTCTTCATGCCATTCAACTTTCAACCTCCATATATGTATATGAAATTTGATGAGATGTAATAGAGGGTCATCAAACTTTTCACCTTGAAAAACAGGCATGTTGTCATCCCAATTCACCTGGGGCATCTTATGTGGAAACCCAAGGATATGATCTCTACTCTTTTAGGAAGCTGTAATTTTAGCAGATTAGTGAGACTAAAACTGTAGAAGCAACATTATTTCAACCAACTTTGGGATTCTAGGATCTAGCCCTCCTGAATCCGGAGAGGGATCTCTCCAATAAGTGCAAAGATGGATTTGTATTTTAAGTTTGGGGTAATGATATTAGGCTAGTTATGAAGGCCAAGGGTTTGTTTTGTTTTTTGGATGGTTGAGCATGAATACTGCTTGAGGTGGAAAGTCCTAAGTGGAAAGAGTTTCAAAGGTGAGAAGTTGCAAGTGAATGGAAAAATTAGGCTAAAAAGATAGATATAATGTTGGTTTTTAGTCCATTGGGCTATGGAGTCATAACAGGGCTTTAATTGAACAACAACACCCAGACTGATCCAAGGGGCAAGTCATCTACATCACAAGATTATTGAGATTATAATGATGGAATGGGAAAAATAAAGTGTTGGAGAGGTGGAAACAGATAATAATTTCACAAAGGATTTATAGTCAGTCCAAACAAGAAAAGCCTCTTAAGTAACTATTTAAAACCAACCAATGGCAGGGCTAACCATTGACCTCTTGGGTAGGTTTGTATTAAAGCAGCTTAATTGACAAACAATCCAGTAATCCACATAATTACCTTCAGAAAGTGTGAAAACATATAAGAGAAGACAAAGTGTAAACTTAAGATTAGATAAAGTACTTTTAAACCTAGTCTGATTTTAGTCAACACCAAGGGAAACTTTCAAAATCTACTTTTGGAGAAAAGAAGCTAGAAATAGGGAAAACCATCACTTTTCTAGTCTAACTTTAATAGGAAAATAAGGAAAATAACTTTCAAGAACAATGTTTAAAGAAAACAGTAGGATGAGGGAACTCCAACATTCCTAACTGCTTAAACTGTATTAAATCATTCTTAAATAAACAAATTGGAGGAAAACATTGAGATAAAGCTTTTCAGCTAGAGAAGGTTACTAATATACAGCAGGTCCTAACTCTATAAATGTTGTTCTGTATCAGATAATAGTGAAAAATATGACATACATAGAAGGAAAACAATAACAAAGAAAGGAGCACTTCACCAGTGATATAGACCAGGATCCCAAGAAACAACTTGTTATTGATGTCAAACCAGTTACAGTACTTAGGTCCAATGTTTCAGTTCAGCAATCATCTTCACTATTTAGCCTAACTAATCTATCACAAATAGAGCTCCAAGGGCCAGTGAAAACTATTTAAAATCATAAAATTAAGCTCAAGTGTATATCAAAGTTCTGCAACCAACCCCCCACTCATCTTCTGCAGAAGCATATATAGAAGAATGAGGAGGTGAGATCTGATAAAAGATCTCCAATTACAATTACTACATATTTAATGGCTTCTTGGCCTTTGAGGGGCTCAATGAAGAAACTTACATGGGTGGACTCTGTATTAAATGTTTTACATAAATTTTAAGCTCGGTGGGAGCTTTCGTTGACCTTTGAGGCTCTGTGCGGCGTCAGGGTTACTCTGCAGATATCCTTTGCATTAAGTTTCATTGCAGAAGTAACTTTCTGGCTGCGCTGAGGCAAATATCTTCGTTTAATCAATAACTTTGGCCTCTGATTGAGTACTTTGAGGTACAGGTGGCATTTTAGTAGCTAGGAGGAATCAATTTTCCTCAGATGTGGCGATGGAAGCGCCCCTGTTGATCAAACCCTTAAGATCTTCTTTAAACTGTGTTTTAAATCGGGGATTAGGATTTTGATAAACATTCTTAGTCGCAATCCCCACGAAATCTGTCTTTAATCCTCTGTTCTGATGAATTTTGGTCTTTGTCACTGATACTCTCTGACCACGCCCAATTCATGGTTTTTGCTGATGTATAGGGCTGCACAGGGGCGATATGGCATCAATGCCTGAAAAAACACTGATGAAACGTGTTTTTAACACCGTGTGATGATTTTATTTGGTGAATTGAAGGCAGGAAGATCATCATCCTCTGCCTTCGAATTTTCTTCAAAAATGGTGAGAAAACCATTTAAACCCTGCAAGATACAAATAAATATTAAAAAATCCTACATATATAGGTTTATTGCTGTGGACGACACGTGGAGGAAGCATGACCATTGGATGGCATCATCCAATTGTCAGGATTGATCGGGAGAAGGTTTAGCAAAGGCAGAGGAAATGTTTAAATCAGGGTCGTTGATCGCGCAGAGATCGACGGTCGGGAGCGGAAAATGGAAAGTCAAAAACGGGAAATGTTGACTGGGTGACAGAAGTGGGTAGTGAAATATGAACCGTCGATCTGTAGATCAGATCGATGGTGGAAATTAATTGGATGTCGCGCCATAGCCCGGTTAACTGTCGGGCATCTTCGATGAGCGATAGCTGTTGATGGCCCGCCCCAGATTGGACGGTGTACAACGATATCGTGCGGGGTCCACGTCCGAATGTTAATGCGTGATGGACGGCAGTTTTATGAACAGTTCCCAGGCCATGCGTCAACCGATGAGTGGAATCGCTGGCGATCGGGAAAAAACCGCCCTCACCCAAAGGCGGTGTGATGAATACTGCGCGGTTTTTGGAATGGGTTAGTGGAATGCGGGGACCACTGGGAGATGGACTCCGCACCATCTGATATTCATATCAGATCAACGGTGTGGAACGATTTAAAATTTGAACCGACGGAAATTTAATAAAATAATAAAACTGACGATTTTTTAATATAAACCAAGGTTTAAAACTTTGGGTGGAAATAATTAGTAATAAAATGGCTTGGCGCCCGATTGCGGGGCCATGGGGCACATGGGAGATAATAATACCGGAGGCTTATGAAGAAAGGGGCTTAAGACTTAGCCCGAGGGGGCCTAAGTCTATAATGTATGAAAAAATGTGATTTTTATGGATTTCCAATGGTTTTCAAGGGAAATTGAGGGTTCCGATATAGTTTAAAAATGAGTTTTAAACTATGTAAAGAGGATTTTCATGAAAGGGAGAAAGGGAATCATGAAAATAGAGGAGTTTTATGGAGAAAAAGGGGAGAAAATGAAAGTTAGTTTTGGGAGAAGGGGTAAAGGGAAATGGCGCTTGCAACAGTATTCTGGCTTGGAAATCAACAAGATTTCTAAGTGAAACATGGGAACAGCAGTGAAGTTTGGACAGAGGAAAAGGCATGAGGCCTTCAAGAGTCTTCAAGAGCCAACACTTTTTAGTAATAAAATTTTTTCCTTGAAAGCTCAAAAATTCTTAGCCACCTTTTGATATAACAAAGTTTATAGGTGGCTAACAGTGGCTCCACTTGGGGATGGTGCCTTCTTGAAGTCATCAAGAACTTCAGACCTGCATTCTCTGGGAGGCTAACCTATGCCTGATCCATTTATGTTCTTTGGGAGCCTGATCAGTTGCCTCATCCATTGTGCTGCCTTTCTTTCTGTGGATGATGTGTTCTGAAAACATGTTAACAGCCATAAAAACAATGGATCTTCATCAATACAAGCTTCTACCTACTCAATCCTACTGATATAACATTTTTTCTTCATTAGAGTGCACTTGGATTGGCAAAATCTTTTCACAAAATTTTATTCTTTTGAAAGTAGGAAACCTAATCTATTTCTACTCCTTATTTCTCCATGGACTTAGATTAAAGAGTTGAGCCCATATGATTCTCTACCTAATGTACTGTCTATTGGGATTAAACTGTCCAATAGGCTTTATTCTCTAAATTCTACAACATAAATTGAAAAGAAATCAAGTCAGGATTAAATAGTCTAACTTGAAGCTGGTCCATGGCATAAAAGACAAACTCCACATAGACATTTATTTCGCAGAAAATTTAAAACAAAATGGAAGGCTTAAGATCTAAAAACTTGAAAACATTTCCTTCCTTTTTACAGATCTATTTTGAATTTGTTTGAGTTTTTTTTCTTTGTTCACTGGTTCAGATTTTGAGCTAATTAGAACCAGATTTACATCTTATTTGACTCAGAAAATAAAACAGATTTGAGTCATTTTCTCTTTGGAAACTTGGGTTCAGATTTTGAACATGTTTGAACCTTTAATTTCTATCCTAATATATCTACTGATAAGCCAAGATTAAACAGTTTGGAAAATCGAATTCACTAGCCTATCAGTAGAAAATTTAAAACAAAATTAGTCAAGTTTAGGTTGTTTAACTAACTAGAAGTGTGTTTTGTAGGAGTGGCATTTAAGCTTGCACACTTTCAGATTTGTTTCTCTTTTTGGTATGGGGCTATACCTTTCTTGTTTTGAAAATCTGCCCTCTTTTCTTTCTTTTCTTTCTTTTTGTATTTTTGAATCTTTGATTTTTCTTCAAAGCAGAAAACAACAACTAATCTACATGCTTAGAACTAAGCTTTATTGAAATTCCTATCTAACCTATTCTAAACATGGAGTATTTACATTTATCATATGATACAAAAATTCCAATGCAACCACCTGAGTAGTGTCAAGAAGAAGTAGAAACTCTAGCTGCTTGTCAGAGGTATCCATAGAACATATTGAAGATTAACCATCAATATCAAGGCTATCACAGAAGGTGATAAATTTTCATGTCTCTGCCTTTTGCAAAGGATCATTGCTTGATAATTTGAGCCAGTTGGGAATTCCACACACTCTTCCATAGGATCTGTTGGGGTTCCCATGTTTTGGCTAGGTTGACAGAGACCAAAAGATGAGACAACATAGAACCTCTTTGGGACCTTAGGATCTAGCCCTCCTAGGTCCAGAGAGGGATCTCTCTATATGAGTCAAAGTGTATGTCTTTGAAGCTCTAAGCTATGATTTTAGGCTAGTTATATGCACAGGGTTTGTTCGTTTTTTTGGTTGGAGGGAATCAGGAAAGAAGGTCCAATATAAGGCAAGGATGAGCAAAGAGGAAACTAGGAAAATATAGATAACTCAGGGAACATCAAAGCCATTGGGCTATGGAGTCAAGAAAGGATTTACTTGTGTTCAATGTGCAAGCTTTCGGTTGGGCTAGTCATCTAGAGCATTTGGATCTTAAATATGGTTGATGGAATGGAACATTAAGGAATGAAAGTAAGTGAAGGGGAGACAACCAATTCTGTATATAGATCAGGTCAGAGGTCATCTAACTCCAGACCTGCTTGGACAAAACCGGAGGCAAGACAAGGGATCTTAGAAAGGTTTAATGAGATGGAGAGATCCTAGTGAGGTAAAGACTGGGTTCCAGACCTCCTAATGTTCTGAACCCATCTAACTAATCCTAGCAAGAACATCTAAACATGGATTTTATTAGTTCATACCTCAAAGAGTAGGCAACGGCATCCACTACACTGGTTAAATCAATTTAAATCAACATTCAGATACACATATAAGCAGAAAACATGAAGGGCTGGGAGAGCAGCAGCATAAGGTACCTATCAAGGGTAAGTCTTATGCTAAACTTCTGATGCAAGCCTGAAGAAATATGATGAAATGAAAGCAAGTCAATCACAAATACAGAGAAAGGAAAACATCACCAGCTGTTTTAGATCAGGATCCAAAGAAACATGCTTGTCATATTAAAAACAACACCAATCAGGTACATCATAGCCCATAGCTTGAACATTCAGTCTGAATATATCAGATCTCAGCCTATCTTCCAATATTACATAGAGAACTTGTCTCAAGGAGAAAATGCTTGCGTTTCACTGATATCTCGTCAACAACCTTTACAATGTCTTCTTTCTGTGCTTTATAGCAGATGATGAATAGAAAATCAATTGAGAAGGTAGGTGAAAATTAAATGTATCATTAAACACAGAGTAGAGAAATAGGGCCGAGGCCCATTCTGTTTAAATACTGAGTATTTAATGTCCGTCACCTCTGTATGCAGGGATGATCTCCTTCAGATTTTCCTTTACTCCAGATATGACTTTTCTGCATTTTGGCGGCCATACTTTGTTGTACTTGTGGGAAATAAACAAATGGTGAATCAACTGCTGAGAAGTTTGCTTCATAAATGTCTGACTATTTCTGAACTGTAGTTAGGGTGGAAATTCTTTCGGGGACATGGGGCGTAATAAAAAATGTATGGACGCCCTGTAATTGATTGAAGAAAAACATTCTGCCGATGAATAAACCCAGATGGCACCTGTTACTGTGTTCAGGAACTTTGGATCGATCCTCGGGGTCTTCAAACTGTTGCTTTGCCTTCTAAACTTCTGATTATAGGCTCAAGATCATCATTAGGTCGCCTTAATCTTCCTTTGTCCTATACTGAAACACTTTGCTGTTCCATTTTTCTTCTGACAGGGTAGCTCGATTTTTAATGGTGATGGGAGATTTTCAGATTTTGGAATCGACCTTTTCCTTAACGCGAACCCTGCCTGCCGCTTTCTTTGACTATCTCACGGCAGTACCAGCTCTTGGAATTAATTCTGACTGCGCATCTTTGCCATGTAGAACCATGGCGGTCTTCTACCGTTGGAAACCCTGCAAAACAAAAAACCTGTGAGAAAAACCATGGACAGGGATGAAGAAGGCGGTGAGGGCGACGAGCATGGTGATGCCGACGATGAAATGGGTGGAAGAATTCGCAGTGGCACTGATAAAAATTGCTTTGATGGAGGAATGGTGAAACACGGAGCGAATACATGTAATAGACGAATGGAAACCTTTTAAAAAACACGATGAAAACGATGATATGGTGACATAAACGGGGAATGTACGGGGCGCGCACGTGGAGGTGACGTGGCGAGGTGGGGCGACGAGGAACGGTCAACGGAGGATTAAAAAATCTGGACCGTCAACCGGGACGGAGATCGACGGTCGAGAACAATAGACAGTGGACCAACAGGTACGATGATCGGGCGTTAAGCAGTGCGTAGGTTTGATGAACGATAGTCGTTAGATGAACTCCTCCAAATCTGACGGTTCCTATCCATTCCGCTAAGCGTCTTGTACCGAAGATTAATGCGCGAAATGAGGGCAGTTTCACCATCGTACTGATGCCACGCATCATCTCTTGAGTGGAATCGCTGGCCCATAGACGAATATCGCCCATCGCAAAAAAGCGGTGCGGGAGAAACCATGTGGTTTTCGAGCGGGCGCGGGGACGGGAGTGGGGACCACTAATTGGAAAGGGCTCCACGTCGTCGGATCAGCTCTTTAACAGACGACGGATATTCGTTGATTTAACTTTATATATCAAACCCGTAAAAGCACGTTTGCAAAGGTTTCTAATGATTTTTCGCGCGGAGAAAAGTTTGGAGGGGCTAAGCGCCTGGCGGGTTTAGCGTTGGTCACGGCACTGGGTCTCATGGGAAGAAAGGAGTAGGGCTAACGCGGAAGGGGGCTAAGGCCCAATATGTGAAACGTATGGATTTTATTCATTTTTAATGCAATTTGGGGCCTGTCAGGGGTAACGATAGAGCAATGAAGGGGTGCTCAGGTGGAACAAGGGTAATGGACAACATTTGAGGGGATTTTGGAGAGGTTTAGGGGGGACTTAAGGGGATAATGGAGGGATTAAAAGGAGACTTTAACACAGGGAAAATATATGTTGTGATATGGAATTTTGCAAGGATATAGGGGTAAAAGAGGGAGTAATAGGTCCCTTCGAACAATGGATCAGCAGAGAGGATTTTTACAAGGCAAAGCACCCAGAGACTTCAAGGAGAATGGGTTTTCAGGAGAAAGTCATTCCTTGATGGCTTCACAACAATCTAGCCCCCTTGTTTTCTCTGTCAAAAATTTCATAAGGGGGCTAATAGGATCAACAAAGAAAAGATGGAGTTTCTCTTCCTTTTGGTCCTCCACAATTGGTAGATTATCTACTTCCAAGACATCAGCTTTGAGGACTATCTCTTCAGTATGTAGCTTGGAAGTATCGTCATCTTTAACCTGCACAATAGCAAACAGTGAAATATTTTCTTTCTCTAAACATATGCTTGCTTCTAATATACATTCAGGTTCTTTGGATGACAGTTTGACATTAATTAAGGGAGAAGTCTCTTCTTGGGAAGATGGTATATCCATAGCAGGATAGTCTTGTATTTGTTTCTCTCCCTCTTCTTCATCATCATCTGAACTGGAGGAATCATCATATTTGGCAGTGTTGTCCTCTTGTAGCCCTGGTATGCTTGGATTCAGTGGGATGAACTCTGTGAAGAGGTTATTATATTCTTGAGTGGGGGTGTATTCAATGGTTTCCTCTTGCTCAAAAATTTCTTCACTACTCTTCTCTTCACCTTCTGAGTTGAAAGGCTGTTGATTCCCAATTAAGTGAAATTTTTTTATGATGGATCGAAAAGGATAATCGCGGCTTTCAAGCTGATGATGGTGAAACTCATAACACCAATCAAATGCTGGTTGCCCTGCATGATTAGTTTTTGCTTGGAAATCATTATCATCATAAGACTGATTGAAATTTGAAAATTTATTAGAATAAACATTTTCATCAGTCAAACATATTGGGATATCAGTAGGTCCTTCTTCATTATGATCTACAAAATAACTTTCTAAATCCATACAACAAAGTTCTCTATGTGAATGAGCAAGAGTGTTTGTTTTGTAGAAAGTTTCAGAGGCTGACTGTTTATAAATGGTCTGATCTATCTCTTTTTCTGTTAAAGGGAAGGATGTTTCTATGTTCCTTTGAATAGGAGTACATCAGTTTTCTGTCTCTTGCGAAGACTGATTTTGAGGCTGGATGTCTCCTTGAGCCTCAGCTATAAGGGATGATGAATCAATATTTGAGTTTTTAGGGATATCTTGAGGGATGTTCTTTATTTCTTGGATCATCTCTTCCTTAATTGATTCATCTATGTTCTTAAAATTTTTCAATAGGAGATTAAACTCATGAATGATTGTTAAAATATCTTCAGGATGCATCTCTTCCAAAGCTTCCTCATTATCTATAATGTGTTGAGTGATGTTTTGTGATGGATCATAATATATTTCACCCAATGATGATGATGTAGTGTTTTCTTTATAGTTCTCATAGAACACATATTCAATGTCTCTTAAAGAAAACAAACTACTAGATCTTAAGTATTCATACCAATCCCTAGCTTTTCCTTCTAATGTTAACATGAACATTTTCATTAGGCAGTATTCATGCCATTCAACTTTCAACCTCCATACATGTATATGAAATTTGATGAGATGTAATAGAGGGTCATCAAACTTTTCACCTTGAAAAACAGGCAGGTTGTCATCCCAATTCACCCGGGGCATCTTATGTGGAAACCCAGGGATATGATCTCTACTCATTGGGGCATATCTTCGTTGTATTCTTGGAATCATGTTTGTAAATCCAGAAAGAGGTCACTGTGTCTGGTCAATCAGTTCAGGGTCTTCTACCAGCGGAGTCATTTGGTCTTCTCCGGGGATTTTCGCAGTGGTGAGTCACTGTGTGGAAGTTTTTAATGCTCTTTTGGAGGTAAAAGGTTTTATGGTCCACCACCATGTTTATTTAATTCCAATCTGGAATTATTTTTTTATTTTTCTCTCGAGTTATTTTTCGCCTGTATGGTTTTTAAGAATAAATCCCAACTCGTTTCAAAACTTTCCACGCTTAAGAGACAACACAACAAATTTTTATGGCTAAGCCAATGGATTTTTCGAGGTTAGAGAAGTCAAGAGATTCTCATTCTGCACCTAGTTCACATCGATTCAAACAAGTTTTATCATGATTACCATTTCTTGGTAGTTCTTGAAATGACTGATTTTTACTCACAAGTTTTATGAAGTGTTTAAGGGAACCTAAGGTGAAAAATTCAACTGAAGTCCTAGTGGAGTCGTCAGAAATGTTAGGAAGCTGTAATTTTAATAGATTGGTGAGACTAAAACTGCAGAAGCAACATTATTTCAACCAACTTTGGGATTCTAGGATCTAGCCCTCCTGAATACGGAGAGGGATCTCTCCAATAAGTGCAAAGATGGATTTGTCTTTGAAGTTTGGGGTAATGATATTAGGCTAGTTATGAAGGCCAAGGGTTTGTTTTGTTTTTTGGATGGTTGAGCATGAATATTGCTTGAGGTGGAAATTCCTAAGTGCAAAGAGTTTCAAAGGTGAGAAGTTTCAAGTTAATGGAACAATTAGGCTAAAAATATAGATATAACGCTAGTTTTTAGTCCATTGGGCTAGGGAGTCATAACAGGGATTTAATTGAACAACAACACCAAGAGTGATCCAAGGGGAAAGTCATCTACATCACAAGATTATTGAGATTATAATGATGGAATGGGAACAATAAAGTGTTGGAGAGGTGGAAACTGATAATAATTTCCCAAAGGATTTATAGTCAGTCCAAACAAGAATATCCTCTTAAGTAACTATTTAAAACCAACCAATGGCAGGGCTGACCATTGACCTCTTGGGCAGGTTTGTATTAAAGCAGCTTAATTGACAAACAATCCAGTAATCCACATAATTACCTTCAGAAAGTGTGAAAATATATAAGAGAAGACAAAGTGTAAACTTAAGATCAAATAAAGTACTTTTAAACCTAGTCTGCTTTCAGTCAACACCAAGGGAAACTTTCAGAATCTGCTTTTGGAGAAAAGAAGCTAGAAACACGGCAAACCATCACTTTTCTAGTCTAACTTTAATAGTAAAATAAGGAAAATAACTTTCAAGAACAATGTTTAAAGAAAACAATAGGACGAGGGAACTCCAGCATTCCTAACTACTTAAACTGTATTAAATCATTCTTAAATAAACAAATTGGAGGAAAACATTGAGATAAATCTTTTCAGTCAGAGAAGGTTATTGATATACAGCAGGTCCTAACTCTATAAATGTTGTTCTTTATCAGAGAATAGTGAACAATATTACATACATAGAAGGACAACAATAACAAAGAATGGAGCACTTCACCAGTGATATAGACCAGGATCCCAAGAAACAACTTGTTATTTATGTCAAACTAGTTACAGTACTTAGGTCCAATGTTTCAGTTCAACAATCATCTTCACTATTCAACCTAACTAATCTATCACAAGAAGAGCTCCAAGGGCCAGTGAACACTATTTACAATCAGAAAATTAAGCTCAAGTGTATATCAAAGTTCTGCAACCAACCCCTCACTCATCTTCTACAGAAGTATATATAGAATAATGAGGAGGTGAGATTTGATAAAAGATATCCAATTACAATTAATACAGATTTAATGGCTTCTTGGCCTTTGAGGGGCTCAATGAAGAAAATTACATGGGTGGACTCTGTATTAAATGTTTTACATAAATTTTAAGCTCGGTGGGAGCTTTTGTTGACCTTTGAGGCTCTGTGTGGCGTCGGGGTTACTCTGCAGATATCCTTTGCATTAAGTTTCCTTGCAGAAGTAACTTTCTGACTACGTTGAGGAAAATATCTTCATTTAATCAATAACTTCAGCCTATGATTGAGTACTTTGAGGTACAGGTGGCATTTCAGTAGCTGGGAGGAATCAATTTTCCTCAGATGTGGCGGTGGAAGCACTCTTGTTGATAAAACCCTTAAGATCTTCTTTAAACTGTGTTTTAAATCGGGGATTAGGCTTTTGATAAACATTCTTAGTCGTAATCCCCACAAAATCTGTCTTTGATCCTCCGTTATGATAAATTTTGGTCTTCGTCATTGATACTCTCTGACCGTGCCCGATTCATGGTTTTTGCTGATGTATAGGGCTGCGCAAGGGTGATATGGCATCAATGCTTGAAAAAACACTGATGAATCGTGTTTTCAACACCCTGTGATGATTTTATTTGGTGAATTGAAGGTAGGAATATCATCATCCTCTGCCTTCGAATTTTCTTCAAAAATGGCGAGAAAACCATTTAAACCCTGCAAAATACAAAAAAATATTAAAAAATCCTACATATATAGGTTTATTGCTATGGAGGACATGTGGAGGAAGCGTGGCCGTTGGATGGCATCATCCAATGGTTGGGATTTATCAGGAGAAGTTGTAATGAAGGCGAAAGAAATGTTTAAATTAGGGCCTTCGATCACGCAAAGATCGACGGTCGGGAGCGGAAAATGGAAAGTCAAAAACGGGAAATGTTGACTGGGCGACGGAAGTGGGCGGTGAAATATGAACCGTCGATATGCAGATCAGATCGACAGTAGAAATTAATTGGATGCGACACCGTAGCCCAGTTAACTGTCGGGCATCTTCGGTGAGCGATAGCCGTAGGATGGCATGCCCCAGATCGGACGGTGTACAGCGATATTGCGCAGGGTCCATGTTCAAACGTTAATGCGTGATGGATGAAAATTTTATGAACAGTGCCCAAGCCACGCGTCAATCGATGAGTGGAATCGATGGCGATCAGGGAAAAGCCGCCTTCGCCCAAATGCGGTGCGATGAATATCGCACAGTTTTTGGAATGGGTTAGTGGAATGCGGTGACCACCAGGAGACGAACTCTGCACTGTTCGATTTAAAATTTGAACTGGTGGAAATTTAATAAAATAATAAAATCGACGATTTTTTAATATAAACCAAGGTTTAAAACTTTGGGCGGAAATAATTAATAATAAAATGGCTTGGCACCCGATTGTGGGGCCGTGGGGCACGTGGGAGATAATAAGATCAGAGACTTATGAAGAGAGGGGCTTAAGACTTAGGCCGAGGGGGCCTAAGTCTATAATGTATGAAAAAATGAGATTTTTATGGATTTCCAATGGCTTTCAAGGGAAATTGAGGGTTCCGATATAGTTTAAAAATGAGTTTTAAACCATTTAAAGAGGATTTTCATGAAATGGAGAAAGGGAATCATGAAAATAGAGGAGTTTATGGAGAAAAAGGGGAGCAAATGAAAGTTAGTTTTGGGAGAAGGGGAAAAGTGAAATGGCACTTGCAGCAGTATTTTGGCTTGGAAATCAGCAAGATTTCTAAGTGAAAGATGGGAATAGCAGTGAAGTTTGGACAAAGGAAAAGGCATGAGGCCTTCAAGAGTATTCAAGAGCCAGCATTTTTTAGTAATAAAATTTGTTCCTTGAAGGCTCAAAAAGTCTTAGCCACCTTTTGATATAACAAAGTTTATAGGTGGCTAACATACTCATTGGGGCATATCTTCGTTGTATTCTTGGAATCATTTTTGTAAATCAAGAAATAGGTCATTGTGTCTGGTCAATCAGTTCAAGGTCTTCTACCAGTGGAGTCATTTGGTCTTCTAGGAGTTTCAGAGTGTGGAGTCGCCAGGTGGAATATTTTTAGCTCCTAAGGAGGTAAAAATTTTAATGGTGCACCACCATATACCAATCTAAAGAGATCATGGGTACTCCGAGTCTTAACATTATTTAAAATGAAAAAGACTCGAAATCCTCAGTGGAGTCACTAGAAATGTTAGTTGCTGGTGGCTCAGCTCTCAAACAGGACAATTTTCATAAAACCAGGGGTTATCTAGAGCTTTAAGATGTTTTTGAAATTTTGTTAACTCATAAATCCCCAGCGGAGTCGCCAGAAATGTTAGAAATCTGTAATTTTAGCAAATTGGTAAGACTAAAACTATAGAAGCATCATTATTTCAACCACTTTGGGATTCTAGGATCTAGCCCTCCTGAATCCGGAGAGGGATCTCTCCAATAAGTGAAAATATGGATTTGTCTTTGAAGTTTGGGGTAATAATGTTTGGCTAGTTATGAAGGCCAAGGGTTTGTTTTGTTTTTGGATGGTTGAGCATGATTACTGTTTGAGGTGGAAAGTCCCAAATGAAAAGAGTTTCAAAGGTGAGAAGTTGCAAGCAAAGAGAGTAAGCTTCGGCCAAAAAGATAGATAATTGCAGGTTTTAGTCCATTGGAACTCTTGAAGTCATAATAGGGTTTAATTGGAACAATGAAGGCAGAAATGGTCTATGGAAAATCTGTCTATGTCTAAGGATCTCTTTAAAGTTTGATTTGTGGAATGTAAAATGATACAATAAGAAAGCATAATAAATAGATGCGAGAACAACGAAACATTTAAGAATGCAGTAGTACTTTTAAACTAGCCAACTTTTGACATACACTTAAGAAAAACATGAAAGTAAACTAGGATTTGGTAAGTACTTTTAAACTAGCCAGCCTTTGATACACTTTCAATAGAAAACATTTTAAAACAAATGGAAACTTGAAGGCAACTGTTGGAGTAGAAACTCGCGGGCCAGGCTCACCACAAATCCTCTCCTAGCTCTGCTTTACTTGGTTACTTTCAAGACAAACACAAAGATAACACAGAATGGCCTAGGAATCACGGTAAAAGTATGGAAATCTAGCCGATTCTACATGGTTACCGAAACAGTGGAACTGACTTGACAGAATAAAAACGGGACCAAGAATTTTTATCGATCACCTCAGTTCATCTTCACTAAACATATACTGAAAATAAAATTTAAGAATAATCATTCAACTAAGGCAATAAAAGGAGGGAACTCCAGCATTCCTATGCTTAAAATGATTTAAATCATTCCTAAATAACACATATTGGAAGAAAACATATATATAAATATTTTCAGTCAGAGAAGGTTACTGATGTATAGTAGGTCCTAACCCTATGCATGTTGTTATTTTATAAGAGAAAATGGAACACAGTGAAAATAGAAACAAAATGACAAGTTACAATAATAAAAACATCACCGTCAACATAGACCAGGATCCCATAAATCAGCTTGTATTGATGCTCCAAACCAGTTACATCTTTAAGTCCAGTGCTTTAGTTTAGCAACCATCTACACATCTCAGCCTAACCTATCTATCACAAGCAGAGCTCCAAGAGCCAGTGAACACTATTTACAATCAGAAATTTAAGCTCAGGTGTATATCAAATTTCTGCAACCAACCCCTCACTCATCTTTCGCAAAAGTATATATAGAAGAATGAGGAGGTGAGATCTAAGAAAAGATCTCCAATTACAATTAATACAGAATTAATGGCTTCTTGGCCTTTGAGGGGATTAATGAAGAAAATTACATGGGTGCACTCTGTATTAAATGTTTTACATAAATTTTAAGCTCGGTGGGAGCTTTTGTTGACCTTTGAGGCTCTATGTGGCATCGAAGTAACTCTGCAGATGTTTGTCATTAATTTCCTTGGCGGAGTTTCCTCTTTGGCTGCGTTTTGAGACAAATATCTGATCCTAATCAATAAATTCAGCCTCTAATTGAATACTTTGAGGTACACGTGGCATTTTAGTAGCTGGAAGGAATCAATTTGCCTCAGATGTGGCAGTGGAAGCACTCCTGTTGATAAAACACTTAAGATATTCTTTAAATTGTGTTTTAAATTGGGGATTAGGCTTTTGATAAACATTCTTAGCCGTGATCCCCAGAAATATGTCTTTCATCCTCTGTCCTGGTTCTTTTTTATCTTCGTCACTGATACTCTCTGACTATGCCCGATTCATGGTTTTTCTGATATACAGGGTTGCGCAGGGTTATGTAGCATCAATGCTTCATGAACGATTGATGAAAACATGGTTTTAACACCGTGTGATGATTTTCTTTGGTGAATCAAAGGCAGGAGGATCGTCACACTCTACTTTCGAATTTTCTTCAAAAATGGCGAGAAAACCATTTAAACCCTGAAGAATACAGACAAATATTAAAAAATCCTGCATATATAGGTTTACTGCTACAGAGGACGAGTGGGGGAAGCGTGGCCATTGGATGGCATCATCCAACGGTCAGAATTGATCGGGATAAGTCATGGAGAAGGTGGAAGATTTGTTTCAATAAGAGTCGTCGATCGCACAGAGATCGAAGGTTGGGAGCAGAAAAGGAGAGTCAAAGTGGAAAATTTTTGACTGGGTGATGAATCAGGGCGATGGAATATGGGTCGTCGATCTGCAGATTAGATCGACAGCGAAGATCTATTGAATGCCACGCCGTAGCCCGGTTAACTATCGGGCATCTTCGGCGAGCGATATCCGTCGGATGGGCGGCCTCAGATCAGATGGCGCACATCAATATTGCGCGGGGTCCACTTCTGAACTTTAACGCATGATGGATGGCAGTTTTATGAACAATGCGCAGGACACGCGTCGGCCAGCGTATGGAATCGCTGCTGATCGGGAAAAAACCACCCTCGCCCAAAGGCGGTGCGATGGATACCACGCAGTTTTTGGAATGGTGAGTGGAATGCGGGGACCACCGGGGAGATGGACTCCACTCCATCGATCTTTAGATCAGATCGATGGTGCGGAACGATTTAAAATTGGAACCGGCAGAAATTTTATAAAATAATAAAGCCAACGATTTTTTTAATATAAACCAAGGTTTAAAATATTATTTACGAAGCGGATTGGCTCTCGACTGTGGGACCTTTGGGTGTATGGAGGATAATACGACCGGGGTTTATGAAGGAAGGGGCTTAATTCCACAATGTATGAAAAATGTGATTTTTATGGATTCCCAATGGTTTTCAAGGGAAATTGAGGGTTCCGATATAGTTTAAAAATGAGTTTTAGACTATGTAAAGACGATTTTCACGAAAGGGAGAAAAGGAATCATGAAAATAGAGGAGTTTTATGGAGAAAAGGGGAGCAAATGAAAGTTAGTTTTGGGAGAAGGGGAAAAGGGAAATGGTGCTTGCAACAGTATTTTGGCTTGGAAATCAGCAGGATTTCTGAGTTCTGAAGGGAAATAGCAGTGAAGTTTTGGACAGAGGAAAGGCATGAGGCCTTCAAGAGTCTTCAAGAGCCAACACTTTTTAGTAATAAAATTTGTTCCTTGAAGGCTCAAAAAGTATTAGCCACCTTTTGATATAACAAATTTTATAGGTGGCTAACACATACTTTCAGTATTACTAATTTTTGGGTATGGGGCTATACCTTGTTTTGAATATGTCCTCTTTTCCATTCTTTTCCATGTTTTCGTGTTTTTCTCTTTATGGCCTTTTCTTCAAACAATGGTATGTACAATGAGTGAAAAACTATAGCTAAGGATGTTTACAGCAATGGTGTTTTAGCATCCTGTCTTTAAAAGGATCTCCTAACATTTTTTGTCCATTCAGCTCTTTTAAATAGAAAACATAGTTACCTTTATTTGACAACATGGTATAAATATTATTCCAAGAGTTTTCAGAAAACCCATGATCCCCGTGGTGCTTCTTCTTTTACCTTTTCTTCTCAAATATGTTTGTGTCAAAGATCTTCTTTAAGTAGGCAAGGTATTCTTTATCATCTTTAAAACAAATGATGAAGTCACCCATGTACACCATAGTGGAGAAATTTAAAATTTCAGGCATAGTTTTTTGGAAGGTATCCCCAACACTTTCTAGCCTAGGAAGTATTTGTTTAAGCATGCAACTATCCCAAGGAAACTTGAAAAAATATTTGAACTGATTGATCTTAAGTGGTATCATCTGATGGTAACCTTAAAAACTATTATGCAATGATATTTGGTTAGAAACACCTACCCTTTGTAAAGTATGATCTTTCTTGGTAAAAAGCTATTTTTTCTTTAGGAAGGGTTGATCTAGGTACCTAAAGTCTATACACAGCCTATGCCCTTTTTCTTTCTTTCCAAGTATCTTCAATTGCTCAAGGTTTTCATGATTATTTTTGAAAGGAGGGCTTTTTAGCACAATGTTTGTGTTACAAGTGTTTAGATTAGCCTACCTACACACATAGGTATTTTGAAATTTTTTGCATAGCCTTGTATTTCTTTGTTTTGTGTGTAGCGATAAAATTCTAGAAAACTTAATCATTTCAGGCCTCTTAAGGTTACCCATGCTATCTTTCTCTATATCATCTTTAGCAAAGACTTCTTTGGGATCTATAGCAATACTTGTGAAAATTGAAAATTTTTCTTCAAAGGAAAGTCTCTTGGATGATGAAGCATCTAGGTAAGGCAAAAACATAAGGCTATCTTGCTCCAAATTCCCAAATATTTTTGTTTTGTGAGGGTACTTCATTTTTTCTAGATTAGAAAAAGGAGGAAGTTGTATTTTTGTAGTTTTTCCTTATGTTGAAAAATCTGATTCATATTCTAAACTGAATTTTGTTTCTAAAATTTCATTTTTAATTTGCAAAAAATCAAATTCAGTTTTATCATCATGTAGTGTTTCAGGATCGTGATAGTTTTGACTGTCAAACTCATCATAGAGAGACTGGTTTGGATTTTGTGGTGTGCCTAGATCTTTGTGATCTTCATTCACTTGTTCATCAAGGTCATTTTCATTATACAAGATGAATGAGTCCAAGTCTAAATGAATGGAATAGATCAGGGTGTTGTTGGGTCTATCTAGGCTACTTACCATATACTTCATGTGAGATTCCCGGTAGAGTCTCCTTTTTTGGTTAAAAATCAAGATAGTAGCATAAGACATGTCAAGTTGTAGGTTCCCCAAAAGCTTGGCTCCCCAAGATCGGGAAAAAATCATGCCATATTTGGGGGGAATGTCAACCACTACTATTTCCATGACCAGGCTCTTAGCAGGGATTTGTGTCAGATTGACACATAAATCCTTGATTAGGCCCAAGCACTTAACCTTGCTTGAATTGAAGGAATAAAAATATTTGTAGGGCCTGGTTATTTCTAGGCCTAATCTTTCCATCACTACCTTTGGCATGAGGTTGTGAGAGGCACCAGAGTCTAGCATGGCATTATGAAGGATTTTGTCATGTATGTTTAGGCTAACATAGAATGGGGAAATGGATCCTTCTTGGTATTTTCCATCTACTTCGGGTCCAAACAACAACTTTGGTTTATCATCTATCAAATTCAGAGTATTGGTATCATTTCCTATGTTCAAAACTTTCAAAACCTGGGAGCGGTACATATCCCAAGCTACCAGTTCAGTGAGAGGGATGGTTATTTTTATTTTAGCGATCTCTCCTTCAAAACTGAAAGATACTTGGGTTTTAGACATATTTATATCAGTTTTATCAGCCATAAATTTTTCTACATTTTTAATTTTCTAATTCTGCTTCGAGGCTTTGGTTAACAAAGTTTTCTTAGGGCCAATAGTATAGGTACCAGGGTAGCTTGTGTCAACACTTGGTTGGCTATTTTTATCCTTGTTAGGATCATTTTTCTTAGCGATGGTATTGTTATTGTTTGTTGTTCTTTTAAGAATGTTTTTGGGGGTTTTCTTAGCAGCAGTGTCTGAGTTGTTTTTCCTAGAGTTTTCTTGGTTTTTATTACTCCTAAGATCATATTTCCTATTGACTTCCATTATGGAGTTTTTTAATCCCAATTCATGGTCTTCAAAATCTTCATAACTTGTTTCATCTTGGTTTGAGGAGAAAAAACCTTATTCTTCTCCTGTGAGGAAAAAATCACCCTCGTTATCAGAGCCCATTAAGTTTAGATGATTTTCATCTGGTTGTTCAATACCTCCCCTCATCAACATAGTTATCTTGGAAGGGTGGTCTGATTTGTTGATCACTTTCCCTTGGCCTGGTTTGGGGTGGGTCTCTTCTAAAGTTTTGATTCTGGTTTCTGTTTTGGGGATTTGGTTGGTTGTCCCTAGGGGGTGTTCTTTCGTTTATGCTTATTCTATCCATCATTCCTTCCATGGTCCTAAGAAGGTTGTCAATCTTGGAATCAGATGAGGAGGTGGAGGGCATGGTGTCATCTTTGTAGGTTACCCTCCTTTTTTATCTTAGCTGAGCTATTTTTTCAATTAAGTTTGCCTCTACACTTATAACTCCCTTTTTCATGTCTTCTAAAGTTAGGGGCTCTCTTTCTCTCAGCTGATAGGCCATCTCAGGGTCAAAACCTTCCAGGAATTTAGCTAAGGCTAGGCCTAATGGGGGTTTCACGTTTGGCGGTAGTACGTTGTAAACACTATTGAACCTAGTGCAATAGTCTTGGACACTTTCCCTTGTGTTTCTTTTCATATTTCTATATTCCGAGAGGATCTAAAGAGGGTTTTTCTTGATTTCCCATTTGTTTATGAAAGTTTGGTAAAGGGAAGGGAGATCATGTATGCTATTGGGATTTAAGCTTTTGAACCATTTCTTCACTTATCCTCCTAGGCTTTGGGCAAACATCCTCATCTCCATGGTTTCCTCCTCTAATTCCATGTATTCAAAAGCATCATTCATTCTATCTATATGCTGTTGGGAAGTGGTGGATTCAACCCTGGTGAAGTGTGGGATTCTGGATTGGTAATGATTTGGCAAAGGTACCAATGGTTGTGGTAACACAAGGGGTGCATACTATGCTGCCATGATAGGAGCTAATGGTGGATTTACAAGCGAAGGATTTGTGATAGGAGATGGAGTGGCTTGAATAGTGGAGGTGTGAATGGGTGTGGTGAAAGTACTTGGACTAGTAAACTGATTCTGAGTAGACTTGGGGTGAAAAGAGAAAAAGTGGTGGAGAAGTTGGAAATCAGGTGGTGTGGAAGGAGAAAATTCTCTGATAGGACTCTGCTGCAAGTCTATGGGCTCAAGATCGATATGGTCGATTCTACTTTGTGACTTGGTTCTGAAAAGGTTTTTAGTATGGTGCAAGTCAAATTGGGGATCTTGTAAGGCTGTAAGATGTTCAGATACAGAGCTTACTTTATGAATGGTCTTATTAGTAGCTAAGTTTCCAGTTTTAGAAGTTTTCTACAAAATCATTTCTGGATTAACAACTATAGTAGGAGGGTTTGGGTCTGGATGAGATCTGGTACTGATTCTTCACGAAGCCAGATTTCAAACTCAAAATTTAGAGAGGCTGAAAGTTTTTAAACTCTTTCGAAAAGTTTACCTCTTTTATGTTTGTTAAATTCACATAGTGTGTGACTATGATTTTAGACTTCCCAGGGTTGATTTGGCACAATCCTCTAGGACTCTATGGACCCTAGTAAAGTCGGAAGGCCTACTGGAGGCTAGTGGAGTTGCTAGGTGGATATTTTTAGTTTTTTTGAAGATAACTGTCTATGGTCCACCACCAATACTGATAAAAATCCAATCTATAAATGTTTTGGGGTTTTCTAAGTTTCTATATGCAGCCCTTAAGGTATGTAAGAGTGTCCTATAACTGAGTCATTATTCTGCTAGGATGGTGAAAAATCTAGATTCTAATCTTAGGTTATCAGTTAAGTTCTCTATGATTTGACGAAGGTTTCTAAAGTCATAAGGGATACTTAGATTGTCACTGAAATCATAGGTTGCATCATGATCACCATTTTGTTAGTGATAGTGATGAGGTAGCTATAAAAAATAGGATACTGTTTGATGGAGGGATTCTGGAGTTCTAAGGGGTATTTACATTGGTATGAACTCAGAATGTCCCGCCATGATCGCCATTATGTTAGTGTCCCGTGATTTTGTAGATTGGTAAACCAAATGACAGGGTAACATCAGACCAGTATTTGGAGTCCTAGGACCTATCCTTCCTAGAATTAGAGAGGGCTCTCTCTATTATGCACGAAGGATGTGAACTTGTTTGCTTTAGATGATTGATTTTAGGCTAATTGTTAAGTGTCGGTTTGTTGATGTTTTGGTTGGGGTAAGATGACTAAGTAGGATAGGTGAAGTGAGAGGTTTATCAAATCAATTGGAAAATGGAGTCTATGAATTTATTGATATCTCGATAGTGAATTTGGGTACATCACAGGGAAAATCTAGTGTAGTCAATGGATCGTTAAGTTTATGTGTGAGGTGAGATGGACATTAAGTTTTGGAACCAAGGTAGGGAAAAGGGCAGTTAAGAATCCTTTGTCAAATACATATGAACAGAGAGGTCTTAAATATTGATAAGAAAAATATACTAATCATGAGATAGGGCACACCATTTACTCAGCGAAAATACTTTTAAACATATAAACATCCAACATAAACAATCTAGTGTAACAAGGAAGCAAGAGAACTTATCTAACTTAAATGATTCTACTTTCAAGATTTGAAAACATATAAGAGAAAAATAGCATCAATAAATGCAGAGGGAATGCCTAAAAATCATTCATTAAACTATAAAGAACTTAGAGACAAATTGATAAGCATATTCAAAGGGCAAGATCGAAACAAGACCTCTTTGACTTAACCTAACAATCAATACATCAAAGAAAGATTCCAAGACAGAGTTTAGATAGCCTTAAACAAGAAGGGCTTACCATGAATCATGTTTATAAAATAGCATATTAATATAATAATGAAATATAAAAGCTTAGGTGGGCCTAAGGAGAAATGAAGAATTCTTTAAGCTAACCCAACAAAAGAAAACATGAAAACAATAGCTAACAGGAGGACTCAGGGGCCTTAAGTAACATTTCTCATCCTATACTTTTCTGAGCTATTGAAAAATAGAAATATGGACATATGGAAAGAAAGAAAAAAATGAAAATATGAAAGGTACATCACCATTAATTAAACTCAGGGATCTTGCAAGAAAGCCTTCATCACCATCAATCAAGGAAATCCATCCACAAGTTCCACAACACTAAATTGTTCTTCAACTTTCAAAGGCCATGTATTGCTATTAACACATCAAGTTCCCAAATGCTTACAATTAATCCTTATGCCTTATATAACAAGAAAGGAAGAGAAAAACCAAAGAGGGTATCTAGAAGCCTATTTCCCAACAAGAAATGTCCTAACTTGTCCTTGAGGCCTTGCAAGGCCCAAGGCACAAAAATATCTAACAAATATATTTTCCAGCCATATATAGAAATTAAATTGAATTTTAGGCCCTAAAAAGAATATAAAAACATGCCAAACACACATTCTTCCCTGTCATCTATAGGATCACAGCACACTGTGTCAAAAATTGAAATTATGCCAGGAGCGCAGCACAGAAATAGGCCTTTTTGCAGCAATGTTTTGGAGGCCTTCCCGATGTCGAAAAAGGCTCCGTGATGGCTAGTTGGAAAGCCATTGAAGTATAATTCTAGATATACCTTTAATTATTCAATATAACCTCTAAAATTTGTCCAAAAGTGAAAATTCCATGACTGCCAGGAGCACAACACATGCTCAGAAAAGTGGGTAGAAAGGTGAACAATTGAGTGTTTTTTACCCTTTTGGGGGGTCAAAACAACTCCAACTGAGCTGAAATTTGGTGAGCATACTCCTCTAAAGATGGGGAATACAAAAATGTAAACCTCTCCTCCCAAATATGGCCTGGGAAAAAGCACAACACAGGGTGTGCTATGCTCCTAGCCTCAAAATTTGCAAAAAGCAAAAAGTTGTTCAATTTCTCTCAAATTGGGTAGGGTACCTCATGGGTCCCTGGAGACCTATAAAGAATCTTGGGCCAAAATACTAAGCCTAGCTTGGTATTTTTCATATTTTGGTTCCGGGCCCTCATTTTGGGCACTTTTTTTTTTTTCCTTGCAAAGTGGTTTCTTCGTTTATAGTGCCCAGTCATTCTCCTTTTCAAGTTCAAATCTTTGTTGGCTTTCTCCAGTTTGGCCTCAAGACGTATGTTGGCCCTTTCAAGCCATGATTCCCCGTTATGCTCAATTTGCATGGCAAGGAGTTCAGTGAGGGGAAATTATTGTGCTTGGGCTGATTCTTTCTCCCTCTCTCATGCCAAAGCCTTTCTTAAACCCATAGTTCTAGGCATGCTTCTAGATTGACCCTCCTCATCCTAACTTTCTTCATAGGCGCCCATGTACTCCTCCAAGTTCACCTATGCTCTTTGAGCCTATTTCCAGTATTTGAGCGCCCTTGCTTCATAGATGGCCTGCTGGCCACTCATTTATTTGTTCTGCATCTGCAAGAAGTGAATGACATCCTTAGCTCTCTCTAATTCATCTTCCAAATCCCTGATATGTGCATTCATGTCTTATAGAAGGGAGTTTTCAATTCTTGTTTTATTTTCCTCATCACTGTCTATGTGGATGAGTTCAAATTCTCTTTCCTCCTCATGGTTGTCTACTTCCTCCTTAATTTGTTGTTTACCTTTTTCAATCATTTGAGTTGAGGAGGATGGCATGGCCCCTTACCCTGTGGAGGCAAAAAACACATGCCTCTCTCCTCTTTGAAAGGTAATGGGGAAAGGTGAAAAAAGTTTAACTTGGAAGCCTTGATCATTAGTGGCGTTAGGACTGATTTTCTCCTTATGGATGATCTCTGTGTGTGCATCTTTTTCACCTTACTCTTGACTTCCCTTTTGATAAGAATTCTCACTATTTCTTATTCCATCACCACTGTCAAGACCCCTAGGACTATCATCCTCTATTTTTGCAATGCTATAGGTGTATTTATCACTGCTTCATACATCTTCATCTCCATAACTATCCTCTTCTTTACCATTTGACCTACTGTGTTCACTGTCAAACTCAGCCTTTATGTCACTATTTGTACTCTTTGTAGGGACACTGTCTTTCACACCCTTATTAGTCTTTCCCTTACTGTGATGGTCATTTTATTCTTCACTAGGTGATTTATCTTGGCTGATTCCTTCTTCATTTTCTGGTTCATTACCTTCATTATTAGGCTCATGATCTTCATTTTTTTTCCCACTGAAATCACTTTCCAACTCTGTTTCTTGGCTACCTTTTCCATCTTTTCTAATGTGATCTTTGTCTTCTTTATTGCTGGCATATGCCTCAGCTCCAATGCCCTTTGCATTTTCATTTCACTTCATTCATCATTTACTTCTTCTCCTTGACTGTCATTTGTTTTTTGATGGTAAATAGGCTTACTTTTTCCCTCTTTTTCTAGCTCAATGTTTTCCTCTTGACAAGCTGCCTCTGTGCCTATATCCTTGGAGTCATCTTATTCATCATTACACCCACTTTTTTGGTATTTTTTCTCATCATTGGGCTTACTACTTTCATCTATGTTTTATTCTTCATCAATAATCTCTTCATTTTCACTGCCTTTATCACTTTCTTTAGGATTTCACTTCCTTCTCTAAATCCAAGCTTCAATTTTATTTATAATCCTACCTTTAGAAAAATAGGAATAATTAGGGAAAAAATCAAATACCTCTCAAATTATCTCCACAGTTGAAGAAATTGGCTCAAACACCTTGTGGGCAGGTCGGGCGCCTCTTAAACAAAAATTCGTGCAGCTCCTGAAGAGGCTGCAGGCTCTTGGCAGGAGCGCAGCACACTTATTCTCGAGCGGTCCTGAACGCAGTGTCAGGTCACCCTTGAATAGGTCTGAGTGCACCTCCTGCACACTGGGCAGCTCCTGCACGAATCTGTATGCACCTCCTACACGAGAATGCGTGCAACTCCTAAACGTTGGGCAGCTCCTGCACGAGACTATGTGCAGCTCTGAATGAGTCGGGTCACCTTGTGAACATGTATGCATGCACCTCTTGCACGCTGGGAAACTCTTGCATGAGACTGTGTGCACCTCCTGCACGTTGGGTAGCTCTTGCACGAGACTGCATGCAACTCCTGGATGAGTCGGGTCACCTAGTGAACATGTTTGTGCAGCCTTGAACGAAACTTCTTGCAACCTTTGGGCAGCCTGAAATAGGTTTTCGTGCCACCCCTCTGAACACAAAGTCATGCAACTCAGGCGGAGGATGCACGATATACCCTTTTACAAGTGCACAACGAAGGGGCTGGGTCACCTTTAAACGGTGTCGATCGTGCAACTCCGGCGGAGGCTACTCAAGGAGTTTTCTACATGCGCGCAGCGCCTCTGCATAGGAACGTAGCGCCGAATAGAAAAAAGCACAGGGAAACGGTACAAGAGAGTAGTTTAGCTGCTTAGGAGCGCAGCGCAATAATTTCTTCGCCCAAGAACTCTACTAGAAACCCTTTTTTTCAGCACTTGGAGCCCTCTTTTCGCTCACTTTTGCATAGGAAAATGATTTAAATGATGATTTTGTCCCTTATACCCTTTTGAAAATATTTGAAAATAAAACCTACTTTCCTAAGGTTATTATTGACCTTTTTCTTTTTGCTAATACTCTCTTTTCCCTTCTGCAGGTGTTGTTTTTAAACAAAAAAGTGACCTTTGTGGGGACCCTTTCTTAAAGATGATTTCATCCTTTCTTTGGCCACTGGTTTGTTAGAATCGTGAAGAATTTTCTTGTACGACAACCCTAGCCCTTTTTTGGTCCATTTTTGCTTGCTAGTGGTATCATAAAAGCATTGTTCTTGATCTTTGAACTTCCTTTCGAGTTTGGCAATTTTACAACCTCAACAGTAGCACCCAGGCTATCTTTTTTGGTTATTTTGTAAATCTATGGTTGTGCCTGAGGACCTCAAGAAGCCTTCACACTGATACTCTTTTTAAATCAGACCTTTGCTGTAGTGAAACGATGCTATGGTAACAAACCTTAAATATTACTCCCTGACATCATCTTCTAATCTCTGTGTGTAGTCACCGAGGAGGCTTCCCATTCCGTCTTTTTGTTTATTGATTTCTTTGATTGGTGTATAGTTGTGTTGATGTGCCACTGTCTTAAGGACCTCATGTATGGACTTTTAGATGGGCAGAACCTTACGACAATTTGTTACGAGATCAAGATCCTCCTTGTGAACTTAGGCCTTTTGTATCCTTTCTCATGACGTGGAATGTCATTTATGGGTTTAGGCCTCTTACTTTGCATCTGAGCTACTGTTGACCATTATAAAGCATTCCTACAAAAATTATTGAACATGGGTGAACTATATTTATGCAAACTTAATGATTTTTCAAGGAGATACCTCTGAAGGCTTTTGATGTCTTTGGACAATGATAAGTTTCACCCTTGTTTTTACTTGACTTCACCTTTGAATATCTGTAGAAATAGTGGATTTAGAACCATGACAATGCATAACCTAATAGACTCTATATGAATTTTTGGGATGCCCTTTGGAATAGGTTTTTGACTGAAAATCTTGAATAAGGGTTTGGAGGTGAAGACAGGGTTTAGACACACTTTTATGCACTACCATCCTAGACAACTAAACAACTTTGATTTACCTAAAGATCTTAGAGAGGGAGTTTAAAATCACCATTGCTTGAGGCACTTGGTGAGTGGAGGAAAAGTTTAGGTTACTTGGCGAACCAAGGTGTGAAAATAGAGGTCTTAGGAAAACATAGACAAAGTGTTATAGGTAGAGGTGGCAAGCATAGTGAGAGTGAGGGACATCAGTCTATGATTTTGTCTACTCAGAGTGATAGGATGGCCATGCCTTGAAAGAGTAGCAGGATACTAAAAAATTTTTCTTAAGGATAATGAAGGCAGTGATATTTCTAGAACTCACAAGACTTCTATGAGTTTTGTTTCTAGAAATATTGGACAAGCATTTAGTCATCTAAACAGGTATAAATTACTGATGACTAACAATGGAGAGGCCCTCTATGTCTATCTGTTGTTTTTCCTTGAGGTAATTTTGCCCAGCCTGATAGTCTGCACCTACTGGAGTGACCTGGGGGGTATCTTCTCCTAACTTGTGAAAACATTCAAGAGCGTCCACGACCAAAGTGTGCCTCTTTACTAATATTTTATTAGATAGGGAGGCCAGTTTGGTGTAGATCCGGACTCGTGTGATTATGAACTGAACAATGTTTTCATGTGAGGCCGGAAGGTCCTGGGAAGCAGCTACTTGCCTCATGGGTTGTAGGAATGTTTAAATGTCTTGGGTCACCTCCTCCCTTGTTTTCTCGGTATCCAACGCTCCCATTGAAGGGATATGATTCCTTTCATCCATTAAATCAATTCCACTGATCAAATGTTCATAAGCGGACATCACCTTTTCCAAATGTAATATTCCAAAATGGAAAAGATAGGAATATAGAACATATGCACAATTCCAATTATGGTAAAATAAGAATTAAACATGTAGAACTGGAAAAATGCTGAAATACATCAAAACATCATAAACATGGGCAGAAAATAGCCGATCCATCTCATTATATATCAACATCAAATAAAATTACATAGTGCTCAAAATGAATGCACTCAAGCCACAAGATGGCTGAAATACACCAAAGAAGCCAAGCACTGGAAATGTGTGTTGCTACTGTTACTACTGCTGGAAACTACTGTTATTATGAAAAATAACCATGTACGGAAGGATGTTAGAGTGATCAGCATGATCCGCGATTTCAACCATGGATTGTATTCACAACTCCCAGAAAAACCAAGAAATGGTTTGGACAAATTTTAAGTTTGGATTTTCGACCTTTTTTGAGTTTCCCACTGCATTTCTACTACATGACTTATGCACTCGCTGGGAATGAATACTAATATGGGGCTGAAGGAATGATCTATCAGCTACAACAGCACCCAATAAACTCAATAGGTGAAGGGTTGGTCCCCTCACTAGAAAATAAACTCAAAAATTGGAGATTTCTCTCCTCCACTGCTACACCCCTGCAACACAACCCAACACTAAACAGAACTGCGTTGTACATGAGACTGAAGCTTGGAAAAATGCCTGATTGTGGAAGTATAGTACAAACTCCTCCAACATCTCCTCAATGGAAGAGGTGAGATTCCCGATCAGGAACACCCTGTGCTAAACAGCACATCAATCTCAACTAAACAGTTGAAGAATGCAAGTAGTCTAAATAGACCATACACAAAATAATAATCCAAAACATGAATAACAATGGTTTCTATCCACTCCATGTATAGCATGATAGCCTCCTCACATTGGGTCCCATCCATACTTTCCACCAAGCTCATGCAAGTTGTCCTCCACTAAAACTGCGTTGTCTCATCATAAAGACTACTCCTCCATGACAACGTTGTTGATTTGGTCAAAGTTGACTGAATCAACATGATTCAATCCCTGTTCACACCCAAAGGTGCTTAATACAACTACTTATTCTTCCTCATTTCACATTAGGAGTGTTATTATTCCTTCTAAAGGGGTTTTATGAGTCTCCCCACCCACTTATTCACCTACCTAGTGATAAAACAAACTATAATATTCCATTTAGATGAAGTCTACATTTTTGGAATATTACACCAAATCCTTTATCAACTTATCCTTGGATTAAATCTTCATTCATATCTAGACTTTGTCATTCTGAGTACAGATCCAGTCCTTCCTTCACAAGGTGTCAGGAGCAAGCAGATATCTTTTTGACCATTCCAGCATGTTGTCCAGGGTGGCGGAGGCCTCCTTCAGTTGTGTAGTTTTCCTTTTAGTTTCTGCTTGCACTCTTAGCAGTGGTGCGACTGTCTACTTTATCATGAAAATTTCTTGATACACTTGCTTCATGGTAGCCTCCAAAGTGACCAACTCCCTTTGAATAGTGATTGGTAATTCATTGGCCTGGGTGGTTGTGAAATGAAGCCTTTGGATTTCTACTTCCAGCGCCTTCTTTTCTTGTTCAGACTGAGCTGCCTTCTGCTCAAAAGCCTAAAGCCTATTTGGTAGAGACAAAATCTCTCTACTCATCCTGCTAACACTTTCCTTTGTGGCTACTGCAAACGCGGTCCCTGCTGATGCGATCATAATCGGATTAGTCCTAGTATCTAGGACTATATCATTTTCTGTGGTAACTGCGATGGGCTCGGCTGGATTCCGTGCAAGGTGTTAGCCACCTATAATATTTTGTTATACCAAAAGGTGGCTAAGACTTTTTGAGCCTCCAAGGAACAAATTTTATCACTAAAAATTGTTGGCTCTTGAAGACTCCTTGAAGGCCTCATGCCTCTGTCCGAAATCTTCATTTACTATTTCCATTTTATGCTCTAAAATTCTGCTAATTTCATAAGAAGAGACTGCTGAAGAACCATCATTTTCGCCCTTCTCCCACTCAAAACTAACCTTCATATGTTTCCCTTTTTCCCCATAAAATCCCCTTTGTTTTCATGATTCATTTTCTCCTCTTCATGAAAATCACTCTTATTGAGGTTAAATACTCACTCTTTAGCTTTTCCATAACCCCCATTTCCATTGAAAAATCATGAAAAATGCATAGAAAACCAAGCGCTAACTCTAGAAGCACTCGTCGCAAATCGCAAATCGTGGAATCGCGGTTTTATCTTAAAACGCTCATCGCAAGTTTCTGCGATGCGATCCATCGCATATCGCAAATCGCATTTTTTGTTGTTTAAACAGTTTCATCCATCGCAAATATTTACGATGCGACCGCTCCATATCGCATTTTCTCCTCGTCGCATAAATCAGCCATCGCAAATATTTGCGCTGCGTTCCATCGCAGATTGCAGATCGCAAATTTCAGTTTTCCTCCAAAGAGCCATCACAAATATTTGCGATGCGATCCATCACAGTTTCGGCCCATCGCAGAATCGCAATATCGCATTTTCTCTCCATCGCATAATCCGCCGTCGCGTTTTCCACTTTTGCGATTTGCGATCAATCCCGCCGGGCCCACCATACGATACCCCCGCCATTCATATAAATAAATCCTTTTTCCTTTGTAAAGTGGAGAAATGTAAATTTTTTTTGTTTACAAAGGTTTTTTCATTTATATCTCGATGCCGCATCTCCGCCGTTGCTCTGCATCCCCGCTCCACGATCTAACGGTCCTCCGCGCATCTCCCGCCTAACCCTTTTATACGTCATTTCATTGCTTTTTCCACCGTTTTCACATAACCACCCCGGTTTATTCCGCACCACCCTTCAGCAGAGGACGGTTTTTCCCCGTTACCCAGCTAATCCATACACTGCCCGACGCATGTCCTTTGTACTATTTGGAAACCTCCACGTAACCATAGTCCCCCGCGCGTTATAGTTCAGACCTGGATGCCCAACGAAATTAATCACAGCTGTCCGATCTGCAGACCCCCATCCAACGGCTATCACTCTTCGAAGATGTCCACTGGTTAACCAAAGTGCCCGCGCTATAACCAAGCTATTGTACAGCGGCGATCGCGTTTCCACCATCGATCTTACGCGATCGACGGCTCAGATTTAATCACCTTTCCACCATGTTTTTTGACCTTGCTGAGGTCAAATCCCGATCGTTGGATGATGCCATCCAAAGGCCCCGCTTCCTCCACGCCTTCTGAAGCATTTTTAACCTAAAAACGCAGGATTTTTTTTTTTTTTTAATGTTTTGCAGGTGTTTTAATGGTTTTCCATTATATAATGAAAAAGAGCCGAGGGTTGGGAAAGACGTTTCCTGTGCCTTCGAGCTATTACAGAGAGCCATTCACAGGGTTAAATTCAAATGATTTATCAATGTTTCATGAGCGTTGGTAGCATAACAGCCCTGTGCGGCCCTGCACATCAAAAAGACACTGTTTTATTCAAAAGAACAGTTAAAGAGTATCAGTTTTGAAGACAAAGCACAACAGATGAAGATTGAAGACAGTTTTTATGGGGATACGGCTAAGACAGTTATCAAAATCCTAATCCCCAATCTAAAACAGAGTTTAAAAGAAAACCTAAAGTGTTTTATCAGACAGAAAGCCTCCACTGCCACATCTTGAGGCAAATTGATTCCTCAGCTACCACCGAGCCACCTGTTGCCTCAAGCCTTTCAAAACAGAGGCCGAAGTTAATGAAGAAAATCAGATATTCGCCTCCAGTGCAGCCAGGGAGTCACTTCTGCAAGGAAATCAATGCAAAAATATCTGCAGAGTTACTCCAAACATTACACAGAGCCTCAAAGTCAAATAAAGCTCCCACCGAGCTTAATTCATAAATGTAAAACAGTTAATACAGAAGACCACTTGTAAACTTCTTCATCGAGCCCCTCAAAAGGCCAAGAAGTCTTGAATCTGTATTAATTGCTTCGAGAGATCTTTTGTTAGATTTCACCTCCTCATTCTTCTATAAATACCTCAGTAGAAAATGAGAAATTGTTGGTTGAGTTGCTTATAGAGCTTTGAAATACATTCGAGCCCAAACTTCTGATTGTAAATAGTGTTCACTGGCCCTTGGAGCTCTGCTTGTGATAGATTAGTTAGGCTGAATAGTGAAGATGATTTCTGAACTGAAACATTGGACTTGAAGACTGTAACCGGTTTGACATCAATATAGAAGTTGTTTCTTGGGATCTTGGTCTATGTCATTGGTGAAGTGCATCTCTCTTTGTTATTGTTTTCCTTCTATGTATGCCATATTGTTCATATTCCTCTGTAAAAAACAGTTTAAATAGGGTTAGGATCTACTGTATATCAGTAACCTTCTCTGGCTGAGAAATCTTTATCTTAATTTTTTCCTCAAGTTTGTTTATTTAAGAATGATTCAATACTGTTTAAACAGTTAGGAATGTTGGCGTTCCCTCGTCCTTCTGTTTACATAAACATTGTTCTTGAATCTGATTTCCATTAATTGCTATTAAATTTAGACTAGAGAAGATATGGTTTGCCCTAATTCCTAGATCCTTTTCTCCAAAGGCAGATTCTGAAAATTTCCCTTGGTGTTGACTGAAAGCAGAATAGGTTTAAAAGTACTTTATCTGATCTTAAGTTACACCTTGTTTTTCTTATATGTTTTCATACTTTCTGAAGGTAATTATGTGGATTACTGGATTGTTTGTCAATTAAGCTACTTTAATACAAAATTTCCCAAGAAGTTTATGGTTAGCCCTGTCCTTGGTTGGTTTCAAACAGTTACTTAAGAGGCCTTTCTTATTTGGACTGACTATAAATCCTCTGAGAAATTATTATCAGTTTCCACCCCTCCAACACTTTAATGTTTCCATTCCATCATTTTAATCTCAATAATATTGTGGTATATATGACTTTCCCCTTGGATCACGCTTGATGTTGTTGCTCAGTTAAAGCCCAGATATGACTCCATAGCCCAATGGACTAAAAACCAGCGTTATATCTATATTTTTAGCTTAGATGTTCTATCCACTTGCAACTTCTCACCTTTGAAACTCTTTGCATTCAGGTCTTTCACCTCGAACAGTAATCATGCTCAACCATCCAAAAAAAACAAAACCCTTGGCCTTCATAACTAGCCTAATATCATTACCTTAAGCTTTCAAAGACAATATCCATCTTTGTACATACTGGAGAGATCCCTCTCCGGATTCAGGAGGGCTAGATCCTAGAATCCCAAAGTTGGTTGAAATGATGTTAACTCTGTGATCGGAATTTTGCCAATGTTGCTTATTACAGAGACCTAACACAAGGCATTTTATTTTCTCTTGTCTGATCTTGTGCGTGAACTGGTCATATGTCAGCCTCGTCAGATCTAAAATTTCATCTTCATGTTCCTTCGAGGTGCCAAGGTCTGAGAGAGGGAAGTGCACACTCATCATGGGGGTTGTTTGAGGTACCTCAATGTGAGGCAGCTTTGTTTTCTCCCCAGTCTTTGGGGGCAGTGCCTTACTTCCCTCTGCTTCCTTGGAAGATTCTTCCTGTGATTTATGGTTTTCTTCCTCCTTTCTTCTCTTCTCGTTCTTTGCTTTATCTTTTTCTTCCTTTAACCTATGCTCAGCCTCTTTCTTTTGTTCTTCTTCTTCCTTCTTCAGACATTCCTCTTCCTTTGCTTTCCTACAGGCTTCTTCTGCCTGCTTTTTCTTCCATTCATCCTTTTGTTGCTTCTTCTATTTCTCCTCAACTTGCTTCTTTTGCTTGTCTTCTTCTTGTTGTCGTGCCAAGGAATCTTGTGTTATTTTGACTTCCTCTTCCTTTCCCTTCTTCTTGGCTTCTTGTTGTGCCTTAGCCTCTATGTCTCTCTTTTCTTGTTGTTATTTAGAAATACTACTGCCCATAATAGTCCTTGGCTTCTTGGCTTTGGAAGATGAGGCTCCTCCTATCGGGTCGCTTCGTTTTATCATGTCGTCCCTTTCCTCCATAGTTGTTCATCTTTCCCCCCTTGATCATTTGATTCTTCTAGCGAGGCTTCCCTGTCTTTTTTGTACCAGTTCCTGACTTTCTTTTTGACAAGGAATTCTGTGTGTTGGTATTTACAATTGAATTTGTCATGTTTGCAATGTGTAGGGACGATCCTTTTAGGGTCATATGATCTATGGGTGAAGGTCACGAAATGAAAACATTTGGTTTCCTCTGCCTCTACTTCTACTTCTTTGAAATATTTATATGTGTAGGCATTGATAGTGAGTGGAAGAGTAGGCCATGGTTTCTTCTTGCCCTTGCTGAGGACCTTGGAAAACTCGCTTGTCATCTACTAGCACACTCTTCATAAGAATAGTTTATCAGTTACAAACTAGGGGAGTGCGTGAGGTGCCTTGAATGACCCGAAGACCCTGATAAAAGTAATTTCTGCAATGGGAAATGAGTTGGCCACTTTGGTTATCATTTCCATGGTCCTCCCACCATCCCTTCAAGGTCTCTGGTATTGGTACTTCATGAGTGGTTTCCCAATTGAGATTGAAATTTTGTTCTCGGGTGGGGAGTACATAGTAGACTTCTGCATCTTTCCCCATCAAGTTAGCAAACATCTTCCCCAAGTGATTGTGAGTGACCCAAATCGTGGAGTTGAACTTCTTGAGGATCCATTGAATAACCTCTGCACATGGAAATATGGGTGGATAAGCGCCTGCAAAGTGAAGTTTGGATCTCTTGACTTGAATGTACACTTGCTAGTCTGTGAGGTATTTTGGGAACTCAAGCTTTGTGAACTTCTGATATACCTAGTACAAACTCATCTTGTCTCCTTTCTCGAACACACAGGTGGGGTCCCCATAGATAGGGGTGGGAAAGGAGGCATGCCTTCTTCTGAGATCTCTACCTCTAGACTCTTGTTTCTTTTCCAAACTCCTGGAGGTCCCATATCACTTGAGGCCAAAGAGATGGAGACACACTCGAGCTCGGCTTCAATATTCCCAAGCATGTTCATAAAAAAATCCCAAAATAAGACGAACGAAATAATCACAAATATGTTAAGGCTGATGAAATTTCCAAATAACTGCTCAGGTTAGGTCACTACGACCCCTGCCAACTATTATCTGAAAAAGTGGCAAGGTTTGTGACTTAGCAACCTTGTGACTAGGTCGTGAGATCGCTAGGTCGCACTTGCATGAAATCTTAGGAAACTGTGACTTGGCGACTTGGAGACTTCTGACTAGGTCACACTGGAGTATGTTAGCCCCTTATGAATTCCTTGACAAGCAAGCAAGGGGCTAGATTGTCTTATGAGCCTTCAAGGAATGCATTTCCCTTGAAAACACATCATCCTTGAAGCCTTTTTATGATTCCCTGCCTTTGACTATTTCCCTCTGCTGTTATGAAGTCGGTAAGCCTTGCTGATGATAAAAATTGTGCTCCAAAAGGCCATTACCTGCCCCTTGTACCTCTGTAGAGTGCTTCATTTCACCCCTTTTTTTTCTTTTGTCAAAGTCCCCTCTATTCCCCCTAAATTCCCCCTTACTCTCCTAAATCTCCCCAAAACCCCCCTTGAATCCTTCCCTTGCCTTTTGTTTGCCTAAATTTCCCATTTTCCTCCCTATCGTTACCCATTCCCAACCTTAAATTTCATTAAAAAAAGGGCAAAAAACCCACTTTTCAACCTTATAATAGGGCTTAGCCCCTTTTCCCTCCAGCCCCTCTCAACCACTTCCCCACACATGCCCTTGCGCTAAGACCAAGCGCTTAGTGCCTTAGGGGCTAATCACATCTGAAGATCGGAGCGGAGCGTTAAAATCCTTTATAACATTGAAAAAGTTCTGATGCGATTGTTTATTAACAAGTCCCGCGACTTGTTTTCCACCGTTGATCTACCACATAGATCGAACGGCCCGTGCAATATCACAATCCTTTCAATCGCAACACTTATGTTTTTTCCCCCGATCGGTTCATCGCAATCGTTTTCGATGCGATTGATCACTCCGACCTTCGATCATCACAACGCAATCCACACCGATCACTGCCCCCTCTGATTGATCGCAAGTCCCATCTCCCGATCGCCCGATCATACCAGCCCTCGATCTGATCCTGACCATTCATCTCCTCGCCGATCCGACGGTCATCGCTTTCTCCACCCAATCGCAATCGAAAATTTCGATATGTGTCACCCCTGTCCCCCCTCTGATTGCGATTGCCCGACTCAATCATAGCCATTCATCCATTTTTGAAATCAACGGCCTAGATCTTCTCGCTTCGCTCCCATCGCTCTTCCCCTTCTGCCCTCTGAACAGATCTCCATCGTCGATCTCCATGTAAATACGACGGTCATCGCTTCCCATTCCTTGATCGGAATCAGAAATTATAAAGTGTGCTTCCCTCTCATCCATTGTCATTGCGATTCTACGACTAAATCTTGACCGTTAGACATTGGGTTTAAGATCTAACAGTTCAAAATGAATCACCCTCTGCCTCCGGCTGGGTGCCACCTTGTACGTCTACTTCCACGCATTTAATTACATTTCCCTCACATTCCTTTGTATTTTGTTCAAAGTCCAAAGTTTAAGACTTTACACTAAAGTCTCATATTTCATAGTGGTTCTGCCCAATTTCATATATCATTCCGCTGCTCGATCTTCGCCATCGATCTTTGTCCTCGAACCATGATCTAACGGTCTGCGCTCTTTTCTCCATAAAACCCTATTTGCTCACTATTATATCATTTCAATGCATTTTCACCACTGTTACCACCGCCGCGCTATCACTTCGCCCGTCCTTCATAACCATCCACCTCCTCCGTGCATGGTTTTCTTCACACAGTTGTGGGTTTTTGCAGGATGCAGAAGTTGAACGCTGCCATGATTGCACAGTATTGATACAGCGACAATTTTTCATTGAAAGAGGTATAAATGAAGTGGCAGAGAGCCCCAGGCATGAAAACAAAGATCTATAAGCCTCAAACCAAGTTTTTCAAGGCAAGATACCAAGGTCAAAGACATCATGGACCACCAGAGGATACAGATATGCAAAAGTTATTATATAGCAGGTTTTTCTACATCAGTAGAATGTTTTTCCCAGGAAAGGATGGGTTTCCCATGCTGCTTTTATTCTACGTAGTGTTCCTGAAGAAATTTCCACCCTGAGTACAGTCCCGGGATATCAAAGCATTTGTTTCATAAGTATGGCAGACCATTCGGCCATTTATTGACCATTTTTTTTATTCACCAAAGGTAATACAGAGTACAGCAAACCGGAATGCATCAGAGACATACCTAGAGCAAATGAAACCCGACGAAGACCATTTTTTCCTCCAAAAAGTGCTAGAGATTAATGCTCATAGTTTAAAACAGAATGGGCTTCGGCCCTCTCTTTCTTTTCTGAGTTCAATGTTTCATTTAATCTTCTACCTACCTCCTTCGCTTCTCTTCAGTTCTAAAAATCATGAGAAAACTATTGTAAAGGTTGTTGATGAGATATCTGAGAATTGCAAGCTTTCTCTTAAGGCATGCTCATTGTGTAAAGTTGTAAGATAGGTTGAGGAGTATGTTTTCAAACTGAATTTCAAGCTATTGGAAAATGCTGTACCTGATTGGTGTTGCTCTTAATATGACAAGCACATTTCTTTGGATCTTGATCTAAAGTTGCGGTGATGTTTTTCTGTCTCTGTGTTTTATTTCATTCCCTTTTAGTTCTTCCGGCTTGCATCAGAAATCTGGCATAGGATTTTCCCTTGTTAGGCACCCTATGTTTCTGCACTCCTTGCCTTAATTTTTTTTGCTAAATGTGTTCTCTAAGATTTGGTTTCAGTTAATTTAACCAGCATAGTGGATGTTATTACCTGCTAGATGATGTATGAGTTAATGAATCTATTTCTTAGATGTTCTTGTTAGATTTTAATTAAATGAATTGGGAACACTGGGAGTTTGGAACTCTGTCTCTGTCTCACTAGGATCCTTTTCAGTTAATTAAACCTTTCTAAGTTCCCTTAGTTTGTTCCTTGCCTTCCTTTGAGAGTTTCCTAAGAGTATGTCCAATTAGGTCTGGAGTTAAAAGACCTCTGACCTGATATATAGACAGAAATTGGTTTACCCTCATTCTTTCACTTTATTTCTTGATTGTTTCACTCCACCTATATTTTTAGGATCCAATGCTTTAGATGACTAGCCCAAATGAAAGCCTGCGTATTGAACAGTAAGTAAACCATTTCCTGACTCCATTTGCCCAATGGTCTTGAATACTATCTGAATTTATCTCTCTTTGCCTAAAATATTATTTGCTTTGCCTTGTCTTATATTGAAACCTTCATTCCTAATTCCCAACAACCAAATCAAAGAAAATCAAACAAACAAACCTTGTGCCTATAACTAGCCTAACATCTTAAACTTTGAGCTCAAAGACATATACCTTTGACATATCTTAGAGAGATCCCTCTCTGGACCCAGGAGGGCTAGATCCTGAGGTCTGAAAGTGGTTTGATGTTGTCTCATCTTTTGGTCTTGCCAATCTGGCCAAAACATGGGAACCCCAACAGAGTAAAATTTTAGGGAATTGTGACTTTCTGACTTAGTGACTTGCGACTAGGTCACAAGGTCGCAAATTAGGCAGTTGTTTAGTGATTAGCGACCTGGTGACTTCGCGACTCAGTGACCAAGTCGCGAGGTCATGGGGTCGCTTAGTCGCTAAGTCATGGAGTTGCGCTAGGGATTTTGTGAGAGGGCTTGCAGCGATTGTAACCCACGGGGAAAGAATGTAAAAAAGGGAAAAAAAACTCCAAGGGTGATGGATAAATCTCGGCTTCAAGGCCTCCCCAGGCAACCAAGAAGGGTGCTTGAGGCAGACTAAGGCAGGGTAAGGTTCAGAGAGGGAGGCAGAGAGAGATAAGCCATGAGGGGAGGTGTAAACTTCAACCAGAGGGCTAGTGAGGAGCTTGAATGAAACCACAAGGGGGGATTGATAGGCACGATTAGGGGCACGTGAGGCAAGAATTGATCAAGAGTAAACAACAAGAGGATTAGGCAACTTACCCAGAAAAAACGTGCTCCAGCTAGCTTTTCAGAGGCATTACTTGCTCCGTCACACAAGTCGAATATGACCTACATGACCATTTTATTTATAAAGGGGTCGCACGTGTGATCATTTAATGTAGGTCCCTAAGTCACAAATAAGGGCTAGTTGAGGGGAGATGTGACCTTGCGACCCTGTGACCTCGCGACCTGGAGGTCGTTAGGTCGCTAGGTTGCAAAATAGCAAATGTGAAGCTTTAGAATAGAATTTGACCTTGCAAACTTGCGACCTAGGGGTTGCAAGGTCGCTAGGTCGCATGGTCGTAAAATGTTTTATCTTATGAGTTTTGCGACTTTGCAACTATGCAACTAGTTTTTTAGAGACCAAGTCATGGACCAAAATTTGAAGGGATAATGCATGAAAAAGGGACTTTCTCAAGGCTCAAGACCGAGGGCGCATCAGAATTACCTTTACCAAGGAGATCGAGGGCTCTGGAATTTTAAGATGGGACTAAATTTTGGAGGGTTTTGTAGTGGCTACAACAAGTTTTTTTTCACACACAACTAAAGTGAGCTCTTTTCGTAATCTTGCATTAATAATTTATGCTAACAATGGGTCTCAAGACAATTTGGTATCTCAAGACTCAGTCAAGAAACTTAATATTGAAATCATTCCACATCCCAAGCCATATCCATTGGGTTGGATATGAAATAACACATATTTACAGCTTACAAGAAAGTGTATTCTTCAGTTTGAAATCACAACTAACTTCTTCATTTACAGGTTACAAGAAAGTGTATTCTTTGGTTTTCAATCACAACAAACTTCTTCGACAAAGTTGAATTAGATGTTGTACCACTTGATATTTCAGGAATTGTTTTGGGTAGTCCTTACCTTTATGACATAAAATCCATCTTCTATTGCCACGAAAACAATTACCATTTTTTCAAATATGGTGTGGAGTGTATTGTGAGAGCTCATCGCGAGAAACTAAATCTTTCATTAGTTAATGCAGAAAAAATGAAAAGACTAGTGAAATTAAGCAAGATTTGTGTGCTTCTTATGATTAAATCGAATGATGTTGATTCTGAAGCATTTCAAGGTTGTCATCCAAAGTTTAAATCTGATTTGAATGAAGTGGTTAATCAAAATAATGATATGTTTCAGGCACCAAAGGGATTACCTTCCAAGAGGGGAATCCTGCATGAAATATAGTTGTAGCAAGATTCTCCTCTTCCTAAGATTAGCATGTATAGGATGTCGGTGATGGAGAGTGTTGAAATAAAAAATAAATTTCAAGAGTTGTTGGACAAAGGGATCATCCGACCAAGTACTTCGCCATGCGGGTCACCTATTTTGTTGGTGCCAAAGAAGGGTGGAACATGGCACATGTGTGTATATTCCTGTGCGTTGAGAAAAATTGCGGTAAAGAACCGTTATCCACTTCCTAAAATAGATGATTTACTTGATCAATTGAAATATGAAAAGTATTTTACTAATTTTGACTTAAGGAGTGGCTACCATCAAATTAGAATTGTTTTAGGTGACATTTGGAAAACAACATTCAAGACAAAACAAGTTTTGTTTGAATGGCTAGTTATGTTGTTTTGTTTATGTAATTATCTTGCTACCTTCATGCATGTGATGAATGATGTGTTGAGGCCATTTATTGATGCGTTTTTCATAGTCTACTTAGATTATATCTTGATTTTCAGTAAATCATGTGATGAACATGTCATGCATGTAACAAAAGTACTTGATGTCTTAAGGAAATAACATTTGTTTTTGAAGATGTCAAAATGTGAGTTCAATAAGAATTCTTTGGTGTACTTGGGGCATATTTTTGGAGGAAGTGAGTTGATGATAGACCCCTCTAAGGTTGAGTTCATTGTGAATTGGCCAACGCCCAAGATATTCACTGAGGTAAGAATCTTTTTGGGAGCATCCCAATATTGGAAGAATTTTATTGCTAACTTCTCTTCTATCACGGCTCCATTGCATGCATTGACTTGTGTGAAAAAGGTCTTCTAGTGGGGAGGAAAGAAGCAAAAAGCATTCGATGCTTTAAAAGGGAATATCATTTCAGCCCCAGTGCTTTCACTACCAAACTTGAGACAACTCATTGAGATTCAAACTGATGCAAGTGACTATGCCATGGGTGAAATCCTTATGCAACATGGTAAGCCTATTTCATTTCATTTAGAAAATTTCAATGGTGCAGTGATTAACTATCCTACTTATGACAAGGAGCTTTATAGGTTGGTTCAAAGTGTGAAAAAGTGGAAACACTACTTGATGGGAAAGTAAACCATCATACACACCGACCACCAACCATTGCAATACTTGCAATCACAAGCTAATTTGAAAAAATCAAGGCACTTTCAATGGATGGGTTTCCTGCAAAAATTCCACTTGGTCATCAAGTATAAGAAAGGCATATACAACAAGGTTGTTGATATTATTTCTAGGACTATTGTTATTGCAGCTACTTTAGTCAAGCATAATTATGTTTTGCATGAAATTTATGTTGAGAAATATGTATTTGATAATGAATTTCAAGATGTTTATGCAAACTTGAGTCAAGGCAACCAAGTAGAGGCATTTGACTACCATGTACATAATAACTTTGTGTATCATTTGGGCAAGCTTTTTATTCCACAAGGGGAGAGAGTGAATGTCACAAGGGAAGTACACATTTCTCTTATTGTTTGAAATTTTGGTGTAAGAACAACAATGTCACATCTTCATAGGTATTTTTATTGGCCTCATCTACTTGAAAGTGTGTCATGTTTCATTAAAGGTTGTTCATTATGTGCAGTCAGTAAGCCTAGAAATAGGAATTTATGATTTTACACACCACTTCCCGTACCTTCACATCCATGGGAGAGTGTTTCTATGGATTTTGTAGGAGGTCTTCCATTGTCAAAAAGATGTCATGATTATTTTTATGTAGTTGTGGATATGTTCAACAAGATGTGTATATTAATGCTGTCTAAAAAGAAAAACACGGCTAAAAAAACAGCTCAACTATTCTTTCATAATTTTTGGGTTCATTTTTTGTTTCCCAAATCCATTGTTAGTGATTGAGATTCTTGATTTGTTGGGAATTTTTGGTCAAGTTTGTGGGACTTGATGGATACCAAGTTGAAAAAAGTACAACCTTTCATCCACAAACAATTGGTCAAACTGAAGTGGTCAATAAAATAGTCATACATCTTCTTCGAGGATATTTCAACAAACATCCTAATTTGTGGGATGAAAACTTGCACTACATTCATCATGCTTACAACCGTGCAAAACACTCCTCTACAAAAACATCGCCATTTGAGGCATGTCTTGAATACTTGCCTACATCGCCATTGGATTTCACTTTTGGGAATGGTGTTGCTATTTATGGTCATAGTGACATAGAAAAAGCCAAGAAGTTCATAGAACAAATCCAATTGATACATCAAACAGTTCAAGATCAGCATGAAAAGAGCCAAGGAAATTACAAAGCAAGGCACGAAAAGCATCATGTAGATCACAAGTTACAAGTTGGTGACGAAGTTCGGCTTCACATTAGCAAAGAGAGGCTTCAAGGGGAAGGCAAAAAACTAAAACCAATCCATTATAGTCCTTTCATAATTTTGGGAATTATTGATGGCAATGCCTTCAAGTTAGATTTTCCTTCATACATGAAAATTTACTCTGTTGTTAATGTTGAGAACTTAAGGTTTTATGAACCTCCATTGATTGAAGATCAAGGAGAAAATGTTCAGATTCCTTCCATTGGGGATTTTTCTCCAGAATACCTTGATGAGCTTCAACAAGAAACCATTCTTGACAAAAGAAAAAGGATATCAAAATGAGGGAGTGTAGACTACCTTCGTGTGGGGCTCAAAGGCACAAATCCAAGCAAGGAAAAATGGATCAATATTGGAAAGGTGAGGGAACTGTACCCTCATCCTATGAACAACTGAACGTGATATTTTGGGGTCCAAAATCTTCCAGTGGGGAGGAGTGGTTAAGTGCTCAAAATTATGCTAAAAATTGAAAGTTTTCAGAATGGTTTGGAACCTAAAATATCGTGTAGATATCATCATTTTGAATCTGGCACAAATAGTTTCATAGAAAACTGAAAATGTATGCTACCAAAAATGCCTTTTGTTCACTTTGTCAAACAAGCAAAAATTTTGAAAAAAAAAGTGCAGGGACAACCCAGTCAACAATCTGAACTGCTGACTGGGCAGGCCCATGTGGCACGTTGACTAGTCAACATATTTCCTCTGGTGAATTATGTTGTGCCAAGTGGCATGTTTACATTGGTATGAGGTGGAAGATGTTTATTGGCTCATTGGGTTTTATGGATGCCAATCACAGCCTACCACATGGCCTAGCCAAGGGCCGCCATGTGGCTGCCCAACGGCCACCAAAATTTTTGTTAAGGTCCTAGCTACAGTAGCGTGGGTCGAACCCACGACCTCACAATCCACAATGCATAATATTACCACCACGCCATCACATTAAGTCTTAAACATATATGATGGTGACATATATTTTTTATTTAATGGTTTATGGTTTGGAGGTGGGGGTTGGGGTCTAGCACCAACTGATCATATTTTGATCATGGACCTAAGTGATAGCTCAAAATTCAAAGTGTTATAAAGTGTGCCAAACTTGAGCGACCGGATAGATCCCATCTTCCTGATTCCGGCATCGTGAACGGTTTGAAAAATCGACACCATATGAAGAAGTTATTGCAATTTGAAAAGTCCAGTAAACTGCAATTTCTGGTTTTTGACCAAGTTTGACTAGGCCTTTGAATATTCAAAAAAGAGAATATTCTAATGGAATATTCCTTCTGGGCAAATGGTAGATTGACAAGTGGCATTGTTCGATTGGGAATTTAGTTGACTGTTTTGGTTTGAGCCAACCATAGGCTATCACGTAGTAGGCCCTAAGGCCACCATGTGGCCCATGCAAAGTGGTGTAAAATTTTGGGGGGAGATGACTGGAGTGAACCCCGTGACCTCCGAGAGGGAGTGGAGATGTCTTACCTTCGGGCTATGTGTTTGGTTCTTAACCAACATAGGAGTTCGCATTTAATTAAATTTTATGAATTTAGCAATTGGGGTTTCGGAGTGGCCAGCTCCGAGGGCCAGCCCCTCCACACATGATCATGGCTCGTGACCAGACCCAAGGGCTAAGCCCCAAACCACCGATGGTTCCACAATTTTTGTTAAGTGCTAACACATGGTTACGACTATATCCACGTGGTTAGCCTAACCGTCTTTACAACCGAAGTTTGGGAACTTTTACCCATGGTTTAACGCAGGTTCCGCTTTTAATAAACCCCGACGGTTTCGATAGTCCTATTCACATGACCCCGATAGTCCATTAAATGCTAACGGTTTTTGTTGGAAGTTTTTAATCCAGGGCGCCTTTAATGGCGGATTTTCCAAATCTAACTGGAGTTAACTTCAGTCTCTCCACATTTGGTGGAGGATTTTTGGGTGTCACTGGACAAATTGAGTTTAGGCTCTATCTTGAGCTAGATTCGACCAATTTTGGAGTGCCAATATTCAATTTTGACTATCTAAGAAATTTCAGACTCATTGGTGAGGGTTACAAAGCCAACATAGGACTTCTGAGGAGGGTTTTTCTTCAAAGAAGTTCCATGGGCCAGCAGGGCCACCATGGGCCAGCAGCAATTTGAGGCTTAGCCAGTGCAACTAGAGGCCTTTTCGAAAAATCCAATAGTAATTCTTGGATGTTTCAGAAATTTTGGAACTAATGGTGTGGTTTGAAGAGCCTGTAGAGGAATTTTTAAGGCTGAGATACTTTAGAGAAGTTCCAGGGGCCACCAGAGCCAACAAGTGCCAGTAGGAGAATGAGGCCTATCTAGAGCAGCCAATATTGATTCTCAGCAAAAAAATAGTCATTTATAACTTTTTTTATACTTATAAATCCATTGATGGAGTTTTTATAAGCTTTTGAGGAAATCTAGATCTGGAGAAGCCACATAAAATTTTTCTTTGACCCTAGAGCCAGGGGGTGCCACCGGGTGTTGGAGGTGAAATCAGAGCAGCCGAAGGCCAATCTCAGCGAACCAATAGTATATTCTGACTATTTTTGACATTCTAAATCCATTGAATGGATTTTCATAGTCATTTGAAGACTTATGAAGGTCTAGAACCTACAAGGAGTTTTTTGGCAGCCCATGGCCATTAGTGGATGGAGGCCTAGATTGGGGAGCCAGTGCTCATTTTGAGAAAATGATCAGTCCATTTTTGAGGTATGATATGTGCTAAAGATAGTAGGTGAGGTTTCAGAGACAGAAAAATAATTCTGAGGGAGTTAGTGCCATAGAGAAGCTCTGGGTAGCTCAAGAGCACCGACATGAGGAATCAAGTCTAAGGGATCCTAGATCTGTTTTCAGAGTGATGACAACCATGATAGGGATATAAATGGTATTCTAAACCCATTGGTTTAGTTCATTTAACCACTGGATTTTAGTTTGTAACTTGTAAAAAAAAATTCTCCATAATCCCAAAGAGCCAAGTCAAGATGACAAGAGCTCAAGGAGACGTAAACCACGATATTCGGGTGACTCCTAGATTAAATTTCTTATTATGTGTTGATGTTTATTTTCTGCATTATGTGGATGTTTCGCATGTTTAATATCAACAAAAACAAATGGTATTAAATCACTAAAACAATTAAAAAAATTACACCTATTTCAATTATAAAATTCCACAAAAGTCAAGTATAAGCTAGATATTTTATTTTTTTAACTGAGTCGGAGGTTCTTGAAAAGCACAACAAGTTATCCAACCCATATTCAGGTCACCATCCCTGGTCACTGCACCCTAGCAGGGCTAAGGGTGTGACCAAGGGTGGGCTAGCCACTCCCTCCCCCCCCCCCCCGCCCATCCCGCCCTACTATACTAATCGTAATGAAACCACCGTGGATAACCACTCATGTGATAGCTCTTGAGATCATCGTTTGGACCACGGGCCTGCTAGCTGCCACCTCAATCGCTCTACCAATCTGCAGATTTTACCACCATCACTTTAACCGTTGGCAGTTATTTAACCGTCCAGCGAGATTTTTTATATAAAAAAATATATTAATGCACCAATTGGTTTTATTTGAAATACAGATTTAAGGCATTGTTAAGAAAATTAATGCCACAACAATTTCACCTAAAAATTGGGCAATCTAGCACTCTGTTAGCGAATTTTCGGGCGAAATTGTAGGATGGTTCCAGATTTGGAGGAATTTGTGGAGAATTTAGTGCCAAAACTTGGGGAAGTCATAACTTACTCATTTTTTGAACAAATTCTAGGCAGAAAGAGGCTAGACAGGAATTTTTGGGCATTTTGGAGACATTGGAATAGGTTTCAGAGCTTTTTGAGAATTGAAAATATATGTAATCACAATTTTAAGCATAATAGAAGAAGGCCAAGCCATTGGAAGTTGGACCAAAGAGACGTAGCCTAGGCGGGGTGAACTCATTCATCATGTGCTATTGTGTTACTATTTATGGTGATGCTCATGTCTGTTGGATGTTGTTGTTTAGTGTTTTGTTTATGTTAATTTTCTCAAATAAATTCACATAAAAAAACATAAAAACTCATGGATAACTTGCAATTTACCTCACAATCCTCAAGAACTTTGTTTATACTTTGAATTGGAATTTAGTAGAGCAAGCACTAATTTTCCCATTAAAATCATTTGCTTTGATTGTTGTGAAGTGATATTTATGTGGATTATTTCTTGATAAAATTTTGTCACCTAACACGATATTCACTATCATTCCCTTCATATGAATAAACAATAAAATATATTTTAATTTCAATTTTTCATCTTGTCTTCGATCAAAATTACTTTAATTTATAAAGTAAAGTGATATTTCCTTAGATTTTTACCTAAGAAATTTTTGCGTCATCAAACATAGTATCCATTATCATTCTCTATAGTTAAATATGAATAAACAATAAAATAATTTTCTTACTTCAATTTCTCATATTTTCTTCAATCTAATTAATCTAATTTATACCCTGATGGGGGTGTTAGAAACAAAACTCACAAAGAAGGGATAAGGTCCACCACCTCACTGTGTCACATGCCATTAAAGAGGGGGATTGTGTGGCAACTTCCCCCATGTAGTCACACATGCTATTAGTAATGAGGTATCAATGAATTCATATGGAAATCCCTGCAACCTTTATTTCTTGTTTCTAATCTTGGAATTTCCTTTCCATTTTCTACTACCTCAATGATATCATTAGGTTGTAAATGGGATTTTTCTATCCCAACATCTAGCTTTTCGGTGCTCTAATGAATGAAGGCCCATAACCTCCTATTCTAGCCTTCTGATAGTCCTTATCCCATCATAGTTTGAAAAAATTTCTACCTTCTCATGTTAGCAAGGGTGCATGCAATGGATTTTAGGGAAATCCAACAAGGGTTCAACACCAGGACTCAGCTGAGAACTTCTAGAACATGCATGAATCCACTACGTTGATAAATTATTTACTTTCAACCATTTGTAGTTGGATTTGGCTTTACAAGTTTTTATTTTTTATTATGTGTTCCAGGATTTTGGGTGTTATCATTGAGGCTAAGAAACCTATTGCTATGCCTATAGTTCGAGTCCTTTTAGCTCACCACCAAACCCCGAACTACCTTTTACTGCCTATTGTGTTCTCACTTTTATTGTTTTTAGTTTTTTAGCTTGCATAACATCTATAAAATACATAAATAAAAATAAACGTAGAGATGAAGGATAAATAAAACTTCATTTCATTAATATCAAACAACTGAAATATGCTTACAGACAAAATGGAAATAAACTAGCTCGGGCGATGGTACCTTAGCTCTGAGAAGATATGTGGCATCTACATGCCTCTGAAATGTGTTATAATGAGGCTCAAGGGCCCTTTTATTATTTAACAACATGGGAAAACCATAAACAACCAAAACCTTAACCCCGCGAGATGGAACGCCAAGAGTTTGTGGGCCCTGTTGGGGTTAGTTGGGCAACCAACTTCCCGGGGTCATAAATTGGTCATATTATCTCCATTTGGTGCATACGATATATCGTTAGGAATATTTATCCAAGTAATACAATATTTTATATAGGAACTTATATTACGAACTGAAAAAAATCATCGTTTAGGGGGTCAAAACTACTCCAGAAATTCAGGACCCGAAAAACTGCTAAAAATAGTAAATGATACTATAAACAAGGAAACTGAAGAAACCAAATGGAGGTCTAGGTGGAATAAGTGGGTTGATACCAATATCCACCTAGATCATTCCTATCCCCTTAGGAAGAAATGGTCCCCATTACATGTAGAGCCTCCATGAGGTGAGGAAATTTCTGCTCAACGTGGTCCCTAGTGAACCACTTTCCCTGGTGAAGGAGTTGGCCTGCTTTGACAACTCAATATAGTGGGATCCTCTCTAGGTGGGTTTTCTTGATCTGTTTTTCCATGATTCGATCATTTGTGCCTTGTTCCATGCAGTCTAAGTTTTACTCTATTGGTGTGAGTTGTTCTACAATGTCGAATGTGTCCAGTAATGGTGGAAAGTAGGGCCAAAGGCAATACACATTGAACACTAGGCACATAACAAGGAATGGTGGAATAATGAGCTCAAAGGATTTTTCCACTACAACCTTGGTGATGGTTTATGGCCCATATCGGAGTGAGTGAAGATTTTGGTGGGGTCCAACGAGCTGCTCCTTCTGCAAATGTAACCAAACTTTTTCGCCCACCTAGAACTTATGTGGAACCCGGTGTTGATCATGTCACTGCTTGTACTTGGAATTGGCTTTGTCCAATATGTCATGGACCTATTAGCAGATGTATTGAATGCACTTAATCAATATATTCACCTTGTCAGCTTCAAACTATACTTGAGCTGAATCTAGCTAAGTAGTTGCAAATTGTATGGCCACATCAATGGGACATAGTGGCTGGAATCTCAAGCCTACCTTAAAGGGGTTGCGGTCAGTTGAGTTTTGGGAAATCCGGTTATATATGTGCTAGAAATAGGGTAGGTTTCCATCCCATGTGTGTGGATGATTCGAGTTTTACATGTGCAGAATGTGCACGATCATCCTATTGACGACCTATGCTTGGCATCAGTTTGGGAGTGGAAATATGTGGACTTAGTGTGCTTGGTGTCCAATATTGACCAAAGAATTGACCAAAATGTACTGAGGAACCTGTTGTCCTGATCTGAGATAAGGGAATTTGGGATCCCAAAGTGTACAAACATTATTTCAAAGAAGAGATTAGTATTGGCTTCTGATGTGATATTCTTCTTGTAGGCTTCCATAATGGCCATATTAGATAATTTTTCGATGACCACAAAAATGCAGTCGTTCCCATGCTTGGTAGAAGGAAGGCCCGGCATGTAATCCATGGATATGGATTCCCGAGTCTGACTAGTGCTAGGTAGTAGAGTATATAGGATTTTCTTTTTTATGGTCGGTTTGGCAGTGGCACGGGTAGTGCAGGATCTAATGTACTTCCTGAAATCTTGTCAAAGGTTCATCCAAAAGAAATATTTCTGCAGTAATGCCACTATTTCTCCACCCCAAATTTTCCAGTGACCTAACATGCTAGATGATACTTGGAGACATGGTATATTGAACGAAATATTGATGATGTTAAATAATGATGCTTCATTTACCCATCTTACTTCATGATGATATGTTGGGTTCTCACATATGTTGTTGATGCATGAAAATATATGGTGGTATGTTGCAAAATATCTATATTCCTTTAATGAACGTGCATTGAGGCTCTTCCTACAAAGGGAAAGAGAAAGTTGACCTTGATGAGGCCAAGAGGATGACTTGATAGCATATCTCTATGGAAAAATATTATGTTTTTTATGCTACATACTTGGTCACAGGTTAATGATATTAAAGCTACATTGTCTTATCTTACGAATTGATGATGAAAATTTGCATGTTGTTGTTCATATTGATGTTTGTTAGTCATCAATATTTTTGCATGTATTGATGACTAGATTCCTTGACTGAGTTTTCTAGAAGCTAATCTCAATCTGTCAATTTGTCATCTAGAAAACACCTCAAAATGTTTTTTGTCTCCCTAGCTTTCCTTTTCAGCCTATGATGAGAAAAATCTTCAGTTTTAAAATCCTATCTCATTCTAGCAAAGTCTCCCTGTCTATAGTTGTCATAGCTTTGTTTCTCTGCTATCATTTTCCCTTGTTTTCATGCATCTCATTGCCCATCATTTGACAAAGTGTCTGCCCCTCTCTCACTGATCATTCAATCATTATGATAACCTGATAATACCTAAGAAAATATTCAGAATCTGTGACAAGGTCTGTAGGTCTATGTGGTGGTGTTTAGGACACTTTTTCTTAACAAAGCTGTCTTAAGTCAAAAAACGTTGAGTCTAGTAACAGTCAGCCATAAATTGTTTCCTATTCTAAAAAAAAACATACTAATTTAGACTTAGGTCATACACCACTAACTGGTTACCTATTTTTATTTTAGTAAAACATAGAAATGTTCATTTCAGGAAAAGAACAGGATTCTAAAAAGTTTCATGAATGAAAGAAGGTGGTTATTTCAAGCTTGATTTTATAACACAATGCTGAGCTCTCAGGAAATCAAATATCATCTACCAAATACATCTCTGCAGGGGTGTATTCAATGATGAAAGAGTGCAAATGGGAGAAAAAGAACAAATTCAAACAAGTCTCTCATGCTAAAGTATTTTTCCATCATGAATCAGATGAAGTGTAGTAAGTGAAAGAAAGAAAACATACAGGTTTCAAATCCAAAGGGTGCCTAAAGAAAAAGGTCATTCATCAAATACAAATGAACACAAAGGATTAGGTAATGTCTATCTTCAACACTCCATGACTAACTCCAAAGGAATATTTTCATAATTTCTCCAAAAGGTGACCTAGCCCTGTAAATCACTGTTTTTTGGGAAAAAGAGACAGTCTTTGACATAAAGAGATTTAAAGCAAATTAGGCATCATAGTGAAGGTGTAAGAAGGAAAGTTGCTTATTATATCTTACCATGAACCTGGACTTTGAAAATTAGTCAAAGACAAATTCATTGTGCCTTATGAGAGCACAGTTGGGAAAAAAGGAGTTACTTCAGGAATACACACAGTAAGCATTTACCATTTATAAATCACATTGTTTTCTCCCAATTTTCATAGTGATGTTATGAAAAAGAGATATACATCATAGATGGGTCCTCATAAAGCAAAAGGGCATTATGTTCAAATGATTTCATCAGTGATAAATTCCAAAGATTCACTTTTGTCTTCTATTTGTATTTTTCAAACAAACAGATAGAGGGCACAGTGTTGAGATGAATGAAGTTTCATAGTTTGAAGGCCTCCTTCATCATAAGAAGAAGGCTCATCAGTGGTGTTGAGTGACCTAAATGGTTACATTTTCATGGAACTCCTTCATGACAAGTAGAGGTGAAAACACAGTCAAGGGAAAGTATTAGTTCAAATATGCCTAGCAGTAAGTGCTCACCATTTACCAATCATATTATTTACTCCTGAATCTTCACAGTGATTTTGTGACAAAGACACTTACCATAAGTAGAGTCACATAGGAAAGAAGACAGTTGGTTTAAGGGACTTCACCATTAATAAGTGGAAAGGATCACAGCTTGTTCCCATTGGTATTTTAAATAAACATATAGAGAGCACAGTTTTGGATAGGAGAAGATTCATTTGGGTTCTATAGGACCTCCTTCATGACAAGTAGAGGGTAAGAACCCAGTCAAAGAACCTCTTTCACATCATAAGAATAAGATTGACATACTGGTGTTGAAAGGCCTCAATTATGATGTTTGTAAAAGCCTCCTCCAAAGGATAAATCTGAGGCTAGAGTTTGATGAAGAAACCTCATTCAAATGGTAAAAGATAATTTCACACAGGGGGTTTATTCAAAAGGGACATCATTCATTTTGGATAATACCATTATAGTCTATCTAATTACTCGCTCCAAAAGGAAAGTAGAGAACAAGCGCCTGGGGTTACAGTTCATATGGATCAGCTCATTCAAAAGGCAATCAAAGATAACAAACAGTCTGCAGTCTAAGATGCCTCCATCAAATGATACGAGCAAGTTTCAAATGTTGAGAACAACCTCCTTCAAATAATAGATAGATATTTAACTTTTAAAAGGGTTGAAACCTGAAGTGTAAAACAAGCACCCAAAAAGTATTATGAAAAAACCTCCTTCATGACAAGCAGAGAGAACGATATTTGGTGAAAAGTAGCCTCCTTCAAAGATTAACACAGTTTTTCAAAATTGCCTCCTTCAGCTTGTGTTGAGGAAACACAAGTAGAGGGTGAAGACATAGTTTTAAAAAGGATTTTTCAAATAATGAACAGAGATAGGGCATAGCATAGACACTTTGTTCAAAGACATCCTTCATTTGATAAACAAAGAATTAGTTAAAGAGCTTTGATAAAGGGCTGAAGGTTTCAATAGAAAACAGAGACCAGAGGTAGTTTTGCTTACAAATGGCCTCCTTCAATCATAAGTAGAGGGAAAAAATTTGTTTATAGTGCTAAAACCTTCCATTAAAAAACAGAGACAGAGTTAAAAATTTTGATAAGGGGAAAAAACTTCAAGGATAAACAGAGATAAGAAACAGTTAGGTTTGGGCCTCCTTCATGACAAGTAGAGGGAACAGTTGCTTCTAAAAGGCATCCTTCATTTTATTAACTAAAAACAGGGCCTAAACTTTGTAAGAGTTTGAAACTTAACTGATAAGCTGAAAGGCCATAACATTTTGTCTAGAGTAGTTTTGTTTCAAATAACATACAAAAGTTGCAATTTTTTCAAAAGTACTCCTGCAGAGGTAACATAGATTGTATTTGAACAACCTCCCTCATGCTAAAAGCAGAGGCAGTGAACATAATATCCCTCAAGAGGAAAAGCACCACAACAGTAAGGAAAACAGGGAACAAGGTAGTCCTAAAGATAGTCATGATAAAAGTAGAGGCAGTGAAGATATTCAAGGAGCAAAAGAGATGAAGGTGAAGGTGGTAGCCGTAAACAAACTCAAAATAGTGAACAGGGCAGAAAAGTAGGTGATGAAGGAGGCAACAGTGTAAAAGATCAAGTTGAACAAATGCTAGTGATGAAACCTCCTCTCTCTTCTCCTCAACATAGCCAAGAACATGTGCTTGCTGCCTCTCCTAGGCAAGGGGCCATGATTCATTCCTAAAAAGCACCAAAGCCTAAAAACACCAAATCTGCAAAGAAGAAAACCACTCAAGCAATGATTAGTAAAGTCACTAGGGTGATAAGGAGTAGAGGTAAACTACCTAAGAAGAGTATTGTTGAATTAACCAAGAGAACAAGATCAAAGAATTCTATCCAAAGAAAGGGAAAAGAAAGACTTGAACGACAGGAGAGTAGCCATGAGCATGAAAAGGAATTTGACATCATACAAATAGATAGTGATGCTAAAGATGATGAAGCCAGAATCCTTAGGCCACTTTTGCAAAATAGAGAAGCCCAAATCAAGGACTTAGAAACTGATCTAGAAAGTTCGAAGGACCTCATACACTTTCTGCAAATGCAAAATAGACAAATGAGCAGGAAAATGTCAATATATGAGGCCCGGGAATTCAAATAACAAAGGGAAGCATACAAAGCACAAGTAAAACTTGAAGAGTATATGGGAAAATTTGATGATATTGAAGAAGAAGAGCAACCAATAAGGAAAAGGCCTAGGACTATGGGTCTCAGGAAAGCTTTGGAGAAACAAAGGGAAGAAGAAACAACCCTTGCTCAACAGTATCCTCTCAGACAACTGCTTGCCCAAGAGATAGAAAATGATAAATATTCATGGCTTGAAAGAGAAAACAAGAATCTGGAGGAAAAATTAGACAAGGAAAACAAATACTTGGGCTTGCAAAGGAATATGACTAGGCATTACAAGAAATTGAATCAATTTGCTCGAAGAAAACTCAAGATTGCCCAAGAAAAGTGCAAAACTGCCCAAAGGAGGTGCCTGGTGAAAAAAGGAGAAAAAGACCTATCTAGGTTTGGAATCTTGGCTTCAGCTTTCTTGCATTCTTATAGAAATCCATAAGGGGTTTTCTCACCAAAATTGAGCAATTTTTGACATGATCTTGTTTTTTGTGATTTTTAGGCCTAATTGCACATTTGTCTTGGAGCTACCATGTTTGCTAGGAGAATCATTAGCTCATGAAAATTATTTTTTTGGATGTATTAAATTTTTGGGCATCTACTCAGAAATTTCAGATCAAAATAAGGTGTTTTGGTCCCCCAAAGAGGCAAAAAACAGTCAAATTTTACCTTTCTGCCTCAAATATCAGCAGGTGAGACCCTCCTAGGTTTTTTCACTCAGTCCACTTTTTGACGGACTTACAAGGATTATTTTGAGAAAAATCAACAAGTTCCATAAGTTAGACATCTAGGGCTTTCCAACGAGCCATCACGGGCCTCGTTTTGACATCAAGAAGTCCTTCAAAAGTTCTCTCCAAAATAGGCTTTCTTTTGGCACTACGCTCCTGTAGGATTTTGCTAAAAAGGCAGTTTTCTGAAGGTCGCCATCCAAATGTGCGTTAAGATATTTTTGAATCTATGTCAGAGATTAAAAGTCAATTTTATTACTATTTTTAGCTTACATAGATATTTTTTGAAGATATTTTGTGCCTTGGTCCTTGTGAGGCCTCAAGGACAAAATCAAATATTTGTATTAGGCCCATGAGCTTCTAGATGCTCTTGTGAGCTTATCTACTCATTTCCTATATAACTTATGAAGAATCATTGTAAATTTTTGGAGGTTTAGAAGTAGAACTTGAAATTTTGAAGAGAAATACATGGATATGAGCTTTGAAGAAGAAACTTGTTTATGAAGTGGATGATTTTTTTACTTGTCTAGATGATGGAGAGGATTTGTGTGCAGGATTCCATGGCTTGGTAAATGGTATTGTGTTTCTTATTTTTTATGTTTTCTTAGTTTCTCATACATGTTTTCATGCTTCTTGCTTGCTGTAGTTTAGTAAAGAATAAGTTTGAGATATGCCCATGGAGGCACCTCAAATTTCCTTATTCATTGCAGTTTAAATGTTTTCATATTTCTTGGTAATGTCAAAGAATTCTTAATTTCTCTTTGGTTCCCTAAGAAATTGTTATCAGTTTCATTAATGGTTATTATGTATGATGTCTAGTATGACTCATGGTATGCCCTACTTACTCATAACTAATCAAAACTCCGTTTCTGAAATCTCTCTCTAAATTATTGGTTGTTTTAGTTAAGTCAAAGAGGTCTTGTTTCGATCTTGCCCTTTGTCCATGCTTTGCAGTCTTATTTCAAAGTTCCTGATAGCTCAAGATATGATGTTTAGGAGTTCCCTCTTCATAGATTGAGTTGTTTGTTTATCTTATTTGTTTTCCCAAAATTATGAAGGTGATTTTCCCAAAGTTGTAGGGTCTTATACTTCTATGAATCACCTGATTGTTTATTTTTTCATTTATTAGTTTGAGTTTCATTAATAGAGATTATTGGTCAACCCTACCTCATGAATGCTTGTTGTTTAACTATTTATGCTTAAGATCTCTTTGTCTTGCACAAACTTAATGTTCATTACACTTCACAAACCACCCAAAAGATCCATTTACTATACTAATTCGACCCTGCCACACACCTTATTTATTGTCTAGGCATCCTTGGCTTTCATTTGATCCCATAGCCCTGTTGATTTGATAAATTATCTTTCATTGATGCCTAATTAATCGGTTTTCACCTCCAAACACAAAAACAAACAAACGTACTTAAAAAATAGCCTAAAATCAAATATAATAAGCGAACAAGCTCACATCCTTCGCTTCATAGAGAGAGCCCTCTCTGAGTTGAGGAAGGCTAGGTCCTAGGACTCCAAAGTTTGTTCTGATGTTACCCTGCCATTTGGCTTGCCAATATACCAAATCACGAGACTCCAACATAATGGCGATCACAGTGGGACATTGAGTCAAAACATCCTAGGTATCTGTAATGTCCCTACTTAGCCTTAGTTAAGAGGAGACATTAAATTTTAATTTAATTTATGTTTTATGAATAAATGAATAAAGGAGGACATGTAAAAATCCTAATAAATAAATACCCATGTGAACAAAGACAAATCTGGGCTATGTAAATAATCACTTAAAGGTGTGAAAGAGGGTTGAGCCAAAGATTGGGGTCCACCTTGACCAAATCAACTGCGCTGTCTAGGTTCAATGCATCTCCAAGAGGGACTACACAGTTCTAGAAGGGAGCCTCTAATGTGAAAAGGACCAACTCATCCAATTGGTTTAGGGTTTGCAAAGGCTCTTTCATGCTATAAAAAGGAGGATAAGACACTTGAAGAGGTTGTTGATGAATTATATTTCTAAATCATTTGTCTACTTAGACAAATACCATTCTCTACTGTTTAGTGGAGGATTTTGATTGGAATTCCTGTTTATGAGTTTCATCTCTTCCCTTGAGGTTCATTGGAGGAGTTATTTGCTAAAGTTGGCCACTATCTGGTTTAAGACCAATCTCTATATTTCATGAGCAATGCTAGCCCATTGAGGGTTTTGCAACTGCTAGCTTTTGTAGCAAGTGGAATTTTAGATCTGCTTAGATCTAGTTGTTTTTGAGAGGCTTTCTCTATTGGAGAGTGTTCTTCAACCTCCAAGGAGTTAGCTGATCGATATTTTATATTAGATCTGTACTTTTCATTCCATGTATTCAGTCTTCTTCACCCTATGTGCACTTTCTGCTCAATACTGCGTTATTTTGTGAGAGGGCTTGCTTATTTCAGTTTGTTATCAGTTTGGAGGAAGATTTCTTGGTGTTAGGCTTGCATTCCCTTGGCGATACGTGGATTGGATTTCTGATCCATGTATCTATAGTTCTGATCTATTTCAGTAATAAAATTTATCTTTAGAAATTTCTGGGTTTTCTGGAGCACAGTATATTGTAATTCAGATCTACACCTCAATATGCAATATTTTGATGTAATTCCAATTGGATCTTGTTCTTAAAGTATTGTAGCTTATAGATCTGTATTAGATCTAATGTTTCATCCATATATCTATAATAGATATAAAATTTAATGTACAATATCTAAACCATCTGGAAAATAATGCTGTCTATGTATTTCTGCAGTTTATCTCTAGTTGCAACTCTAATTTCTGAAGGGATCTTGCCCTAGTTCTTTTTGTAATCAGATGTAAATGAAATAAACTCATATTTAAATATGATTTACTAATATATTACTGAATTATCAGATTTTTTCTAACCTCCTCTGAGTTTCAGTCAAATTTGTGCAATTCTAGTAGCTGGGGTTTTCATTTTGAAGCAGTCTCTCTCTTTGGTTGATTTCTAGCTAGTCTTGTTTCCGAGAGATCTGTTTAATGTGCCTAAACCTATTTGTTTCTGCTGAAATTTAATATACATGTCAAATACAACTTGAATGAGGGGATCCCAGCCCTTATCTCCATTTTCCTTGCTCATATTTTCTTACATAGCATTTTTATTGAAGGCCTTGTTGAGATTCCTGAATGGGATTATTCCAAGTTCTATAGGCATAGTCTAGATTTGGCCAGGTAGCCTCTGGTTCTCACCCTCTTTTGATAGGTGAAATAACCAGTAAATTCCTATGTATTCCATCTCTGACATATAATCTTGAGAATCCCTAAAAAGGGACATTACAATGGTATCGGAGCTCCACTCTTGGCACAGCCTGTGCTAGCTTGGAGCCATAGTCATGGTGCATTCCAAAGATGAATATCCTCTTTCTGAGAGGGAGAGGAGATACCAGAATAGAAGTCATAGAAATTATGACTATACTACTGTTGACCTTGACAAGGGTTAAGACAAGGGGAAAGCCCCTAAGTTGAATGATAAAGATAAGGAGGCAGAAGAGTTTGCAAAAACTCTCTTGGAAACCATGTGTTGTACATATTGACCCCTGCATTTAAAATTTTGGTCTGCTGCCTCATTCAAATCCATTTTACATCTCTGTCGTGGCCTAAAATCCTGATGCTCCCGCTTAATATTACCATCTCAGCTCAGAAAATACATCGTGCAAAGGTTAAAACCCATCATTTGAAATTTATCGGGCCTAGCCCCTAAGAGTTTAGCCTTCCCTGTTTTGGTTCCCATGTATCCCGAGTGAAAAACCTCATGCCAAAAGGAGAAGGGGCTTAACAATAAAATTATTGCGGGCGCAATGGTAACCGTTCGATCAAAACAAATCGACAGCCCGCAATAAAACTATCCGTGGTGGTCCCCGCGCCCGAAAACCGGCGGTTAATTCCACACAGCTTTGGACGGGCCGGCGGTATTCACCATAGGGGCAGCGATTCCACTAAATACGCGCCACGCATCTTTTGTACGGCGTCCCAAAACCACTTTTCGCGCGTTAAATTTTGTACAACGGCCGGGCAGCAAAACTCACCCACGCCGTTGGATCTGCTGGCCTCAATCCAACGACAGATATCCTCTGAAGCCGCTCGCTCGTTAATTTGTGTCCTTCATGTCCTGTGGCCCACCATTGTGCTGCTCTCGTCACCTCCCAGCCGTTGATCTGTTTTCGAAATCCGACCGCCCAGAATCCAGTCTCCTCGGTCTGTTGACTCTGCAGCCACGTCGCCTTCCCACCTGTCCCCCGTACATCCACGTGTTTTACTCCCGCGCATCTAAGATATTTCCCCTGTCATATATATATATATATATATGTATATATATATATGCATGTATTTTCATTCATACCCTTCGTTTTTATTCATTCCTCACATTCAAAATGTTCCACGTGGAAAAGTCGTGCTACGTCTGTTTAATCAAAGTCTCCATTGTCTTTCCTCCGCCACCCTGCGTGTTCTTGTCATATGTTCGTGTCCGCGACGTCATCACCATCTCCACCTCCACGCTCCTTACCTCTGAGTCTGGTTTTTCTGATATATCTGTGGGTTTTGCAGGTTTCAAGATAACAAGAAGGCGCTTTAATTTTTTTCCTCTGTTGCAGAGGTTAAGAGCATGTCGAAGGACGATATTTTGCTGGCGAAATTTAAGGAAGAAGCCGAGGGTAGGTGTGTGAAATGACCATCATTAAAGAAAACAAATATATGAATCTACAGAACCCTCCAGAGAAAATCAAGGGACTCTTCGCCCTGCATTAAAGGTCCAGGATTTAAATTCAAAATTAAAGGCCGAGAGTACAGTACACAATCGCAAGCTATCTCAGGGTTTCACGGCAGCAGATTTTTCCCTCAGCGAAAGGCAGAACATTCAATATTTTATTATTTGTGTCTTGTTCATAAGGGGATTTTCATCCTCCAGCATTTATTCCTAGAGACAGATTGTAAAGTACAATCATTTATATTTAGTCATTCACAGTGTGGGTGCGAATTTTTTCCGCCATTTTTTTCAAATTAAGTCATTAAATGTACTCCATCTACCTCCTTCTCTAGAATTCTCTATCTTCTCTATAAAAACCCAGAAATAAGACATTAGAGGGGTTCCAGATTTCGTTCAGAAAACTGTGCAGTGAAAAGGATATTGTATACATTTTGTAATATTTCTGTATGAAGGTTCAGAGCCCGTAGGGTCTTAGTGAGGAGGAGTTATAACTGTATTGAGGATTCTGGTCTTTGGTATCTCACAGTATGTAATTTTCTCTCATTTGTTAATACAATATCTCATTTCATGCTATTTATCTTCTTGTATCATGTTCTAGAATGCAAGTGGCTCACTAGTTTGCAGTAAGGATTCATCCTTGTTGATGCCCTTTCTGGAATTAGTCAAGCGCTTTAAATAGGCCTAGTCATGATATACTGTTCCATGTTCACCTTATCCATATTTTCTGCTATATCAGTTGTGTTAGGAGGGTACTTTTAAAATTCCAGGATTGTGTATGGATTCTTGAATTGGCAAGCCCATGCATGGTTCTGTTGTATATCTGGGTATCAGTCTAACATCAACTGGTATTCTCTTATTATTCCTCTCACTGCATTCGCTTTCTGATATTTGAGTTCTGTGATATATTATTTGAACTGGCCCTCTTTACAGTAAGCTATCTCTTAACTGTCTGATGCCTTTGTATTGGAGTTTTACATGATGTTCCTACACTATTCTTATCCTTGTACCAGCTTCTGAGAGAGATTGGTCCCATTCAAAGCTAATTTCCTTGTTCAAACAAGAGATAGTAAGTGAGTTTTTGGATTGACAACCCAAGCTATATGATAAGCTCCTTTCTATATTAAGATGTCCTAGGCACTGGTCTATGGAAACTCTAGGCTGTCTCTAGGGGGTGACAAAATTGTCCACAACATCTTTCTGGCGCCGTTGCCGGGGATCGAATTCAAGAATATCAGTTTCCCTGGGCCTCGACAAATTGTTTTCACTCTCTAATCGGGTGAGCACGGAGAGTTGAAGAGTTGTGTATCTCTCACCTTGGCGACTCCACTAGTCTTTATTTAATAAATTTATTGGTAGTCCTGGCTCCTCGGAAGCCACATTTGAGGTTAAATACATCTCAGTCGAAAACACCTTACGTGTCTGACCCAGAGAAGATCGGTCATAAAAGAGTTTGGAAGGAGAGGAAGTCAGTTCGTGCTGAAAACCCTAAATATTCCGTTGAAGATTATCTGCCCTCTTCTTCTCAAGAGATCAGAACAGAAAATCCCGAGTTTTACTCAGAAACTCCACATAGAGGAAGTACCTAGATTGAAGAAGATTCCCATCCTACTCCCGAGGCTGAGGAAATTAAAGAAGTCACAGAAGTAGTTGTTGTTAACCGTGAACTATTCCCATCCACACCTCAGGCTTCTGTGCAATATATTCCCATTGTTATTCATACTCCACTTCCTCCTACTCCTCTCCCTTCATTTGTATCTCAGATTGTTGTACAACCCCCACCTCCTCCAATGGCCAATGTTCCTGCTTTTCTATTGAGAAAATATGCCCCACTGGCCTTGCCCCAAGTGCTAAATGATATGCCACAGGATTACTTGAAGATTCTGCCGAGATTCAATGGTGAAAATGAAATTGATGCTCAGAAACATCTTGAGACTTTCTGCTCCTTTGCAGAAAACTTAAATGTTGAACATTTGGATGTGGTCTTGAGATTGTTTGTGCATTCTTTGGAAGGTGAAGCCAGAAAATGGTTCAAGACATTGGGAAATCGTTCAGTGACCACCTGGGATGTCATGGAGAATTTTTTTCTTAGAAAGTGGGGGGAAAAGAAAGATCATGGTCAATGTCTTACTTAATTCAATACTATGAAGAAGAAGCATAACGAAGGAGTGTCAGAGTTTATTAAAAGATTTAACAAGTTATATTTGAGCCTGCCTCCTGAAATGAAGCCCCATGAAGCTGTTGCCAAGATAATTTTCATAGCAGCCTTTGATTTTGATTTTGGATTCTCATTGAGAGAAAGAAAACCTGCCACTTTAGATGATGCACAGTCAGATGCTCTGGAGCTAGAAGCAAACTTTGCCTCCTCCGGGAAATTAAAAGGAAAAGTTGAACAAGACACTAGGAGGAAAGGCAAAGAAGAGGTTTCCGCCTCTAATCAGGAAAAGGATTCGGACAAGATGGATGAAATAAGCAAGATGATAAAGAAGATGGTCAAGCTTGAACTGGAAGCTAAAAATGCAGCTCCCAAGAATTTCTATAATTCTCCCAATAGAGGATACAATCCCCAGTATAGAAGACCACCGTTGCAGATATTTCCAAGAGAAGCAAAGGAACAACAAGATCAGGTACCACATCCCTTGTACCTGGAAGGACCAGCAGATGACTCCACTGGAGATGCAGCTTATGGATTAGAAGATTCAAATTTGGCTTTTTCAAATAATGATGATATAGAATGCCCATTACAAGATGAAGAAGAAGAAGCAGAGATTGACCATTATTGTAAGCAATTTTATGATTTCATGCAAGCACAATTCAATGTAAAATATGATCTCAGATCTTCAAGAAAGAGGACCTGAACTCAAGACCAAGAAGAGGAGCCACCTCAGAAAGAAGCACTTGCTCAGAAGGAATCAGCAACAAAGAAAAGCATAGAAAAAGGTAAGAACCCTCTAAATGTTCCCCCGCAGTCTAATGATCAGATTCCTTCTTCTTCAAAAATAATCAGTCCTCTTAATGTTGAGTCAGTGTCGAAAGAAATTAAATCTTCAGCTGAAAATAAGGAGTCAAAAGAAGTAGTTATAGAAAAGTCCCCACCTGCTTTCAATCTGCAAAAAGAACTTGAGAAAATTAAGATTCCAGTCCCCCTGACTGAATTATTGAAACAGCATGTATATCAGTCTCAAGTTACTTCCTTCATACTTCCTCCTGAAATACCAATTGTACTTGATAGTTTACACCTTCAAGAAGAAAGACCCATGGTAGTCTTTGGCCCACATGTCGAGGAGATAGATCCTTCTACTCCTCCTTTTTATGTCTCCCTAGTTATCCATGACCTGCTATTACACAATTTTATGTTAGATTCTGGGGCTTCCCATAATCTTATGCCTTTGTCTGTCATGGAAAAATTAGGACTGCAAATTACAAGACCATACAAATACTTATATTCATTTGATTCCAAAAGGGTTAAATGCTTGGGAATGATTAAAGATTTAGTGGTCAATTTGGCCCAAATTCCAGCAAAGAGTGTGGTCATGGACATTGTGGTTGCTGATATCCCGGCTCGCTTTGGCATGTTGCTGTCAAGGTCCTGGGGTACAAAAATTGGTGGGTCAATCAAATTGGATTTAACATATGCAATTGTCCCAGTCTTTGGAGGCCAGGAAAGGAGGTTATACAGGGAGACTAGATTTGTTAAAATGGTAACCAAGGCTGACTACTCAGAAAATTCCCCAGTTTATAACAAAGAGGGAGACTTCTCATGTTTAATGTTAGAAGAAAATCAAAACTATGCTCATGAGCCCCTTTTTGGTCAAATCCAAGCTGAGCAGCCCAAAGAAGATCAGGAATCAGAAGTTTGGACTTTGCATTTTGATGGGGAAAATTCAAGGGAAGGAAATGGAGCTGGGGTGTTATTAATCTCTCCTACAGGAAGATGGGTGCCACTGTCCTTGAAATTGGAATATGAGGCTACCAACAATGTAGCTGAATATGAAGCACTATTATTGGGATTGCAGACAGCTAGAAACATGGGCATCCAAAGTCTTAAAGTCATGGGAGACTCTGAGCTAGTGGTAAGGCAGATTAAAAATCAATGCCAAACTAAGCATCCACGGCTGAGAGCTTATAGAAACAAAGTGTGGGACATGATAGAAAATTTCTTCTCAGCATTTAACATACAGTTCATGCCCCGGGAGCAAAACAGAATAGCAGACTCTCTCGCTGTAGCTGCCAGTACATTCCGTCCTCCTCAGAATCCACTTTTAAGATATGAAGTGGAGGTACATTACAGACCATCCATTCTAGATAATATAAAGCACTGGCAGGTATTTGAAGATGACGAACAGATGAAGAGATTCATGGAGACAGTGGGAGAATTCTCCAATATGGAAATTGATGATTATGAGGAAGAAGAAGCCGAAAATATTGCAGAAAACAAATGGGAAGAGAAGATAGCAGGTAATAGAGTGCTGCAGCTGAAAGGAAATGTTATACCTAGAGGGATGGTACCTCTAGAAAGATTATTTAACAAAGATGATATTCCGTTGCAGCCAAACAAGGTGACAGAAGAAGATCAAGTGGGAGATTTGAATCTGGGTACTTATACTGATCCCAAAATTGTAAAGTTATCTAAAAGAGTCCCAGAAGAATATAAAGAAAAATATTTGAAGTTGTTCCAATCTTATAAAGATGTATTTGCTTGGTCCTATCAGGACCTAAAAATTTTTGATATTAATATAATGCAGCATAAAATTCCTTTGAGGGAAGATGCGAAACCTTATAAGCAGAAGCTCAGACAGATAAATTCTCTGCTGCTTCCCTCTATTGAAAAAGAAATCAAGAAGCTGCTGAAAGCCAAAATAATTGTGCCATTGAGATACTCAGAATGGATAGCAAACCTTGTCCCTGTTCGAAAGAAAAACGGAGAAATAAGGCTGTGTGTGGATTTCAGAAATTTAAACAGAGAATCTCTAAAGGACAATTATCCACTTCCCAAGATGGACTACATCCTGCAGAAAGTGGTGGGAGCATCCAAAATGTCAATGATGGATGGATTTTCTGGTTATAATCAGGTGGCCGTGTTACTAGAAGATCAGAAGAAAACTGCATTCACTACACCATGGGGAACATTTATGTATGCCAGGATGCCATTTGGATTAATTAATGCAGGAGCTACTTTTCAGAGGGCAATGGACATAGCCTTTGTTGGAGAGCAGGAAAAGTTTTTGGTGGTATATCTTGATGATATCATAATATTTTCAAAGAATGATGATGAGCATATTGAGCATTTAAGAAAAACTTTTGAAAAATGCATAAGGTACGACCTATCCCTCAATCCTCAAAAACCTCTGTTTGCATTAGATGAGGGAAAACTCTTAGGGCACATTGTAACTAAAGATGGTGTGAAAATAGACCCTAAGAGAGTTGAAGTGATAAATAGTATTCCTTTACCCAGGAATAAGAAGGAAGTACAGGTGTTTTTAGGTCGAATTAATTTTTTGAGAAGGTTTATTCCTAACTATGCTGAGATAGTTAGACATATAACTGATATGTTAAAAAAGGATAATGAAGTAAAATGGTCCCAGGAGTCTAGAGATGCATTCACCAGGATAAAACAGGCATTTGCTGAAGCTCCTATGCGAGCAGGGCCAGATTACACAAAGCCATTTATGATATTCTCATTTTCTTCGCCTCATACCATTGATGGAGTACTGTTGCAGAGAAATGAAGATGGATATGAACAGCCTATAGCTTTCTTCAGTCAGGTGTTGCATGATGCTGAATTAAAATATAATATATTGGAGAAGCAGGCGTATGCCCTAGTAAATTCCCTTAAAGCTTTTAGAACCTATGTTTTGCAATCTCACATTACTGCATATGTTCCCACAGCAGCTGTTAAAGATATTCTCGTTCAGGGGGATAGCGAAGGTAAAAGAGGAAGATGGATTGCAAAAATACAGGAGTATGATTTGGACATAAGACCTACTATGCTGATTAAAGGACAGGGACTTGCTAAGATGTTATCCGAATCAAATCACCAAGCCTTGGGCATTAATTTATCCATCATAGCAAATGAAGAATCTGAGGAAAGAGAAGAGCAGCAAGGACTAGAGATGGCCACTCAAAAGATACATATGAAATATCTCACTAGTCCTTGGTATAAAGAAACAGTTGAATATCTTTTAACACTTAGCTATCCACCAAGTTGTGATAGGATAAAATACAGAGCTATAAGAATGAAGTCCCAAAAATACATAATTGCTAATGGACAGCTATATTGGAGAGACCCTTCAGGTATATTACTGTTATGCCTCACAGAAAATGAAGTGGAAAGTATAATGACAGAATTTCATGAGGGAATATGTGGAGGGCATTACAGTTGGAGGGCTACAGCTCATAAAATCCTGAAGGCTGGTTTCTACTGGCCAAAACTATTTACAGATGCTTTTGCTTGGGTCAGGGCATGTGACAAGTGCCAAAGATTTGCAGAAAGACAGAAATTAGCAGCTCTACCCTTGATTTCTATTCATGTGAATGAACCATTTTAGAAATGGGGATTAGATTTTATAGGAGAGATACATCCCCCATCAAGTGGCCAATATAAATGGATACTGAGAGCCACAGATTATTTCACAAAATGGGTGGAAGCCATACCTACAAGAAATGCTACAGATACTGTAATAATCAAGTTTATGGAGGAAAATATCATATCAAGGTTTGGCTGTCCTGCTAGGATTGTAACTAAAAATGCACAGGCCTTTAAATCTGCCAGATTTGTAAATTTCTGCCAACAGTATAACATCATACTGACTCATTCCACAGCTTACTATCCCCAGGGAAATGGCCTGGCAGAATCTTCTAATAAAACCCTGGTGAGGGCCCTGAAGAAAACAATAAATGAGAATCAGAAGAATTGGGACTCTCAATTAAAATTTTCTCTATGGGAAAATAGGATAACCAGCAAGAGAGCAACAGGGAAGTCTCCCTATGAGCTGGTGTATGGACGAGCGGCTGTGTTTCCGGTGCAATTGGCATTACCAGTATCACGTTTTATGCAGGAAAGACAGGAAGAACTAGATGACATGGTCAGAAGGATTAATCAATTGGTCGAATTAGAGGAAACACAGAATCAGGTAAATCAGAAATTAATAGAATATCAGGAGAAAATGAAGAATGTATTTGATCGGCATGCGAAAGACAGGAAATTCCAGATTGGAGACCTGGTTCTCAGATGGGATGTTTGAAGAGCAGAGAAAGGCAAGCATGCTAAATTTTACCCGTTGTGGTTTGGCCCATTCAAAATTGTAAATCAAGGAGGAAACAATAATTTCATGTTAGAAAACCTACAGGGTGATCTGCTGGACGCCCCTGTTAATGGCCAATTCCTCAAGCCATACTTTCAATTCTGACCCAGGTTGGGAATGCCTGATTGTATTATATTGTATATAAGTTGTTTTAGTTTCTATTTTCATAAATAAAAGGATGCTGGAAATTACCTGAAGAATAAGCGTAGGGGAATTGAAAAACAGAATGAAATATTCAGTGGTCTGCGTGTTCTCGGCATGTCCAGGGACGAATATGCCGTCCCCAGATGGAGCCGATGTTGTACATATTGACCCCTGCATTTAAAATTTTGGTCCGCTGCCTCATTCAAATCCATTTCACATCTCTGTCGTGGCCTAAAATCCTGATGCTCCCGCTTAATATTACCATCTCCGCTCAGAAAATACATCGTGCAAAGGTTAAAACCCATCATTTGAAATTTATCGGGCCTAGCCCCTAAGAGTTTAGCCTTCCCTGTTTTGGTTCCCATGTATCCCGAGTGCAAAAACTCATGCCAAAAGGAGAAGGGGCTTAACAATAAAAGTATTGCGGGCGTAATGGTAACCGTTCGATCAAAACAAATCGACGGCCCACAATAAAACTATCCGTGGTTGTCCCCGCGCCCGAAAACCGGCGGTTAATTCTGCACAGCTTTGGACGGGCCGGCAGTATTCACCATAGGGGCAGCGATTCCACTAAATACGCGCCATGCGTCTTTTTTACGGCATCGCAAAACAAATTTTCGCGCGTTAAATTTTGTACAACGGCCGGGCAGCGGAACTCACCCGCGCCGTTGGATCTGCTGGCCTCAATCCAACGACAGATATCCTCTGAAGCCGCTCGCCCGTTAACTCGTGTCTGTCATGTCCTGTGGCCCACCATTGTGCTGCTCTCGTCGCCTCCCAGCCGTTGATCTGTTTTTAAAATCCGACCGCCCAGAATCCAGTCTCCTCGGTCTGTTGACTCTGCAGCCACGTCACCTTCCCACCTGTCCCCCATACATCCATGTGTTTTACTCCCACGCGTCTAAGATATTTCCCCTGTCATATATATATATGCGTGTGTTTTCATTCATACCCTTCGTTTTTATTCATTCCTCACGTTCAAACTGTTCCACGTGGAAAAGCCGCGCTCCATCTGTTTAATCAAAGTCTCCATTGTCTTTCCTCCACCACCCTGCATGTTCTTGTCATCTGTTCATGTCCGCGACGTCATCACCATCTCCACCTCCACGCTCCTTACCTCTGAGTCTGGTTTTTCTGATATATCTGTGGGTTTTGCAGGTTTCAAGATAACAAGAAGGCGCTTTAATTTTTTGCCTCTGTTGCAGAGGTTAAGAGCATGTCGAAGGACGATATTTTGCTGGCGAAATTTGAGGAAGAAGCCGAGGGTAGGTGTGTGAAATGACCATCATTAAAGAAAACAAAGATATGAATCTACAGAACCCTCCAGAGAAAATCAAGGGACTCTTCGCCCTGCATTAAAGGTCCAGGATTTAAATTCAAAATTAAAGGCTGAGATTACAGTACACAATCGCAAGCTATCTCAGGGTTTCACGGCAGCAGATTTTTCCCTCAGCGAAAGGCAGAACATTGATATTTTATTATTTGTGTCTTGTTCATAAGGGGATTTTCATCCTCCAGCATTTATTCCTAGAGACAGATTGTAAAGTACAGTCATTTATATTTAGTCATTCACAGTGTGGGCGTGAATGTTTTCCGCCATTTTGTTCAAATTAAGTCATTAAATGTACTCCATCTACCTCCTTCTCTAGAATTCTCTATCTTCTCTATAAAAACCCAGAAATAATACATTAGAGGGGTTCCAGATTTCGATCAGAAAACTGTGCAGTGAAAAGGCTATTGTATACATTTTGTAATATTTCTGTATGAAGGTTCAGAGCCCGTAGGGTCTCAGTGAGGAGGAGTTATAACTGTATTGAGGATGCTGGTCTTTGGTATCTCACAGTATGTAATTTTCTCTCATGTGTTAATACAATATCTCATTTCATGCTATTTATCTTCTTGTATCATGTTCTAGAATGTGAGTGGCTCACTAGTTTGCAGTAAGGATTCATCCTTGTTGATGCCCTTTCTAGAATTAGTCAAGCGCTTTAAATAGGCCTAGTCATGATATATTGTTCCATGTTCACCTTATCCATATTTTCTGCTATATCAGTTGTGTTAGGAGGGTACTTTTAAAACTCCAGGATTGTGTATGGATTCTTGAATTGGAAAGCCCATGCATGGTTTTGTTGTATATCTGGGTATCAGTCTAACATCAACTGGTATTCTCTTATTATTCCTCTCACTGCATTCGCTTTCTGATATTTGATTTCTGTGATATATTATTTGAATCGGCCCTCTTTACAGTAATTTGTCTCTTAACTGTCTGATGCCTTTGTATTGGAGTTTTACATGATGTTCCTACACTATTCTTATCCTTGTACCAGCTTCTGAGAGAGATTGGTCCCATTCAAAGCTAATTCCCTTGTTCAAACAAGAGATAGTAAGTGAGTTTTTGGATTGACAACGCAAGCTATATGAAAAGCTCCTTTCTATATTAATATGTCCTAGGCACTGGTCTATGGAAACTCTAGGCTGTCTCTAGGGGGTGAAAAAATTGTCCACAACACCATGCAAGATCTATCCAAGGAGATAAAGGAGACGAGGATAGATAGAATGAGGGAGTCCCTTGGAAGACTCCATCAAGGAGAGAGTTTTGAAATGTCTCAGCTTGGGACTGGCCCACCGGTGAGCTTGCCACAAGCTCCACAGATCTCACAATTCTCTACAATGCCTACCTTCTTGGCTATAGAGAATGAAGGGCTTCAAGAGTCAGCCTCTTTGGAAGGCTACTTTGCAGAATATGATTCATAAAGTCAAAGGTTCAAGGATAACTTGAGCTTTCAAGATTTCTTCCATCTCAAGGACCGGAGGAGGCCATTGTAGCAGTATAGAGATGGAGGTTTCCTTCATGGAAGGCACCACACCATGGGCAGGTTCTTCTTGCCTAAGTTTGATTGATCACCCTCTTGTTTAGCTAAAGAATAGGTGGAAAAGTTGGACATCTACTTCGAACTGAATAAACTGCCTGAAGCATAAGCCATTAAGATTGCTACGCTGCATTTAGATCGAGAAGCCCACAACTAGTGGTTTCATGGAATTTCTACATTGGGGCATAACAATGTGTCCACTTATGCTGATTTCACTAGAATACTAGTGGAAATATTTGATCGGAAGGATCCGGAGGCCCCTTTCATAAGCTTGGCAAAGCTTAAGTAGATAGGAGATGTTGAAGCCTGTATCTCTGAATTTTTGAGGCTATCTGTAATGGTTCCTGATATTTTTGTTGCAAGGAGAGTATATATGTTCATAGATGGCTTGGAGGAACCTTCGCATGGGTTGGTCAAGTCTACCAAACCCACCACACTGCATTATGCCATTGAAAGAACAAGAGATCTCCAAGATGCCTTGCCAAGAGCAAAGGCAACCCTTCCTAGCAAAGCCACTCACTCTTCTAAAGGGAAGGAAGGGAAAGCTACTCCACCCAAGGAGAGCTCACAGGAAAATATTCTTGACAATGATCTCTAGAGGGAGTTGAGAAAGAAGAAATTATGTTTCACTTGTCAATAATCATGGGTGCTGGGACATAGATGTGCTACTGGAAGAGCACATTATATTGAAGTCTTCTCTGATTGTGAGGAGGAGGAAGGAAATGATGGACCTAAGAGAGGTCACAACGTTGGTGATGATGAGGAGGAGGATTCATCATCATCCAAAGAAGAAGAGGGAGCACTTGCTCCAACCAGTGGGACTCTTGCTTCCTTGAGAGGAGTGCCCAAATATTTGACTCTTAGAGTGCAGGGTTCAGTTATGAACTAAAGAGTATCTATTATTATTGATAGTGGGGAAACCCACAACTTTATTAATGCTCACTTTGTGCAAAGGAGAGGGATCCCTACCGATTCTTTTGATGGGTTCTCTGTTTTGGTTCCAAGGGACAGAACTATGCAGTGCATGTAGTATGTTCCCTCACTTTCTATGACTATGGGGACCTACACTTTGAGGGACCACTTCTTTGTAGTGGAAATACTAGACAACAACATCATATTGGGTGTCCAGTGGTTGATTACTTTGGGAAAAGTCACCACTGATTGGAGGACCTTGCAGATGGAGTGGGTGGACTTGAAGAGTGGGAAGCAACAAGTTTTTCAAGGCATTCCCACCTACCCTTCACTTGATGTCTCTACCCACACAACAAAGATGGAATTTCACAGTGGGGGAAAGGACTTTAAAATTCCTTCCCTCGTGTTCATGAGAAAGCTGCAAGAGACATTCCTATAGCATGGCAAGCCACTTGGAGTGCCATTAGATTCTATGGGGAAGGCTTCACCAAGTGCTGAAACAATGGAAGAAAGAGTCACAACGCTGTGGGAGGAAGCAAGGGGGAGGATCAGCCTTCCCACAAAAATTTTTGGCATGCATGATGCCAAAGGAACAAGAAAAAACAAGGCAAGCACCACCATAGATGCATCTATAGCATTGTCCTTGTTGAGAAGTGTAGATCCATATTGGAGGTCTCAACTCCTTGTGGAGTACTCCAAAGATCTGCACACCGGGATGATCTTAGATGGCATAAAGCAAGGATGAGGCTACTTGGTCCATGAAGGGGTCATCTATCATCTTGGTGAAGTATTATTGTCTCAAGCTTCCAAGCTTAAGCAAGAGATACTACAAAGAACCCATAAGGAGTTCCTTTCCAGTTACATGAAATCAGCAAGACTCCACTCACTAATCTTGAAGAGTTTTGATTGGGAGGGAATGGAGGATGAGCTACATCAACATTATGATTAGGAGGAACTACATCAGCACTTACAAGAGTGCAATAGTTATGTGGATATGGGGCAGCCAAGGGATCCTATGCAGGAGACATTTCATCCATCTCCTTCTTCTCTCAAAAAAAGGAGCAAAGCCCATGCCTAACTCTATGAGTGTGGGAGAATTGTATGGTAAGAAATATGATCTTGTGGAGAAAGTATATTTTTATGATTTGGCACATTCTCTTACCATATTCATGCAATCCATGGCTCCTACAAGGAGCAATATTACATGCAGATCTCATGGCAAAGATGGGGCTAATAAAAACTCCAAAGCTGGCCACTCCCTTGAGATGCAAAGGGAGATTGTTTACCATGATGGGTGCTTTCCAAAGGCACCTAATCAGAGTCTCTCTTTCAGCCATGTCAAAGTGACATATGTAGCATATATGTGGTGGAAGTACCACCTATCACATTCAAATCTACTCAGAACAAGGAGTGTACTACGTTGGTACCTTATGTGGGATTGTGACCCACCTCCTCATGTGCAAATTTCAGTTTGCCTGTATGTGATTTTGCTACCATACATAAATGGCATATTGGTTTTGTTTATGGGTATGTATGGGCAAAGAGTCAGTAGTGTACATGTACCACATGGGATGGAAATTTATCCGGTACTTCATGATACATGTTTCAGATGTGACATTGGTTCACCCATGTTTATTTCTGTTGATTTTTACACTCCTGAAGGGGCAGACTATGAACCTATCATGCTAGCATTAGAGGAGCAGTTTTTGATGTATTTCCTTGGTGAACACTTACTTCATGATGAGAGCTTGATTCTTGATGGTTTCATCAATGGAGAAGGAGAAGAAACACAACTCTTACCCTATCAGTTTCTTGAGGACAAGCAACATTTTGAGGGGGAGGACTATAATGTCCCTACTTAGCCTTAGCTAAGAGGAGACATTAAATTTTGATTTAATTTATGTTTTATGAATAAATGAATAAAGGAGGACATGTAAAACTTCTAATAAATCAAGTCCCATGTGAACAAAGACAAATCTGGGCTATGTAAATAATCACTTGCAGGTGTGAAAGAGGGTCGAGCCAAAGATTGGGGTCCACCTTGACCAAATCAACTGCGTTGTCTAGGTTCAATGCATCTCCAAGAGGGACTGCACAGTTCTAGAAGGGAGCCTCTAATGTGAAAAGGACCAACTCATCCAAGTGGTTTAGGGTTTGCAAAGGCTCCCTCATGCTATTAAAAGGAGGAGAAGACACTTGAAGAGGTTGTTGATGAATTATATTTCTAAAGTATTTGTTTGCTTAGAAAAATACCATTCTCTGTTGTTTAGTGGAGGATTGTGCTTGGAATTCCTGTTTAGGAGTTTCATCTCTTCCCTTGAGGTTCATTGGAGGAGTTATTTGCTGAATTTTGCCACTATCTGGTTTGATACCAAGCTCTATCTTTCATGAGCAGCGCTGGCCCATTGAGGGTTTTGCAACTGTTATCTTTTGTAGCAAGTGGCATTTTATATCTGCTTAGATCTAGTTGTTTTTGAGAGGCTTTATCTATTGGAGAGTGTTCTTCAGCCTCCAAGGAGTTATCTGATCTATATTTTATATCAGATCTATACATTTCATTCCATGTATTCATTCTCCTTCACCCTCTGTGCATTTTCTGCTCAATACTGCGTTATTTTGTGAGAGGGCTTGCTTATTTCAGTTTGCTATCATTTTGGAGGAAGATCTCTTGGTGTTAGGCTTGCCTTCCCTTGGTTATCCATGGATTTGTTGCTGATCCATGTCTCTATAGTTCTGATCTATTTTAGTAATGAAATTTATCTTCAGAAATTTCTGGGTTTTCTGCAACACAGTATATTGTAATTCAGATCTACAGCTCAATATGCAATATTTTGATGTAATTCCATTTGGATCTTGTTCTTAAAGTCTTGTAGCTTCCAGATCTATATTAGATCTGATGTTTCATCCATATATATATCATAGATATTAAATTTAATTTACAACAGCTAAACCATCTGGAAAATAATGTTGTCTGTGTATTTCTGTAGTTTATCTCTAGTTGCAGCTCTAATTTCTGAAGGGATCTTACCCTAGTTATTTTTTTAATCAGATTTAAAGGCAATAAAATCATATGTAAATCTGATTTACTAATATATTACTGAAGTATCAGATATTTGGCTGACCTACTCTAAGTTTTAGTCAAATCTGCGCAATTCTAGTAGCTGGGGTTTTCATTTTGAAGCAGTCTCTCTCTTTGGCTGATTTCTAGCCAATCTTGTTTCCGGGAGATCTGTTTAATGTGCTTAAACTTATTTTTTTCTACTAAAATTGCATATACATCTCACATACATCTTGAATGAGGGGATCCCAGCCTTGATCTGTGTTTTCCTTGCTCATATTTTCTTATACAGCGTTTTCGTTGAAGGCCTTGTTGAGATTCCTGAATGGGATTATTCCAAGTTCTATAGGTGGAATCTATAGTTGGCTAGGTAGCCTCTGGTTCTCACCCTCTTTTCAAAGGTGACATAACTATTAAATTCCTCTGTAGTCCATGTCTTACATAGAATCTTGAGAATCCCCAAAAAGGGATATTACAGTATCCCTTAGGAACTCTCAAATTCTCAGTCAAACTTAGAAAACTTAAGTGTTGTCTGAAGAGTAGAAACTAGCTCTTTCACCATCTTATAAAAATGATGATTCAGTTATAGGAAACTATTACAAACCTCAGGACTACATATAGGAACTCAGAAAACCTCAAAAACATCCCTAGATTGGCTTCTTATCCATCATTGGCGGTGGACCATATAATTTTGTCTTTACAAGGCAACAGTATTCACCTGGCGACTCCACTAGCCTCCAGTAGGCCTAATACTCCACTAAAAAACAAAAATTTCATAATCATACTATCCTGTTGACCTACCTTTCCAAAAACACAAAAATCATGGTGCAACCTCTGAAATCAGTGACAAATTAAGTGCAACTTAGGAATTCAGAAACCTTCATCTGAAACATAAGAAATCAACATAATAGCCTAAGAATAGAACTATAGCTTTCTCAACAATATAGAAAACTGTTTAACTGAGTTTTAAGTCATTCTTACAAGTTTTCACATAAAAGTTTTCTAGAAAAGAATTTTCCTAAAAAAACATCTTTGTCAATATCGGTGGTGGACCATAAACCTCAAGAACATCCACCTGGAGACTCCACTAGCCTTAATTTAGTTTTCACTTTACTAGCATCCAAAAAACTCTTAGGGAGGACAACCATCCAAAAAAAAAAAACTAAAAACAATCAAAATTATCACCCTCTCTATGCTTGACTTTGAAATCTGGCTTCATGAAGAATTAATACCAGATCTCACCCAAACCCAAATCCCCCTATCATAGTTGATGACCCAGAAAATATTTTGTGGCAAACTTCTGATAAAAACAACCCTTTTCAAAAACCCTTTTCAAAAACAAATCACAAAGCAAAATCAACCTTGCCGATCTTGAGAATTTATATTTGTAGCCAAGTATTAGCAGAGAAGCTCAGCTACTACACCGCCTGATTTTCAGCTTCTCCACCACTTCGACTCTTATCACCCCAAATCTGCTTAGAATCAGTCTACAAGTCCAAGTACCTCCTCCACACCCATTTAGACCACCACTGTGCAAATCACCTCATCCCATACTACAAATCCTCATATTGTAAATCTACCATCAACTCCCATCATGGCAGCTTGGTATGCGCCCTTAGTGTTACCACAACCTTTGGTACCTTTGCAAAATGATTACCAAACCAAAATCCCACATTTCACCAGGGCTGAGGCTGTTACTACCCAACAACATGTAGATAGAACCAGTGATGCTTTTGAATAAATGGAAATAGAAGATGAGACCATAAGAATGAGAATGTTTGCCCAAAGCCTAGGTAGAGAATCCAAGAAGTGGTTTAAAAGCTTAACTCCTAACAGTATACATGATCTCCCAACACTTTACCAAACTTTCATAAACAGGTGGGAAATTAGGAAAAAACCCATCCAAATCCTTTCCGAATATAACAATCTTAAAAGGAATATGGGGGAAAGTGTTCAATACTATTGCACTAGGTTCAACACTATCTATAATGCCCTTCCACCTAACATGAAACCTCCACTTGACTCAGCACTAGTAAAATTTCTTGAAGGTTTCGATCCAGATACGACATACCAACTAAGAGAAAGAGACCCCGCAACTTTAGAAGAAATGCAAAAAGTAGTTGTTAGTGCCGAAGCCAATCTAGCTGAGAAGAGAGCTAGGATGAGATCAGAAAAGAAAGTCACATACCGAGATGAGGCCATGCCTTCAATTTCCTCCTCAGATCCCAGAATAGACAACCCAGTTAGAACCATGGAGAGAATGTGGGAAAGAATTAATCTAAATGAAAAAGCACCTCTTAAGGAAAATCAGCCAAATCCTCAAAACAAAAGCTAGAACAAAAACTTTAGAAGAGACCTGCCTCAAATCAAACCAAGGGAAAATGACCAACAGATTAGGCCACCTTTCCAAGAAAACTATGTTGATGAGGTAGAAAGAGATATGGAACCACTTGATGAAAATCACTTAAACTTGATAGGTTCTGATAGCAAGGGTGAGGTTTTCCTCATAGAAGAAGAACAAGTTTTCTTCTCCTCAAACCAAAATGAAACAAATTATGAGGACCCTGAAGATCCTGAAATAGGATTACAAAACGCCATAATGGAAGTTCATAGGCAATATGATCTTAGGAGTAAGAAAAACCAAGAAAAATCTAAGAAAGGTAGCTTAGACACTGCTATTACAAAATCCCCCGATACCATTCTTAAAAGAGTAGAAGATAGTAACAAAATCATGGATAAGAGAATTGACCAAAACAAAGACAAAGCTAGCCAAACAAGTCTTGATCCCAACTATCCTAGTACCTCTACTGAGATTCCCGAAACAACTATATTGAACGAAACCCCGAATCAAAATTAGCAAATCAAGAATATAGAAGAATTTATGGCTGATCGAACTGAGGTGAATATGCGCAAAACCCAAGCACCTTTTAGTTTCGAAGGAGAAATTGCCAAGATCAAGGTAACCATACCCCTCACTGAGCTATTAACTGTAGATAGGTATAGATCTCAAATATTTAAAGTCTTAAACATAGAAAATGATGCAGATACTTTAAATCTGACAGACAACAAACCGGAGCTTTTATTTGGTCACAAAATAGAAGGAGAATACCAAGAAGGAATTGTTTCCCCATTGTACGTAAGTTTGAACATCCATGACAAGATATTACATAACGCCATGTTAGATTCCGGTTCTTTCCATAACATCATGCCTAAAGTAGTCATGGAGAGTTTGGGCCTAGAGGCAGCTAAACCTTACAAAGACTTGTACTCATTCGATTCAAGTAGGGTCAAATGCTTAGGCCTAATAAAGAACTTGTGTTTCTCTCTAACACAAATACCGGCTAAAAGCCTAGTCATGGACGTAGTGGTGGCTGATATTCCTCCTAAATATGGAATGCTATTATCAAGATCATGGGCCGCCAAAATACAAGGTAGCCTCCAAATGGACATGTCAATTGCTACTATCCCGGTCTTTAACCAAACTAGGAGTTTGTACCAAGAAACTCACATGATATATATGGTAAGCAACCTAGATAGGCCAAACAATACTCTAGTTTATTCCATTCATTCAAATTTAGATTCTTTTATCTTATACAATGAAAGTGATATTAATGAGCAGATAAAAGGAAATGAAGAAGAATTCAAACCGTCAGAACAACATTACTCATCCCCAGATAAAGAAATTGATGATAAAAACTCTAAGAAACCTGAAAAACAACTTAGTAACATGCATGAAAAGGAAACTCTTTGGAGTATAAGCTTTGATGGTTCCTGTGGAAAAATTGGTTCAGGGACTGGCATCTAGATACACAATACTAATTAAGGTCATTCTTTCAGATTAGAATTCCAATGTACCAATAATTTTGTGGAATATGAGGCCCTTCTCCTTGGTCTGCACTTACTTAAAGACTTAGGCGCTAAGAAAATATCAGCCCGGGGAGATTCAGAACTTGTTATTAGACAAATCAAAGGTGAATATTCGACAAAAAACTCAAGACTGAGAGAATAAAGGAATGGAGCATTAGACATCCTTAAAACCTTTGAAATATATGAACTCACTTATATTCCTAGGACCCAAAATAGCCTAGCCAATGAGCTCACTTTTGCTGCAAGAAATTTCCAAATACCATTTGTAAACGAACAATACAATATCCAAGTCAAACATCATCCTACAGTGCCGGACAACATTGACCATTGGCAAATATTCAAAGATGATGAACAAATTGATGATTTTTTGCAATCTAGAAATGAGTTTGAAATGACTAAAACAAACTTAGAACTTGAAGAATGAAGTCCTGACAAAAATGAAGACTAGGAGCCAGATTTACCTTCTTTAACATATATAAACTTGATTAATCATCCCTATGAAGCTGAAACATGTGAGGACCTAGACCAAAGAGAGCTTGAAGTATTACACTGTGAAAATGACACCATACCTAGAGGTCTTGCACCCTTAGAGGAATTGTTTGATTTTAATGACGTGGCCAAAAAACCAAAAATGGAATCTACTGAGGTTGATATAGAAGAATATAACATAGGAAGCACAAAAGAACCAAAAATGACCAAACTTTCCAAAACTCTCCCTCCTCACATAAAACATAAATACATTGAGTTGTCTAAAGAGTTTAAAGATGTGTTCGCATGGGGATACCAAGATTTGAAATCATACGACACAAGCATTATTCAACACAATATCCCCCTCAAAAGAAAACCAGAAACCTTTCAAACAAAAGTTGAGGATAATAAATCTCGTCTTACTACCTTTAGTTGAAAAGGAAATAAAAAAAATGTATGATGCCGGGATAATAGTTTCCCTTAGGTACTCTGAGTGGGTTTCAAACCTAGTATCAGTCAGGAAAAAGACTGGTGATATTAGACTTTGATTTTGTTTCTGAAATCTGAATAGAGCCTCTTTAAAAGACAACTATCCTTTACCCAAAATGGACCACATACTTCAAAAGGTGGTTGGTGCTAAAAGAATCTCATTACTTGATGGTTTTTCTGGAAACAACCAAGTGCTGATTTTTCCTATTGATCAACACAAAATTGTTTTCACCACGCCTTGGGGCACTTTCATGTATGTTAAAATGCCTTTTGGATTAATGAATGCCCGTGTCACATTTCAAAAATCCATGGACATATCTTTCTCAGAAGACATAGGTTATTTCATAGTCATATATCTTGACGACATCACAGTATATTCCAAATCATATGAAGAGCATCTGGTTCACCTGAGGAAAGTTTTTGAAAAATGGAGAAAATATGGTTTATATCTGAACCCCAAGAAAACACTTTTCGGTCTCGAAGAAAGAAAGCTCCTAGGTCACATCAATTCTAAAGATGGAATAAAAATAGACCCCAAAATAATCGAAGGCATACTACAAATCAATCACCCCAGAAACATTAAGGACTTACAATCCTTTATCAGAAAAAATAATTTCTTAAGAAGATTCATCCCAAATCTTGCCTAACTTTTGAGAGATATCACAAACATGTTAAAAAATGAAGTTGGAGTTAAATGGACTGTAGAAGCCAGACAATCTTTTGAATTGGTTAAAAAATCACTCACTGAAACACCAGTATTGATAAGTCTTGATTTCACCAAAGATTTTTACATTTTCTCATTTGCATCTCAACACACGGTAGCTACAGTATTGTTACAGAAGAACGCATCAGGGCAAGAACAACCCATAGATTTTTTTAGCAAAGCCCTATGAGATGCTCCCTTAAAATATAATATCATGGAAAAACAGGCATTCACATTAGTAAAAGCACTAAAATATTTCTGATTTTATATCTTGCATTCTCGTATCATTGCTTTCATTCCCCATACCATCATCAAAGATATATTAAATCAAGATCCCGATGGTAAAAGAGGAAAGTGGATTGCTATCATCTTAGAATATGACTTAGAAATCAGACCCACCAAACTTGTTAAGGGACAAGGACTCGCAAGACTAATGGCTGAACCAAACCTCCAAGCATTAGATATAAATTTTGTTGACACCTTAGAAGAACAGGAAGAATGCACAACCCCTCATGTCGAAGAAATGTTTTTAATTTCACCTTGGTATGCTGATATTATTTACGTGTTATTTTATCTTAATGATCCTCCAACCTTATCAAAGGCAAAACCAACATTCCTCAAACAAAAATCTATAAAGTTTTGTATTCTATATCAAATTTTGTATTGGAAAAATCCCATTGGTATGCTGGTTAAATGTTTGCTTGAAGATGATGCAGAAAAAATTATGCACGAAATGCACGAAGGAGAATGCGGAGGACATCTCTACTAGAAAACCACAGCCAAAAAAATCCTTAGAGCCAGTTATTATTGGCCTACCTTGTTCCCTGACACTCACAAACATGTTATGACACGCCATAAATGCCAAATTTCTTATGGCAAGAAAAAACTTTTACCTTTGCCCTTACATCCCATCATAGTTGAAGGTCCTTTCCAACAATGGGGTTTAGATTTTATTGGGGAAATACACCCCTCTTCGTCTGCTCAACACAAATATATTCTCATAGCCATTGATTACTTTACCAAATGGATAGAAGCCATACCCTCCAGGAATGCCACCGATTCAGTGATCATCAAGTTCCTAGAAACCAACATTTTATCTAGATTCGGTTGTCCTCGGAAAATTATCACTGATAACGCTGTTGCCTTTTCCTCCAAAAGAATGGTTGAATTTTATTACAAATATCCTATTACATTAGGAAATTCCACGGCTTATTACCCCCAAGGTAATGGTTTGGCTGAGTCTTCTAACAAAATCCTATTCAATATCATTAAGAAGCTTCTCGAACAAAATAAAAAAGCATGGCATGGAAAACTCGTACACGCACTATGGGTTCATAGACTAACCACCAAAAAATCAATTTGTATGTCTCCCTATCAAATAGTGTATGGAATGGATGCCATTTTCCCAACATCTTTAGGAGTTTCAGTGATGAAGCTATTACAAGAAGTTCAAACAGAAGAAAATGACATTCAAAGGAGGTTAAATCAAACTATCCATTTACAACAAACAAGAGAAGAAGTTTTCCAAAGGACTCAGTTAGCGCAAGATAAGATGAAAAAGATGTTTGACAGAAGGACCAAGAAAAATGATTTTTAGGTTGGGGATAAAGTATTAAAATGGGATTCCAGAAGGGAAGATAAAGGAAAGCATGGTAAGTTTGAAAATTTATGGAAACGACCTTTCATTATCAGTTCAGTTATCAGAAAAAATGTTTTTTTCCTGCAAGAACCTAATGGGACTGAGACTTTTGGAGGTCCTGTAAATGGTAGGACACTAAAACATTAATTTTTTCAAGAGCTCTATTTTTAAAATTTTCACTCATTGTACATATCACTGTTTGAAGAAATAAATCAAAAATAGAAAATACAAAAATAGTAGAAAAGCAGAAAACAGGGCAGTTTTAAAAATAGCAGAAAAGCCCCATGTTCAAAAAACAATCATGTTGAAAGTGCACAAATCTAAATGCCACTACTAGTGCTCAAAAGATATCTTATTCAGTTATCTAGCCTAATCATATCTGGACATGTTTTCAATTGATTGCTGATAAGTTAGTAAAAGAAGTGATAGTCAAATTTTGTAAGATTTACTTATCAATGAAAGTAGATTAGGAAAAGATACTAGTTCCACATACTCAAAACAAAACCAAAGAGGAAAACAGGGATGAAAAAAAAACTATGTATCCTAGCCCTGATTTTTATAAATCTCATTTTGTGCGAAAATAATATTTGTGTGTAGCTTGTATTTTATGCCACAAACACATGACAAATCAGACCTTCTAATCCTGATTTGGAAATTTTTCAATTTCATGTTTTGGATTAGTGAACGGAATCCTGTCAAACATCTTAATCTTGACATTCGATCTAGCGTAGGTAGAGAATCAAAGGAGTTCATAAATTAAATATGAACTCCCAGAGGATATAAGTGTAGAATTAGATAGTTTTTATTTTTTCAAAAAGATCATGTCAAAGGGTTTGCCAAACCAAGTGCACCCAAAGAAGAAAAAATGCTAGGAAATATAGCTGGGTAGGTAGAGATGAGTTTGATGCTAATCATGTTGTAAATTCGTCAAAGAGCATCATTTTCAGGAATAGCATCAAGAAAAAGAGAAATCTGCGCCAATGGATAAAGCACTGGTCTTCACAAGCTTGAGATCTATAGTTCTGGACACCTCCTGAAAAGGAGTTGCCCTCCCAAATGGAGCCACTATTAGTCATCAGTATTTTTGCATGTTTTGATGACTAGATTCCTTGGCTGAGTTTTCTAGAAGCTAATCTCAATCTGTCAATTTCTCATCTAGAAAACACCTCAAACAAGATTTTGTCCCCCTACCTTTCCTTTTCAGCCTATGATGAGAAAAGTCTTTAGTTTTCAAATCCTATCTCATTTTAGCAAAGTCTCCCTGTCTATAGTTGTCATAGCTTTGTTTCTCTGCTATCATTTTCCCTTGTTTTCATGCATCTCATTTCCCATCATTTGACAAAGTGTCTGCCCTCTCTCACTGATCATTCAATCATTATGATAACCTGATCATACCTAAAGAAATATTCAGAATTTGTGATAAGGTCTGTAGGTCTAGGTGGTGGTGTTTAGGACAATTTTCCTTGACAAAGATGTCCTAAGTAAAAAAAACCTGTGTCTAGTACCAGTCAGCTATAAATTATTTCCTATTCTGAAAAACAACATATTGTTTTAGCCTTAGCTCATACACCACTAACTGGTTGTTTTTATTTTAGCAAAACTCAAAAATGTTCATTTCAGGAAAAGAGCAGGATTCTAAAAATTTTCATGAATGAAAGAAGGTAGTCATTTCAAGCTTGATTTTATGACACACTACAAAGCTATCAGGAAATCAAAGATAATCTACCAAATACATCTCTGTAGGGGTGTATTCAATGATGAAAGAGTGCAAATGGGAGCAAAAGAACAATTTCAAACAAGTCTCTCATGCTGAAGTATTTTTCCATCATGAATCAGATGAAGTGTAGTAAGTGAAAGAAAGAAAACATACAGGTTTAAAATCCAAAGGGTGCCTAAAGACAAAGGTCATTCATCAAAGAAAAATGAATACAAAGGATTAGGTAATGTCTATCTTCAACACTCCATGACTAACTCCAAAGGAATCTTTGCATAATCTCTCCAAAAGATGACCTAGCCCTGCAAATCACTCTTTTTTGGGAAAAAGAGACAGTCGTTGGCATAAAGAGATTTAAAGAAAATTAGGCATCATAGTGAAGGTGTAAGAAGGAAAGTTGCTTCTTATATCTTACCACGAACCTGGACTTTGAAAATTAGTCAAAGAAAAATTCACTGTGCCTTATGAGAGCACAGTTGGGAAAAAAGGAGTTACTTCAGAATACACACAGTAAGAATTTACCATTTACAAATCACATTATTTTCTCCCAGGTTTCACAGTGATGTTATGCAAAAGAGATATACATTACAGACAGGTCCTCATAAAGCAAAAGGCAATTATGTTCAAATTATTTCATCAGTGATAAAAGCCAAAGATTCACTTTTGTCTTCTATTTGTATTTTTCAAACAAACAGACAGAGGGCATAGTGTTGAGATGAATGAAGTTTCATAGTTTGAAGGCCTCCTTCATCATAAGAAGAGGGCTCATTAGTGGTTTTGAGTGACCTAAATGGCTACATTTTCATGGACCTCCTTCATGACACGTAGTAGGTGAAAACATATTCAGGGGAAAGTATTAGTTCAAATATGCCTCGCAGTAAGTGCTCACCATTTACCAATCATATTATTTACTCCTGAAGCTTCACAGTGATTTTGTGACAAAGAAACTTACCATAAGCAGATTCACATAGCAAAGAAGAAAGTTGGTTTAAGGGAATTCACCAGTAATAAGTGGAAAGGCTCATAGCTTGTTCCCATTGGTATTTTAAATAAACATACAGAGAGCACAGTTTTGGATAGGAGAATATTCTTTTGGGTTCTATAGGACCTCCTTCATGACAAGTAGAGGGTCAGAACCCAGTCAAAGAACCTATTTCACATCATAAGCAGAATATTGACATACTTGTGTTGAAAGGACTCAATTATGATGTTTGTAAAAGCCTCCTCCAAAGGATAAATCTGACGCTAGAGTTGATGAAGAAACCTCATTCAAATGGTAAAAGATAATTTCACACAGGGGGTTTATTCAAAAGGGACATCCTTCATTTTGGATAAGACCATTATAGTCTATCTAATTACTCCCTCCAAAAGGAAATTAGAGAGCAAGCGCCTAGGGTTACAGTTCATATGGATCAGCTCATTCAAAAGGCAATCAAATATAACAAACAGTTTGCAGTCTAAGATGCCTCCATCAAATGATAAGAGCAAGTTTTAAGTGTTGAGAACAACCTCCATCAAATAATAGATAGAGCTTTAACTTTGAAAAGGGTTGAAACCTGAAGTGTAAAACAAGTGCCTAGAAAGTATTATGAAAAAGCCTCCTTCTTGACAAGCAGAGAGCATGGTATTTGGTGAAAAGTAGCCTCCTTCAAATCTTAACACAATTTTTCAAAATTTCCTCCTTCAACTTGTGTTGAGGAAACACAAGTAGAGGGCGAAGACATAGTTTTAAAAAGGCTTTTTCAAATAATGAACAAGGATAGGGCATAACACAGACACTTTGTTCAAAGACATCCTTCATTTGATAAACAAAGAATGAGTTAAAGACTTTTGATAAAGGGCTTAAGGTTTCAATAGAAAACAAATACCAAAGGAAATTTTGTTTACAAATGGCCTCCTTCAATCATAAGTAGAGGGAAACACTTTGTTTATAGGGCTAAAACCTTCCATTAAAAAACAGAGACAGAGTTAAACTTTTGATAAGGGGATGAAACTTCAAGGATAAACAGAGATAAGAAACCATTAGGTTTGGGCCTCCTTCACGACAAGTAGAGGGCACAGTTGCTTCTAAAAGGAATCCTTTATTTGATTAACTAAAAATAGGGCCTCAACTTTGTAAGAGTTTGAAACTTAACTGATAAGCTGAAAGGCCATAACATTTTGTTTGGAGTATTTTTTTTTTCAAATAACATAGAGAAGTTACAATTTGTTCAAAATTAATCCTGCAGAGGTAACACAGATTGTATTTGAGAAACCTCCCTCATGATAAAAGTAGACACAGTGAACATGATAGCCCTCAAGAGGAAAAGCACCACAACAGTAAGGAAGACAGTGAACAAGGCAGTCCTAAAGACAGTCATGATAAAAGCAGAGGTATTGAAGATAGTCAAGAAGAAAAAAGAGATGAAGGTGAAGGTGGAAGCCCTAAACAAACTCAAAATAGTGAGGAAAACAAAAAACATGGCAGCAAAATAGGTGATGAAGGAGGCAGCAGTGTAAAAGATCAAGTTGAACAAATGCTAGTGATGAAACCTCCTCTCTCTTCTCCTCAACACAGCGAAGAACATGTGCTTGCTGCCTCTCCTAGGCAAGTGGCCATGATTCATTCCTCAAAAGCACCAAAGGCTAAAATCACAAAATCTACAAAGAAGAAAACCACTCAAGCAGTGACTAGTAATGTCACTAGGGCACTAAGGAGTAGAGGAAAACTGCCTAAGAAAATTATTGTTGAATTACCCAAGAGAACAAGATCAAAGAAGTCTATCCAAAGGAAGGGCAAAGAATAAGTTGAACAGTAGGAGAGTAACCATGAGCATGAAAAGGAATTTGACATCATACAAATAGACAGTGATGCTAAAGATGATGAAGCCAGAATCCTTAGGTCACTTTTGAAAAACATAGAAGCCAAAATCAAGGACTTAGAAACTGATCTAGAAAGGTCGAAGGACCTCATACACTTTCTAAAAATCCAAAATAGACATATGAGCGGGCAAATGGAAATCTATGAGGCCCGGGAATTCAAATACCAAAGGGAAGCATACAAAGCACAAGTCAAACTTGAAGAGTATATGGGCGAATTTGATGATATTGAGGAAGAAGAGCAACCAGTAAGGAAAAGGCCTAGGATTATGGGTCTCAGGAAAGCTTTGGAGAAACAAATGGAAGAACAAGCAGCCCTTGGTTGACAGTGTCCTCTCACACAATTGCTTGCCCAAGAGATAGAAAATGATAAAGAATCATGGCTTGAAAGAGCAAACAAGAATTTGGAGGACAAATTAGACAAGGCAAACAAAGACTTCGGTTTGAAAAGGAAGATGACTGGGCATTACAAGAAATTGAATCAATTTTCCCAAAGAAAACTCAAGATTGCCCAAGAAAAGCACAAAACTGCCCAAAGGAGGCACCCAGTGAAAAAAGCGTAAAAAGACATATATAGGCTTGGAATCTTGGCTTCAACTTCCTTGCATGCTTATAGAAACCCATAAGGGGTTTGGTCACCAAAATTGAGCAATTTTTGACATGATATTGTTTTTTGTGATTTTTAGGCCTAATTGCACATTTTTCTAGGCACTGCCATGTTTGCTAGGAGCATCCTCAGCTCATGAAAGTTATTTTTTTGGATGTATTAAATTTGGGGGCATCTACTCACAAATTTTCAGATCAAAATAAGGTGTTTTGGTCCCCCAAAGAGGCAAAAAAAGTCAAATTTTACCTTTCTGCCTCAAATATCAGCAGGTGAGACCCTCTTGGGTTTTTTCACTCAGTCCAATTTTTGATAGAATTCCAGGGATTATTTTGTGAAAAATCAAGTATTTACAGAAATTATACATCTAGGGCTTTCCCACGAGACATCATGGGCGTCATTTCGACATCGGTAAGTCCTTCAAAAGTTCTTTGCAAAACATAATTTCTTCTAGCACTACACTCCTGTAGGATTTTGTTGAAAAGGCAGTTTTCTGAAGATGGCCATCCAAATGTGCGTTAAGCTATTTTTGACTCTATTTCAGAGATTAAAAGTCAATTTTCTTACTATTTTTAGCTTAAATAGATATTTTTTGAAAATATTTTGTGCCTTGGACCTTGTGAGACCTCAAGGACAAAATCAGATATTTGTATTAGGCCCATGAGCTTCTAGATGCTCTTGTGAGCTTATCTACTCATTTCCTATATAAATTATGAAGAATCATTGTAAATTGTTAGAGGTTTTAGAAGCAGGACTTGACATTTTGAAGAGCAATAGGTGGATATGAGCTTTGAAGAAGAAACTTGTTTATGAAGTGGATGATTTGCTTACTGTCTAGATGATGGAGAGGATTTATGTGCAGGATTCCATAGCTTGGTAAATGGTATTGTGTTTCTTATTTGTTATGTTTTCTTAGTTTCTCCTACATGTTTTCATGCTTCTTGCTTGCTGTAGTTCAGTAAAGAATAAGTTTGAGATATGCCCATGGAGGCACCTCAAATTTCCTGATTCATTACAGCTTAAATGTTTTCATCTTTCTTGGTCATGTCAAAGAATTATTAATTGATATTTGGTTCCCTAAGAACTTGTTATCAGCTTCATTAATGGTTATTATGTATGTTTTCTAGTATGACTCACGATATGCCCTGCTTACTCATAACTAATCAAAACTCCATTTCTGAAATCTCTCTCTTAATTATTGGTTGTTTTAGTTAAGTCAAAGAGGTCTTGTTTCGATCTTGCCCTTTGTCCATGCTTTGCAGTCTTATTTCAAAGTTCCTGATAGCTCAAGATATGATGTTTAGGAGTTCCCTCTTCATAGATTGATTTGTTTTTTTATCTTATTTGTTTTCCCAAAAGTCTGAAGGTGATTTTCCCAAAGTTAGAGGGTCTTATACTTCTATGCATCTCCTGATTGTTTATTTTCTACATTTATTAGTTTGAGTTTCATTCATAGAGATTAATGGTTAGCCCTACCTCATGAATGCTTGTTGTTTAACTATTTATGTTTAAGATCTCTTTGTCTTGCACAAACTTAATGTTCATTACACTTCAAAAACCACCCAAAAGATCCATTGACTATACTAAATCAGCCCTGCCACACACCTTGTTTATTGTCTAGGCATCTTTGGCTTTCATTTGACCCCATGGCCCTATTGATTTGATAACTTATCTTTCATTGATGCCTACTTAATCGATTTTCATCTCCAAACACAAAAAAACAAGCGTACTTAACAACTAACCTAAAATCAAATATACTAAGAGAATAAGCTCACATCCTTCGCTTCATAGAGAGAGCCCTCTCTGAGTCTAGGAATGCTAGGTCCTAGGACTCCAAAGTTTGGTTTGATGTTACCCTTTCATTTAGATCGCCAATCTGCCAAATCACGAGACTCCAACACTGCTGACAGATGCTTATGGTGCATATCCTATATGGTGTATGTTGAGTTTTGATGATTATCATGTTCTTGCTACCTCACTGTATAGGTCTTTTGTTTTTGTTATAAATGTCATATCTGTGATGCAATCATTGTTAGGCATGTTTGGAATATTGGGGTTCAATTCAAGAATGTATGTAATGCCATTTTGGGCATATGATGTAATAATTTAGTCAAACATGTAACCCCAATGTGTTGGTGATTAATGTAAGCATGAGTCCTTGGCCGTGATAGGAAAGGTCATATTTGATTGTCTTTGTATATCTTCTAGAAGATTTAGCATGGGCTCAGGGGGAGCATGGTCAGTATACAATTTTCATTGTTAGTAGATCATATCTACAGTGCTCATGTCTATACAGGGAAAGAGAAGCCTTCATTCAACATTGGTCATAAGTTTTCCCTTCATGTCAAAAGGGGAGAGTAACTAAGTGTTTTAAATTCTTGGTGCTTAGCTCTATGTTTTTTACAAGTATTTAGAGGTTGTGGTGACCAAACACCAAAGTGGTTTCCATTAAGTCCAAAGGGTGAGATTGGCTACATTGTGACTAATGTGTTATCTTTGATGGCAACCTACTTGTAGCAGGATAAGTATGTGTTGTCCTTAATGGCAACCTACCTGATAAAAATGTCAACATGATGGTATTAAGATGAGTATACAAGCCAGTTCAGATGTTGGACAAAGGAATAATAGTTTAGAGATAGAATAATGATAAAGGTATAGTTTGAGGAAGTATATGCAGGTTCCATGAAGAAAAGCCACGTACATAGGCAGGTATGGTGAAGAAGAGTTGTGTATAGTTTCTACACCATGGTAATTTAAATACTAGGGGTCTTTACCATGGTATTGGCCCGTAGTATTGAGCACTAAAATGGATTATTGATCTCATAAAAGAATACCATCGAAATTACTAAGGGTTTTACCAAAGCTATTGGCTAAGGCCTAAACTATATAAGGATATGGGGATAAAAGTCTTGATTGTGCAAGTATTGGGTTATTAATGATTGGTTTGATCTGAAATAGGTGTGTACCAACGAGTATGAAGATGGATTAGATCTTATAGATCTGAAATTACTACATATTGAAAAATATGTTTATGGTTTGATAAATCTTTGGTTATGATGTTATGATGTGTGTTTGTTACAATATATTCCAAGATTTTCGTTTGACTAAAGTTTTGTTGTGCAGCGAAGTATGAATCAGTAGCTATAGATTTGTACGCAAGTTTACTTCATAAATATCGCATACGTGCCTAACTAATTCTGGGCAATCACGTATATAACCTATAGTATGGATAGATCTATATGCATGTGTCAAGCATAAAAGGTGTGTACATACGTAGAAGTGTTTCATAAGGGTCACGTACATCTTCTAGGGTTTTTCAGTATGAGCTGATGATAATGGTTGATTGGCTTTGATATGTTTGTTTTTATCTATCAATGATGTCTCTCTCATGACAATATTTGCTTGACAGTTCTTGTTGAGATCAATGTTTTATGGAATGATATGTTTATGATGCTTCTATGTGATGATTTGTATGTGGTTTAGAAATATGTGATGAGTTCAGTATGTGTTTCAATGATAATTTAGTAGTGCAGTGATTCAAGTTCAGGGTTTAGTATTTTGAGATCTACACGCAGGTATTCTTAAAAGAAAATGCATATATACGCATATATTCTACAGAACAGTAGCATATATTCTAACATGTTGTTGATCAGGGTTTGCAGTGATAGCAATTGGTTTCAGTGACAGGTAACAATGTATGGCTTGATATATTGATAAGTGGTTGTGCATTGAAGTTTTTTATTTTTTCTAGTTTAGTTGATCTAGTTGCATTGGTTGCATTGGTTGATTGGAATTCAATGATTGATTAGGTTAGTTCTATAATTAGTGAATTGATTCAACATTTGGTTATGTATTTGGCTCGGTAATATTTGATGGTTTTAGAGTATGATTGAGTGATTTATTCAGTGGTAGAGATATGTTGATTCAATTTTCAGTGTATTGAGATATGTATGCATGTATTCTTCAGGAAAATCACGTACATACACGAGTATGACTCACAAGAGTAGCGTATACATTTTTACATATGATTGATTAGGGTTTGCAGTGATAAAATTTGGTTTCTGAAATGAACAGTAGGTGAACTTGGATTCTTATGAATGGGTATACAATGATGTGGGGTGGTTTGGTTGATTGATCTATTTGCATTGCTAGATTGAGATTCAGTGATTGATTTTGTGAGTTAATAATTGAGTGGTTTGCGAAAGTAAATGATTTCAGTTTTGATATCAGATATTGGGCTTATATGATGATAGTGGGTCCAGTCTGAATATCTGATGAAAAGTGGCCTATAGGTTTAATGTTTTGAGTCACATGGATCCAATATGAAATATTATGAAACATGGTTCACAAAGGTGTTGAGGGTTGGAACCTTCAGTGAGGGAATCAAAGCTTCCTTTGATTGGTAGATGGTAAATCGGTTCATGGGGTAGAAGCTCCTTTTCGGTGGGTGCCAGTAAATGAGATTAGGGGTTGGAGCTCCCTTTCTAGTGGGTGTTGGAAAAAGAGAGAAGGTTGTATCCTTCTGTAGGTGGGTGCATGTGTGCTAGTATGACTTCGTGTCAGTGCAAGATTGTAAAATGGTTTCCTTCTAATAAAAGATAAAGAGAGAGACGACAATAGTAGTGTTTTTCTCCCACATTGGGTTTCCACCTAAAAATCATGGTGTTTTGTGTGTTAATGTGTTTCTTATGTGTGATGGTTTATTCTATTCTTCCTGCACATGCTTACTATTTAATTAATTTCTAATGAAGTACTAATACACTAGTTCAAGTTAAACAGATGCACTATACAACTAATTGTATGTTCTTCATAAGTGTTCCATACATCTGCCTTGGCATAGAGATACTCAAACAATAGGTTTATTTTGGTTCATTTTTGTCGACTAAAGAACATTACAGTACCTATAGTATCCTTGGTTTGGCTTTCCTTATGGCAAGCCATGACAATAAGGTTGTCTCCTTATATGTTTTGTATGCCTAATTTCTAATCTAATGGAAGAAAACTAATTAACCAAAAAGTATTACTCTATTTTATAAAATAATGAATTCGGATAAAAAAATGTTTTAAATAGGGATTTGGGATAAATATATTCTCTTATAATTCTATTTATATATAAAAAAAAATTATTTAAAAAACAAAACTAATTCAGAAAATTTAAGAAAATGAAAAATTAAAACAACATATAAAGTATTGCATTATAGTTATTGAATTTTTTCCATAGTGAGAAATGGAGGGTTCTTTCTATCTGAAATGGTAAGGGAATGGAAGTAAGCAACTAGGGTTTCTTAGCCAACATTGCTCCTTCTCACTCGTTGCAAATCTTTGTAGTGGGTTGTATGAGATCATGGTAGATTTTGGTATTTCATTGCAGATTTGGGCTTTGTTTTCAAGTATCGCATTTTTTGTGGTCATTTTCAATGGCTACATGCAGATTTCTTCAATATTTGTGGTAGGTCAAGATTTAATGTAGTTTAATTTGGGGTTTTTACTACCTCAACTTACTATTAAATTGTCTTATCTATTATCTCAGCCAATTCTATTGAATTCATTTTTTATGTAATAGATGGTCTTTCTAACCCTCGTGTGGATGGTCATGGCTCTCTAGCCCATGGTAGGTTTTTAATAAGGGTGGATACAATTCTTTGTCATGATTTTGGGCTTGTTTCTCTCCAAATAATAACATCAATACCCTTATAGAAAGAGGGTTAATTGATATGTTCACCAATATTTAGCTTAGTTATAACTCTATTTCATAACGGACCTCTAAAAATTGGGCAGATCATAAGCCCATTGGTATTTTTACTATGGAAATGGTTATTTTTCTTTTCTTTTTGAAAGTAAATAGGAGAGGGATATGATCTATAGATTTGGGTCCTATTTGATCGGCTCTAGGGGAATGTTTATCACCCACTAGACTTTGGATTTTAATCCTACCATGAAAATTTCTTCTGTTCCTATTTGAATTAGATTGTTGTATCTTCCCCTTCTTTGCTACAATAATGATATTTTCAAAACCTTAAGAAATTACGCTAACACATTACGAGTTCTGAGAGAAAAAACAATAACTTCTCTTGTATTAAATTTATACTAACTCTTCCCATCTTCAAAAAGAAAAATAGTTTTTAAAGTCATTAAGAAATTTTCTCAATAATATTCATTCTCTTGCGCTTCAATTCTATGTTCAGATAAACAATTGTGACTTAATACAAAAATCTTATTCTAGTTTAAAAAAAAAAACATACATCAAATTTACGTCACATAATATCTCTCCAAATGATTACGGGACAAAATACTTTCCTATAATTATCATTACCATAAAGAGTATACTAATTGGATCATGGATAATGTGTTAGAGTCATAACAATTACATCAATTCTATTAACTCTTCACATGATCTTCCCTTTCAAATATAAAATGATTTTATTTATCTTTTCTTAAATTCCATAAAAACTATTAGAACCCATTATGGCCAATTAGTTTTCAGAATTATTATAACCGATTATTAATTATTATGGACCATTAGTTTTCAAAAATTAAATAATTTCCAAAAGTTGAAACCCCTCCTTACTCGTGATTTTTCCTTTCTTACTTAATGTGTCTTTGAAGTTATCACAATGCTTTGTTGGTTCCTTCGCTTCATGACTAAGTTAAAATTATTTAATATTTGTACCGTAACCAAATTTATAATCACCAAGTCAAACTGTCTTGAGTACGAGCACCATAATATCTTTCTTTTATTATATTCTTTGTCTTCTTGCTTCAACTTGGTTATATTCTTTTTATTGTATTATGTATATTTTATAATTGCGTTCTTTTTCTTATTATATTTAAAATAAAATAAAAGATTATTCTTTATTGAATTATATTTTTAAAAGGAAACTCCAATATTTACATTTTCTTTATCAAATACACGTAGGACCTTGATGATTCTTTGTATTTTTTATATTTAAAAAATAACAATTTAATTATGGGTTTTTTAAAAGCTCATATAGTTGTCATAAGATTGTATAATTAATTTGATGTATTGATGTATATAGATTTTTTTTATTTAGTATAAATTTAGAAATTATTTTTTAAATATAAAAAAAAACATAAAATTTATTATTAATTATATATTTTTATATACTAAATTATATTTATATTTATATTTAAAATTGTTTTTTTATATTAATTATATATTTTTATATACTAAATTATATTTATATTTAAAAATATTATTTTTTTATTTAAAATAAAAAATATATAATACAATTTTTTTTGGGACTAATAAAACTCTTTAATTTTCATCGTACATGATCGTTATAATTTTTCTAACATTTTTTTGGATGAGTTGAGGGTTCTGAAAAAGCCCACAGTTTTCATTATAGTTTATTTAAAACATTAATTATAATTTTATTGAATGTTTGAATGAATTTTAATTATAATTTTGAATATTTCTAATCAATATCATGTATTTATTGTATTTTATATTAATAAAAAAAAATATTTTTAAATGGTTGATTAATCAAATAAATTATTGTTAATATTTGTTAATAAGGAAGTCATCAATCTCACTTTAAAAGATTAAAAGTATATATTTGTTTAAACTAGTTTAAATAAGAAAATTAATATAACCAAGATTAGAACGAACTCTCATGAGCTTCATAGTGAAACAGGTCGTTGGACAGTTCCTAAAACACCATGGATGGAAAGGATCTGAAATCTCTATGAGAATATGAACATCAAGAATGAAAATCACTTCCTCTTAGAGTGCCCTGTGTACAAGCACATTAGAGCTCAATTTCATAATCTTTGTTGCAATACTGACCTTCCTAGCCTTTGAAGATGTCAAAATTATAGTGAGCTCGGGAGGCTTCTCTCCAAGCTTTTTAAGTATAGGAATAAAATCTTAAATCAAACTAAATAATTCTTTTCGTTAGGTTCGTTGTTAACGTTAACCACCATCATCATCATCTTAATATTTTGAAGTATTTATTGTATTTTATATTAATAAAAAATATTGATTTTAAAGATGGATTAATAAAATAAATTATTGTTAATATTTCTATTGAATAATTTATATATACATAAATGAAAATAATAAATACATTAAAGGTGTTCTTATAATGAATTTGGTTGGGCAGATATAAATAAGATTTTTGGATTTTCTTTCTTTCCTAATTAATAAAATTTTAACACATGGAAATAAGTTAACACATAAAATTTTAACACATTGCAATAAGTTTGTGGGGGAGTTGTGTACTTATGGCACCATAATTTTTTTGGAATCGAGTGATTCTTTTTTTCAAGAAATCAGGTAGTTGGAGCTTTTGAATTGTATTTTTTATAGTGAAAATAGATTCAGCACCATAGAAACCTCTTAAACCCCTTAAAGCACTCAAAACACTGAAATTTAAGATTATAACCTAGATTTTCAAAAAAAATTGTCAAAACTTTTTATAATCTCCAAAATTTTTAAATTATTTTGTGGTTTTTTAAAACTAGGCGGAAATAGGAGCATTATGTCGATGATGGTGACAAACTCTTTGAGATTCGCATGACAGGCATCGTTATCATGGCGTCTTCCATGTTGTAATTTAGCATGTCCTTCAGACCGAGAGCTTGCATTATGTTCAAGCTTCGCACTTGAGGTGCGTCATGTGATCACATATTGGAAAATTTGGCACAGCAAGCTTCGACAACGCCAACCCATGAGGAAATTTGCACTGTGAACTTTGCCATCACAGTCCTAATAGAGATTCGCATAGTTGATAACATCGTTGGTAGTTGTGAACTAAGAGAAAGAAAAGAAACAATGGCAAGAAGAGGCGGAAATGAACAAAAACGATGGGCAAAAGGAAGAAGTTGAGATGAAAAAAAGGAAGTTGCAATGCAAAAACAGGAAACACTCATGGACCGATTTCTTCACAGTAAAAAAGACGCACTTACTGTTCAAATAATGACCACTGTACTATTGGATGAAAGAATTCATATATAATTTTTTTTTCAGGAAAATGCACATATGGATCAAATATTACTGCAAGCAGCAAAGACGGAGATAGGGGATCTTCTAAGGTTGTTGTTCTAGCTTTTTATAAATATGTGAAATGTAGCATGAATATATTGTGTTCTTTCTCGATTCTGAGTACTTTGAGTTGAATAACTTTGATTGTTTGGTATGCACAGGTATCACCCGAAAGCTTAGAACAATATTAATTGGCGAGCTTTTGCACAACGACAGGACATCTACATTGGGGATTCCGACGTAAGCCCAAGGTTGTATTGTTCAATGAACTTTGTGTTAAGGGGGCATATGCTGGAGTTGTATCCCTCACAAAAGTGTGATCCTCTACAAGCAAAAAGTGAACTTATAGTGATGTTGAAGATCATGAGCTCATGGAAAAGAAGCTCGTGAATGACTGGGAAGAAGTTTTGAGTGATAGTTTTCCTGGTAATAATGGAAATGCCACTCCATAAAGAGAAACTAGGCTTCATAATAAGAGAAGAAAGTTTTTGCAGTTTGATCACAATGACAGACCTGCTTATTATGGAACCTTCTCAAAGAAAAGGTGAAGATACTTTACATTATTTCAAGGTTGTTAATTATTAAAGAAGGATGTAGTGTTTTTATGTGTGATAGAGCACGATGAAGAACATATGAATCACCTTGAAGTTCATGAATTCTTAATCCTGCAATAGATGACAAGGGATTTTTTTGGTTCTAACTCTTCGGCTAGTGATAGCATTAGGGCTCGAAATCCTTTCAGAATGAACTCTTCTTTGAACTATGAGATTGATAGCGATGAAGAATGGGAAGAGGTACTTATCACCAAATCATTTTGGTAAAGAGTATTTGTCCATATGTTTGTAATATTTTCTTAATCTGTTAAATATACTTAGGAAGATCCTAGGGAAAGCATTTCTGGCTGTGATAAGGATGATGAGGAAAAGCTGAGACAAAGAAGTTTAAATCTGAAGAAAACGATAATAGTGATGGGTTTTTTTTATACCCAATGGATATCTTTGTGAAGATGAGGTAAATTCTAGAGAAAAAATTGTTTGATGAGGTTATTTAACCATGAGTACATAAAAATCGGGTAATTGAGGGTTCATCTCCTTGTCATGTTGCAGGAATTTACCTTAAACAAGGCTATTATGGAAGTAGATTTATAATTTGAAATTAACCATTTAGTTCCTTTGGAGATGTATATAGTTGAAGATATTTTTGTTGGCCTTGATGACTCCCAGTAACATGTCGAATTGAGCACCTATATTTTCCATCCCAAGGTATGACAATGATTTATTGTCTTGTGCATGAACAGGGTGTCTATTTGGATGACATTGAATCAGATATGGAAGAAGATAAGAAAGACGCTATATCCCCTATAGTGTGTCCCAAAATGGTAGAAATAACTAACGGCTAGAAATTGAGTTTGAGTGGCACGCATTTGAGCGACAGAAAAAGGTCCTAGAAAATGCAACAAAAAAAACCTTGCGGTCAAACCATGTTTTCATCATAACAAATCTTCATAATATGAAAAGTGAACATTCTCCTCGAGAGCTAAATGTTAGGCATAGAATGGAACAAATTTTCTTAAAAACTGTTTGAATTCAATTTTTTTTTCCATAAATACTTATTGAACTTCCTTCCGAACATCAAACAAAGGCAAACCCTAAAGAGGATTGGGAGCCTTCTAAATGAAAAAATAAAATTTGCATTGTTATTCCAGACTCAGACATACTACAACTAGTGAGTAATTTTGTTTCCCATATGAAGGATTTATGATTGGGGTTCTTAGACTTTCACTCCATCTCACATATCTCCTGATATTATTTTTCTTGAAATTCGTACTATACAGGCCTTTACCGAGGGCATGAATAAGATAGTAGAGTCTCTACTTAACAAATTTCCTATCATACCAAAGAAGCAGCTGAAAAGAAAAATCAAGCATTTGAGTTTCTATCAGCATATCATCACATCAAGAAAAGGGATTAAAGAACTTGGTTTGTTCCAAACATTGTTTTCCATTCGAAACATGGTCAAGACATGTAGTTTAATCTGTCCTTTTGTAACTAACTAAACTGAGAAAGTATTTCAAGCTATGGTAGAATGTCTTAATTCTTTAAAAAATTATATTAAATTTGTTACATCAAAGAACGAACTCATGGATTAGGGGTTTGTCATAGTCTAGACTCTATAAATCCCTTATGGAAGGTCATGAATACCTTAAAGAACTTGACCTGAGTGCAAATGGTATCAGTAGAATAGGGGAAAAGGTTGCATTTGAAGCTATGATAAATAAGAATGACTTTGATATGTTGAATATTGAGGGAAACTTCATTTATGAAGAAGGGATTCATGTTGTCAAAGATGTCTTAGTGGTTTAGTTTTTCTAGAAGGTCTTCCCAAATATTTTATTCCTTCAGAGTACCTTTGCACCTTTATGGGCAATTGCTAATATATATCAATAACACATTATAAAATGTAATATATATATAGTAAGGATAATATGAGATATATAGGGACCTATGCAAAGATAATAATCATAAGTTATTATAATATGTGAAAGTGTTGGACACCTATTCCTGGTAGGGTCAGTGTGGGAGTTAAATAGTCAAGAGGAGTCCAAGAGACCACTTAGAATGGGAAACCAAGGGTCACTCCAATATATTATATATATGTATCGTTGTGAATAATAAATGCATCTCATGCTTATATTTCCTATTCTTGTCTCTACCATGCTTTGATTTGACATGATATCAGAGCCATAATGTATGGCCTTGGATTTCTAAATCATTAATTGAGTAGTTGTGTGTTTACATATTAGGCTTTCTTCTCTGCGATCTATTATTTTTCTTGGCATGCAAAAACACTCCTCCTCACAACAAACCTACTCTAACGCTCTAAAATCTACCAATACTCCTACCTCTGATCTAGGTGGATATCGGTGGCCACCCACTTATTCCATTTGGACCCGCACCATCAATTCTTGTATCTTTTCACTTTCAGCATAACTTACTATGTTTAGTAGGTTTTCGAGTCCTGCACTCCCAAAGCCGTTTTGGGGCCTTAATGATCTAGGTGGACATTGGTGGCCACCCACCTATTCCATTTGAACCCCCATCATCAGTTCTTTTAGTTTTTAAGTTGCAGCGCAACTTACTATTTTTAGCAGTTTTTCACGTCCTGAACTTCCAAAGCCGTTTTGAGGCCCTAAACGACGTTTTTTGGGCATCATTTGTTCGGATAATATGATTCCATTCTAGAATTGATATTTGTGGCAACAATTGCAGTCCTCGAATAGATCATTCTAACGATGTATCATGTGCGTCAAACGGAAATAGCATGCCAAAGTTACGACCCTAGGAAGTTGAAACACCAATTTACCCAAACGGGGCCCATAGTTTTGGCGCTTCATCTCCTAGGGTTAGGTTTTTGGACGTTTATAGTTCTCCATTATTTCTCAATAATAAATAGGCCCTCGAGCCTCATTGTAATAGAGTTCAGAGGTCTGTAGCCGCCACATCTCTTCTCAGAGATTCCCTACTAGCACCCTAGCTATTTTATTTCCATTATGTCTGTAAGCATATTTCTGTTATTTGATATTAATGAAATGAAGCATTATTTCCACTACATCTCTATGTTTATGGTTATTTATGTATTCTGTTGCATTCCTGCATAAATCCAGATCAACCTCTATTTATCATTTCTGCAAACTCACAAATCTGCACTAGTTTTTTTAAAGACAATGTAATGGTATGCGCACTCTGAATGGTGATTGAATGCTTCTTCACACCACTCCTCATACTATAGTTCGATAATGCTCCATACTTCTGCTCAATCAATATACCACAATTGCCTCCCTTCTGCGCATCGCCTTCTCCTGGAATCACCTTCCACTCGTCCCTCCCTTCTGCGCATCGATTTCTCTTATGGCATTGGCATCATCGTCATGTGGCATTGGTGGCCCTCTCGTCGACGGCTCAACACTCCACCTCCCTTCCACTTATATCAGAGCCTCCTCTCAACAATTTCGGCCCTCCCTCCTCGCTGCTCCTCAAGCATTCCCTCAGCCCTCCCTCCCAGATCCTCCTTAAGATGTTGCCTTGGCCCTCCCTGTCAGCCCTCACTCCCAAATCCTCCTCAAATGTTGCCTTGGCCCTCCCTGCCGGACCTCACTCCCGGCTCCTCCTCAAATGTTGCCTCATCCCTCCCTCTTCTCGGCCCTCCTCCACATTCTTCCGGCTCCACGTCCTCCCCATATAACGCCTCCCCCATAAACACCCTTCCCCATTTACCCCTCCCCCATAAATAACCTCCCACATATAAGTCCTACCCCAATTAAACCTCTGTCCTATATATTTATAGTGAAAGTTTTACACCAGAAATACATTTTTTTTCTGCCACCATAAGTACAAATTTTGTTACAATACAAAATTTTTGGCAGAGTAATATGATATTGTTACCTTGATTTCATGACCATGTGAAGGAGGAGACTAAATTATTATCATTGTCACTTATTTTTGAGTGGAAATCCCCTTCAAATTATATGCATTGAAATAGTAAGTTGTGTGAAACTCCGTAGACATTTCATGTGAGTCATATGCATTGGTTGAGATTGGTTATATATTTTTTTCAAGCCTTTTAGATTTTTTTGTCCTAGGTGGAGCACAAGTGATTGGATTAACGGAGTTGGTGGTTGCCAATTAATGCAAAGATCTATTATGTTGAATCTATTGTGTTGCATTGTAATGCATGCAAATTAATTTATTTTTCATTATACATAAAAGCATTTTAAGATCTCTACTATTGATTGTGTTTCATTGGTGTTTGGCGTTGAGTTCCTCACTGTTCTACTATTTTTTTAGGTTGATTTTACGAAAATGGCTCTAATTGATGAACTATTAGATTTCCTTGCCAGCTTGATACAATGTACTATTGATGACACAATCCGAATTAGCAAATACTCTCTCTTAGAAATTCAGACTTGTCTGCAAAAAACACATGAGAAAATTGATTGTTTACAATTTGAATCTCTACTACAACAAGACGAGATACAAAAGTGTAGTCAGGATTCTAAGCTTGTTCCGAATAATCCCATTTTTTAGTCCAAAGTTTACTATAATCGGCAGCAAGAAATCGTTCAGATCACTTAGCTCAATACAAGAACATATTTGAATGCAGAAGCAAAAATCCAGCCTACACTTCTCAAGCCAATCATCAAACAATCAGAAGAGTTGGTCCATAACAAGCACAAAACTAGTCTTGGATATGGCAAGGATGTGTCCTTTCATATTCTAGACTACTCAAAGCCCATCTATTTCTGTAGTGCAGGATTTCTTTATGACAGTTCACCTTCAGTTGTTGCATTTTTTGCTACTCCTCCACAACAACAGATTGATAAATGCCAACATTGTGATTGAGTTGGACATTTTAAATATCATTGTTTTGATCTTCAGCCATGTGAGCATTGTCATAAAACCACTCATTCTTCACACAGATTCTTCAGAAGCAAGACTCCTGCAAGAACAAAGATTCATCTTGGATGGATCGCTTTTTGGCAATGGGCATCAACAACTAAGAAGATGTTTCATTCACATGTAAAAACTTGTTGTAGATTATTGAACAATCTTGTAGTTGAGTTTTCGCCATCATCTCACCTTGTATCTAACAGGGGGGAAATGACGGTCATATATAAGCTTAAAAGACACATCAAGCGAGCCTGAGCCATAACATGCCATTCTATATTCAGAGTTGTAGCCAGAGACACAGATGCCCATGGGCATTCCTTTGGTTGGTGGTCAGCGTTAAACCATCTATGTGAGGTTGATATTATCCCTCTTCAAAGAGTTCGGGACACTTCCTTTATCAGTAGACTTCAGCTTCTTTCTAGTTTTGGAAGAGTTCCAGGAACTGCATTAAGCATTCTAGAGTTGGTCATCATCCTTAAACCATCGCAGGTTGTAGACCTCCCTTTTCCAGGTTGAAGGTCTCCTTCTTCGAAACATTAGGAGAACTTCCTCTAGTAGAAGATCTCAGCTTCTTGTCAGATTTGGAAGAGTTCTGGGAACTGCACTAAGCATTATAGTGTTGTTGTTCATCCATAAACCACCTCCTTATGCCAACATTTCAGAGAGCTCATTCAACCTAGTGTTTCCATGCATACTTTGCACATTTGTATCACAACTCTCTTCTTGGACTCATACATACCCCTTCAAATTAAGGGGGGAATTTTGGACACCTAATCCTCCTAGGTTTAGTGTGGGAGTTGAACAGTCAAGAGGAGTCCAAGAGACCACTTGGAATGTGAAACCAAGGGGCACTCCAATGTATTATATATATGTATCATTATGAATAATAAACGTATCTCACGATTATCTTTCCTATTCTTGTCTCTGCCATGATTTTGTTTGACATAAAGCAATAATTATATGAAAGTATATTAAATATTCTATACACTAAAATGTTCTTTTATTAAATAATTCTTAATATGTTAGAGAGAAGCCATAAAAAAATATAATTAATGTCATAGAATTTCATGTAAATCTTAATTGTAATTTTAATAAGTATGGATTATGGAGTGATTTATTTCATAGGGAATAATTACTGGTATTGCCTTGACTGTTTTTTACATACACTTAGGTAGAGTATGTATGCCTTCGTAGACTTAATAGTCAAATCACTGGGAAGTGGACCCCTTGTCCCACAAACAAGGGGCTCTCATACACCAGTTTGGTGTTTGGCTTGGTCGTGACCTTAAAATTGGATAATAATAATAATAATTATGTTATTCGAAAGTTAATGTTTTTATTTCATTTTGAAATAAATTAGGTACACTACAAATTATACCAAATATCTTTCTTATGACAAAAAACAAAAGAAAAATGTTTTTATTATGGTGTATTTCTTAAGAGAAAAAGAGGATGACAACATTTAGCTCGATTTATAAAATTTTATATATATAATTTTTAAAAATAAGCATTACAACCAAGATCCTCTAAAAATGAAACTCAATTTAAAATTAAGAATGTTTTTTTTTAAATAATCTAAATTGGACTCTAGGAAATGACGTTACCATTTATTTAAAATTAGTTGTTTTACGTATTTTTAATCATGGTTCCCTAAATTTTAATCAAACCATTTCCAATAGATGTTATGTGGCTATATAATTTCATAATTGCGGTCATAATAAACAATTGAAGATGTATCAAAAAATTTATGTTCATTTTACATTAGCCTCCTCATACACTTGTTAAATAAAATAACTCCATTGAAAACTAAGTTATTTCTTTCAAACTCTAGTTCTATTTTTGAGTTATCCTAATACATATGTATTTTGTAGGTCGATATGCTGGTCCAAATATTGAAGAATATATAAAATATACAAATCAAAAATATCAAATGTGTTGGAAAGGGAATATTCTACTCATATAATAGATGAAACACTTATATAGTGTTCCCAATTGAACATGATGGAAATATTTATATTCTAGATGAAGAATATGAAAATATATTTTTATATATTTGGTCTCATGGTATGATGTAGGAGCATCGGACCACCCTTAATCAAAATTGATTATCAATGTTGTGGAAGGTGAAATGTGGACAACCGTTTGTAAATGGGGAAAATTTTCATGAAACAGAGCTAAAATGATGGAAGACATAAGTCTCTAGAAGATTTGATTTATTGTAATTATCTTCCATGTAATCGAACAGAGAGATTTCAGGAGGTTAGTTGAGGGATTGTGGGAGAAACTCGTGGATCTTAGATGATCCACTCGCTTGTAATTTATTTATAATGTGAGTCTGTGTTGTATACTGACAGAGAGGAACACAATGTAGCCTGAGGGCGTAAGTGTGATTCAGGCCATAGTGGCCTTAGCCTGTAACTTGAGTTTCAGTGAAGTAATGAAATGTGTGTGTTGTTTTATATCCAGGATTAATCTAGATTTTGTATAATCTGTGTGTTTCATGAATGTTTTTATTCCAGTGTTTTGTGTGCATTTGTGAGAATCACGATCATTTTATGAGCTGACGAGAAGCTCGGAAAAAATATGATGCGCCATACTATTCGAGTAAAATTGTTGTTAAGGTTTCAAGGTGGATTAACCAGCAGAGTGAGAGATCTAGAGAAGAACGAACAGTGAGGACAGTTAGATCCAGGTGCAGATCAACAGTGAAGATTAAATCGCCAACATATCGATTTCGCACATCGGCAGGTTTGATGTTTATGCGTTAAGGACTTTGCAAGTTTAAAAAATTATCCTACGATGTGTTGAAGAGAAGAGCCACGTGTTGGCATAGCACTGCAACACACATCGCATGCAATACATGATAACGTTAATGGAGGTTAGGTAAATCCTTGAAACACCGAAGTGCGATAAGACGTGGATGTTGCAATGTTGTGATGTGACATCGTCATTGCAACTTCGCATCGACACCTTTATTATTTATGGTGAGAGGTATTTGTTATATTTTGCAACATGCGATGTCGTAAACTCTCTAATTAGCGATGTATGTATAATGTTAGAAAGCTGAAATTATAGTATGTTAAAGTTTTAAAACTCCAATATTGCAATCCGCTGCGAGTAAAGGGAGTTTATGTGGGCCCATAACCCACAGGTCCATGGTATTATGTGTAAATTATAGTTTCATGTTGCATCAAGTGGTATTAGATCCAGGTTAAGATTTCCTGAGAGTGATTTTTGCATGCAAAGGAAGAAGGTACAACTATGTTGAAGATTAGTGAGCGTGTGGTATTTATAATTTGTGGAGGTAGTAGCCAAACAAGGTGAGAAGATTTGCAACAACCAAAAGAAAAGAGTTTCTCATAAAATTGGTTCCAGAGGAGAGAACCAAAGAGATGCCGAAAGACTGAGCTTAGAGGAGTGAAGCTTGGTGAGGTAAGTGTAGTAGGGAGGACTTGCTACTGCATAGGTTTTTGTTGCAGCTCACGAATGTTGTTCCAGAAAGATCACAAAGGAAATTCCACAGAGTATGTGGGTAGAATTTCTAAAGAGGAGGACTTAGTACTGATAGCAAGTAGCAGACTTGTTATAGAGATGAAGGCATATGACCAGGAGGTCATAAAATGTTTGTACCTTTGGAGTCTGATGCAGGAGCATTGGACCACCCTTAATCAAAATTAATTATCAACGTTGTGGAAGGTGAAATGTAGACAACTGTTTGTAAATGGGGAAAATTTCCATGAAACAGAGCTAAAATGATGGAAGCAATAAGTCTCTAGAATATTTGATTTATTGTAATTATCTGCCATGTAATCGAACAGAGAGATTTCAGGGGGTTCGTTGAGTGATTGTGGGAGAAAAGCGTGGATCTTATATGATCCACTCGCTTGTAATTTCCTTATAATGTGAGTCGGTGTTGTATGATGACGGAGTGGAACACAATGTAGCCTGAGGGCATAAGTGTGATTTAGGCCATAGTGGTTGTTGGGTACCAAATCTATATACTTTTCTCTCCCATTTTCGCCCATCTTTCTATCTCTTTGTATCGTTAATTGTTCTAAAACACACAAGGTAAATCCCTTTCGTCTGTCTTATATGGAATATTTGATTAATGAAGTAATAGTCATGGAGGTTTTACCTTTGCAAGTATTAAATCTGTTATTTCCAAAGATTTGGAAAAGTAAAGGGATTACATTTTCAAGCCACAAATCAACTCTGAATTCTCAGCGCTATCTCAACATGCTACAACAGTGCAAGATATTCCAAATTACCCCAGATCTATTTCAAGCTTTTTGTGGTTTCTTTTTGGCAACTAGTTTTATGTTGTAACAAATGTATAATTGTAGATATTTAGTTGTTAGAGGGAAAATATGGTTCCCTAAACATTTGTATAAAAAGGGCCTCAGGGCTGTTAATCGAGGTTAAGTAGAAAGAAACATATATCTTAACATAAGAATTTTTAATCAATTAAATGCATAGTGTTTGGTTGTTCCATTTATGAGCTGTGAGTTTACTGCAGCCCTGATCAGAGAATTGGGCCTACTCTTCTGATCAGGTGCTGCGTTATTTTCCTTTTTGTTGATTTCGTATTTTGGTTATTATTGTAACTGTTGTTCCGACATGATTCTGTAATTGCTGTGAATACTTTTATAATTCGACAATCCATCTTTAATTGTTGTTACAATAGTTTTCTTACTTTCATTGATTAAGCATGTGATTCAATAACAGATTATGTTATTGCTCCTACATATACTGTGCATGTTAGTCTTGCAATAACCAACTAACCCGGATTGATAATTAATGTGGATAAAGGGTTTGAAGATTGTTCACATCTGGACACCAACATTTTGGCGTCGTTGCCAGGGAAGCTAACAAGGCGCAAGAACACGGTCTGCAATTGATCTAAGGGTCAATCTCTCATCTTGGGGAGGGAATTTATTGTCGTGCTCCAAGTCCTAAGCGTAGTGTTATGTTTTCTCGCTTTTCATTTTTTTTTTTGCAACTTATCTCTCGTCTTGGGGAGGGTATTTGTTACCCTGCTCTAATTCCTGAGCGTAGTGTTCTGTTTTCTTTTTTTTTTCCGTTGTTTTTTTTTAGAATTGGCCTCTCATCTTGGGGAGGGAATTCATTACCCTACTCTAAGTCCTGAGCATAGTGTGTTGTTTTCTTTTTTCTTTTTCATTAGAACCAATCTCTCATCTTGGGGAGGGAATTTGTTACCCTACTCTAAGTCTTGAGCGTAGTATTCTGCTTTTCTACTTTTTGATTATTTTTATAAAGGGCCAACTTCTCGTCCTAGGGAGAGTATTTAATCACCCTACTTCAGGTATTGAACTTTTATTTTCTTTTAGTTTATTTGATTTTGTTTTTAAACCTACTCTCTCATCCCAGGGAGGAGACTATCCGTCCTGCTACGGGTCTTGAGCGCTTCTGTTATTTTAATGAATTCTTCCCATCAATTGCATGAACAAAGATCTGAATAAGAGGGGTAGAGGAAGACCCCCAAAAAAAAGAATGGATCTGGGAAGGAAGATGTATATCGAGGAGATCAACACAAAGGGTGAATCCGAAGCATATTTTCATGTTGCTGTTATGGTAAGGGTTCAGACGAAGTCCGAAGGGAAGTCAATTGAGCAGCCAACGCCATCCATGGTACCAGAGGAAATTATTTCGACATCAGAAGGAGTAATAAAGAAGGTATCAGTGGAGGAGATATCCTTGTTGCTAGTAGAAGGGGAAGAAATAGCAAGCAGAGGGTCAGAATAATTAAGAAATTATAATTGGGAAGAAGAACCCCCGAAGGGGTTTGCATCACCATGAGAGTAAGGGAGTGTTGTGAAACCTCCTGCTGTTGAATTGAGCAATTCCAATTGGGAAGAAGGGCTCCTGAAGGATTTTTCATCACCATGAGACCAAGGGAGTGTTGTGAAACCTCCTGCAGTTGAATTGGGTAATTCCAATTGGGAATAAGGGCTCCTGAAGGATTTCGCATCACCATGAGACCAAGGGAGTGCTGTGAAACCTCCTACAGTCGAATCACCCCAAGTACCAGTCATAGAACCAGTTGAAATACATGGTGAGTATTGGAGGATATTCATGGCACCTACAAGTTCTTCTATTGATTTTCCAATTGGAAACATTATAAGTGATGCACCAATGAAGCCAATGAAGTCCATTCCTTTAACGACTCTGCCTAATTTTCATGGGATTTCTTCTGAAGACCCTGATACATTCCTCCTTGAATTTGACATTGTCTGTCGAGGGTATGATTATATCACTGATGCTCAGAAGCTAAAAATATTTCCTGCTACCTTAAAATGGACAGCCCTGCGATGGTTCATGGATTTAGGAGGAAAGACTATTTCTTCATGGGATGCGATGAAGGAATTATTTTTGGAGAAATACCAAGATTACTGTAAATCCTGTGACATCAAGGAGGAAATTTTTAATTTTGTACATAAAGAGGATGAGAACATGGAATATTGTGTGGAACGATTCAAATATATACTGCAGATATCAGGCCATAGTGACCTGGATAAATATATTCTATAGATCATCCTTCTCCAGGCACTTAAGGAAGACTCCCTACAACTTCTGAACATAGTAGGAAAGGGGGACCTTTTGAAAGAAGACTTCAACACTATCTATGAGTTGTGAATTCAGTGTTCATGAGGAAATGCAATAAGTGGATAAGGAATTCAGTCATTAAATACTTCCGATGGAAGGGTTACAAAGGAAGAAATAGGAAACCTACTAGATAACCTAAGGGCTGATATCCTGCGCACATTATCCACCCAGATGAACACTCTGCAAGAAAAATAGAAACAAATAGAGTTGGAGAAGGCTATGGCTATATTCTACCCACAATGCATAAAGAAGCACCCGTTGAAAGAATTCCCATTAAACACAGTGGAATCCTACACAATTTGCGAACAGACCCATGTGAGCAGCTCGTGCCCTTCCTTGCCAGGACTAAAGGCAGTTTTTCAAGGCGAAAGTGAAGAAAATGCGGTAGATCAACTGTACTTCATGGGACCGAAAAATTCATGGCAACCTCGACCACCAGCTATGAATCCAAATATGCCTCAGGACCCATCTCATTATTTTAATAATTTTAATATGGGTCCCTAGTCTGTACGTTTTTCACCGATGTGGTCTCAGTATCAATATCCCCCCTGACAGCAATGGGCTCCCTAGACCAATTTGAATCCTTCATGGAATCAAAACTAGCATGGACCCTCTCCTACTAGGAAATTTCTCCAATCTATGCCTCAACAACAACTTCAGTTGCCCTCCAATGTACCTCCAGGAAACCCATCCCTTCGACCCCAGCTTTTTATCCGGCCCAATCTGAATCCTAATAATAAAGGGGTTAAACAAATATACACTCTTAACCTTCCATCATATAGAATTTATACCGCAAGAATTAATGAGATAAACTTACAATTTGGGCGGGTAGTAAATTCTCTGACTTAACCTATTATCATAGAACATATTGACAGTGAAGTTATAGAACTAGAACAGAGGACAGTTGGGGATAAACCAGACCAAAACATGATAAACCAAACACCTACCCAACATGTTCTTAACCAGAGTTTTCCAGTTACTCCACCATATCATGAAAGATTGACCTTGAATAAACAAAACCCTCAAGAAGAGTTTGACTTCCTAGGGGAATTGCAAAATATTTTTGTCAAAATACCCCTGCTCCAAGCTATGAGGGATGTACCTATATATGCAAAAAATCTCAAGGATTATTGCTCTAAGAAAATTAGGAATAAACCAAGGGATCTGTTAACAATTCATGTGATGGGTAGACTGTTCGACATCATGCTAGGAAAGACCATGCCTGTAAAATATGGTGACCCAAGGAACCCAATTCTAATAGTACAAATCAATGGGGTTGAAATCCCAAATGTACTGGTAGATTTGGGTGCTTCCATTAATATCATTACCTCCAAAACAATGAATGCATTAGGTCTTGAAAAAAATTAAGCCATTTCCTACTATCTTGGAATTAGTAGATAGGTATACAATTAAACTAGTAGGGAAGTTGGAATATGTGACTATTTCACTGGACTCACGACACTATCCTGTGGACCTCCTTATATTACAAACATGATCCTCAGTTGGTGGTCATCCACTGATCTTGGGAAGAACTTGGCTCACAACCACATATGTCTATATTGGGTGTTTCTCTGGACATATGATTATATCAAATGGGACGGTTACAAAGAACCTTACTTTCTACCCCCCTGCGGAACCCAGCCCATCTGAAAAACTATTAGCCAGACAGAAACCTCTGCCAGTAGAAGAGCCTAAACTTGAAAATGAAGAATTTAGACCAATCCTCACCATTGGGCAGGCCCTTCAATTCAAAACACAAACTGAGGATGATACCATTAACACTTATATTAATGATCCCGGTTCCGTTTCCAATTAAGCTCATCAAATTTTAGAGTCTTCTATGAGCTGTGAGACACAGGAAAACATCGAACTAGAAGATTAAATTGAAGAAATTCCTATAACTTCATCCCATGATAGTATTCTGATTGAAATTGAACCAGGGAAGACACTCAATATCAACCTGAATCTGTTAGAATCCCAGACAAAGCAGCCTTTAAAAGTCCTTCAATACCATCAGGAAGATTTTTCTTGGGATTATACCGACATGAAGGGGATCCCTGCTAATTTATGTACTCATCATATTTATATTAAGGAAGATTGATGCCCTGTGAGATAGCCCCAATGGAGAATGAACCCTGCTCTAAAGAACATTGTCAAGGAAGAATTACAGAAATTATTGGATGTAGGTTTCACTTACCCCATCTCGAATATCCAATGGGTGTATCTACTAGTTATTGTTCCTAAAAAGAATGGTAAATGGCAGATATGCATATATTATAGGGAGCTAAACAAGGTAACTCAAAAATACCATTTCCCTTTGCCATTCATTGACCAAGTCCTGGACACCTTGGCTAGGAAGAAGTTATTTTCCTTCCTAGACGGGTTTAGTGGGTATAACTAGATCCAAATAGCCCCGGAAGACCAAGATAAAACCACTTTCACATGCCCATGGGGGACCTTTGCATACAAGGACCTCCCATTTGGCCTGTATAATGCACCTGCAACCTTCCAGAGAGACATTCTTGGAATTTTTTCTGATTTAGTCAATGAAAACGTTGAAATCTATATGGATGATTTTACTCCATATGGAAACTGATTTGAAGAAGGGTTGGAAAATCTAGAAAAAGTACTCAAAAGATGTAAGAAGACCCATGTATCTTTGAGTGCAGTCAAATGCCACATGATGAGGGAAGAAGGAATAGTATTGGGACATTTTTTCTCAGCTGTTGGAATTCGAGTTGATTTGGCCAAAGTAGAGGTAATACTACACTTCCCAGTAGCCAAGACACCTGCATAGGTATGTAGCTTTATTGGTTGTGCTGGTTATTACAGATGCTTTATAGAAAACTTTGCTAAAATAGCACATCCACTTTTTCAATTGCTAACAAAAGATGCTGAATTTTTGTGGACAGAAGACTGTGAAGCAGCTTTCATGAAAATCAAGGGACTAGTTTTCAAAGCTCCGATCCTTTGAGGACTCAATTGGGCATTGCCATTTCACATACATGTTGATGCCTCTCAGACAGCAGTAGGAGAAGTCCTAGGAAAACAGGTAGAAAAAACATTGTATGCAAATTACTATGTGAGCAAGACTTTAATTCCTACTTAATTGAATTACATGGTGACTGAAAAAGAATTCCTAGTTGTCACCTATGCTATCAACAAGTTTCGGCACTACATCACCGGGTATCCTACTTTTTTACATACTGATCATGCAACAATAAGGTATTTGATGAATAAACGTATCACTCCTGGTCACATTACAAGATGGTTGCTATTGCTTCAAGAATTTGATATCACAATAGTATACAAAGCAGGAAAATATGATGTAGTTGTTGATTTTCTTTCTAGAATGGATAACAATGACGAATGCACACCTATATAAGATAGCTTTCCCTATGAGCATATTTTTACAATTTCTACTAAACCTCCATGGTATGCATATATTTCTATCTATATTGCTACAAGGAAGGTGCCTCATCATTTGTCATACAGGGAACAGCGAAAAATTATTCATCATAGTGCCCGATATTCCTAGATGGTAGGGTACCACTTTCATACAAGAGCTGATAAGTAGATTCGGCGTTGTGTATTTGAGGATGATTTTTATGAAGTGATGAAGGTTTCCCATGATGTCCCTTGTGGGGGGCATTTTATAGATAAAATAACAAGCCATAAAGTGCTACAAATGGGATATTACTGGTGTTCTATCTTTTGAGATGCGTAAAATTATGTCTGGAGGTGTGATAGTTTCCAGCACATGGAGCAGCCTGTTTGAGCTGATGAAATTCCTTTGCAGCCACAGGTAGTCCTCAAACCTTTTGAGAAATGGGTAATCGATTTTGTTGGACCCTTCAACCCACCCTCCCAGCAAAAGGTTCACATTCTGGTCTGCACTGATTACGTGACTAAGTGGGTAGAAGCCAAAGATGTTGTGAAAGAAACAGAACTGGTGGTTTCAGATTTTCTATTTGAAGAAAATTTCACTCGTTACGGTACTCCAAGGGAGATTTTTTCAGATGGAGGAGCATAATTTACACCACACATGATAGCAAAGCTTATGTAGAAATATGGGGTCAAGCACAGAGTGACATCTCCATACCACCCCCAGGCGAATGGACAAGTGGAAAGCACAAACAAGACATTGGAAAATATCTTAATAAAAACTTTGGAATACCATCATCGGGATTGGGCTCAGAAGCTTCCTGAAGCTCTCTAGGCATACATAATAAGAGGGCATAACACAAGTAGGTTTTCACCATTTTAACTTGTTTATGGGAAATCCCCATTGTTTCCAATAGAATTTGAAATCAGTGTGCTCAGAACATCTCTTGAAGTTGGTTTGGATCTGTTAGATGCCCAGAAACAGCGACTGGCTGAACTTAATGAACTAGATGAAATCCATTCAATGGTTTTCCAACAAACTACTGTTATTCAGCAACAGAGGATGAAATGGCACGATAATTTTATCAAAAAAAAGGTGTTTCATAGGGGAGATTGGGCATTACTTTATGACTCTCATTGTTATCACCCAAAAATTCTCAAAAAAAAACATCATTGTGTTATGTTTGTTTTTGGTCATGGTTCAAATTAGGTTTAGAAGTCAATTTAGGGTTTGGTTAAGGGTAGGTCAATTTTTTATAAGATCAAAGCCCATCCTTAAGTTCAAATAAAGTCTTTTTAAGGTCCATTCATTGTCAAATATCCATAATTTCCATTTGTGAGTCATTTCCTAAATTCTTATGTCAAAACTGGTCAAATTATCCAAGAAACCTTACTTTCGTAGTGTCACTAGTTCAAAAAAGTTGATTTGTGCTACGAAACTGCTGAAAGTGATGAAGCAAAAACTCTGTTTTTTGGTTTTGATTAGTCAACTTCCAAGGAGGTTTATAAGCAACTGAAAATGAATTTAGAAACATTGAAAGAGGTTTTTCTTCCTAATAGAACTAACTACAAACACCTCTCATTTTCCTCAAATTCATTAGCAAGTGGGAGAAATTGATAAATGAAAATTTTCTACGAAACTACTGTTACAAAATGTCTTATACATGACTATTTATTAATCCACTTCAAGTTCATTTTTTGGCCAAATGAAAATTTATTTTGGAATTATAAAAGAGGTTTGTCTTTATAACAACACCAGCTACAATAAAATCTCTCACGTTTCTCATATGTGTTATCAGTGGCGAGATACAAGGCTTTCTTTGAAGCCCTATTTTCAGAAACAAAGTTTTCCTGTTTTACACATTTTTGTCAAATGAAGTTTCTGGATAGCATGTGGTATGGTTCAAAAAACCAAGAGAGGGTTTTATTCAAATCATAATGGCCTACAAAAGTCTCCTTTAGTTTATCAAAATAAATCATGGAGTAAGAGATATAGGCAGTTAGTATGAATCTTTATTCGAAGTGTACGAAAAAAGACCACTTTAAGCTATGCATAACTTATAGCCCTAACAACAGAAATTACTACCAATATCTTCAGATATGCAATTAGATGATCAAGAAAAATGCTGCAAAAATCTAGATCTATGCATTAGAAGACATTAAATAGTAGAAAAATAAGATTTACTCCTTAGATCCAATAGACAAGACAAGAATATATCCAATGAATAATTTTATTAATGGCACCTGGCAGGAAAACACAAGAGGGTGTTCCCTGTTCTCCTCAATGGGATGGGTTCTTATGAGTCCTCAGCACTTCAGATTTAGAACTTCTCTCTCTTGATGGTGTAGAAAACCCATAAAAAAATGGAAAAGTATGGCTATGATTATGGATCAATAGCCAGACCAAGTGTTGAGATCCAGAGTGATCTTTAGGCAAAAAAAGGTGACAAATGAATGGGAAAAGCCCATACACTTCATATTTAACAAAATGTTAGTTAAGTCTAAGTTGTGATTGCATAGTTAAAATATTATTAACCAAATCTAGATCCAAATTTTATGGAATATTTTATTATGTTGTTGAAGGAAAAGAGATTTGAAAGCGAGTTAAATCCTTATTTATTAATAATAAATAAATAAATGACTTATTTATCATTTTAATGATATTTATTAAGTAAAAAAATAATAAATAAAATAAATGATTTATTTATCATTTTAGAATAACAGTAGTAATATCTTCGACAATATCGTTATTTAATTATTTAAGGGAGATTGAGTCATATTTAACTAAGAATGTTATTTAAGTGATGTTCAAATAACTTTTCTTAGAAAATAATAAGATAAATAATGATTTATCTAATTAATTTCCTTGTTTTGGGTTAAATATAACCAGGAATATTAATTAAATTGTTGTTTAACTAATTATTCCTTGAGGAAAATAAAAAAAATATGGATTTTTTTAATGTTTCCCCATGGGGTTTCCTGTTTAGACCATAAACAACTTAATAAAGATGGTTTACTATGTTATTTTTCATAGTGAATGTGATTTTTCTTGGGGTAAAATTGGTCTTACTTGTTGTACTTGGTTCCATCTAATAACAATGGATTAGATGACCAAAAAATGGTGTAACAGATTGCCCCCTAGCATGTGAGCGTTAGGAGCTAATCGTATGACCGAAGTACGTTGTAAGAACTCAATCACTAGACAACAAAGGTGAAGTCAAAGAGAGAGGATTGTAAGGTAGACCAAAGTGCTGAAAGAACTAGACCCTGAGGAGGTGACTTGCAGGTGCGACAAGTCTTTTTGATGAGTGATTACCTACTATAAGCGGCGGGGGAGGCATACCTATGCCCACCGAGGCAATAATACAAACAATAAGGTGCCCGAAAAACCATGGAACATAATAATAAAGAATATGCTGGCATGAACATGAGCCAGATAAATAACACGATAATGAATCCCACATACATATTGTGCCTGGGATAACAGCCAGGACTTGTACAATAATATCTGAATACATATATAAATACAACCCAGATGCCCCTGAAAACATGAAAGGGCTCTGAAAATCTGACTGATACATGCAAAGAAAAAGGTGCTACACGTGGTTGAGGCCAACATCACCAAATGTATGGAGTTGCATCGAAGGCTGTAATGAAGAGGTCATCCAAGTGTGTGGGGGGCTACCTGTCGGGCCACCCCCTCATGGGGATTGAGACATCTCACACGCACCCGGGAATCACCGATGTCAACTGCTGCATCACTGGACTATCGAGTATACGGATCTCAATCATGCTGAAAAGGAGTTGGAGATAAGAAACAATCAAGTCAAAGGTCTATGAGGAGTCCCCACTAGTACATTTGGCAGAAATTCCGACACTTGGTTCCGACACTTTTGACCAAATGTCGGAAATTTCCCCAAATTTTTTCAATCCTGCACGAAATCGTCGCTATATCGACGTTTAGAGAAAAGTGTCGCAATACCGAAACTTAGACAAAGTGTTGCAATTGCGACGTTTGGAGGAAGACGTCTCAATTGCGACACTATGCCCCAAAGCGTCGTTATTGTGACGGCTGCCTCCAAACATTGCAATTGCGACACAATGTCTAAGTGTCGCGAAACTACCACTATACCGATGTTTAGAGAAAGGTGTTGCAATACCGACACTTAGAAAAAGTGTCGCAATTGCAAAACTATGCCCCAAAGCGTCACTATTGTGACAACTGCCTCCAAAAGACAGAGAAGTTTGATTTTGGTTGAATGCGGGAGTGTTTTATGTGAAGAACAGTGGTCCCACGGACCACGTCAACGTCCATGGTACCACGACTACACACCAGTCAGCACAGGACACATTTCAGAAGCATATTGGTTTGGGTTTTTTGTTTGGCTGATTCGCAATGGTTCAAACCAGACTCAAAATATTTATGAGGCACATTGTATAAGTTTTTTGGGTCACAAAAGACCCCGATGTCATCAACCTCATTTTAGACCCAAAATTGTTTAGGGTGGATTTCATAAGAAATTCGCGTCACAACTTTCCCTCCGTACACTGAGCCCAATTTGGACCCGAATTTTTATAGGGCACATTTGATTGAGAATTCGCATCACAAATTAGGATGACGTCAGCATCCCATCTTGGAACGCAAAATCTATCATTGCATTTTGGCTTATCGAAGATTGAAGTACGGGTGATTGTGAAAGGGTTTCGTTATTGGTTTTATGTTTTTTGTTTTATATTAAGTTTTGTTATGGTTTATATAACGCGAGACAAAGTTTTTTTTTAAAACTATTGGTGTATTATGCTTTCACATATATACATATGCGCATTGTTATTGTGGGTCCCGAAGTCTTTTTTTTAATAGACTTTAGTTTAGTTTTTAATTTAAAAGTTTAACATATAGCTTTTGATATGCTGCGTTATAAATGTAAGAAGGCCTAGAAAAAGACTGAGTAATTTTTTTTTGGTGCACAGCAGTGCGTTTTATTTCTACAGAGACAGAGAAAAATAAATAAATAAATAAAATTAAATAAAAATAAGATTATATAAATTAAAATTAAATAATATTAAATCAATAATTATTATTTTTATTAAAAATAAAATCCAATATTCCATATCGTCACAAACGAACAAAATATTCAGCTCCTTCAGTTATTACACATTTTACCCCTCATATAGCACAAAATGATTCACATCTCCTCCTTTCGGCGTTCCCTTGCACCCCCGGTGCAATTGTTTGTTTATAATATTATATGATACATGTGAGATAAAGGTTTATTATTTATCATATATAAATAAATTTTATCAATATTGTACATTTACACTTTTATGAGGTGATGTTATAAGTAAATTCATAAATATCTCTTTTTAATCCTCATTTTACTCCATGAATATGTTTGGAAATGAAATTTCAATAGATTAATTTTCTCTTAACCTATGTATCATCAATATTGTACATTTACATTCTTAATTATGAGGTGATGTTATAGGTAAATCCATGAATATCTCCTTTTAATCTTCATTTTACTCCATGAATATGTTTGGAAATGAAATTTCAATAGATTAATTTTATTGCTATTATATGTTTTACGAAGATATGGTAAGGAATTCTCTCTTGTTCTTCTTAGAAATAATTATATATAATTTTTTTTTTCAAAATAGATTAAAAAAATTATATGAGAAAAATTATTAATTCATCAATATGTGTGTGTGTGTGTGTTGTGATGAATAATTTCATAGTTCAACTTAATGGTTCATTATACAATCATGTGACCATCACCAATGATATATCTTAAAAAGCAACTGAAAAGCCATGTGTACAAAATCTATGTATACTCTAGAGAGTGGTTCTCATATCACTATGTAAATTGTTGTATGCTACTTCAACAAAATTATAAGATAAACTGTAATACACATCATATATGCACCATAACAATTGGTGCAGGGTAAAACCCACCTGCCACACCTTTGTACTTGATCCAATTTTCTCTGTCAACTCTTCTAGCTGTGGGAGTTTCCTCCAAGGATCATAATGCCCCCAAGGCCTATGCCATGCCTTCTCGCATGCGGAACTTCTTCACTTGATGGTTCTAAACCATACTATAAGTCCCCACATTCTATGGTCTAATCCTCATCATACCTATCAACATTCAACCGCTCTTTACACACCCCGAATATAATGACTAGCCTACTCTCATTAATATATACCCCAATAAATACAAGCCACTTAGGAATTAAACCCCAAAACCTTGGGCTCACTCATTTTACATATTCGAATTGATATTCGAATGTATCAACTACTCGACCCTCTCGTATTTCAACCGTGATGTTTAATGTATGTCGACCTTTTCAATTCGAACTCCGTCACTTGGTTTCAACCAAATGCATGGCCATTCACATAATTATACAGTCCTCCTTATTATAATCTCCGCCAATCATCAAAGATCGTAACAAATCTAGACTTTGTTCTATAACTCAATGGTCATACATAAACCATTCTTGGCTCCATAGTAATTTACCTCTCAATCCGACGGTCGATGGAGCATCACGCCGGTTTGAAGGATCCAACGGACACAACAAAATCTCGCGTAAAAAACACGCCCAATGGTTAATCTGCGATGAGAACGGTTTTATAATTCCGCCCTTGGCCATGCGTCTCATGGAGACACATGTCGCGTCCTTTTCACCAATTCTGCTTACCACCTCCAAACTTGCGCGATATCGCTGATTTTCCAAACGGTGGTTTTACTGTGCACTTTGGTCATGGTTCCGCCTCTTATCTTCCAGGTTCCATCGAGCTTTCTTTTATTGTACTCCGCCTCCGCTCCTTTGACTCGCATCTTCCTGTACTAGTTTTTTTTTCTTCAATTAAGGACTCGCACTCCATGAGGTTCCTTCACACACCAGTTCTATGTATGTGGTAGCACCGATCGAACCTTGAATCGAAGGCTCGAGCACAATTCTCTATTACACTATGGGGAGATCCATAATTTGGACCTGTGGACCCTCTCTACCATGGAATTTCCCACTATATTACATGAGTCTCGACCACAACATTGCCATACCACTGTCCAATGCCACACTGTCCACTGTCATGGCACTTAACACGGGTTATCACACAACTTTATTCATCCAGAAATTCTTACACTGAGTTAAACTAATATCCAATGGGTTCGGGAAAGGCTAGAACCTCTCGCACAGAGGCTAGTAATTCAGGAAAGGACTCGGATCCTCTTTCAACATATAGGACCCCATTAAACCACAATTATCGAGTATGTATTCCAGACTACTATACAGTTGATTATCGGGACACAAAAACCATTCATGCCATAATTAACTCGACAAATGCACAATACCATTGAAATAATTCTACATTTATGTAGTGAGGTACTTACAACTTTTGCTCGACCAGATCTTCGAATTACTTGGCCCTTCTCCTCTACTCTGTCTCTACGACAGTCCTACGCAGCCTATGCGGTTCTTTATGCAGGTCTACCTTATTATGCCTATAAGGCTTATTTTTATAGAAACCATGAATCGAATCAACTCCTCTAACGCTCAAAACTCTACATATCTCTAACTCTGAGACTAACCCTCTGACAAATAGAGACGGACTCCTAAAATTAGCTTAACTTATGAAACTGACTATCTCTTCAGGTGCCCATTAATCATTCGGGAAGTTACATTTTCTTCTCTAATTAAATAAAAATAACTCAACTATGAATAAATACATGGGGAAATAAAACATGAGACCCCCCTTTACATTTATTTATGGACAAAGGTTGTTTTTAGCCTAATGCCCCTGCATCAACAATTGCCATACAACTAATTTGTTTTAGGATACATGTGGCATTCTAGGGGTAAATTCCATATGATGTGTATATCAATATATTAAGTGTTGGTAAGTTGTGAGTATCTAAGAAATGATAAGGAATATCCATACATCATGATCTTGTAATGTGATTATAAATTGTGTCTATAATTTCCATAAAATGTATAAATGATTTGTTTAAAAAAAATCAACACAATCAACCCTAAACAATGCTCATGATGTGGAATTTCATTGGCGAAACCAAAATGATGGTCACATGTCCCATTTCTATGGTAATGGTGATCATATATATGTTTTAGTGACACTTTATGAGTAATTAAATAAATCTCAGATTGCGACTCATTGTGCCATATTTTTTTAAAGCATGATTTGTTTCCTAGTTTTTACTAATTTGTTAACATATTTTATTCATTTGGAAAGATAATTAATGATGCTTTAAGTAATTAGGACCTAATGAGAGATCATATTCACATCTTCACTGAAATATATTTGGTAATTGTAGTCACTATATGAATTGCACATGCATTCTACTTAAGAAAAATTGAAATATAAACTATAATACACATCTTATATCTGCCATAACAATTGTCATACAACTTATTTACTTCTAGATACATATGAAATACTTCAGGTAAATGCCATATTATGTGTATAAAAATATAGTAGGTGTTGGTAAGTTATGAGGATCTAAGAAATGATAGGGTATCCACACATTAGTGCCCTGGTGAATTTTTTGCATAATTTTCTATTTGTTGTAATTTTGTTGCTTGGATTTGTTATAGATTTCAAATAATACAATTATCTACCAATTGTTCTTTATAAAGAAGAAGTACAATAAGCAGTCACCTAAAAGTGAGCCATGTGAAAATATTGGTAACATGAGTAACCTAGTAAGCTGTAAATGAAAAGTGAATAGCCTCCACTCACCAACAGGTGGCCGGCAGGGTTGGAATTTGGATTTCTCTTTACCCGTCACACAAATTTTTTTGACATTTTGGTCATTATTTTTCTAGTCAATAAACGTTACGTTTAAAATTTTTCACTTCATTAATGACACTTACGTAATAAGTTAACCCTTTACCAATAAAAGTTTGATTAAAAAAATTGAACGCTCTTCCATTTTATTTGGATTTTGGAGTGTGATATATCTATGTCATGGACTTTTAGTACCTAAAGTTTCAAGAGAAATAACTGATTCTTTTCAAACTAATATTTCCTCAATATATGCTATGATCTACTAAAAATTACTTCAAAAAGAAAGTAACCTTCCAATATAAAGAAAAAAACATGAACGAGCTTTCCCTAAATTGCAATAAATTTATGTTTATTATTAATATTGCATAATTTGTCTTATAAAAATTGATAATCGGACTAAGAACAGATCCTCAGTGCATTTTTTTATTGTTTTTGTGATTAAAATAATGAGCCAAAGAACGCTAAGGCACTCAGAGAAATCAATCTATGTATTATTTCTCACAAAATCATGTTGAGTAGTGGAGACTAAGCGCTAGATTTTTTTTGTCCTCAATCTCTCTATTAATTATGTCTATGTAGTTATAAGAATAACAAGCCAAAGAAATCTCAGGCTTCCAGAGAAATTAGTCTCTGTGTGCAGAAATTAATGATTACTGTTGACTAAATGTTATACCATTTGAAATTGCCGAGCGAAATTAATCAGGCCATGATGTACCATTTGTCAGTATCTATTTTCTCATGTATGAAAGTTGATGTACCATTGAAAGTTTAATAACTATAATAACTATATATATATATATATATATATATATATATATATGTATGTATATTTTTTTTTAAATTTAATGATTAATAATAATTAAATTAAAATTATTAAAAGACAAAATAAAAGCCTAATAATCACGAACTATTATGATAATTTAAAAATATAGAACTCAGGCTAAACATAGTTACAAAGATACCAAGAAAAGAAGAGTGCATGTGCATGATAACCTCTTTCTTGACAACCTATGAATGCCATTCTCAATGAAGACTCAAGACTCAACTCGATTGGATTGTGTATCAAAACAATAGGAATGAATCAAAGTTCAATGAATGAATAACTTGATCGAGAAAATTTATAGGGAAAGGTAACTTGACTATCAATCTACTAAACCTCACTTCCATGATTAAAAAAACACCCCCACCTTCTCAGTGGTCCCATCATGGTCCACCTATTGAAAAACAACCAACAAATATTAATTTTTATATATTTTTGCATGGCCATTGGACAATGATTTACTATGGTTTTCCTACTAAATTCCAATGGATGATTATTCAAAAATATTGAGAATTAGTTTAGTCTCAAGGCATAGCCAAGAGTCTTACTGGATAATTATAAATTACCTCTCCATTGGATGATTGTACATTTTTCATCTACTTTTTCACGTGAGTTTTAGTTGATGCTAGATCTTTGCCTTCTATTTCTTTAGTGAAGCTAAGAGTTAACTTTGATCTTACATTAATAACTATACTTTCATGAATATCCATGCTTTTATACTTCCCCACTATGGTCAATGTTGATGTATGGCCTTGGCCCATTGATCTTACAATTAACTCACTATTCATATTCAATTTTCTCCAGTTCAGCCCAATAAAATAAGGAAAACAGAAAATGAAGTCTTGATTTTTCTTTCTAGTGCTCCTACATAATACAAATACTCTTAAAAACCAATTAATATATAAATTGTCATCATTCATGCTAAAATTAGTTTGAATTTTTTTAATGAATCTGCTTACAATTAATAGATTACATTGCTCACAAAATAAGAGATAATTTAGAACTATGATTTCACAATAATAAATTATCCTAGCAGTTCAAACTTCGAACATACCTTATGAGATTAAAATATGGCAGGTTAATGAGCCAATCTAGTTTCCTTGGAGCCAATATTGAGCTCGACCTAAGTCTGAATTCCTTGAGAGTGCGAGTGTAAGGAACTAGACGCCTAAAGATTTTATTTTGTGCTTGTGTAATTCACTGTTTGACCATCAAGCCAAGCCACCAGCTATATTAACACTACTTCATGTTGGGGTAGATTGGCATTCTAATTTTTTAGTGCTATAGCCGTACTTTTTCACTACTTCACTAATCACAACCTTGGAAGTTTGCAGGGCAACGGGCTTTATTCTTTCTTTGGTGTTTTATGTAAAAGAAAGGATTTGTGAACTTTTTGTAATAGGAAGGGGAAAACTAAATTTATTCTAATTTTAAAATATCAATAATGATAAGTGGTAATTCCTTTATTAAATTTTTAATTTTGAGTGAGCCAAAAAAGTAACTTTCCTTACTTTTTGAGTACAGCCTTGCAATTGCGAAGAGGACTAGTGTTGTAAAATTATTGGTAAGTGGAAATTAAAGGGCGTAAGAACGTTTTTGAAAAAATTTCAAACATCAAAATTAAGTCTTTTATCCTTCCCAGCACCTCACAGAAAACGGGAATCCGCAAATTCTAGTTGTCAAATACATGCAAAATGCCTTATGATGGGCAAAATGGAGGATTGGTCCTATGCTACTACATGAGTTAGGGTTTCATGTGGCAACAGGGAACCTTGTATAGTTTTTCAAGGATAGGAAAGGAGAATATTGTCAGTTAATCATCACATCAAACTTCATCAACATTTGAAAATTGTGTCCTAATTTGAAACAATAAGACTACCCAACTATTTCATTATTTAATTTAGATTGTGTAATACAAAAAAATATCCTAGATAACTTAAATAATGTAAGAAATTTTGCAAAAATTTAGTGGGGAGAACCTTCAATTACATTTATTTTGAAGATCCACTTGCATTTTAAGCCATTTTAATTAGTCTTTCATGGCTATTCTAGTAAAAATTTCAACCTCTTGTAGAAATTTGTTTGTCACTTGTATTAGAAATGAAAAAATCAAATGATAAAATGCGTGCTACATAAAAATGATTTTTATTAAAAACTATATTAACATCTGATATCACACGCGCATTCACCCTTAGATCTTGCAGAACAACATTCACCCTCAGCTCTTGCAGAACAACATTCGCCCTTAGCATTCTCCCTAAGCTCTTGCAGAACAACATTCACCCTCAGCTCTTGCAAAATAGCATTCACCCACAAAATTCACCCTCAACTCTTGTAGAACAACATTCGCCCTCAGCTCTTGCAGAACAGCATTCGCCCTCAGCTCTGGCAGAACAGCATTCGCCCTTAGCTCTTGCAGAACAACATTCGCCCTCATCTCTTGCAAAATGGTAAGTTCTTACTACAGACCATTCCTCCTCTAGTAGGGTTGACTCTATTTGGGTTTTTTTGGTCAATTCCATTGGATTGTGTTAGGCTATAGGGTTCTCTCTAGATGTCTTCCAATGTTCTTTCAGATGAGTTTCAAAGAGGATGTGTAAGATGTGTTTGTGCTTGCATGAATTTAACTCCACCAGTTTCATGAAGTTTAAGCTATGGATTTTAGTTCGACAAACTCATCCATCTCAACACCCAGTAACGAATTGCCCTTGGTCTGATCTATATTGAAGGTGAAGTGCAAAGTGGTAGAGAATGGGAGATCGAAAGTCATCAACTTTATCACAAGGGTAGTACTCCAGATCGAAAGTGATGAGCTTTAGTTCTCTAGATTTGGGGATTTTCTAATATTTGGGGATTTTCTGATGACATACCAAAGGTCACATCCATACAACCATATCAAGGTCAATGTTGAGATCATTCTCATATAGATATAGGTCACTGACATATAGGGTTAATATCATCATCACTATCCATGGAAACCGAATGGTTACAAAATATTTGATTGTGGTTGGCTCATTTATAATTATTACCCATTTACAGTAGAGCACAGAAACACTAAATATGGCCCAAGCAGAGCCTTTACAACAGGCAATGGAATTGCAGTTGCTTCATCAATAACCAATAGCTCCACTTGAGAAAACTTTTCATAATCTTGGGGCTGGATATACTGCAGAGCAAACAATTGTAGTTATCATTCGTGCTCCAATATATTAATATACTTTTTACATTGAACTGAAGAAAGGGAAACAAGCAAATTCTAGCCATCATACAATGCTTTGACATAAGATTTTTGAGTGACATACTTGAAAAAAGAACCCATCCACTGATATTTATAACAATTTGAGTTATTCAAGTTAAACACAATGTCAAGAATGAACATTCAATACCCTCTATTATCTTCATCACCCAATACAAGATTTAAATTTTTCCCAAAGAAACGATTATTAAATTGGCAGCCATTATTTCTCCCTGCTTTAAAAACCCTACATTTAAATGAAAACAAGCATTGCATTTCAACTACAAAAATATATTAGTGTTCAAGTGTACATGTGTGCATCACTTGTGTAGGGTATTCCTTTTCCACTTTCACATTATCCAAGAATGTGTGCGGTATAGTTCATATTTTTTGTGATTTAGATTATCTTGAAAAAGGAAAGGTAAATTATTTCCCATGGAAAAATAAGGTTTTCCCTTTTTACTACTGGAAATGGTACAACAAAGTTCCATTTCTACCCGAAACTCCTATGAAACAGGAACCAAATAAAGGCCATGTCCTCGATGGACATCATTTGGCTTTGAAAATGGCCATTGCACCGTGTTGTTTCTTATATTACATCACGATAGTTTCTTAGGTCATTTCTTGTTTCTTGAGATGAAAAACAACCAAAGAAATTGTGAAGATCCTTTCAAGAAACAAATGACCATTTCTCAATCATATCTCAACTATTTTTTATTTTATTCAGTGGTTGCTTACTTTGAGAGAAATTTGACACTTTTATAAGGAATATAACATAAAAACACAAAATGGAAGGAATTGATGAGGTAGATGACCTTTAGTTGTTGTCAATTAAGAATTGATAATACACGATGCATGTTCTATACTACAAACTAGATTCCTTCCTGGAGTTAGGAAACAGAGTATTGAATCAAAGTTGTAGTTTCTAACTTCTTGTATTGGTTCATCAATCTTGAAATTCAAACATTGCATGTCTTCATTGCTTCATGTTTGAATAATTTGCATTATATCGTACAATAGGAAATTAGGAATTATGATTATTATTACTTTATCGATCTGTTAAGTTACTTTTAAGTTTGCATGGTTTAGTGTGAAATTATTCTTGTGTGCCCCTAGGCCCAGGTGAAGGAATTCCAAGGACTGAGAACCCTAGTTTTTAAATGGTATTGTCTATTATACCCAAAAACCCCTCAACATCACTTCTTATTAGTTCTTAACAATATTGTTGTAAACAATTTGAGAATTGATATAGCAAAATCTCGCACTTCTCAAGATAAATTCCTTAAGCTAAAGTGTGATACCATGTGTAATTCAATAGCCCCATTGTCACCTCACCAACCTCTTTTCACTTCAGGCTAGCTCTCCTCCAACTCAAGGGGGGTTATCCCAAGTAGATTTTAGGGATCTAATGGCCCAACCAAACCAAGTCAAGAGCCCCCTAACTCTCTATGTTTACTACTATCAATCAAAATATTGAACAATAGGGTCAGACATGCATCCCGAAGATAAAATTGCCAAGTTATTTTTGGGTAATTTCAAAGGGAAAGTCCACAAACACATATAATCAAGGAATTATAACGTGATTTCAAACATTAAACATCAAAAAAATCGTTTAAAGGATATTGAAAGGAAAAAGGTGATGGAAGATAAGTGCCTTACTTAAATGCTCTAAGGATTTTTCAATAGTTGCTCCAAAAGCTTCACTTCAAGGCCTTTCAAGATCGTCTCCAACAATGCTATACCATCAGCTTCAAAAATGTTGCTCCAAAAATGTCCTCAAGGTCTTCACAACAAGTTTACTAGAAGTTTCTCCAACAATATATTCAATAAGGTCTTCAACAAGGGTTACTTTCTCCTTTGTTTTAGCAATCCTTTAATAATGTTTTTATCCACAGATTAACAATAATGAAAGGAATATATTTAATAAATATGAGTTGAAGTCTGCTTCAAGAAGAACCAAACTCTATTTTCAACCAAGCCCAATGTCTTCTTCCAAATAAGGTCTTCTTCTTGTTGAAGGTAAGGCTACTAAAAAAAATAGATCTATTAAGAGGATCTCCAAATAGTGCACAAATCCAAACTCCTTGACGCAATGTATGCAAAAACTAGCCCTAAATCTATAAAAATCTGAGGTTTTAGGTATACAAATAAAAGAGCTCAATAAGAGACCAAATTTCCTGCTGAAATACTTCTTCAAGACCAGCTTCCTATTGTGACTAAGGTCCGTTATTTTGCAAGAGATAAATTTTATAATTTTTCTGAACTACCCCAAAATTGAGCTCAGCCTAAGGTCTGTAATTTTGGTATGAAGTTTCAAGATCTGCAAAAACAAATGTATAGGTCTTCAAGATAAGAAGTTTGGAAATTTCCAGCTGATTCGAGTCTGCAATTATGAAAAATACTGAAATCTGTACTAGATTCAAAGTATAACATACACTAGCAATTGCATCGGGAGGTGCAAGGGAACCACATAAAAGAAAGAGTTGCTTGGAGGAGGAGTAACCACATGAAAGGGTGAACCTAGTTTCTATTAGATAAAGAGAACTTTATAGTACCATCTATCCAAGATCATCTATGGTCCCTCAAAAGCACCTTTTCGAAATTTTGGGGTAAAAATTCTAACATGTGAACCATACATGCCAATATCCAAAATAAAAGAAATTTTTTAGGTCTTCATGAAACCGAGTATGGACATAAATATCTCATAAATCTAATTCTCGTCTGTCATCTTCAATATCAATGACTTGATTTCATGATGAATATAATTTCTGAACTTATTTCTAGTTTCAAAAACCAAGCATAATGAATGGTTTGATCTGCTACCCTTGTTTCTGATACATAAATAGCCAAAAGTCCTTTCCTAACACGCTGCAACGTTTTCTTCTGATGTGTGATTTGATTTAAAAAAGGTTCTTTACAACAAAATCCTCATTAGTAATACACTGGCATTATTTCAGAACTGGTTATTGCTTGTTCAACCAAAGTTTACAAACCCTGCAAACATGGACTAGACCATTATGTGATCTGCTAAAAAATATATTTAATGTAGTATAAATGTAGGGGATTTTTCTCATCTGCATGAGCTAGATGATTAGGATTGCTCTAACGTACCCTTATGTTAAGGATCCCCTTTGACAACATAAAATCCCCTATTTTCTTAAGACTCTTGTCTCAAATACTAATTTGCATGCGAAAGATTACTCTAATAGTGTGTACAAATTTAGCTCTCAAGGAAAATGGAGTTACCTATGAGCGTAGATATAAAATGGGAAAATTTGTGCCAAATAACACAAGGAGGAAAGTCAGAGCCTTCACTGAAGCTTTTGGAGGCCCTTTATTTTACTATTATACAATTTCTCTAGCACTTCACAGCCTCCAACCTCTTCCAGTTCCTGTGAAACTCAAAAATCAATAAACTATCAATACATCTTCACCTAATACCACGCATGAATAGCTCTAAACACATTTGAAATACAAAGATACAAACGGTTATAAGGGAAGAAGAAAACTCACTTTTGGTCCAAGGAAAAGACCATATGGTACACCATTAAACTTGTCTGCATGATGAAGCTGCAGTGGCATTTAAACAAATCTGTATGAGATCCACTACTTACTGGAAAGAAATCTATGTCTAAATCACAGATAAATGAAGCGATCTATAGAGCTATGATAAGGAAATTAGGAACAAAATTGATGTGCAGCTGCTACCTTAAGAAGATATGGAACATCAGCAATAGGCCCAACAGGAAAGTGGTGATGAACAAGACCATCGTGGACAAACATGTATGCCATCCCAAAAATGGTGATACCAAGCCCCTGAGGAATTTTTCAAAATGCACGGTAGGTTGATAATAGAGTGACTAACATACTGCTATTGAAAATCACCTTGACATAACTGTTAAATCAAACTTGGTTTAAATTTACAGTGATCACATCATTCTTTAAAGAATACTGTCAATTTAGTACCTTTGTGAATTTCAATGGTAGCAACAGTCAAAACAGAGGCCAGTACTTACAGCACCAAAACAAAGGCTTGGCACAAAGCCTTTGTTAAAGAATCCATAAGCCAGTAATGCAATGGTTGGACCAACGTTGATAATGGAAAACACGTCATTCAACTCAAAAGGTCCCTCCCTTGGCCTATGATGAGACTGCCCAAAGAAAATGGATTGTCAATTACAATCTAAAACTAACATCTCAACAGTCCTGTAATCAATGGAACAAAAGGGGATTGCATAGTGCAAAACATATCTTCTATATTACAGCTGGATTGTTTTTTTTTTTAAGTAATTCTTTGTCCACCTTTCTGTAAACTGTAGTTATACCTCATGCATATGCCACAGCGAAGCATGCCAGAGAGCTCGGTGAGCCCAGCGAGCCCAGTATTCAATTCCAACCTATAAAAGCACATTTGGAGTCATTATTTTTTGAATATTTAGTTCCAAATATAATACCAATAGCTCAAGTAAAGAAATTTCACATACCGTGGCTCCCACTGCTAATGAAAATGTGCCAAACATCTCTGTGCAGGGAATCTCTACTCCCTGCATACAAATTCCATCAGAGAACAAGCAAGGTAATACACCCATGTCATCTCATACATATGAACATAAAGACAAGAGTGACAGAACTACTGTAATATTTATTTGCAATGATAATGGTTAGCACCATTGAGTACGAACTCAAAATTCATGTTGCAAAAAAATTATTAAATACAAGTATTTATGTGACTGCCAAAGAGAGCATGACCTGAAGCTTATCAAAGAACATGTTAGGTAAGAATCATGTAACTGAAAAATGTAGAATTATAGTTGTTATGATGAAATAGATCCATCATTTTTATCTGGGCCAACTAAATTTAGTTATATTGCAACATTGAGTGAGAGATACCATATAAGTTCATCATAAAACTCATGGTAAACATTTGTAACAAGAAGATATCTATATGATCAATATGCCTAGTGGTTATCAAACTGTTAAAAGGAGACTTAGTCTTCTTACAAGGATAATCCAGTTTCTCATCAAAGATGCAATCTGGCCCTTTCCAACTGGAACCAAAGGATCAAGGACCTATTTAGAGATTTCCGGAAAATTTCCATAACTCATATCTACAGGGTTCAAAATTTGTGAGGCAGACACACTCTTTAAGAAGGTTTGCAGCACGAAGTCAGCTCACAGCTGGATATATGCAGAGACTCTTTTAATAGAATAAGAGGACGATCTAACGAGTACCCCAAGTCTCTCAGACCCCCTATGCAAAACCATAATAGACCATAAAAGAAAAACTGAAAGGAGCACAGCCATGGTGAGAAAATGGGGCCGATTAAGGAGACGTAGACTTTGTCAGCTCAAACAATATATTTTAGAGAACATTATCTCCAGGAAAGAGAGGATAAACCCATTCAAAATCTATTTGAATGGAATACATCAAAATGCATGTTTCACCAGGAACAGCTAAAATAGTTACTTCAAAAATTAACGTTTTGATAGAACAATATTACAAACTGGTTAATGATTCAATCCTCCGACATACCTTAGGATGGAAAGATCTACAAGCACCACAACCAGGAGCGTAGAAATCTAAAACAACAAGCTTGTCTCCATCAATTAGAAGAGAATCAATCAATTCCTAGGCTGAATGAACTTCTACCATATTTGATTTCACTCCTTTTTCCCACCATCTTGATAGGCGGGGCATATATGTCTATGCTACATGAACCTGGTAAGAAAATCACCCAACCAGAATCACTCTTAAAAATAGTGTTCTCATTGCTCAAGGTGTGCTTTGGTAGCAAGAATCTAAGAGGCATGGAATAGGCAGTGTATATCTTTAGCCACCAGACTATTTTTTCCAATAGTACAGCTTCGTTAGGCCTTGCCATCATCTTACACGGAGGTGGTATTGTGCTCCATAATGAGAGCCTATTAATGTGAGTTGATGCCTATTAATGTGAGTTTTGTTGGAGTATACACACATTTCAATCTGTTGCTTTTCTAGTGTTTTGTTTCAATTTTTTTGTGATTTATACACTGGAGACTCAATAATACTGAAATTATGAAGCTGATTTGTTTCCATAATTAATATACCTTTTGAGATTTTAAAATTTCACTACAAATAACCCAGCTTAGTCTCATTTTCAACTCGTCTCTTGTTTGGGTGCCTTAATGTGCAATGACATGTTTCCAGGACTGAATTCAATGCAAGGCATATTTGAAACTCTAACTCTGTCTTCCTGTGTCTTATTAGAAATTATTTCAGTTTTCATTTTTTGTTTTCAAGTTAGATATTGTTTTCAAGTTTTTACATTTATAATTTTATTGCAATGTGGCAAACTGATTAGGGCAGTACAGGAACAACCCCGAGATGGGATGATCACGGAAAGAGGCCAGCAGAAGAACATGTAAAGTTCCAACATTGCTCTATCTTCAGGTATTTTAGTTATTTAAATAATTGAAATAATATTAATTTTGTTCAAATATGTAGACACCTAGCCATGGTACACCTGATGATTCCCTCTATGAGGAAGAGCTTTCTTCATCCCTATCCCCAGTGCTCTTGTTGTGAAAAAAGGCATGAAATGCAAGGTCAGAATTTGATACTTTGATAGACGCACCTCAAACACCTGAAACGGAAGAGAGGATAAAACAACTTATGACCCAGCTAGAAACATATCAGGTAATAATAAAAATTCAAAAGGATATTTTTTTTGTTCTACATGAGATGAATTGTGATAGTTTGATTTTTAATTTTTACATTGACTAAACTAACAAAAAGTTCTTTTGTATGTAGCATTTTCTGACACTTGCTAAACCCAGTGTTGGTGGTAGTGGAACACAAGGGCAAGAGATTGCCCAGTAACCCTCTCATACACCTTCTACTCCTTTAGGTGCCAGCCAAGAAACACACCTCGCCCAAGCAGTCACCCAGCCAACAGCTAAACGTGTTGGCAGTGATGAGGCTAATATGGCCAACTACATTATTGTGTTTCCTGGAGCTACACGTGTCAGCTCCATAGGGACCATTAATGGCACGTTCTTGGTGAATGATGAAGGTGTCCCTATAAATAATGTACAACTCCCAGGTAAATTTTAATATTTTAACTATTTCATGTACTCTATCTTAAACATATTTATCGTGATTTTTATTTTTAAATTAATGATAATATCTTTTTTTTCTGTGTAGGAAACAATGAGTTTTACAAGTTTTTGGAGAGCCATGCGTTGGTAAATTTTGGCCCAACCATACGCACAAGGTGGAATTCCCAGAATTCCAACCTGAAAAAAGAACTTCTAGATTATCTACAAGCCCTTTTTGGGGTCGGCACATTTGACAGAACAACGTTGGCTCGGGTAGCTGGAAAATATATGAAATATACTAGGGACACCTATAGGACGCAATTGAAATTTAACCCTAGATACAAGCATCCTCTCACAGTTCCATAGAGTGAGTGGAGAGCACTCTTCCATGATGGAAAAGAGAAAATGGCAAAGAAAGAAGGAAAAATGCCAACTGGACCCGCAAGGTAAATTACAACTTTAATTCAAGAGCTTTAATTTTCTCTATGTCTAAAATAAAAGTGTGCTACGTCATATTTGACTTCAATATTTTGATGATAGGTTGTCTGACACCTCGAAGGCAACCAAAGCTAGGATTGAAAAAAAGGGCCATCACAAGCTAGGCTAGGGTGGCTACTTGAAATTAGCCGCAAGAATTGTAATTAAGTAGCTAAACATATTATAATTAATTGTATCGCCTTCCAACGTTTTTGTAATCCTATCAAATATGATTAAAAATACACAATCATATGTAATGTAGGGTGATGACTTCGGAACAGAAACTACAGAGGAAGATAAAAATATTTCTTTCCATTTTGGCTATCAAGCCGTAGTTGAACTTCGCAGAAGCTTGGGGCAGGTTCCAAGATCCAGAATGCTTAATAAGGTAAAACATTAACCTTTCAATATGTTTGTTTTCGTCCATAAATTTAATGTCTAACAACTTTGTTTGAATCAGGGGAGCAGCACTACCGACGAGGCAAATAACCCAGTTGTAGAGCTAGATCTAGATGTTCCTCACGTGCAACCTGATCATTGTAGTGGGGACCAAGCCGACAATGCTACTATCAGTGAGGGCCATGACGGTAATTTCCACTTATAATTTTTTCTAATTATACCTTTATGGTTGTCCTTATAACATTTTTTGTTTAAATGACAGAGAATGTTTCCCTTGAGGATCTTACCACCAGAGAGGAAGACAGGGCAACAATCCCAATGGCGACAACTGGTGCACCAGGTAAATAATCTCATTGTAATTTTTTTTATTAATATTACCAAACTAGTTCAATGATATTTAAAAACTGACAATTAAAATTTAATATTATTTGTTTTTGTAGGCGATGCCCCATCAGTGGATGAGACCAGACATCGTGACTACGCAACTAGGTCAGCAGTGCGGGTCGAAAGGCATGAAACAGGAACAGAGCACGATGATATTGATGATGTAATTAGGAGATTTAGAAATAAGAAGAAGAAAAAGAAAATTTGATAATGTAAAATATTGTATTATTATAAGACAAATGTTACCATACTTGGAACATTTTTTGCGTTATATAAAAAACTCATTTATCATACTATTTTTATGTCAAGCATTAATTTCAATGTTTCCTTGTGTACCTTTTGTTGAATTGTTTTTTTATTAGTTATTGAATATTTTTTTTATGCTCATGAAAGTAAAAAATGAAATATAGATTGGTTATTGGGGAATTGAGAATGATGTGAGGGGGGGGGAGGGGCCATAAGAGCTTCCACCTTCACGTGGTTGTCCTTGTTTAGTAGAGAATAATTTATTGGAGCAATTTAATCTTGGAGAAAACCTCCCTAGATCCAACGTAGCAACAAAAAAGTCATTTTTGACTTAGTTGCTACTCTTTCAGATAGTGGGAGGCTTGTTCCAAGTCCATGCAACTCCAATAAATTGTTCTTGAAATGAAGAGGATCTTATTCAGGTATGTTTTGACATTTTCAACATATGTTATAACATTATCATAAAAATGCATCCTACAGTAAAAAATACTACATCAATTACTTGTATTTATGGTATAGATAATGATGGATTTTGATTGAATTGGCAGTGCAGGTACAAATCCTCTTACATCATGAGCAATACAACTTGTCAACCAGGGTCATGTCCAAGATATTTTTGCTTGTGCGCTTGACCAGGTTCGTAATGTCACATTTTGTAAGTTCCTTTACAGTTCATAATTCAATATTAAGATTGTTCATGATTATTATCTAGGTTTTTTGTATGTGTTTTTTCATCTATTTGATTGTAAGCAACTCTGCATGTTTCCTGTTGTTCACTATGATTTCTCCCATTACCACTCCTAGGATGAATCCTGCTTTATTGTTACATAGGTTACTTTATTGTTACTATGATTTCTCCATTTACGATTTCATAGGTTACATCATGTAAAGTTGTCAATCTCAGGTTGGTGATGAGCTTTAGTTCTCCAGATTTGGGGCTTTTTTGATATTTTCTCCCTCATGTCATTCTTGCATCACCTCATTGTTTGAGCATGCCAATTGTCTACCACTTGTACCAATTGGCACATGTCAATATTTGAGTGGTGCCACATTTCACCTATTTTCGGCCCACTTGACCACCTGAAAAACTCAAATCCACACACCATGTGTCTTTATCATGGAGTGCCACATGTCCTAGATATTTAGGCCGATAGGTGTTCTGTTATGAAAGAGATCAATTTTTTTTTTCGGCAACACTTCTTATCTAGGCATGACACCTATTACTTGTTTAATCTGACGGTCACAGTCTCTCGGGTTACCTTCTAGGTTTGACATACCACTAGTTTCTGGTATATTTCCATGGAAACAGTCTGAAAATACCAGCAGCAATCCACACACCTACAACCGTCGATAGACCTGCTGTTTTAGTAGCTGCATTTCCACAACTGCCAATACACCTGCCGTTTTAGCTGCTGCATTTCGGCAACTGCCAATACACCTGTCGTTTCATTCTCCTGGACTCTGTGTATGCATTTTTTCATATAATCTTATCACGAAGTTGGTTGCAGTGCTTTGACATGCCTTTGAATTTTTTTGCAGGTTAGAAGACATTTTAGGCCAGAGCTATTGAATAGACTTGATGAGATAGTTGTATTTGATCCTCTTTCTCGTGATGAGCTCAGAAAATTTGCTATACTACATATGAAAGATGTAGCAATTCATCTTGCAAAGAGAGGTGTTTCTTTAGGGGTTACAGATGCTGCTCTAGATCTTGTTCTTCAGGAAGCCTATGATATTGTAAGTAATCACTTTGTTTTTCTTTCTTTCTTATTCAGAGTCTATCTTGCTAGGGGATGTGCCCATTATGGTTTGTTATGAGACCGTTGTCAATTTCATCACCATCCCTCATAATATGTTTGATTGTGTTTATAAATAATAAAAAATTATTACACCAAACAATAAACAATTAAATGTACTATGAGTAATATGATATCTTGAAATAATTCTCATTATAATTTCATAACCTCTACTCTCACTTGCTGGTGTCTATATCACTAAGTGTGTCTTCTTTAAAATTATAGTTACAATAGACAATGAACAATCAACTACACTGTGAGTGATATCTTGTAATAATAATTATTATAATTTCCTAACCTCTACTCTCACTAGGTGTATCTATTTTAAAATTATAGTTTCAATGGTAGATAAATTTTTATCTTAAAATTATATCTTTGATGGTGATACCTTGTGATTGATAATGTCGTTTGAAGCAGCTTTGGCTTTGACTAATATAGTCTCAGGAACCTCTGAGAATAAAAAGGTTGTGATTGATTACGGGGCACTGCCTATATTTGTAGAACTTCTTACCTTTGCGAATGATAATGTTCGAGAACAGGTAGCACGTTTATTTTAGAGGCATAAAATTATTCTTCCCAACTATCTTTATATGTCTGTAATTTTGGAATTTGATTTAAAAAACTGGTACCCAACTTTGAGTTCAACTGGTGTTCGTGTAAGGCTGTTTGGGCTTTGGGAAATATTGCTGGAGACTCTGCAACATTTAGGGATCTTGCCCTCAGTCATGGAGCTCTAAGGCAGGTGCTTGCCCAGTTGAATGATACTGCCAGAATTTCAATGATAAGAAATGCTACATGGGCTTTGTCAAATTTTTGCCGTGGTAAACCCCAACCACTATTCGAACAGGTAAGCAGAATACATTTTCTGCCTCTTCTTCTTAGTTCGTAGATACTGTGGATTTTTTTTATAGATCTTGGTGCTTGGTAGATTTGGATGTAATATGGACCTAGGCACTTGTTCATTACAATGACTCTGTCATCAGGTTTTAGAAAATGCTCAGAAATTTGGGTTTCACAAGGGGATTACCCTTGCTTGCAATTATCGATTATCAATCACATTCAAAAAAAGTCTTTCGTAGCATTGTTGAGCTCTTTGTAGGTGAATTTTCGAGGCAATTTCACAATATCTGAACTAAATTTGTCTGTCCTTTTCAATACTCTGCGCTTGTAACAGAACCAGACAAACAATCTAGTGGCCAATGCAACAACAACAACACCTCCTGTTGCAATGCCTGCAATTCACCCTCTCTGCATGCATGAATGACTATGGCACCCTCTTTTGTGAATAGGTACTGGAGCTGAAGGTACTGGTTTCCATTAGGATCATGGAATTCAACATCCAAAATAGTATCAAATTCCACTGCAATAGTATTCCCCGACGAGGGCAACAGTTCATTGAGACCTATTGGACTCATCACCCCCAAATAGCCTCCAGGGCTACCCAGAGTGTGATCATCTGGAGCAATAACAAATTCTCATCCATCCCCAATTGAAACAAGAATAGGACCCACATTGGTTACAGAAAAGGAGAAGCATGTTTTGAAAGAAGAAGAAACTTTTGTATTAGGGTCCAGAAATCTAATTGGTCTATTGTACAATGCCCTACCTGCACTTCAAATTGGTACTCCCAACTCCATGCTAAGGCTCACTGTGCCATTCTTCAGATGAGCATCTTAACCTGAAGTTTGATTCCAAAAAACCCATGTCCCCTATTCTATGCCCAAGACCTCTGTTACAACGAGTAGAGTTCTGAGCGAAATACTTCACAATAGGCAGCAAAAGAAACATCGCAAAATTGCTCCACTTTAGACTGATAATTTTTTGTGCGAAAATTCAACTGCGGACAGTAAAAACATAATATCAAACACAACCAATCCATAATGGAATTTGAACATGAGGATTTATAACCACAGAAAACCCTCTCCAGGTTAAAAGAATTCCAGAATGGCTTTAAGATTCTACTAATGAGCACTTACAACACCATAGCAATTACTGTCACAATGAAATCTACTAGAAGCAAAGCCCTTGTACAGTTTCTACATTTCCACAGTGGAAGCAAGAATCTTGCTATCTCTCATGATCTGGTTCTGTGGTCAAATCCTTTTCTATGGTTGTCTTGTTCTGCTAAATGTGGATCTGTCTTAGCTTTGGCTCTGGTTCTCATTTAGGATCATGGCTATTTGATCTTGTTGTGGCTTTGACTATACAAACTTGTTCAATAGGAAAATGTTGAGTCTGCTATATATAGGAGCTTCAATGGGTTCTCTCAAACACTTTTTTGGGCAGCTTTGTTTTGTCTCTGATTCAAGGAAGAACTATGTTGGCCTTGGTTTTTTATTCCTTGGAACTTAGTTCTCTCATATTTTCCATCCTATCCCTAGTTTGCTACTGAGAAAGACATAACTTCAATTATCAAAATTGACTATTTTTGGCCATTTATCTTTAGTAATGGTACAACTTTAATTTGGTGCATTTGTACAGTATCTGAAGAGCACTCTCAAGCTGTTATTCGGTATTTTAGCATAACTACTACATTTAACTTCCATGCTCTAATATTTATATCAACCATAAGCATTCTTAAGGTAGTTCCACGTTTTTGAAGTAGAGGGAATGCTTCTGACAACTTCTTATCATAGTGGTACAATTCGGTTCGCAATTTATCTTTTATAAACCTCCAATTTTCCAAACGTAGTAGAGACTACAGTTTGCATCTCAAAATTTTGGACAAATCTATTTAGTATTCTACAGAAAATGCATTAAGAATAAAAAAAGCCCACAATTTGTAAAAAGCCCACAATTTTGTAAAAAGCCCACATTTTATTAAAAATATAAACAATTTGTAAAAAGCCCCCAATTTTGTAAAAAGCCCACAATTTGTAAAAAGCCCACAATTTTGTAAAAAGCCCACATTTTGTAAAAATCTCACAATTTGTAAAATGCCCACTTTTATTTTCTTTTTGCTTATATATTGAGTTCCCATTGAGTTCAAAAAGTCTTGGTTTTTCTACACCATTGAGAGAGATTTATTATTTTCTTTATAGGATAATTTGCATCAATGGAAGAAATCATTAGAGGTGGAAAAAAAATTCAAAAGGGTGAAAGGGGTGATGGTAGAGTTTATTTCCCTTGTAAAAAATGTTGTATGAGAAATAATGTTAGAGTTTTAATAGAAACAGCAACAATGCATTGTAGGAAATATGGGCACATTGATGGTGGATCAAATGACTATCATCCCGTGGTAATTAATTATCTATCTTCATTTTGATTATATCGTAAAATTTTATATTATTTTAATATTTTTTATATGCGCACTAATGTTTAATTATTAATGTTTGCAATTTTCATAAAGGCACAGTTGCCCCCCAAATTTTTGCAGATGATCAACCAGCTTCCACAGCTAAATAGTAGTAGATTAGATGATGTTGCACCAGTACAAGAGAATATTGCAACAAATATTAGTATTGGAAATGATGTTGTACAAGGTGAAGAACATGAAGCGAATGATGAAGGTAATTTTAATCATCCCATGGAGGTAGATCATGATGACAATAATGAGACAGTTCACATTAATGATGTGACAAATCAAATGCTCCAATACTTTTATGGTGAGTCAGATGATGATGGTGGAGATAGCAGTGGCAGTATTTATGATGTACCTCTGATTGAAAGGTCAAGTGAACGACTTTTTGAACACTCAAATGCAACTCTTCTCTCTGCTACATTGTTGTTGGTGAACTTAAAGGTTATGAATAATTTGTCGAACAGATGTATGACACAACTCCTAAGGTATGCAATATGTATATATGATCACATATATGTAAATGTTGATTATTTTCCCTTTTTTTAGTTGTAATAAATGTGTAAAATAATAACTTATATATATATATATATATATATATATATATATATATATCAAAACCGACCGGTTTGAACCGGTAACCGGTCAAACCGGCCGGTCAGGAGGGCTGCCAGTTGGAACTAGCCTTGCAACCCGGTCAATAGCCTATTCTCACCTGTTTTGGTTGGTTAACCGGACCTAACCGGTTGGTTAAGTATAGAACCAGCCAGTTTATGCATAAAATGGTCAGTTCCGTACTTAACCGGCTGGTTAGGTGCTCCTCCATGAGTTGCAAATTCCTCAGTGTCTCCTCCATGAGCTGCAAATTCCTCTATTATACTAGCAACAAACTTGTCTAATAACTCATACTCAACACCTTATAGCAGCAACAATACACATGATGACTGATAAATACAAGGTTGGCTAGCATAAAATCCTTGGCAACATGCAACTCATCAAGTGTACTTGATTACAATTTCTGTTCTCAAAATAATCAACAGCAACCTTATTTCACACTCAGCTAGGAACTGTCAGACCCTCTCTCTCTGCTCACACATAGCAGCAGCATAAATACAAAACCTTTCACACAAAATACAAGCAATTTGATCATGGCATCAAGACTGATGCAAATGGTCTGACGCCACTCAAGGGACAACAACATACAAGCTAATGAAAATGTGACTAGCAATAATAAATTGACCACTAGAAAATTCCGGCTTGGAAATGCACTAAACTGGCCACTGAGTTTTCTGGGTTTTAATGAATCTTTTCAGTGATAAATTTCATCAAACACATTGTGAGCAAAATGCTGAAGTTGTAATGCTCTCTCAACTTGTTACAAATAGCACTAATAGTGGGTTTCATAAACCAATTCAATACCTCTAAGTGTTGTAGATGTTTTTCTAGAAATTTATTGGCAAGCAAACATAGATAATGAAGAATACAAGATCTTCAAAATGATAGTATGATATATATATATATATATATATATATATATATATATACTGAACCTAGAATTATCTTTAAGGCTGATACAATGAATTGACAACAGATCTGAGCAGGGACAGATTGTATATTATAATATTAACTCAGCAATAAAACACAGTGAATAATATAAGAGAAACCTGATACATTACATCAACAAGTTTGCTTATGTATTTTTCAATGATATGTATTTCATTTGGTGCCATTTTGATATATTCACCTTTTCATGGTGTATAAATGAGAAAAATTTTCATATTTTGTCTCTATTGGCTTGGAATCATGGTTGAAAATCTTAAAAATAGTTTTTTTTTTATTAAAAAATAATTATTTAATGTATTTTTTTTTAAACCGGTTCATTGAGATCTAACCGCTACCGGTTAGACCGGTTCCGGTTCAAAACCCGGTTCATTAGCTCCACCGGTCCAGTCACCGGTTCCAGTTTTAATAATTATGATATATATGTATATATATATGATTAATAATCTTTACAAGACACTAGTTTTTGTTTATGTTGTAGATTGTTGGGTGAATATTTGTTACCATCGCCAAATACTTTACCTCGAACATATTGAGATCTACGTGCTATTATGAAACACTTTGGAATGGAATATAACACTATAGTTGCATGTCCTAAAGATCATATTATATATTACGGATAAGATGCGTTGAAAATAAAATGTCCAAAATGTGGTACCAGTAGATATCGAACAGATCAACTAACCAAAAAGGTGCCTCAAAAGGTTCTTCGTCATATTCCCATAATTCCACATTTGCAGCGAATGTTCAGGTGTAACAGCATAGCACAATTTATGGATTACCATTCAAAGAATAGAAGTGGAGATGGTGTTCTTTGAATGCCTACAGATGGTTCTGCATTTAGAGAAATCGAGGAAAAATATGTAGATTTTAAAAATGAACCTCATAATGTCAGGCTTTCATTGGCAGCTGATGGTGTTAATCCATTCAGAGAGCTTAGATCTACTGACTCAGTGTGGCCTATTTTCGTTATCAGCAATAAAATTCCTCCTTGGATGTCAATAAAGAGGGAGCACATAATTTTGACTATGATTATTCTAGGTATTTGATACATTACTTTTTTGAATGTAACATTTTTATTTCTCTCGTTGTTTGCATAAATATATATTTTATTTATTTACTTACTTATATATACATATATCATGGTAGTAATTATTATGTATCGTAATTTTGAACAATTAGGTAAGTACCAAGTCAAAGATATGAATGTATATATTGAGCCTCTTATCGATGAGCTAATACAGTTATGGCATGGCATCACTATGTATGACATCACTAAACCAATCAAGAAGAAGAGATTTCAATGTCGTGGAATGCTTGTATGGACAATTCATGATGCCCCAGGACTAACACATGTTTGTGGTATGTAATATTTCGTTGCACTTTAATATAATACATAATTTTCTAAATTATATATACCATATTGCATGTTTTAAAAATGATCTCATAGTATATTAATTGTTATTGATCCATCTATTGTGGGTCTTCAAACAAAGGATAGATTTGCATGTCCAGTTTGTGGCCCTAAGATGAAGTATCGTCATTCGCTAGACTTAAAAAAGATGGTGTTTGATGAGTTTAGGCACTTCCTCTCTAGGAACCATAAGTATCGTACTACTCAAAAACATCTTTTCAATGATAAAGAAGAAACTAGATTAAAACCACAAATAATGACACCTTAGTTGTGGATGTTGGAATATAACAGAATTAATAATCGTCAAGCAGTTGGTACGTAATTTGTGTGTATGTGTGTGTGTGTGTGTGTGTGTGTGTGTGTGTATATATTTATATATATAGATATAGATATTATTTGTTTATGTAATGTTTGGAATTTTTGTTTTAACTAATGAATTTATTTTATTGTATTTTATAATTAATATTGTTCTGATTTATTTTATTCTTTGATATCAAGGTCATCGTCGTGGTGAAGGTAATAATATTGTACTTCCACCTGGAATGAAATGTTATCCTTCTCAATTTGTGAGGTTTCCCTACTATGAGGACGTAAAAATAGCTCATTTATTTGATACAATGCATGTCGGGAAGAATGTGACAGAAACGTTATGGCAAACCATAGATGGTGCACATGATAGAGATAAAATTGACAAAATTTGTGCTGATATTGAGAATTCGAATCATGCAATGAAAAGTGTGATCGACAGATCAAATAACAATGGAGGTTGAAATTATAATAATATTCCATGGTTGTTAACAGAACAACAAAGCAATGATGTAAAAGAGGTCGTTAGAAGAATTAAATTTCCAACAGGTTTTGCTTCAAACATAAATAATATCTTAACAAAGAAAGGTGACTTCAGTGGGGTGAAAACACATGATTGGCATACCTTTATTATGGTAATTTTTTTGGTATACGTTTTTGTATGTTATTGCTTGAATACATATTTTAAATTTTCCTTTTTTTCTGTTTAATTTGGAAACCAATAACGATTCATTTTTTATTCTTATAGTATGTTCTACCCGTATCTCTCCCAAACGAATTCGACAATAATGTCAAACAAGTTATTTATGGTCTTAGTAAATACATGAGGTAAGTAGTTTTGATTTATACGCAAAATATAATTGCTACAATTTGTTTTCGTACTTAATGAAATGATGTATTAATTTACTTGTAATGAAATATATATTATGTTTCATTGAAATAACCTTGCGTAATGATTTGCATATGGTTTTCATTGAAAGAAATCCATCAAGATGAAATAAAGTATTGGAAGAGAGAAATTCCTCAGCTAATGGGTGAAATTCAAAAGTATCTACCTCCAACATTTTTCAGTGCACAAGAACACTACTTGATACACCAAGTTGAGGAGATTGAAATGTGTGGACCAGTACACACAAGGTCAATGTGGATGGTCGAGAGGCACCTGAAATCCTTGAAGGCTTTGGTTAGAAAAAGAGCACGACCTGAGGGTTCTATGGTGGAGGTATATGTGGTATATCAATCCATGGTGTATATTAGTCATTATCTTCCTATATTAGCTGCGCCAACCATGAAGGTGGTGGATTGCATTAGGGATGTGAACTCCATCAAAAAATTTGAAGTGGAGCACCTGTTGGGAAAAGGTAGAATGAAGAAAGTGAGAGGTAAAAGATTTATTATGTATAATACATATAATGTTTCATTTTTTTAAATCATGTATATGATAATTATATTCATTTAGGTCTTATTCTTTCATAGTTTATTAATTAATATTATTTACCATGGTTATAAGTAATATTTATTAATATTGGTGAATTATTGTTTTTTTATTCAGGTGCTCAAGATTATGAGCCACTACTTTTATACATTGCAAACAATCTTGAGTGGATGAGTGAATGGATTGAAACATGTAAAGCACGTAACGATGGTAGGTTATCATGGCAACTATTGTCTGAATTGATTAGAGAAGCGCATCATAGTGGAGATGGAAATGTTACGGACAGGGAAATCGATTTAGCATATGGTTTGAAAGATAGAAACGTATGCGATTAATTCACCTATTTTATTCATTACTTATTTTATACTATATTTATAATGTCACAGCAAGTTTGATTTTTCAATTAATTTTCATGCTGTGTAAATTATATGATTAATTACTAATTGAGAATGCATCTTTTTCGTGTTTGGCATATTGCAGTTGAAACACCACAAGGCTATGTGGTGCAATGGTCGTAAATTTCGCGTTAAAAATTTGGATGATAACAAGAAAACTTCTGATAGTGGGATAACTACAGTATTTCAGGTCACTAATGTTTCCTCCAGGAGTGACAGACATCCTCGAGAATCTAAAAATAGATATTATGGGTTCTTAGATGATATAGTTGAGTGTGACTTTAATTCCTTCAAAATAGTTCAGTTTGATGTCAAATGGTATAGGCTACGAATGAATGTACGTGATGATGATAGAACACTTATTCAACATGACAATGGATTTCCAATGGTTAAAAAATTGCAGTTTGAAGCAGGAAAAGATCACTATGTTTTTCCAAGCCAATGCGAACAAGTCTTTTACTCAGAGGTTCCAGGTGAGAACGAATGGTCATTTGCTATTAGATATGATCCAAGAGGAAGGCCAAAAGAGTATACTGTAGAGGAAGAAGATGATATTGATCAAGAAGAAGATGATGCAGTGGCAGATGAGCAGGAAGCTGCATTGACAGACGAAGAAGATATCTTAGAAGATGAACCAGGAATAGGAGATGAGGCAACAATATATGATGATGATGTCGATGAGGATATTATTGAAAATGACATAATTGATTATGATGATGACATGTTTGATCATTTCAACACCATTTCTAAATCAGATGTTGATATAGATGTCGATCAATTAAATGAATATCAAGAAGATACAGAAGAAGAATATTGATACAGATGTTATGTTCGAGTATGAGCTGGTTTGTTTCATGTTGTTTATTATTTCAAGCCAATAAATAATGGCCTTACTATTGTTTATTATTTCATAGGATTCATTTGATTCTATGGTCAGGTCTCTGAAAAAACAAATTAAACGCTTATGGTCAGGTCTCTCTAGGCACTTCCTCTCTAGCAGGTTTTAATTATTGTACTTAATTTTGGGGTTTATGGGTGTTATAATTTATACATTTTGGGAATTTTCTATTAGAAATAGGAAAAATCCTAGGGGTTAGATTATTCTCATGGTTTAAATTTCTATATTTGAAATAAAATTCACCAATTTCTATTTAAAAAAATGATTTGTCTAAGTATTTGATGTAGTTCATTTCAAAAACTATTGAAATTTTCTAGAAACTATGATTGGGATTTCAAGAATATTTATGCACTCTTTAAATTTTCCCTTAACATAAAGGGCAATTGATGTATGAGTAATACTCAGTATTGTTTTTTTCCAATCTCCAGGAGAAGGCTGAATATAAAGCTCCATATGGGCTTACCCCAAACATGTGGGGTGATTGTTGGTTGATCAGAGCAGCTGGTTCAGATGGTCGCTCTGGTAAATATGTTGTGGCAGCATCTGCAGGTTGTACATTGGACTCAGGTTTATGTTCATGGGAATTTTATAATAAAGAAATTATGGCATTCCATACTGAATCAGAGGCCTTCACTTCAACGTCCAGTACCATCTCTCCAGTTTTGGCAGAGAGGGATGTCTCGGGGAGAAATTTGGGCTTTGCAAATGTTGTGCCAGAGAATCAACATTGGTGGTACAGGCCATGTGGGCCTCTTATGGTATCTATTACCAGTGCCAAAAAGACAGTTAATATTTATGATATTCGTGATGGAGATGGAGGCTTTGCCAATCTTTGTCTCTTGCGTGCAGGATTGGGAACTCAGGTTTCCCATATCTTTTATTCTGAATTTGAGTTAATTTTTCAAATTGGAAAATAGCTTGTCAAGATTAGCTTTGATGTGTTATGATTTGTGTTATTATTTCAAAGTTTGAGGGGAAAGCTTGGTTTTGAGTTAAATTTCCAGAACGAATAGTCAACTTCTTGACAAGCTCAGCCTTATTTAAGTTCATTTTTTGAGGAAACGTGTGTTGTTTTGTTTCAAATCTCTAGCTTAAGGGGGTTGAATATGCTGAGGTTGAGGGGTAATAAATTGATAATTACCTGAATTCCATAAATTGATAAATTATGAGGATTTTCTAGGAGATTTCTGCCATTTTTCCTGGCTCCTCAAATATAGAAAATTATGGAAGGATTGAGCTTTCTGACTCCTTTGCAGGTTGGATATGCTCTCTCCATTGTTCCACAAAAACTAGCATGGCTGGAGGCTCTGTTAACAGACCAATTCTTTACACCTTGTTCCATTCATTTGGAGCACAAGAAGAATGAAGTCAACATCTTTTGTGTGGATTGCAGTGCCAGCATTTGTCAACATTGTCTCTATTCCCATCATTCACATCACCTTCTGCAGGTAATCCGCAAAACCTTGTAAAGGCCAGTCCTTAATTGGCATGAATTACTGCATCAAATGATATTTATGATGTCCTAAAAGAGTTTTCTATTCCAGGTTCGAAGGTATGTCTACCATTATGTTATTCGTCTTTAGGACATGCAGAAGCTAATAGACTGTTCTCTGGTATAGGTAAGTTGTCACGCGTATCGGTAATTTTAAAATGTAGGTTAAATGATTGTGATTAGGTACTGATTATAATGTTAATGTTTGTGTTTCAGACCTACATCACCAACAGTGCTAGAGTGGTTTTCTTAAACTAGAGGCCCCAGTCTCGACTATCGAAGGGCCTGGGGAATTCTTGTGAGACCTGTGATAGGGTGCTGCAGGAACCCTACCATTATTGCTCTGTTCTATTCAAGCTAAGAAACTATTCGGATCGATAGAAAGAATGGAAGGCATGACCAGCAGACTCCATCTAATCAAGCCCAATTAGTAGCTCACTCAAGAAGAACATCATTATGACCTTGTACTCCTGTCCGTGATCCTTACATGCCTTGTTTAAACAACATGTTTGTGGTTTGATATTTTATCTAGGATTCCTTTTTTTTCTTGTAAATATCTTTCAAAACTCTATGTTTGCAAGAAGGTTTGTGTAATTGACCTTGAGTTTGGCGACTTACAGAAATTTTTAAGATCCATCTGCTTTAGGAAATGGTGCAAATGTAAGAAACAAGTGCCTTTCAAGCAAGGTCCTGATGAGGCAACGAAATGTTATCATATCAGTCTTTCACAATTTTCATATTAGATATCAAGAGAAATGTTGAGTTTTTTCATCCTTGCTCCTGATTTTGTGATAATTGTAGATCAGAAAGGGAGGACCTGGACTACTGTGTTGTAAAATGTATTTTCCCTTGTTTAGGTGTTTGGCTTGCTGGCATGTATCTGAGAATAATAAAAAGGGGTGTGATTTCTACCTAATGTGTTTATCCTTTGTTGTGCAATATTGCTTTCCTAGAAATTGGTTGTCTGATCTTACCAGAGCTCGGTATGAGGTTAGAGAAAAGAAGTGCATAAAGAAGGTATATTCTCTTCAAGCATGGTTTCTTGTCAACTGTTGTGACATTGCTATGTTTTGCCATGATTTAGTAATATTTGTTAATGTATCGCTTTAAAATTCTACTTAAATCAATATTTAGGACTCGTTTCAATTGGCTGAACCATCTTTTGTTTTTGCAGAAACCAAGGGGACTAAAGGCCATGGAAATTTTAGATAGTGATTCAGAGTGAATTGGTTGTTGATACATTGCTTAATGATTTAGACATGTTTGCTGCTTGGCATGAGTTGTTCAATGATTCAATCCCCTGACAATATTTTCCATAAATTGGATACCTATTCCCTTAAATTGAGCCCTCCGTAATTAAGATGGGTTGATTGTAAATGCCTGAGAAACAACTCTTCTGCAAGTCTACTCGGCAGGTAGTTCCATGAAAATATTCATAGTCACTTTTCTTTTTCCCTCCCCTATTGTCAGGGAAGGATGTCAATTCGGAGTTCCAAATACATGTATAGATTTCAAGTTTTGCAATTAGAAATATATAGAAATGATGTGATATCCACGTAGGCTCTGACCTATCTGCCCTGGTTTTTAAAGGCAGGCCTGCAGAATCCAATGTTTCCCTTCAGGGAATTCGGAGCATCTTCTTGTATTTACTTATAGAATTGTAGAGTTTCTGAATAAAATTCATTGATATCTGCACATTTTGGAGTGATTGTTTTGTTGGCCATATTGGTCTCATCTAATGGGAAGAAAAAATTCATAATGTTCTGTGTGACCCTATATGGTTGGATCCTAACCGGCTGTTGCACTCCATTGATTTGTGATATTTTTTTTCTGTATGTCAAGTCTCTGTACTGATTCCAAATGAATAGACCTTACAAAATACAAAGCTAACATGGGATTAGGAATTTTTTTGGCTTATGCTTTCTTGATATTATTGAATAAGAATACCTGATTTAGCTTCTTGTTAGTTCCTGGATTTTGACAAGCAGGGCATACACTTTTTGTTGGAATACTTGATGTCAATAGCAATGGATTCAATTATTTTTAGAGAAGATTCAAATCACTGGACCCATTTTACTAGAATACTCAAGGTTATTACATCGCAGTTTTTGTAAATGCTTAGCTAGTATTATCTTCTATATCGTGATAAAAATCCCTTTATGAAGGCAAAAGACAGATGCCTGGTGGCTCTTGAGAGAAGTAGGATCTCTACAATGTGGGTTGGGGGAGATCATGGTCTCTTGTTAAGTTTTTCTAGCATAAAAAGGAACTTTGTGTTAAAGGAATGACAACATATTGGATTTATGTGCCTACTGTGTGAAGAATGCGTTTCCGTGTATTTGTGTTCTCCGAATGCATTCATGGTTCTCTGTATAAATTTGAGTTATTGACCCCTCTGTGGAGAACCCAGTTTGTTCCTTGAACTTTGTTGAGTGAGACGTTACCATAAACTCTGGTTGTGGAGGATGGGTATCGGTTCAGAATCCCGTTGTGGAAATTGTGACTGGTCGAGAGGAACTGCGACTATGTCAAGCGACATCGGTCTTATGCAAAGCCACCATGCAGAGCACACTGTAGTTTGAATTGAATACTGTGTGGAAACTTCAGTTCGAAGGAAGCAGAACCTGGGACTCTTAAACCAATTAGAACCATGAAAGGAACGTAATGAGCAGTTGGAAGAACAGAACAAGGCAAAGGCGAACGGAGCCCTGAGCCAAGGACAGTGTGGAACCTTGACTTACAAGGAAAACCAGAGTTGGAATGAGTGGTATTCACGTGATTGAAAGAGTGGAAAGTTGTTTTCCAAAAAATAACATGATATTGCCCGTTGGTTGACACGTAAGCCAAGGGTGGTTTCACAAAACAACGAATTTTTCATAGATTTTGAGCTTTAATGCTTGGCATAAAAAATAACGCGAAATATCACGAAGATCATCGGATCATCCCCACCGAAGCGATAGATCATCCACCGTTGGATGTGAATGCACGTTAGTGCTGGGCCAACCATGGTTGTATATGGTTGGCTGTTGGATGTGAATGCATTCTAGACCCTGATTTAGCGAACTGGAGAGTGTACAGGGAATAGAGTTAACTCTACTCAAATACTATTCAAAATCTGGAAGCAGGTTTGATCGCACCGCCTTTGCAGGGTAAGCGGTATTCCCCATTTGGAGGCGATCAAGGCTATGGGCCGACATGTGGCCTCAAGCGGTCTAGAGAAACTGCTTTCATCGCACATTATTGTTCGTGCAAGTAACTCACGCGATATCCATCAGATCATTTGAAGCATTGCGACGTGCTAACCACCGTTGGATGGGGACAGTCATTAGTGTTGGGGCCCATGCATATATATGCATTGAAGTGGCACAGTGGACATAGAGTGGGCCCATAACCCACAGGTCCCAAGATCGAGTTTGGATTATGAATTTTCTCTCAAAGCAGTTTTGAGGCGAACCTGCAAGTAGTGGGTTTCGATCTCCATCAAAGGACCACACATTTATAATATGCCACATGGAACCAAAATACATATAAGCCAGTGGCATTGTCTTGTAGAAGAAAAATGTATTTTCCTTGGACGTCGTGTTATTGGAGTTCAATTTTTTTTATTCTGTAGTACAACAGCTTCACAGTTGTGACAGGAAATTGGAATGCCTGCAATTCATAACAAATATTGGAGATTTACTGTCCTGTTTTAAAGTTTCATTTTTTTTTTTTAAATTGAACCCGTCGTCGGTATACTGATTCTTTGTAAGCGTTTCTCTTCTGACGTGTTCAACGATTTCCATCTTCGTCGGTCTTGCGACGTCCGTCGATATTGTGACAGTTCTTCCTGGCATCGATATTTCGACACTTTTGGAAAGCGTTGGTATTGCGACGCTTCTGGAAAGCGTCGGTATTTTGACACTTTTTCAATGCGTCAGTCTTGCGACACTTTTGTACGACGTCGGAATTGTGACAGTTTAGAAACATCGAAAGAGTGACAGTATAAAAACGTCGAAAGAACGACGTTCAAAACGTCGGACCACATTTCGTCAGAATTGCGACAGTTTACAAACGTCAGAAGAGCAACGTTGAAAATGTTGGACCACATTTCATCAGAATGGCAACAGTTTAAAAACATTGAAAGAGTGACGGTTTGGGAAACTTCGGAAGAGCGAAGCTTGTTTGGAAACGAAAGAAATTGTTGAAAATGCAACAAGGTGAAATGAAGTCGCCTTCACTAAGTGGGCCCGCAGGCAAATTCTGGCGCAAAGTCTATTTTTAGACTATGTCTATTTTTAGACATATGGAGCATTGTCCAGGGGTTGCAGTATGTTATTCTTGGAGTATTGGTCATGTTGGTAAAAATAGATGGACCTCTATTTTTGGACCTATAGGTCGAAGTCTATTTTTAGACTGCCTATCCTAAAAATAGGGAAGTCAAATATTATTTACCCTTAATAATATTTGGACTCTAACTTTAGTTTAATCTCTTGGAGCACTTCAGTTCGAGCTACAGAAGTGGCTCATGCATCTGACAGAGGAATTACGCTATTCCTAGGGGTTTGGTGAGCTCATGCATGGTTGACTTCGGTTAGGACTTCAGTGGCAGAAGTTTGGTGGAGTTGATGAGACAGTTGGTGGAGTTGTGTTCGGTTTAACTTAGTTGAACTAGTTGAGATTAGTTTAACTAGCTAATCAACTAGTAATGAGTGGAGTGAATTAAATATTATTTAATTCATTAATTAGTAACTCATTATTCAACTCAAGAACACATCAGTTCACTACAGTGCATGGACAGTTCAGTGGAGACCAGTGAAAGAGGTAGATGAAAGGGTGGAGTTAGCTATCAGTGGCGACATCAGTTGTGCATGAGATTTGCACCACAATTGGAGGAATTGCCCATGATGATTGCGTTGTCAAGCCAAGGAGATTCGAACCTTGGATCTCTATTTAGACAGGCCTGGATTGTGCAATAGAGGTAAGGCAATTGGTGGTGAGTTTTGAACCAGTAACCTGTTCAAAACCAAGCTAGTTTGTGTGTAACTTCATGAGATAGTACTGAGTACTTGTGAGGAGTATTGTACTGATTTTGTTACATGATTTATCCATTATAATATACACAATAGCTGCGGGGTTTTCAGCTATAAGCTTTCCCCATACATACTGTGTTAATGTGTATGATGATTTGATGTGTTATCGTTTGATTTTATTTCCGCATGTTTGATGATCTGAGTGGAAGAGATTATGTGTTGCATATAAATTCGAATTGTATGTGATCAGGATAGTATCGGTGGATAATTAATCATTATTCAGCAAATTTCTACATGGTATCGGAGCTATTGAAGCAGAGATTGATCATCATAGTGATTACAAACTTATTTCGGTAGACAGAGTCTGCATGCGGGCCAGGTAGCCTCTGGATCCATCCTTTCCTTTGAAAGGTGATACATCCAGTAAATTCCCCTGCAGTCGATCTCTGTGCTAGAAATAATTTGTTCTCACAGATCTAGAGCGGTTGAGCTTTGAAGTGGAATTCGAATTTTGCAGCAGTTTTGTTTTCTTGGTGCCAGAGTTGAAAATGTCTTTCAATGGTTTGCGACTCGAATATGCTCTTGAAGGCAGTTCGAATTATGTTGCATGGAAGGATCGCATGGAGGCAGTATTAGAAGATAATGGTATGAAGGAGTTCATAGATACGGATGTCCAAAAGCCCACTGATCCTGCTGAAGTCGAAGCATGGAAAAAGAAGATGGCGAAATGTCGAAGGATCCTGTTGGAGGGCGTCAAGGATCATATTGTATCCAGCCTGCATGGAAAGGCTACTCCATATTTAATGTGGAAAGCTTTGACGGATCTATTCCAGAGTAAGAGCGACCAAAGGAAGCCGGCGCTCAAAGATAAGCTCAGGAACATCAAGATGGAGAAGGGCGACAGTATCGCCAAATGCCTCACGAAGTTCACTCAATGCAAAGATGAGCTGGGAAGTGTGGGGGTTACTGTCGATGAAGAGGACATGGTCGACCTGGCTCTCCTTGGTCTTCCGAAGGCTTGGCACTCATATCAAGATAGTGTCAATGGTCGGGAGAAGCTGCCGGGATGGGAGCGCCTTTGGGCGGATCTCATGCAGGAGGAGACAAGGAGGACTACTCGAGATGGATCTTCATCAAAGGGAGCTGATGAAGAAAACTGCGCTTTGGTTGCCAAAGCAAAGAAGGGGAAGGGTAAGAAAACCTCTCATTCTGGTGCAAAGGGCAAGAAGCAAGATATGGCGAAAGTGAAGTGTTTTCACTGCCATGATCACGGACATTATGCTACCAATTGTCCGAAGAAGAAGAAAAACAAGCAAGCGGGAAGATCTGCAGATGGAGAAGCTTTGGCTTCGCAGTTCGAGCTTGAATTTTCATTGATCGCATGCTTGGTTTCAAGTGTGATGTGATCGGTGTGGTTCTTGGACAGCGGTGCATCATTTCATATGACGGGAGATCGGGATTTGTTCTCAGATCTGGAGGACAAAGATCTAGGTGTGCACATCGAGATGGGCGATGATGGTAGATACAGTGCGACTGGTATCGGTACCATATCCTTTCAGAGGGAGTCTGGTAAACCCTTTGTCTTGAAGGATGTCATGCATGTACCTGGATTGAAGAAGAACTTGATTTCTGTGGCGATGTTGGAGGATAAGGGGTATGATGTGGTCTTCAGCGAAGGAAAAGCCTTCCTGCGCAGTAAGACTACTGGAGAGACCCGGAAGATAGGGGTTCGAACCAAGAACCTTTATCAGTTGCAAGTAGATGGCTGCACAGCTATGGCATGCAAAGCAGGAGAAGTGGTGAGGCAGGATGATGAGGGCGAACTGTGGCACAGGAGATTGGGCCACCTTCACCATGGAGCTTTGAAGATCCTGCAGCAGATTTCTACCGGGCTTCCTAAGGGCACTCTTGCGCAGTCAGATCAGTGCAAGGGGTGTACCTTGGGGAAGTATGTGAAAGCCACCTTTCACGAGAAGGATAGTCGCACCATGACGATCCTTGAGAGAGTTCACACAAACGTGTGTGGTCCTTTCTCAGTTGCTTCGACAGCAAAGCACAAGTATTATGTGATCTTTGTTGATGATTTCTCTCGAAAGTGCTGGATCTTCTTCATGCAGAAGAAGAGCGATACATTCGCGAAGTTCTGTGAGTTTAAAGCACTCGTCGAGAAGGAGTCGGGGAAGAAGGTGATTGCTCTAAGGAGTGATAACGGTGGTGAATTCATCTCGGCTGAATTCAAGGAGTTCTGCAGCGCAGAAGGGATTCGTAGAGAGCTCATCGCACCCCATAACCCACAGCAGAACGGGGTGGCTGAGCGGAAGAACAGAACGATCGTGGGTGCTGCACGGGCGATGTTGCATGATCAGGGCCTACCCCTTCACTTATGGGCTGAGGCATGCAATACATCAGTGTATGTGCAGAACCGTTGTCCTCACAAGGTTCTTGGCATGAGTACACCAGAGGAGGCTTATTCTGGCAAGAGGCCTGATATTTCCCATTTGCGGATTTTCGGATCTCCTGTCTACATGCATGTGACGAAGGATGCAAGAAGGAAGCGGGATCCAACTGCTGAAGTTGGAATATTTGTGGGGTACACTGATACACCTCATAACTATCGAGTGTATGTGCCAGACAGTCGCAAGACTGTTGTGCGACGGGATATAAAATTTCAGGAGGAGAAAGCCATGCAGTGTTCGCTTGAGAGGGAGCTACATTTGCATGCAGATGAGGAGCTGTTAGTTCCTAAGGAGGAGCTTCCGGATGTGGATCAGCCACAGGAGGAGGTTCAAGAGGTGGAAGAAACCACCCAGGCAGCGCCAACCATCAGAGGGCGCATGCGCACTACAGAAGCTGAGCGACTGGCTCGGGATGCAGAGAAGGTTGTAGGACCACCTACAGCACAGCGCAGACAGAGACAGTCACCGGATCGGTACACTGGATACATGGCTCTTGTGAGTCAATGTGTTGTGAAGGAGCCATCCTCTTTTGAGGAAGCTGTGGAGGAACCCGCATGGGTTGATGCCATGATCGAAGAATATGATTCGATCGTCAGGAACAGTGCATGGGAGATTGTCCCAAGACCGAAGGGGAAATCAGTGGTGGGTTCACGATGGATCTACAAAGTGAAGCAGGCGGCTGACGGGAGTGTGGAGAAGTACAAGGCGAGATTTGTCGCCCGTGGCTTCTCACAGATCGAGGGGATTGACTATGAGGAGACTTTTGCACCTGTCGCAAGGTACTCTTCCATACGGACAATCCTTGCTCTCTCAGCGCAGATGGGGTGGCACATTCATCAGATGGATGTGAAGACTGCGTTCCTCAATGGAGTTATTGAGGAGGAGGTGTACATAGAGCAGCCTGAAGGTTTCGAGATCTTCAGCAGTGAGTCGCATGTGTGCCGACTCAAGAGAGCACTATACGGGCTGAAGCAAGCACCTCATGCTTGGTACACTCGGATAGACAGCTACTTCACCGGGCTTGGATTCTCCAAGAGTGAGGCGGATCCAAACTTGTACTAGATTGTGGTGGAGGGGAAGCTGTTGATCATCGTACTGTATGTAGATGATCTGATTTTGACTGGCGATGAGCAGTTGATACTTTCATGCAAGGAGGATCTTGCACGAGAGTTTGAGATGAAGGACCTGGGCATCCTTCATTATTTTCTGGGATTGGAGATTTGGCAGCGCAGCGGAGGACTGTTTGTTTCTCAGGGCAAGTATGCCCGGGAGATTCTGGAGAGGTTCAACATGCAAGGCTGCAAGCCTGTTGACACTCCTCTTCCTGGTGGTTTGAGGAAGGAGGATGCTACTTCAGCGGAGGTAGTGGATGCCACTGTCTATCGACAGTTGGTGGGGTCGCTTATGTATCTGGTCAATACACGACTCGATATATGCTATGCTGTTAACCAGCTTTCACAAGCTATGGTTAAGCCTACCAAGCTCTTCTGGAAGGCAGGCAAGCATGTATTGCGTTATCTTAGTGGCACATCGAGATATGGTCTATGGTACAGACAAGAGGATGGAGCGAAGCTTTCCAGCTTCACTGATGCAGATTGGGCAGGGAGCCCAACGGACTGGAAGAGCACATCTGGAGGAGTTTTCAGCATTGGGTCGACAGCAGTTTCCTGGTACAGCAGGAAGCAGAGATCCGTGGCACTCAGTTCAGCAGAGGCCGAGTACATGGCAGCAAGCTTGGCTGCATGCAAGGCTATTTGGATGAGGAAGATCCTCGTCGGATTGTTCGGGTCGCACTTGGAGCCTACTGTGATTTATTGTGATAACCAGAGTTGCATTAAACTCTCGGCTAATCCAGTATTTCATGATAGATCCAAACACATCGACATCGGGTACCATCATATCAGAGATTGTGTTCAGCGGAGAATCATGATGCTTTCATATGTTCCCACGGAGGATTAGGATGCTGACATCTTGACGAAGGCGCTCACCAGGAGCAAGTTCGAATTCCACAGAGGCAGGATAGGGGTTGCAGATAATCCATATCTTGCTGAGAGGGAGTGTTGAAAATGCAGCAAGATGATGGAGCTTAGTGAAATGAAATCGCCTTCACTAAGTGGGCCCGCAGGCAAATTCTGGCGCAAAATCTATTTTTAGACTATGTCTATTTTTAGACATATGGAGCATGGTTCGGGGATTGCAGTATGTTATTCTTGGAGTATTGGTCATGTTGGTAAAAATAGATGGGACTCTATTTTTTGGACCTATAGGTCGAAGTCTATTTTTAGACTGCCTCTCCTTAAAATAGGGAAGTCAAATATTATTTACCCTTAATAATATTTAGACTCTAAACTTCGGTTTACTCTCTTGGAGCACTTCAGTTCGAGCCTTGGAAGTGGCTCATGCATCTGACAGAGGAATTACGCTATTCCTAAGGGTTTGGTGAGCTCATGCATGGTTTACTTCAGTTAGGACTTCAGTGGCAGAAGTTTGGTGGAGTTAATGAGACAGATGGTGGAGTTGTGTTCGGTTTAACTTAGTTGAACTAGTTGAGATTAGTTTAACTAGCTAATCAACTAGTAATGAGTGGAGTGAATTAAATATTCTTTAATTCATTAATTAGTAACTCATTATTTAACTCAAGAACACATCAGTTCACTATAGTGCATGATCAGTTCAGTGGAGACCAGTGAAAGAGGTAGATGAAAGGGTGGAGTTAGCTATCAGTGGCGACATCAGTTGTGCATGAGATTTGCACCACACTTGGAGGAATTGCCCATGATGATTGCATTTTCAAGCCAAGGGAATTCGAACCTTGGATCTCTATATAGACAGGCCATGATTGCGCAATAGAGGCAAGGAAATTAGTGGTGAGTTTTGAACCAGTAACCTGTTCAAAACCAAGCTAGTTTGTGTGTAACTTTATGAGAAATTACTGAGTACTTGTGAGGAGTATTGTACTGAGTTTGTTACATGATTTCTCCATTATAATATACACAATAGCTGCGGGGTTTTCAGCTATAAGCTTTCCCCATACATACTGTGTTAATGTGTATGATGAATTGATGTGCTATCGCTTGTTTTATTTCCGCATGTGTGACGATCTGAGTGGAAGAGATTATGTGTTGCATATGAATTCGAATTGATATGTGATCAGGATAGTCTCGGTGGATAATTAATCATTATTCAGCAAATTTCTACAGAAATAGTGTCGGTATTGCAACACTTTGTCAAGGCATCGGAATTGCGACGTGATGGCGAACCACGTTTTGTCTGTCCTCGAACTGTCGCTCTTGCGACGACTATGTGTCGGAATAGCGATGAAGTGGCCGTCGGAAATTGGGCCAAATTTTCTAGTGCCCTTTGCCTGATCAGAGGCACCGAACAAGAGTGGAAGCTAGAACCAAGGTACACTGCCCTCTAGACCTGTCTTCTGGAATGAATGAGATGATGTCGACAGAAGGAGGTCTACCATAAGTGAGGCAATAAGGGATCCTCAACTAAGGCACGAGAGAAAATAGTGGAGTGACTGACAGATTGACACCAATGATGATGAAATGGGGGAAATGAGTAGCGAACGGATGACTTCCCTTGTTAGAGCATAAACATCATGGATGACCTGGCGGTGACTGACACAATATCATGTGGGATAGGGGATAGTTGGATTGAAAGCCATAACGAGCGACACGAGAGAGGGACCAAGCAATGAAGGATGGAGGACTATAGCAGGGTGCGAAGGGACTCGGGATAAACTCCATGAAAGCAATGATGACTCAACTCAGATGTGCTAAATAAGGGTGACTCGATGGTGCTGCCACACAAGAAAAGGGCTAATGGGGACTGTAAAGGCATGATTACAAGATGGTAACTCATGAAGAAAGTCAACATCAGCGTGGACAAGTATGGAGGCAACATGGTGCCCCCGGTACGAGTGTTGCAAGTGAAGAAATTCGATTTTGAGGAAGGATGAAGTGGCGCTTCTTAGACAAAATATGTCCTGGTGAGGTATTAAATAAAAAATCTAATAGATACCCATTTGAGGGCTTGGTGAGATCTTTCCAATGGTATATATGGTTCATCAAATTAAGCTATGTTTTGGTCGCAGTACGTGAAAGAACAATCAGGGGTTTTATTTTAATAAGGCATTTTCCTTTGAGATTCACTTATTTGCCGGTGGGGCTATGGTGAATTTTGTGAGGAGAGAAGGCCTTAAATCTTATCAAAATTGTAGCGGAAAAACCGACCGTTGGAATTTGAGATCTATTAGTTGTAGGTAAGAGGCCTAATCCTACTCTTTCATTTCAGTAGATTGAAATTTCAGTTTAGGTACCCAAAGCTCTTGAACAGGCCAGGTCGCACTTTTTAGGGTCTGTTCTACAACCTGGGTAGTAGGTTATGGGCAGAAAAATGAAGCCTGTCCCAGGAAATGCCCTGAATAGTGCAACCTATCAGAAAAAGGGGTTTTCATTGCTGTTTTTGGCTGAGAAATGGGATTTTTATGGGTGAGGGGCATAGGTGCCCCAAAGCATGTTGTGGACATGCCAAAATGTATTTAGAAAAAGGGAAATCTAAACAAAGTTTAATGATGTGGTGCGCCATTTGTTTTCGGTATGGTTGTGTATTTTGAGAAAGGAAATAGATGATTACCAATCTCTTTTGACACTGCATATATGAATCAAATGGACTTTAAGTTTCTAGGTTGGCACACATGGTGATAATATCCCAAAGATAGTATTTGGGATAATGAACTAATGTTCTCCCAAAAAACCTATAGGTTGGTCAACCACAATGTCTATGAGACAAGGTTGCTGATGAAAAATGAATGAATGATGAGGGGTATTATCCCTAGAGTGATCTTGAAGTGATATGGGACTCTAGAGGTTCTTCTAAATGTGGAAGAATAATGGGACTAGAGTCGTCATGACTAGATTCACTAGGAGAGTGTTGAAGAACTACTTCTCCTGGTCTCTCCAATATGAGTGCCCCCCTTACCCAAACATTGGGTGTCAATGTAATGGCCAGATGGTGCATGTGGTTTGAATGCATGAGTTTGATGTAAGGGGGGTTCAAAAGAGTACATGGGATGACCTATGGTATTGGGGGTTGCGGGATCTAGTGGATTGAGGGTGCAACAGAATGAGGATGCAGCAGCCCTTCTGGAGGACATCTATGATAGATGTGAGAGGCTTCTGACTGGTGTTTTGGAGCACGTATGACAAGACTTAGATGACCAGTACATAGAGCCATGTATTGGTTTACCCTCATAATGGTGAGGGGTCATGCGATGCATGGCGATGGCCAGACAGAGTGTGCATGATCTACGAGCTGCGGGGGCAGAGGCAATGGCTCAGGATCCTCCATATAGTGATTAGTGTGTAGGGGCATGTGGTGCCCCCATTTTGAGTTTTTGTAACATGCTATGGGCATGTCATATGTATCAAAGTTGATGAACTCTAAAACATTTTATACGACACATACTATGGATATGCATCATTTTGATATTTTTATGTTATTGTCTTGTGTTAAATGTGTGTGTTAAATGCCAATCCAAAATATGGTTTGAAATGCTATCTACATAGTGATTTTGTGCTCTAGGTACATGACTGAAAGTACTGATTTCAAATTCACGTATTAAAAGCTTCACTCGTAAATATCTTCTGAAAAGGATGGGATTATGCACACAATATACACCATTCAATTACATGACAAGAAGTAGGGAATCTAAATGAACATGAAGGTGGAGGATGCGATGTGAAAGGGTATAGGCTAATAAACCTCATGCAGCATCATATTCGGCCTGATTATTGGTAGCAGTACCAATGCATACACCATTTGAAAGAACAAGCGCCTACAAAGGGGTAAAAATGGCCCAACCTACCGAGGCTAAATTCTGGGAGTAGCGACTTGCACCATCGGCAAAACCAATATAAGGTGTTGACGGGGGGTCCCTATGAGAGGTGTCACAAGACAATAAATGGGAGGATAAAGAACAATGCTGGAAACCTGAGCGCATAGTAGAAATCGAATGCACTCTGCGGAAGGGAGTGATGAGGGTAGGATGTCTACTTCTCACATGCTGCCGGTGAGGGGAAGTGTGGGAGCTACTGGAGGCATAGCTTGAGCTCAGGCTACATAAGTTACCAAAGGTATGGATGATGGAATCCCGTTTATGGGCGGGAAAGATGAAGTCATGGGTGGACATAGCTTCCATGATGTCGTTGTCACAACAGGAGGTGGAAAGACGGGAGGAAGGGAGACCACATGATGCGGCGAGGCTACCTGACTCATCATCATGAGAAGAAAGACTCACATGTGCATCGTCGCAGGGGATGATGTAAGAAAAATCAGATAAAGGATCTACTGATACTGAGCCCGAGGTGTTTGCTGAAAGGAGGTCAAGCAAAACAATAGGAGAAGATTTAGAGGGAGCTTCTATTGAGGGTCTCAAGGATGATGAAAGGTAGAGGATGGTGGCCACATTCTCTGTCATATCAACATCAGGGGGGAGAATGTTAATAGGAGCAGGTAAATCCTCAGTTTGGCCTACAGCATACTGTGCAAGCACGTGAAAAGCGAATTGATTTTGTTCAATCTTGTACTACTGAACTACCTCTAAAGAGGCACGGTAATGTGTAAGGCGGGGATAATGATGGGAGTAATGCCATGAAGACCACACAAAACACAAGGGTTCTTGGTGTGAATAGTCTTGGTGTTCTTGGTTGTGGTTGATGAAGAAGCAGAGGTTTTAGGGACTGTAGACTCAGGGAACATGACATTAACCATGGGCTTGATGTGGGGCAACTCGGGACAAGTATGGGTGGCATGACCGACGAGATAAAACAAAGCGCAGGGATTTGGAGGCAGTGGAGGTGCAAGTTTAGTCGAGGTAGCTTTGTCCTTTGAGGCATTTTTGCGAGCTTTGCCCTTCTTACCCAAGGTGGTCGCAACAAGGGGTGGATCCTATTGAGGTGGCTGAGGCACTGTGACAATGAAAGAAGTTAGGGGGACCGATTGAACCAGGGTCAGAGCAAGATAAGGTTTAGGTTGACCTGGAGGGGTGGCAGTTGAAGGATCAAGGTACCAAACTAGGAGCCCAATGGTCAAGTTAGGGGGAGAGAGGGTGGCCATGACAGGTGCTGTATAGATGCCTGGTGGAGGGACTAGGAATGGTATCTGACCGGAGGGGTAATGGCCAGGTGGGTTGGCTCCTAAATGGTTAAGGCCTGGAGGAACCAACCCAAGAGGATAAATAGGCTCATGAGTACCAGCTGAAGAGCCAGGAGGAGGAGGTCCAAGAGGCTGCATCGAAGGGCTAGGAGATAACTGCGGAGGGCAAGAGGGATGCTGACTAGCCAAGGCGGGCCTCTTGAGAGAATCCTAAGATGATTTCATCATGCAAACGTTCGATGAGATGGGATCAGAGATAGGAGGAGGAAGACCAGGAAATGTACCAAGAAAGGAGGATTCCTTGTAGACGTCAGGTGAGACACTGGTCAAAGGGTCGATGGTTTGCTTGTTGGCCATCGAAGAGATAGGGGACTCAAGGGAGGTCTAAGACTCTGGCTCGTAATACATCAAATGGTCAATGGTGACTATCTTTCCGTTATGGGGGAAGGAAATCTTGTGGTGAACCACGGAAGGGACAACATACATTGTATAAGTGTAGCTACGACCCAATAGAATGTTGTAATCCAAGGGGGCGACTATGACTTCTACGTCAACGCAAACCATCTTTCCCGCAAAAGTGATATGGAAATTGTGGAATAAGCCAATGGGCTTGGAGGCATGGCCATCCCACGCTGAGAGAGTGATCGTGGATGGAGCCAACTCAGGAGATCCAAGTTGTTTCCAAACCAAAGCGGACATCACATAGGTGGATGCCCCCTCATCAATAATGCACCGAGAGACGTTGGCATTCTGGATCTTTACTGGGATTTGGAAAGTGACAGAAGCAGGGAGAGGAGGATGTTATGACCGGTCAACATCAAAGACAACCAATCGATCATTGGAAGGGTATACAGCGCCCACAGAAGACATAAGTGCTTTTTGTTGTGAAGGGCATGACTGGAGGAGTTCCAGCGTTGAGATGGCAGTAGGGGATTGTGCCAAATCATCGACTATGCTATACGAATGGGCGGCTTTGCTAGAAGCAGCATTTTGACATAGTGGACCCTTAGGGATCTTGGTATGAACCTCCGCCCTAGGCTGAGGGATCTTCAAGGGGCCATTAGGTGTCGAAAGAGGCTCTGTAGAGACTGAAGGAGGCGGCTCAAGGATAGACATAGCGGGAGGCTTATTGTACTGATGGGACTGAATCTGAAGATTGATGTCTACGATTGAAGGTTGATCGGATTTCATCAGGATAATCTGGTCATTGGGGGTACCAGACAGAAGAGGTTGGGTAACAGTGTCGTATACAGGAGGTTGGGCAAAGAGAGGAGGCATGCTACACCCTGAATACATGCTACCAAGAGGGGAAGATGTGCAGGAGGTGTTGGCCCCCCCTGAGGAAAATTAGAGCCCATGGAAGGTTAAGCAATGATGACACACACACGACACCAAGGAAAAAGAGACCGACAAGGGCAGGGAGGTCCAAGATCAACTGATTACAATGTCAAAACAAGGGCAGAGAGGTGCAGGATCAATTGATTTCAATGTTTTAGAGTCTTTTCTTGGCAGTGTAAACTAAGCCCTTTTTCGCTTAGGGTGTGTGTGTAAATTTTAATTTTTAAACCCAGACATTTGTAGAGAAAAGAAAAAATGTGTTGTAGATCTCTGAATAAACCTGCAAATGAGAGTATATAGGCCTACAAAACTGAAAATAAACAGCTAATAATGTAATAATCTAAACCCAGGGAGGCGGGTCTCTCAACAATTATTCTATAGGTGAGAAAAAAACTAATCTAAACACACTAAACAAAGGTTAATAAATCTTGGGTCAAGAGGGACAGATATCTAAAAGACAAAATCTGTTGGGAATTTGTGCAGAAAACAACAACAAATCAGAGGAAAATTGTTGTAAAAAGAGGTGGCGAAAGGCTATCTCCAGGAGGGAAGCAGAGTGCCCCCTAATGGAAAATCAAAACAAAGCTAAATAGGAATATTTGGATGGATAACAAGCCGATCTGAAGTGGATCTGAAGATGAGGTATCAGATTTGAAAAAATGGCTGAAGACTCTGAAATTTCAGACAACCTGCAACAGCAAACACTCTTCCACAAAATGTGGAGGGTACTGAAGACCTAAGGGGCTAAGTTCCCACTTAGTTGAGTGAAACAGAAAAATTACAGGTCCAAAAAAGGTGGAGACAGAGGTCAGACAACCCTGAATAAAGGCTCAGTAAAACCCAAAAAAATTTCAGAAAAATCCCTGCAGAAAGTCCAGGTCATAGTTTTTGGCATGTTTTCAGCAGAGGTCGCACTTTTTGGGCTGTAAAGTGCATCCTGGAGGTCCAGGTCACAGGTTTTGGGCAGAAAAGTGCGACCTGCACTTCCAGCACTCTCGGTGGCAAGTTTTAGAAAAAAATTTTGTCTCGGCTGCGGCTGATGTCTGTCACCTGCGCAATGGGTCCGAAAGCACGCGGAAGTTAGAATTTTTATCATTTTAGGGTTTTATGGATTAAAAACAACATCAAGAATATGAAAAACAAGGGGCTAAAGAGAAATCCTAGGGTATGAAGCAACTGGATATGCAAGGATCAGAAAACGATAGTGGTCGTAATGGTAAACCCGTGTGGAGTCGCCATTTGTTAGTATGAATATTTATTCAAAATGTACGAAAAAATACGACTTTAGCTATGCATAACTTATAGCCCTAACAGTAGAAATGACTGCCAATATCTTCAGATCTACAATTAGATGATCAATACAAATGCTGCAAAAATCTATATCTATGCATTAGAAGACATTAAACAGTAGAAAAATAAGATTTACTCCTTAGATCCAATAGACAAGACAAAAATACATCCAATGAATAATTTTATTAATGGCACCTAGGAGGAAAACACAAGAGAGTGTTCCCTGTTCTCCTCAATGGGATGGGTTCTTGTTAGTCCTCAGCACTTCAGATTTAGAATTTCTCTCTCTTGATGGTGTAGAAAACCCAAAAAAAAATGGAAAAGTATGGCTATGATTATGGATCAATAGCCAGACCAAGTGTTGAGTTCCAGAGTGATATTTAGAAAACAAAAGGTGAAAAATGAATGGGAAAACCCTTCTATTTATAACAAAATATTGAGTTAGTCTAGAGATTGGTGCATAATTAAAATATTATTAACTAAATCTAGATCCAACTTTTATGGAATATTTTATTATATTTGTTGTAGGGAAAATGAATTTGACTTGAGTCAAATCTCCTTATTTGTAAATAATAAATAAATAAATGACTTATTTATCATTTTAATGATGTGATTAAGTAATAATAAATAAATAAATGATTTATTTATCATTTTAAGGATGTGGTTAAAAATTAATAAATAAATAAATGATTTATTTATCATTTTAAGGATATGGTTGTGTAATAACTGTTACAGGTCAAAATACCTCCTCATCAACTCAGAGGGGAAGACAAATATGGAAGAAGTACAAAGACCTGAATTAAACCTATTTCTGCCAGGGTAACGCCTATATAGAACAGAACAAGAGCGTTATAATGCAGGCAATCAGTGCATTGGCCGAGTTAGTGGCTAGGGCAATGCTCTGTTTACACTGGAGGGAAGTGTTACCCGTGTTTTAAGTTTGAATTGGGAAAAGAGCGCGGAGAATGATTTGAATCTCCGACTTTCCCTCACAAAGGAGTTAGTTCACAAAGGAAACTGCGGAAGCACCAGTTCATTATTGGTCATTTCCATAGAAGACTGAACTCCAAAGGAGGCAAAAGCATATAGATCAAAGAAACATCTAAGTTTTTTCCATTCCAAACTAGTGGAAAGAGAAGGGCAACAATGGCCTTCTCCCTCTCTTATAAGAAGGAGTTGAAGGCTTTTAATTGAAGGTCGAAGGATTGCTCAAGGTTCTTGTATACTTGTGGAATAGAGAATAGTGTTACATTGTGAAGGCCAAGAGTCAAAGAGGTTCCTAGAGAGCTTGTTGACTTGAACTTCTTCACTTGAGAGATAAGAGAGATTGGGAGACCGAGGAGGGCTTGGTACAACCGACGGTTGTAATCCTCCTTCTTTCAAAATCAATAGAACTATGTTCGTTTTGTCCATTCAATGCTTAATATTGTCATTATTGTTTGAACATTTACATAGTATGATATGAATGGCTCAGATGTGTATAATCTAGATGTTTATTGTGTATTGATTTAATTGATAGGATACATGTTATGTTAGAAATTACGCGGGTGCTTTGACTGATTGAAGGACTAAGATTTGGAGCCGGTGAAGAAGGACTCTTGCTTCGCTGCGTAGCGCTCTCCAAGGGACTCCAAGACTATCAAAGAGGTAATTCTATATTGTATTCCTTCAAGTTATTTCAAGTTAATATGAACATGCTCATGCCATCTTTGTGAACAGCATAGCTAATCTTACTATCTGCCTCAGGCACCGGAAAGCCCTGAGAGGGATATTCGAAAACCAACAACCCAAGCAGTTTACCCTATAGCAGATTTGGCGACTCCGCTGGGGATTTTCCCCATAGTTTCCGGACTATTTCTTCCTTCCTTTCTTCTCTCCTCTGTTCACAGATCCTTCCAACCATTTTTGATGCCCAGTAGACATACCGAACGCTCGCAGAGTTCAATCATGTTCCTATTTGGCCAACTGAAGAGCTTTTCCCTGGTTAACCCGACCTCTGCAGGTTATCCAGTGTGTTATAATGCTATCTATGCTTAAATACAGTGCGTTATAACGCTGTATTTTCTCACAGACAGAGCGTTACTCAGCCAAAAACCTTGTTGTTCACTGCTGTGACTGTGTTTTAGCTGTAGATTTTTTTGGCCATCAGTACCTTTCACTGACTGAATCCCTGTGCTTGTCTGCTAAGCTGGCATTTTTATTTGTTTCTCTTGTTTAGTTAGTGTTCAAAGCATTTACTTTTTAAGAGATTTTTTTTTTTTTTTTTTTTTCTATATCTAGCTGAGTTTATTCTGAAAGTTTTAGTTCATAGACTGTTGAAAGAGGTAGATAGAAGTCTGATTATTTAAAATTTGAGCTGTGTTATTTACATGTTGGTGCATGGATGTTGAAAAAGAAACCTCTCCCTGTAGAAACACTCTTCATTGAATTTAATATTTAGAGCATGTTATGCATGGTTTCTTGAGTCAGAGTCTCACTATACTTCATACGTCCACTCCCCCTCCGCAAGACTAATAATAAAGTACACTAAAAAATAAAGCGATAATAAAATCAATCTAATTACTCTTTTTTGAGCTCACACAAACAGTAGTTCAGGCTAGGATCTTGGGTTAGGAAAGTGAGAAAACTACCCAAGATCTCAAAACTTGAAAACTAGAGTCATTAACGAGTGAAATCCTGCTGCACTCATATTATCGGGACCGTTCCTTTACCGGAGCTCAGCGCAAGACAACACTTGGGTGCACTAGAAGGTAGCCCGCCTTCGACTGCATCCTGTGGGTGTGTTATATATTGGGGTTCCCTTCGGGGATGTCGAAACTAGATCGGGGATCTCGGTATTCTGCCCATATAGCACACTGTCCTTGACCGTGGACCCCCCTGATGATGTCTGTGATTTGAGGTATCCTTAGTGGCCATACTTTTAGGGACTTACACAAGGTGACTGGGACAGGCTGTCCTGGTACCTGAAACAGACGGACCCACTTTGTCTTCGGTCTTTAGGAGGGTACTCGTCTTCACGAGAGTGCTTACACCTATCGTCTGAGGTTCGGGCGAAGCTCTAGAGTGACCGTAACTGTACTTTCGACCAACCATCTCTGTATACTATTGTGATACTGGATTTCATCACCAGTGAACGGTAGTACTCAGACAGGGCACCCTATTCTGGCTGCTTGCTGATTGATTTTAGAGAGTCCTTTTTCTTTTTATTAGGTGTGTGGTTACTGTCATTTGAGACTTTATAATACATCACAATTTAATAAAATTTGTTAAAATTAAACTGGTCACCGTGGCGTCCCCTGACCCACGCCGTCTATCTCGACGACAGCAAGGTCTACCTCCTCTCACTCTTGAGGAAGAACTGAACCTTGGTGAACCCGGGCCTTCTATGGAAGAGCAGTCTCCTCTGACTAATCTTGATTATCACATAGACCCTTATCAGTCAGAATTTCCGGAGGATCCTTTCACTGAAGGGGTTGTCCGTAATTACAATCCTTCGCTCACTGATCCATTAGGGCCTGTGATAGTCCAGATTCCACCACGCCGAGATATGTCTGTGGCCGCACCAACATCTATTTCACCACCAGCATCCACAGGGTCGATACCAATGGAAACCATCCCTGGTTCGCCACCATCCTCCCCACCAGTGGTCAGTTCTATGCCATTACTGTGTAACCCCAGTAGTCAACATATACCTACCCCCAACCCTATGGTCAACACAACTGTCAGTATTTTACCGAACCCTTCGGCATCTACTCCTACCGTGACCACGTTGGGACCCACGGTAGCTCCTCCCACGAGCATGACTACTTCGGTGCCCTTTAGCAACCCTTTCGGCTGGAACCCTCTGTTGAGTTCAAACCCCCTTGCCACTATACCAGGGGGCAGTGTTATCAGCACACAGGTAGCAGGGAACATATCACTTCCCTTGCAATCCTCAGGACAAATGGGACAACCCATTGTAAATACTATCCCCTTAAGTGGTTCAAACATAGGTGTAGGATCTATACCGTTGCCAAATTATGCAAGTACTAGTATGCCTCCGGGAAACTCTATTGCATCCATTTGGACTAACCAACCCCAACCTCCATCTGGAATGGGAGGGCACTTTTATACTGGGGGCAACCAACCGCTTGCCCCGCAATACACTATGCCCTATGGACAACAACCGTATGTTCCTACTCCTCCACCTATGGGAGGTTTTTATCAAATTCCCACTTACCCCCCTGGTAACACGTTGATGGGGGGACCCTATGGTCTAAGTAGTCAGCCCATACTACCTTGGTTAGATTCGAGGGAAAATCCACAATTGCCATTCTTGGTAGCTTTGGACATACCCGATATCCATAAACTGACGAACGACCCCATTAACCACAACTCGCTTTGGCCTCCAGTTCCGCATAAGATTCCTTCCGACATCCCGAAGTTCGATGGGAAACATGGGAACGACCCCGCCGCACGCATCACTACCTTTCATTTATGGTCCATATCCAATTCCATGGTAGATGATAGCATCCGGCTTCGACTGTTTCCTCGCACCCTTACAGGCAATGCCGCCAAGTGGTACATTGAATTGCCACGCGCTGCCATCAATACGTTTGGTGCTTTCGCGACGGAGTTCTTAAAGAACTTCCAACTACCAATTAGAGTGGAAACCGGAACAGAATTGTTAACCTCGCTGCATCAAGACACTGCCACCCACATCTCCGATCATATTCATGAATGGAGACGTAGGAGGAGGCTCGTCAAAGCACCAATACCAGACCATCTCTTAGCCAATTGATTTTGCAAGTCTCTTTTACCCCACATCTCTAAAGACATTGGCCTTTCTGGTGCGGTGACAGAAGATCAATGTATTTTTCATGCCCAAAACCTGGATTTAATCTATTCACAATCTGGCGCACTTTATGATCTGCTCCCCTATGCCCCTGGTAACCCAAATCCTCCGGCTACTCAGAAAACCGGAGCTCATGCCGACGGTCTCGTTGGCGCGATCTCTGGTGTAGCCACCAAATAGTCTCGGGGGCAAACCTCCCAGCCATCCTCGGCTGCCACCGCCCCCCACCAAACAACTCCTCTTCCTCCCGTTGAGGTAAATTCGGTGAAAACCTCACAAAAACCTAGCGGGAAAAATAAGAAGAACAAGAAAAAGACTGTTACACTAAAATATGTCATCCTGACATTTTACTATGAGTATGAGCTCATTATTACTCATACTTCCTCCTTTTGCAAGTCTAACATACTAGCTCCTCATGTCAAGCTTCAAAATCAGAGAAAAGTCCCTAAAATCCCCTAAGAATTGGTATCGCACTTTCTCTATACATTCCCTGCGGTCCCGCACCTAAATCTTAGCCTGCCTGCGGAACCATAACGCACTTTCTTTGTGTAATGGGTGCGGACCTCTGTAAAATATAAAAAGGCGAGAAAGTAAAGATAAAAGTGAATTTCAGATGAATTCTAGAAGATTCTGGATGGGAATTTTCGGGAATGGATACGCTTTGAGAAGGTTCATGCATCCCTCACTTGATAGAGCTAACCCCTTGATGTAAGGAGCTAATCCCTTTGAAGGAGGATTCTATCCCTTCATATTTGGAACAAGAAACCTCCTCTTTTCCACTATAAAAAGAGGCCTTGGGTAGCCTCAAAGGGAGTTCAAGCTTATGATATTTGAAGTTAAATGCTGTTGAGATTCAGACTTAGTTAACTAAGATTTTCTGTGAGGTTAAATCACTCATCTCTATTTGTCTTGGTTCAAAGAGTGCAATGCTTTTCAAATTAGAAGAGATTCCTGCTTCGGACCCCAGGAGGACCTGCACAACATCAAGGCACAGGTTGTAAAGGTTTTCTATATTTGAAGTTAATACAAATATACTCATTTCTCTCATTAAACTATCGATTCATGGTTTATTTCATAAATTCCTTGATCATTATGATAAGTATGGTTTGTAATAATGTCTATACAGGTGCTGCTTAATCTTTTTGCTTGTTTGTGACTGCAGATTCATGAGGAACGTTCTTTCAGTGCACGGGAATGACTTCAACGAAATCAAGCAAGCGTTGGACATAAGGTAGGCCTTACACCTATATAGTGTTTTTATAAATCTTATATGCTTAGAGAGAGATTAGTATAATTGGTTGTTTGTTGCTAGTTACCTTTTGTACTAGAGAGATCGGTCTTGTCCGCAAGACGGATTAATCTACACAACAAAATGGCGACTCCACTGGGGAGGATAACATTTGCTTGTTTATAAGCTCATCCTTCGGATGAGTCCAACTTAGTTTAAGATTCGAACCCTAAGAAGGAGTGGTTCGTTCTTGTTTTTAAAATTGAACAGGTCCTTTACTGTTAAATTTTAATGAGTCCAGTATAGGAGAAACTCGGTGTTTTTCATTTTTAGGGAGTCAGAAGAAAAAACTTAAGAAAACTCCATGGGTGTACTTTTTCGTAAATTTAGTCTCTCGAGCCCGAAAAAGGATAAAATAATGCTGGAGAGAACTCTATTGACCGTAATTAGTCAACGTATACCTTTTTCGTAAATAGTCCATTTCAGTCCGTAAAAGGGGTAAACTTATACTGAAGGGACGATTATTCATTTACTTTAACGAGTTCGAATAATCAAATGCTCGGCAATCTTTTCATATTTAGAGAGTCTGAAAAGGGCTTAAAAGAGGACTCCAAGGTTTCGCTTTTTCAGTAAGTTTTAACGAGTTCGAAAAAGGGATAAAAATGTACTCATGGTTTTCACTTTTTCGTAAGTTTTAACGAGTTCGAAAAAGGGATAAAAATGTACTCATATGGCTGACTTTCAATTTAATTTACGAGCAGGAAAAGACGGAAAGAACTCAGCATTTTATATGTTTTACGAGAATGAAAGATAGCAAAATAATCTCGAGATTTTCATGAGTTTAACGAGTCTCGAAAATAACCGAAATTGACTCAAGATAGGTTTCATTTTTACACAAGCTTGAAACAAAGAGAAAATTGTGCTTGATGCCCCCTAAGCGTAACTGCTAGAGCGCATGCCCCCCCAGCTTCATTTCATTCAACTAAGTAAACTGCTAGATGGAATGAAGGTTCATTTACGAGATCATATGAAAGACCCGACCTAATTATGCAAAAACTAAAATAACTAACCTAAATATACGACTTAACATTTGTGAGGTCTAGTCAAAGACTCGACTCAATTAGGGGAGGATTTGTTTCATTTTTTAATGAGCTTGACACAAGAAAAGAACTATGCTCTCGACTAACTAATTCATTTTTTAATGAGGTTGACATAGGAAAAGAACTGTCCTCAATGCCGACTGATTCATTTTTTAACAAGGTTGACACAGTAAAAGGAACTATCCTCAAACTCACTGATTCATTTTTTAACAAGGTTGACACAGTAAAAGGAACTTTCCTCACACTCACTGATTCATTTTTTAACGAGGTTGACACAGTACAAGGAACTCTCCTCATGACCACTGATTCATTTTTTTAACGAGGTTGACTCAGTAATAGGAACTTTCCTCTAACGGCTTGTTTCATTTTTTAAATGAGCTTGACACAAGAAAAGGAACTATGCTCGCGACTAACTGATTCATTTTTTAACGAGGTTGACACAGTAAAAGGAACTTTCCTCACCCTCACTGTTTCATTTTTTAACGAGGTTGACACAATAAAAGGAACTCTCCTCATCTACATGTTTCATTTTTTAACGAGGTTGACACAGTAACAGGAACTGTCCTCAATAACTATTTATTCTAATCTACCGCCTGTTGGAGGTTTCCTCAACACAACTAACATTTACAGCCATGGTTGGTTGGTTGACTTCTTTCTTATCTTGCTTCTTCTTCTTCTTCTTCTTCCCTTTCTTCTTCTTCGCCACCTGGTTACTAGCGTCAAGGCTTTTACCAGGCGAAGAGGAAGAAATGGAGGAAGAAATATTAGATGAAGAAGGTAAAGGGTCAACAGAAGGTTGGTGATGTTGAGATGGTGAACTCTGCTTAGGTGAAGCATTCAGTTGAGGTGGAACAATTGGAGTATTCAGGGCCAACGAAGTTGAAAATAACCATATCGGTAAACCTATTGTAAATCCAGGTAATGAAAATGTAGCCATATAAGGAGGACCAACATTTCCAAAGCAAGGAAAAGTACTAGGATTCTCGTTAAGAGGGGTTCCTTGGTTGGTAAATTCCGGAACAGTTGCCATTATATTCAACTTCAGCGAATTTTATTAACAATTTAAAACTAAAATTAAAAATTCACAATTCACACCTAACAATTAAAATTCACAATTCACACCTATGGTCTCTAAAAGTAAAAACAAACAAATTAACACGCGCTATCAAATCTAGGAGTCAAACCACACACAAACAGTAACTTCCCGTAGTAAAAACACTAGTTGGTGATGAAATCCAACATCGTATAATTTAATACAGAAAGGGCGGTTGGAACAGTTACCCCGACAACCTGCTTAATGAAACAGACTGGCACAAGTTTCTTCACAAAACCATCTCGTGTGAAGAGAACCCTCCAGAGAGTCCAAGTGAGTCTAGTCGACGTCTGCTCTAGGTACAGTGGGATCTTCCTGTGTCAAGCTCGTTTAAAAAATGAAACAAACTTCTACGAGGACAGTTCTTTTCCTGTGTCAACCTCATTAAAAAATGAAACAGTAGGTAGATTGTAGAGTAGATTAATAGATTAGATATAAGTAGTTTATGAGGACAGTTATTTTCCTGTGTCAACCTCATTAAAAAATGAATCAGTTAGTTCTGAGGATAGTTCCTTCTACTGAGTCAACCTCATTAAAAAATGAATTAGGTATGAGGAAAGCTCTTTTTTTGTGTCAACCTCGTTAAAAAATGAATCAGTTGGTCAGAGGATAGTTCCTGTTACTGAGTCAACCTCGTTAACAAATGAATCAGGTATGAGGACAGTTCTTTTTCTGTGTCAACCTCATTAAAAAATGAATCAGTAAGTTTTGATGGAGATTTTGGAGATTGAGGATTAGAGTTCAAGCTTTATGTGTGTTTGAGCTGAAGTGCTGTTGAGATTTAGACTTCTTTCTACTGAGCTTTTGAGAGGAAATATCACATACCTCTTTATGCTTCTCAAGGAAGAGTGCAAGACTTATCAAAGTAGAGGAGATTCCTGCTTCAGACCTCGGGAAGACCTTTAGAACATCAAGGCTAAGGTTGTAAGGTTCTTCTGTATATTTTAAGATTAATACAATCAAGTTCTGTTTTTCTCAATAAATTGTCGTTCGATTGTTTATTTCAATAAGTTGTCGTTTGATCGTTTATTTCATAGATTCCTTGATCACTATGATAGGTATGTTTTATGATTATATGTTATACAGGTGCTATTGATATTTTCTTGTTTGTGATTGTAGATCAACGAAAGATGATACTTTCTTGTAACAAAAGGGCCCTTGTTGCGATGAAGGATTATTGATGCAACGGAAGCACTGCGACCGCAAATAAGCATTTGGATCTAAGGTAGGATCGACACCTTCATAACATTTATTTGTAAAACGAATATATCTAGAGAAAGACAAACTTAGTTGTTCGTTTGTTGCTAGATTGTCTTCTGACACTAGGGAGATCGGTCTTGTCCGCAAGAACGATTTATCCAGCCACAGGTGCTGCTTAATCTATACGGATTAATCTACACAACAAAGACGTCTTGTTTGTTTGCTGCTTGCTGTTTGTGGAAGTTACGGGAAGTTAATGTCTATACAGGTGCTGCTTAATCTTTTTGCTTGTTTGTGACTGCAGATTCACGAGGAACGTTCTTTCAGTGCACGGGAAGGACTTCAACAAAATCAAGCAAGCGTTGGACATAAGGTAGGCCTTACACCTATATAGTGTTTTATGAATCTTATATGCTTAGAGAGAGATTAGTATAATTGGTTGTTTGTTGCTAGTTACCTTTTGTACTAGAGAGATCGGTCTTGTCCGCAAGACGGATTAATCTACACAACAAAGACGTCTTCTTCGGAAGAGCAGTCGGATAATCAGAATAACCCTAATCAGAAAAATGCTGCCAAAAATGACAAAGGGAAGGATAAACCCATGAAATTTCCTTGCAAGATCTGTGCGGAGAACCACTTGACCTACAAATGTCCTCGGCTGCAAGAATGCACCGATTTTATTGCAAACAAAGATTTTGGGTGAACACCTGTCGTTCTTCATAATCCTTTCCCTAATCAATAGCAGCAACATCAACACATGGTTGACAATCCGCCACAACCCCATCAACGGGGCAATGGCGGTTCGCATCCTTCCGGCGAAGGACCATCTGCCATTTATGGCATTGAGAGTGTTGACCTTCAAACTCAAGCTAAGCTTTATGGAAATCCTACCTTTGAGGCTCAAGAACCTGGTACTAGTTTGAACCCACCGCCGCCAAACGATTTGCATATCGAACGGCCTAATGCTGACCATGTAATTCGTCCCCCCAAAGGTATACTTCGACGCATGACTCATAACACCTCTGCACATGCAGCCCAAAACTACAATATTGTACAAGATTTGGCACAGGCACCGTCAGCCATGTCTGCTCTCAAAGTTTTACAAACCTTTCCAGCACAAAGGAAAGCCTTGCTTTCGGCCATTGGTGGAATAGACCCCCAGGATTCTATGCTAGCAATCTTTAATATGGAAAATGCTAAACCTCGCCTCTCACACCAACTTGCATTCCAGGTGCAAGTGGTGTCGAAAGGGAGGCCAATTCATCGCACTATCATATACTAAGGTGCTTCGACTTACGTTATGTCACAAGCTTGCTGGCTCAATTTAGGTTCTCCTACTCTAACCCCGCCATCCAATTCCCTCAAAGCTTTTGATGGCCACACTTTCCTCCCAAAAGGATACCTTGCTAGCTTTCCCATCACCCTGGGTGGGAAAACGGTAAACGTGGACGTTGAATTCGTCGAGCGCCATCTCGACTATAATCTATTGCTTGGTCGCAGTTGGTCTTATGCTATGACCACCATCGTGTCTTAGGTCTTCCGACTCATCCTATTTCCATTGGATGGGAAAATAGTCACGGTCGATCAGCTATCCTTCTGCACCCCTGATTATGCCACTTTACCAAGTAGCACTGTACCCCTAATAGGAGGTGTCCCTAACTCTTACGTCAGTATCGGTACCGGTCTTCTGAAGGCATCTTCCCTACTGGGTTGTTTTCCTCTACCGCCGCTGCAAATCCCAAACACGGTTGCAATGATATCCACCTTTTCGGATGGCTCTATCGACCCATGGATCATCCCGACACCTTCAGAAATCGATTCCCCTATCGTCGAGATGCCGCTTTCCGCGGTGAGTTGGCTTATCAAGCCATCCAAATAGCATCGAACCCTCCACTGATATGGTTTCGGCCAACGGTGAAGCCTCCCTCCCATCACAGAGTTCTCTCTAAGATCTCCTCAATGAAGTCTTGCCTACAGATGAAGTTATTCGAGAGATCATGTCTCTAGAAGAATGACCTTGGGGAGAGTTTCACCATCACGCTTCGATGATTGACTCGGAGGCGATAAAAACTGAAATCCCATCTTTTGACCAACCTGAGATGGTTCCCTCCACTTACACAACTGTTCAAACTCTCGATTCGGAAGGGAACATGGGTAATCTTTCTAAGACAATGCTCATTGATATCTCGGTCAAAACAGGTATCGTGGACAATATTCAGATTGGAGCCGACTGCAATCCTGAGGAAATTGCGTGCTTCACATCCCTTTTCAAGGAATTCCGCGATGTGTTTGCTTGGTCTTATGACGAAATTCCTGGCATAGACCCTTCTATTGTCGAGCATTCTTTTTACGGTATTTTTCTTCCTCGTTAATCCGAAAAACCTCGAGTTCCCTTCTTCGAACTCGTTAAACTTATATGAAGTTGATATCGAGCGTTCTTTTTATGGTCTTTTTCTTGCTCGTTAATCCGAAAAACCTAGAGTTCTGTTCTTCAGACTCGTTAAAATCATGAAGAAACACTAAGCATTCTTTTTAGGACCCTTTTTCTCGCTCATAAAACTGAAAAAACCCTGAGTTGACTTTGTCGGGCTCGTTAAACTACCACGACAGAGAGCAAGGAGCCATTCTTTTCCTCTTTTTCAAAAGCTCTTGAAACTGAAAAAGTAACCGAGTTTTCTCCGCGTGACTCGTTAAAATTTCATGGAGGGAATCGATTTTTTCTTTGTTGGACTCGTTAAAATTTCACAAAGAGTATTGAGTTTAATCCGTCTCCTCGTACTCATAACAAAATGAGATGAACCTTGCACTTACCATAATTTCCATGATTTTCTTCGTTTTCCGAGAATCACCATTACCATACGTATTTACCGTTACTACCCCTCATTTTAACATCGCAGTTTTTTGCCAAATTTGGTACCCACCACTCTTGATAGTCGAGTGTTCCGGAAGTGTTTATTACGGACTCTACGGATGAACGGCCAGGCACATGGCGCAGACACGAAAACACGATCTTAGTCATGACAATTCGAATATTAATGGCAAGTTTTTGTCAATGCAGGATGGGATATCTACTTCGATGGATCGTAGGCATTAGACAAAGGAATCGTGATGGATTTTGCATCGAATTTTAATGAGAACTAATCTCAAATCAGAGGATTGGAATTTCCCGTCATTGAAGAAGTAATTGCGGAAGTTAGCGGGCTAAGACAACAATGGCATCAGTGGTTTTCTTGGATAATTCCCCTCCCGAAGTTTCCCCAACTGTTTTTGCAGGTAGGAGAAAGACTCATTTAATATGGGAGAGAGTATGAGTGCAAATCTATACCATATCGATGGAACAAGGTAGCAGGTTTTGTGATGAAATACATAACCTGCGAAGGACAGGGCACAAGTCTATTCAAATATTATTTCAAAATCCTGTCTCACCTTCGATTTCCGCAGGCACAGGTTCATTCCTTAAACATGCCTTTATTTTTATTAAAATAGCTTCAGCACATGGCACAGTCCGCTTGGCATTTGTGCCAGATGCTAGCATTCCTCTCCAACCATGGACTAGTTCGTTTATTGGTCATGCATGCAATAGTTCGATTTCAATTTTCCAAGGAAAAAATCTGCGAGTCATCGGAATAAGAGATAGAAACTATTATTGCTGCTAGAGAGGAAGAACCGGTACCTTCGGCTAATTTAGTATAAGAATAATAGTCAAAGAAAATGGAAATAGACCAGGAGGAACTAAAAAAATGGATATGGAGATAGATCAGGAAGAACCGGAAGAAATAGGGATGGAGGAGACAATTGGTGATACAGTCGACGCTGCCACACAAGAACCATCCTCACCTGAGGAACCTACAGATGAAGGAATTATGAGTATAGTGCATGAATTTGAGTCTATCTTACAGTCATCGACTTTCATTAATGAAGAACAGGAAGGTGGAACATTAAACAGAGGGATGGCAAGTGATATTGTTACACAAGAAACATCATCACCTACCGAAGAAGATATGGGTATTGAAACAAGAAGGGGTGTCACATAATAACCACCCCAAATTCAGTCAAAACAAGGACACAGGGAAGAAATAATCCACGAAGTCGACATTGCCCCACAAGAACTAGTATCGACCGTAGGAGAGGAAGCAATGCATGAAGAACATGGAGATAGAGAAGAAATAACATGTGAAGTTGACACTGCTCCACAAGAACAATTATCGACCACAGGTTAGGAAGAAATGCATGAAGGACAGGAGGAAAGAAAGGAAACGATCCTCAAATTCAACATTTTTTCACAAGAACCAGTGCCGACCCCGACTGGAGTAGCAGTTCATGAAAGTTCGGCCCAAGTTAGAAACAAGGACGACGAAGGTATTTCCTGTTATCCTTTTCAGTCTATGATGCCTAGAGGGGTGAGGGGGTTTTGCTCATCCCAACAATTAATGGAGGAGATTTTTGTCCCACCAGTACTGAGGTTAGTCAACTCAGGGAAAGATATGACCAATATCGGTCCATTAATTTCTGATTCTCAGCAAAGGCACCTAGAGGCTCATGAGGGAAAATGAAATTCTATGGAGACAACGGAGCATAGTGTTAGCCCCCTATAAATTTCTTGACAAGCAAACAGGGGGCTAAATTATTTTTTGGAGCCTTCAAGGAATGCATTTTTCCTTAAAAACACATCATCCTTGGAAGCCTCTTCTTACCCTCTGCCCTTTGGTAAAATTTCACTGATGTTTCTAAGTCAAAAAGCCTCACTGATTGTAAAAAAAATTTGTTCAAGGAGGCCTTCATTTTTCCTTGTACCCCTGCAGAATGCCCCATTTTAACCCTTTTTCCCATTTGACAAAGTCCCCCTTTTTACCCCAGAAATCCCTCCCAAAATCCCCTAGATCAACCATTTCCCCTTTAAATCCTACACACACCCCTTGTTTGGTCTAATTCCCCCATTTTTCCTCTATCGTTGCCCCTTTCTGGCCTCAAAATTACATTAAAACGGGTCAAAAAACCCCACATTCCACACATTTCAGGTTTAGCCCCTTTCAGCTTAGCCCCATAAACCGTTTCCTCATGTGACCCGAATGGTAGAACCAAGAGCTAGCTTGGAAAGCACTTATTGCATTTGGATATCGAGAGCGTTATCAACTGTCAATATGTACAAATCAGACGGTCTTCACAAACTCTATAGCATCTGTGCCCCCCCCGTTCACCCCTCCGATCACATAGCCACCATCAATCTGATCCGCAGATCGATGGTCCATTTTTCACCCACCCCGGTGGTCCCCGCGCCAAAGCACTGTTCAAAACCGCTGGTTTCCACCGCACTTCTTTTGGAGGGCAAGCTGTATTTTTCGTTTCGGAGCGATGCCATTCACCGCATGACGTGTGGCTCCGCGCACTATTGAAAAACCGCCCCCCATCGCGCATTAACATTCGACCGTGGGCCAGCGCGATATGTGCGTCCACCGTCTGATCTGAAGCTATCCATCCAACGGTGCTTGCACCACGAAGATTCTCAGGAGTTAATCCAAGGCAAAGGGACCCTTGGCCCACCATCCATCACCATCCGACGTGTTCTCAACCGTTGATCTCCTCCTGAGATTGGACGGTTCAGATTAAATGCATGCCCTGCCATTGACCGAGCCTTGCCACATCACCATTCCACGTGTGTTCATATATTTTCGTTGCATTTTCATCCGGCACCTTTGTATTTCATTCAAAGGTCAAAATGTCGAATGTCCGCATTCAAATTTTTTTGCACTCCGCCAACTTTCACCAGTCCATTTCTCCACTGCTCGCTGCATTTTACACCATCATCCTATGATGTTCCACCATTTCACCAGGCTATGCTGCCATTCTCATTGTTCCCATTGCATCCACCCTCCCCATGTATGGTTTTCTTGACGGGTTTGTGTGTTTTGTAGGGTACTGGCATTAAACGACCGCCATGATTCATTATCACTGTTAGAGTGGCAAAAAATGCAGGGAAGACCATGTGCAGAGATCGAAATTATGAAGGAAGGCCTGGGAAGGTGTTATGACATGAATTTCATTAAAGGAGCAGGGTAAAATGCTGTAAAACCTTCCCAGAGCCATTGAAGCACAGATTTCGCAAACAGAGACAGGAATGGAGAAGCAAAAGAGTATCAATGAAAGATCAGAGAATTTAAGACCGGTAATCAAAGATTTTTGAAGCCTAGAGTCAGTAATTTAAGGCAGGGTACCAGATCGAAGACCCCATGGATCACTCAGAAGATCCAATGCCAAGAAAATCACATCATCAGGGTGTCTATATCTGCAGAATGTCTCCTCCCATGAAAGGACGAAGTGCCCATACGATTTTCATGCTTTTTCATGTCCCTGAGGAAATTTCCACCCTGACAACATTCCTATGATATTAGAAGCGTTTTTTACACGGTATGGCAGGCCCTAGAATCATTGTTCTACTTTTATTTAATTCACCAGAGTACCACAAGTATTGCAGAGGTGCTATAGCAAGTACATCAAAGACATACCTGGATTAAATTGTAGCCTGATGAAGACCATTGTTTCATCCAAAGAGTACTGAAGATAAATGCCCAGAATTTAAAACAGAATGGGGCCTTGGCCCTCTTCCTCTTCTGAGTTTTAATGTTGCATTTATTTTTTCACCTACCTCCTTTGCCTCTCTTCCAGCTATACAATTCATGAAGAAACTCATTGTAAGGTTGTTGATCGGCTATCTGTGAATTGCAAGCTTTTTCTCTTGAGACATGTTCTCTGTGTAAAGTTGTAAGATAGGCTGAGGAAGATGTTTTCAGACTGAATATCAAGATATTGGTAATGTTTTACTTAAATGGTGTTTCTCTTTAATATGACAAGCACATTTCTTTGGATCCTGATTTAAAGCAGCGGTGATGTTTTTCTGTCTCTGTCTATGTTTTCCTTTTTGTTCATTACATTTCATTTCTTCTGGCACGCATCAGAAATCTGGCATAGGATTTACCCTTGTTAGGTACCCTATGTTTCTACTCTCCCTTCCTTCAAATTTTTCTTCTGTATGTGTTATCTGAGGATTGATTTCAAGCTAATTTAACCAGTGTAGTGGTCAAATATACTGCTAGCTGATCTATGAATTAATGAATTTGTTCTTATATGTTATTGTTAGGCTTTAATTGAATGAATTGGGATACTGGGAGTCTAGAACCGTGTCTCTGTCTCACTAGCATCCTTTTCAGTTAATTGAACCTTTCTAAGCTCCCTTGAGCTGGATACCAAATAATTGAGAGTTCAAAGTCTCTCTCTGATCTCAGGTTTTCACCTTTGTGTTCTGAATATTTAATGTTCCTTGTCTGAAGAGTTAGCCTTCTAGGCTTGGGATCACAGGTTTTCCAATGGCATGTCTTGTCCCTGGATATAATTCTTAGAAGTTCACCTTGGAGGTTTCCTTGCTTTCACCTTCTTTCTTACCTTTCCCAACACACAATCATGTTTAAGATCCAATGCTTTAGATGACTAGCCCAACTGAAAGCATGCACATTGAATAGCAAGTAAACCCTTTCCTGAATCCATTGCCCAATGGTATTAATGTTCTTTGAATCATCCCTCCTTTGCCTAAAATCCTCTTTGCTCATCCTTGTCTTATATTTAACCCTTCCTTCCTGATTCCCAACAACCAAACAAAAATCAAACAAACAACCCCGTGCCTATAACTAGCCTAACATCTTAACTTTGAGCCTCAAAGACATAAAACCTTTTCTTATATAGAGAGATCCCTCTCTGGACCCAGGAGGGCTAGATCCTGAGGTATGAAAGTGGTTTTATTTTGTCTCATATTTTGGTATTGCCAATCTTGCCAAAACATTTGAACCCCAACACATAGGATGGTCAATGGAAGAATCGACTGAGTGACAGAATTCCCTAAGGTAAATGAGAAGAAGAATTCTCCTGAAGAAAGGGAGATGGGCCAGAAAAACCATTTGATGACATCAATAGCGCTCCACCACCTCTTGAGCCTGCTACAGACCTGGGAGATGAATTTATTGTCAAACAAAAGTGGATTGAATAGTGTGAAAGCAGGAGATTACCTCTCAGGAAAAGGTATCATCTTTAGTTCAATGAAACCATGCGATTGAAGAAGGAAGTTCAGGAGCTGAAGAGGAAAGTATCCCAATTGAAGAAGAAGGTAAAATTATATAAGTAGAAGGCATTAAAACCTAAAATTGAGGTCTCATCTGTGGCTAAACAGACTGGTCCGATTGAACATATGTTTGAAGGCCGGGATTTCTTCCTGACTGCTGAAATTCAGAGATGGGAATTTGCTGCGAATGGACATAAGAAGGAGACAATGCGGGTTCAAGAGTAGGCTATCGAGATTTTTAAAAGGTATATAGACCATTTGGATAGAGCGCGGCAGAGGCAAGATAAAGGAGTTAGAAGAACAAGTGTGTAATATTCCAAAATTAGCATACAGCTAATTGGAATATTGATTTTTGCTGATTTCACTTAGGAGATGAATAAATGGGTAAAGAGGCCCATACATTTCAGAAATATGAATAAAATCCCTCATTGTGTGAAAATGGATCACCATAGGAGCTGGATTTCACACCCTCATGTGTGAAAAGGGGCATTTTCATGTGCACAAGGTCAAGTTTGACCAAGTCAACAATGCTGTGATAGGAGGTGCAGTTCATCTTTTGAGATAGCGCAGGGATAGTGGGAGGAATATTCCTTGGTGGAGGAAACCTTAATGAGTGGGACCCATGGTGAGAGGGCTTCCATTTGTATAAAAGGAGGGCAAGGCAGCCATAGTATGATATGAAATGGATTATTGAATTTGTGGTATAGTTAGAGTATTGTGCTTTCTTCAACTGTTTAGTTGAGATTGTTGTGCTACTTAGCACAAGGAATTCCTATTTAGGAATTCCTTCTCCTTTCAAGAAATACCTCTTGAGGGATCTTGTACTTCATTTCTCCACATTCAGGCTCAAGGACAAGCCACCTCCTTCAGCTACAGCATTATTTATGTTGAAGAATAACGTTGTGTTGCAGGGTGTTGTAGTGGAGAGTTCACAACACCACTTCCATAGCTTATTTTTCAGAGGAGGAAGCTTTACTTCCTTTGGGAGATCAATAAGGAAGAATTTGGAGCATATATCAGATCTTGGCACTTGGCCAACATATTTTCTATCCCCTACAGTGTAGTCCCTCTCATTAACTATGTTATTTCAGAGAACATTTGCAGTGAGGGTTTGCAGAGATTGTTGGAGGGTCAGATATTCAGTGTTAGGATCGGGCTTTCACTTGGAAGATCCATTGGAGGAGGTCTATTCAGCTTGTACATCATCTTAAACAATCTCCATCCATTTCTTGAGTTGCAGCTGCTACTCAGTCCTAGGACTGCAACTCCGGCATTTAGTACATTTTGCATATTTCAGGAAATCTTCTCCAGATTGTCTTGGAATTGTTATTGGGAATTATATCTTTTCTCCCATCATTGTCTGAGCTATATATTTTCATATTTTTGTATTGACACTTCCCAGCAGCAGTTATATATAATAAAATTGCGTTGTCATAGCCTTGGGCATTTTCTGTGTAGCAGTGATCTTCATTTTCCATGTACATGTTCTCTTGAGGCTTGTTTTGCCTAGCTTCAGTGATTATTTCCTCAAGGATTTGTATACATTTGCTGCTATGATCTTAATATGATGGCTATTTGGATCTTCTTACATTTTATGTGTTGATGTATCACTGCTCTTTCATTATTGTGTTCAAATATTGTTACATCCCCATTTTGGGATATTACAGTGATATCAGAGCATAATCTTGGCTCAGCCTGTGGAATCTTAGCCAATATGCTATCTATAAGACAAGAAGAATAAAATATGGATAGAAAATACAAGAAGAAGACTCCATTATTTGGAGGAAGGAAGGAAGAGAATCTCTCAAAGCTTCTTTCTCAAACTATTTAGAGTATTAAGAGAGATCTCAAAGAAATGAGAATGGAGATGTGTAGAGAATCTCCAAGAGAGTTTGAATCTGAAGAAAAATCTAGATTTTCATATGACGAGTGTGAGCATGCAGCCACACACTATGATGCACATCGTAGTCATATGCCCAGATTTTCTATGAGAGAGATAGAAGAAGAAGAAATGCCTAAGAGGGAAACTCTTAGTGATTTACTAAAGAATATGAATCTCAAACTAAGAAGTTTAGAGATCATATCACTTTTCCATAGTTTTGAAAGATCAAGGTGGAGAGAATCAAGTAGCATAATGGGAGTATATTTATCCTAACTACTTGTGATGGTTCACCTACATGTTCAGCTAGAGCTTGGGTGGAGGAGCTAGACACCTAGTTGCAGCAACACCAAATTCCTGAAGATGAAGTTATCAAAGTTGCAGCGCTGCATTTTGGAGGTAAGGCCTATGCATGGTGGATATTCGAGTACTTTTATTTGAAAAATGCAAATACTTCTTCTTATGCAAGGTTCACTAAGACATTAGTGGAAATATTTCACAAGAAACAATCTGAAACACATGTGGTGGAGCTAAACAAACTTAAATAAACAAATACCTTTCATGTGCTGGAGGAACCTATGAGCTTAATTCCACTCCAGAAAACCATTGAGGAGGTTGAACTCTTGCATCATACCTTGTTGGAGGCAAAGACATCTATCTCATATTCTTGAACAATAGGGCATGGAGATCCATTTTTCAAAAGAGGATCCAATTCTTGGGAGGTTTCCCATGCATATTGACGAGAAAGAAAAGGTTGAGGGTGTTGGCCACCTATAAAATTTGTTCCATCAAAGGGTGGCCAAAACATTGTTCAGCCTTCAAGGAACAGTTTCATTATAGAAAAGTGTATCTCTTGAAGCCTCTAGAAGACATCATATCCTTGTTTCAATATTCATTGATGTTCCCATTTCAAGCTCAGAAAATTCTGCTGAATTCCATGAGAAAGACTGCTGCAAAATTCCCTTTTTTCCCTTTCCTACACTCAGAGACTAACCTTCATCTTTTTCCATCATTTTCCTCTGTTTTCCATTTCCCTCATCTCCCCTTCATAAAATTTCCTTTGTAGAGTTTAAAACTCCTTTTAAAAACTCTATCGAAACCCTCAATTACCCTTTGAAAACCATTGAAAATCATATTTTTATTAATAAAGCTTAAGCCCCCTTGGGCTAAGTTTTTAACCACTTCCAATCATATGCCTACACCCTGGGACCAAGCACCAACTCTGGGGGTGTTTATCGCATCGAAAATATCCAAGTGCACATGTCTTGCCATATTCTAAAGTTGCGATGCGATGAGCCTATATACTTTAGAACCCGATGCGATCAGCCTTCTTTGTTATAAACACTAGATTTCATGCTTTCTTTTAGAAAAACCAAGAGCTAAAGTCCCAGCGCCCATCACATCACATAAATAAAATGGGTTGATTGAAAATTCCATACCTGATCTCCTGATATGCGATTAGCCCCCTCCTCTTTAACCCCCAGTCACATTATCCTTCATATAACCTTTGGCCCCGCAATCGGGCGCCCGACCACATAATACATATCCCGCTCGAAAAATATTGAAAAACCTTATGTTATTCAAAACTTTGGGTTTTTTAATTATTTTATATTTTTCCGCCAGTTTGAATTATGAGCAATCTCCACCGTTGAATTCAATCTACAGATCCGACGGTGCGCAACCTATCAAACCTGGTGGACCCTGCCAGCCGTGTGCCGTTTTCCCAAAGCCATATGGTTTTCATCGCATCACCTTCGAGCGGAGGGCAGTTTTCGCCCGATGGCCAGCGATTCCATACATCGCGTGACACGCGTCTTGGACACTGTTCTGGAAACCACCGTCCATCGCGCATTATCGTTCGGACTAGGACGCCCAATGATATTGCTGTGCACCGTCTGATCTGGGCCTACTCATCCAACGGTGATCGCTTGCCGAAGCTATCCAATGCTTAACGAAGATGCGCACACAATAACCTAGCTATCGTACATGTGGCAATGACATCTCTGCCGTCGATATGATCTGCAGATCGACAACCCACAATTCATCACCCGACCTCTCCGTTTGACTTTGACACCTCCATCCCGACCGTCGATCTCTGCGCGATCGACGGCTCAGATTCATCCTACTCCTCCGCCTCCTCATTCAATCTCGACTGTCGATCTCTACACGATCAACGGCTCGGATTTAATTTTTCTTTCGCCTGTTCTACGATCTCTCCCGATCAATCCTGACCGTTAGATGATGCCATCTAACGGCCCCGCTCTCTTCACATGCCTTCCGATGCAGTTAACCTATAAAAGTAGGATTTTATAATAGTTTTTGTATTTTGCAGGGTTTTAAATCATTTTCTCGTGATTTTCAAAGAAGATTCAGAGGCGGAGGGTGACGACCCTCCCATCTTCGATTCGTCAAAGGAAATCATCCACAGGGTGGAAATGCATGTTTTCTCAGTGTTTCCTCAGGCATGGATGCCTTATAAACCCTGTGCAGCCCTGCGCACCAACAAGAAAGCCATGAATTGGCACAGTCAAATAGTATCAGTGCCGAAGACCAAAATGAACTAGAGCAAAGGATTAATGGACTGTTTTGGGGGGATTATGGCTAAGGATGATCATTAAAAACCTAATCCCTGATTTAAATACAAGTTAAAGAAGATCTAAAGGGTCTTATCAATAGGAACACCTCCACCGCCACAAATTGAGGCAAATTGATCCCTTTAGTTATCACGACGCCACCTGTGCCTCAAAATATTCAATCAGAAGCTGAATTTATTGATCAGGCACCTACAGCCTCACAGAAAATCAAAGGTCGTCGAACAAATAAATACTAATCAAGGGTCTTATCTCCAAATTGTCGGCAAAACTATTTTAAAGGTTAAAGAACAGTCCAGAAGTAGATCTTTTCAATCATTAGGCCTCGAAAGACACAAACAGAGTTATGAAGCAGAGTTATAAATGATTACATTCCCACCTTATGCCTTGCCTAGTTCCCAAAGGCCAGGAATTGCATTGATTACATAATTAATAATACATGACCCCTGGGAAATCCTCCCACCTCTTCATTCTTCTATAAATACTTCTGTAGAAGATGAGCAAATGTTGGTCTCTGGACATCTGAATGTATGTAATAGTTATTATGAAGCTACTGATGTCTTGTTTGCAATTCAAAGATATATAAGCTGATATGGGAAGTTCGAAGTTGTAGAGACCCACCAGGCTTGCTAATTGTAACTGGTTTGAACATCAAATACAAGCTGCTGATTTATGGGATCCAGATTTGTGTCAATGGTGATGTGTCCCTTCAATTAAATTGTTATTTTGCTTAATGTTTCCACCCTGTTCACTTTCTATGATAAAGAGCAGCAAACATAGAGTTAGGATTTACTTTCAACAGTACCCTACTCTTACTGAAAGCTTTATTGTCTATGTTTTCTTCATTTGAACGTTCTCTTTGAAGAGTACATCAATGCAGGTCGGTTTAAAGGCACTTGCCTGATCTAAATTGCTCTTTTTCACTGTTATCTATGTTTTCCTTATTGAATATGCTGAAAGTAGGGTAGTTTAAAGGCACTTACCTGATCTTAAGCTTTCAACTGTTTTTTAATGTTTTCTAATTGAAGTACTTCAAAGCAGGCTAGTTTAAAGGTATTAACCTGATCTCAGAATATTTTTATGTTTTTTCTAATTAAATATGCTGAAAGCAGGGTAGTTTAAAGACACTTACCTGATCTTAAGCTATTCAACTGTCTTTTAATGTTTTCTAACTGAAAGTACTTCAAAGCAGGCTAGTTTAAAGGTATTGACCTGATCTCATAATACTTTTATGCTTTTCTTTAAGTACATGCTGAAGCAATATAGTTTAAAAGAACTTATTTGATCTTAGGCTATTTTACTATATCTTCATTTCTTTTTTCTTCATTCCCTATCTGTTTCATTCCATAAATTCACCATAAGAGATCCTTTGACATAAGTGACTTGCCCCATGGATCCTGCTTGAACCTCGCTATCCAATTAAAACCCTCCTATGACTCCATAGCCCAATGGGTTAAAACTATCTTTTCCTTTCTGTCAGCCAAATCATTCCTTCACTTGCAGACACCTTCACCCTTCATTTTGAAACTGCCTTTGCCTTCATCATGTCCTTGCCCAACCAAAACAAAAAAAACCCAAGCTCTTCATAACTAACCTAATATCAAAATTTTAGCTATTAAATATCACATATTTAAACTCATTCATAGAGAGATCCCTCTCTGGATTCAGGAGGGCTAGATCCTAGAATCCCAAAGTTGGTTGAAATAATGTTGCTTCTGCAGTTTTAGTCTTACGAATCTGCTAAAATTACAGATTCCTAACAGAGGGCAACAACACTGTCATGTCTAGATTATATCTAGCACCTCATGCAGAGGTAGAGGGAGCACATGCTCCAACTAGAGGGATTCTTGTATCATTGCAAGGAATTCCCCAGGATCTCATATGTGGAGATCAAAGCACAACCCATGATCAACATGTGCCATTGTTGATAGATGGTGAAACAATGTAGCTACAAGGAGGAGTGTTGGGGTTCCTGTGTTTTGGTAGATTGGCTAACCAAAAGACAAGACAACATCAAAACCACTTTGGGATCTCAGGATCTAGCCCTCCTGGATCCAGAGAGGTATCTCTCTATAAAGGTTACGAATAATGTATCTTTAAAGTTCAATGTAAGGTCTTAGGCTAGTTATAGAGCACAAGGGTTTTTTTGTTTTTTTTTTTGGTTGGAAAAATGTGTTTCATGTGGTATAGATAGAGCATGGGAATGTACAAGCCATTGGGCAATGGAGTCATGTGAAATTCCCCAAAATTTCTGACTGAGAAGGAAGGGAAACCAATAGGAAAATCTAACTTGGTCAAGGATCTATTGAATAATATAGGTGAAATGGGATGAACATTAAGGACTAAGAGTGAAAACAAGCTAAACCCTTTCACAGTGGCTTAAAATATTTAGGGAATGCCCTATTTCCTCCAGTAAGCTCACTGCTTTTGACTTAATCAATATAAACACTCAAAGGAAATGGAAATGCAGACTAAACCTTCGTTAATAAATTATAAGATTCGGGGAACGCCCTATTTCCTCCTACAAGTTTACCGCTAAAGGATCAATCAGACCATCCACTTGCAGTAGACTAGGAAGGAAGTCTATCAGAGAACTCAAAAATTCCAATAAAACATCAAAAGACAATTTGAAAAAATAACTAAAGAAAATGACTTCCAAGTTGGGAATGTAGTTCTCAAATGGGATTCGAGGAGGGAAGAGAAAGGAAAACATGGTCAGTTTGAAAATCTGTGGAAAGGGCCCTACATTATTCACTCCATAAGAGGGCATAATGCATTTTTCCTGCAAGAACTGAATGGTGAAGAAGTGTTGGGAGGTCCTGTCAATGGCAGGATGCTTAAAAATATTTCTGTCAAGAGTCTTAAGTTTCAGAGTTTTTCATCCATTGTACTTACCATTTACATCAAGAAAAAGAAATAAAAATACAAAAACAATAAAAAATAGAAAAGAGGGCAGAAATAAAACAAGAAAGGTATAGCCCCATACCAAAAGAAAGGAAAATATGAAAATGTGCAAGCTCAAATGCCACTACTTCAAGGAGCGCTACTGTCCAATCATACAGCCTAATAATGATTGGGCAGATTTCAATTTACTGTTGATAGGATAGTGAAGAAGATTTGCCAAACTGTTTAATCTTGGCTTATTAGTAGAACAGATTAGGATGGAAGAAGATAACTAGTTCTAACATGCTCAAAATTTGAACCAACAAAGTAAAAGAGAACAACTCTAACAATATCAAAACCAGAGTTGAAATGAAGAAAGAAAGGTAACTCTAAAAAGCTCAAAATCTAAGTCACAGCAAGGAAAAATGTTTTGATTTTCAGATCTTTAAACCTTCCAAGTTTTGTTTTAATTTCTACTAGTTTTAGTTCATGTGCAGCTTGTATTTATGCCATGGACCCACAGCAAATCAGACAGTCTAATCCTAGTTTGGTTGTGTTTCAATTTTTGTTTTAGAATATAGAGAATGAAAATCTATCAGACTGTTTAATCCTGACAGATATTAGTTTAGGTAGAGAAACTTATGAGTTCAACTGCTTAATATAAACTCATGGAGAAATAAGGGTAGAATTAAATAGGTTTATTTTCCTGTTTGCAAAATAAAATGTTGAAAAAAGAGTTTTCCAGTCCAAGTGCACTCAAAAGAAGAAAAAATGCTAGGACAATAGGAATGGGTAGGTAGAGATGTTTTGAAGAATGACAATTTTTTTTCAGGTTGTTGCAAAGGTTATCAGATCAAAAGAAGACCAATCAAGGAAAGAAGAACTGAAGCCCAATGGAAAGGCACTGGTCTTCTAAATCCAGATATTTTTGAGGTTCTGGACACCTAAAGGGCAAGCTGTCCTCCCCAAGTGGAGCCACTTTTAGCCACCTATAAATTCTGATATACCAAGTGGTGGCTAAATTTGTTTTCAAGCCTTCAAGAGATCTATTTCCTTTGAAAATATATCATCCTTGAAGTCTTATGTTTTTCCTATCTTGAAGGTTCATCTTCACTGTTGTTTCCATCTTAAAACCATGCTGATTCACAAAAGAAAGTTGTTCCAAAAGCCACTGAAAACTGCCTATTTTCACTTATTTCCCTCCATCTTCATAAAGCCTTCTTTTCATCTTTTAACCCTCCATTCCCTTTAAAAGCCTCCAAAATCCCTTTAAACCTCTAAAAATCCCTTTTATAGGTTTAAAACACCCCTTTTCCCCCTTTACCGAAAGCCAAAAAAGCCTTGAAAAACCTTCATTTTTGGCATAAAAACCCATTTTTACACTAAGGCCTTAAGCCCCTTTCGGCCTTAACCCTGGCCCCTTTTCCGCATGTGACCCGGAGCCATAACTAGGCACTAGCCCTTATCGCCAATCACAAATTAGAGTTTTATTTTCTCTAATTTTCCTCTATTCTTCAAATCTTCCGATGCGATGAGCCTTTTCCCCTCCAATCCTCGATGCGATCCTGACCGTTGAATCCACAAGAACCAATGGCCAGGATTCCATCACGCTTTGCATTTTCCTTTCCCCTTTTCACTTTTCCGCGGGTCACTGATTAGATCTCCACCGTCGATATTTTTAGATCCAATGGCCAACGTTCCATCGCATCACTCCATTGGTTCCCACTGCACTCATCACTCGCGCCTGTCGATTTTATCTGGACCGTTGAATCCACAAGAACCAACGGCCAGGATTCAATCGCACTTCGCCCATAATCATCCGTCATCACACCCTCCGATTCAATCCTGACCATTGATCTCTTGTCTAATCCGACAGCCAACGCTTAATCGCACATCGCAAATCCAAAGTCTCGTTCACTTTTTCACCTCCGATGTGTGATCCCTGATTAAATCCCAGCCATTCATTCCTCCAAATCCAACGGCCAACATTTCATCACATTGCGCCCTTCTATCACGTAAGCCTCCACCGTCCCGACCTCCAATTTAATCTCCACCGTTGATATCTCTTTAGATCGGACGACCCACGTCGCATTGCTCCATCGCATCGGAAAATGCAATGGCTTAGTCCCTTTTCCATCTCTCCTCCGATGCCAATTCCCGATTTAATCCCAACCGTTGAATCCACAAGAACTGACGGCTGAGATCGTATCGTGCTCTGTTCATAATTCCTTCATCATTGACCCATCTTTAATCATCACCTTTGATCTCTATCATGATCTGATGACTCTTATTTAACTCGCCGATCTCCTCCTCCATACTCCCGGTCACACCACCAATGCCCTATTTCCCTCATTTTCACCTTTTTCCTTTGTATTTTCCCATGCATAAGTTTTTACACTTTAACACTAAAGGTCATTTTCTCCGCCTTTTCTGTTTAAACCTTGGTTTTTTTCATGAAACCTTTCTCCACCATGGGCCCCACATACACTTCACCCCGCAGCTCTTCATCCATCGCATTCAACCCGCACCATTGGATCTTGAGCCTCCAATCCAACGGTCGACGATCAATTTCGCATAATTTTTGAGCCCTTCCCACAGTGTGCAACTTTCATGCTATAAAAGTGGTTTCAAAAATCCACGTGTCGAACGCTTACCTATATCACGTTCCAAAAGTTAAAATCTCTTCCCCCCATTTCATTTTCTGAAAACCACTGCTAGTTTTCCACCATACCGGCTACCCTCCCCCGCAATGTCATTTTCACTTTAAATCACAGTCGTAGATCATCCTAATCTAACGGTCCACATTATATCGCAAATTAATTCACCTACCATTTCACCGATCTCCCAAGTGACTTCATTAACCAATCTCCACCGTTGATTATCCTATTCTAATGGTCCACATTCATCCTCGCGCCCAAAACTCCAAAGCACCTGGTTAGCTGCTCTGCCATGTTTTTCATCCATTTTCCGCTGTAATCACATTCTTCCTCACTGTTCCTCCGCCACCCCAGAGCCTCTGCAAGCAGTCTAACTAAGCCCACATGGATTTCTTAACATGTTTATCGTATGTTTGCAGGTTTTTCAATGGCCGATGAAGGAATTAATGTTTTACAATCACAAAGGTGACATGAAGGTTCAGATGGCAATCTCAGGGCCGCAAAACAACGGCAAAAGGTATCAGAATAGAAGAAGATCGAGCAATCAAGCAAAGTTAAAACATAAACAAAGTTAAAATAGGTTGAAGTACAAAGAGACAAAGCAGTTATTAGTGCAGAATGTTGACTGACACAGACGTAGCCCATATCCATGCTCAAAGGCCTGCCAAACAGTTATTTCACCAGGGAAGCTAATACAAACTGTCAGAAGCAGTTATTTAGAAGTATGGGAGTCCTCACATCCCATTCTTCACTTAACTCACATCAAGAAGATAATAGTACCACTCTAGATGGTTTTCTCCTCTCAAGGACACCCTAAGGGTGATTTCTATCATATAAAAATGGTCTCCACAACCTACAAAGTTATTGATCCTATTAAATTTAATGTTATGTTTATGACACAGCATGGAGCATTTGAAAGTTCTCTCCTATCTCTGAATGATCATTTAAAACTTTCCTCACATACTTTTCCTCATTTTTCTATAAATAATTTTCGAAGTCTCATTGTAGAAGGTTGGCATTTTGTGAATTATAAAGTAATACATATTCTTCTTTGAAGAAGCATTGGTGTTCTGAAAGAGTGTGGAAGTCTCTATGTTTTCTGTTGATGAAGGAGGTTGGACCATTGGATCCCTAAGCTTGGTTATGGTGAAGTAATCTCTATTGTTAATGTTATTTATCGTTTATCACTCTGTTCCATTATGCTTTGAATTACAGTAGGATAAAAGTATAGGCAGAGAAATGTATCTTAGAAGCACCTTTGACATGTTTATCCTTCAATGTTTATATGTTTTCTTCTACTAAACATGACAGGATAGTCTGATAGCTCTCTTGAATATCCAATTTGTTTTATTTCAGAAATGGTTAATTTAGTTGTGCTAAAGACTGTTTAGGTGTTCCCTCTTTCTTTGCCACTGAATGTTATATATGAAATCTCCCTTTGATTATTAATACTTTCGTTTTGATAGAGAGGCTTGTTCCAATCATACCCTCTGTTTCTTATTGTAATTATTGTGTTGAAGGTCCCTATAATTGCAGTCCTAGATGTCTAAGGCATTCCCTCTTCTTTGAATGCAATTGTATGTCTTTGTTGATTGAACCTTCAGCAGTAAACTTGTAGGAGGAAATAGGGCATTCCCCGAATCCTATAATTTATTAATGAAATTTTAGTCTACATTTCCCTTTCCTTTGAGTGTTTATATTGATTAAGTCCAAAGCAGTGAGCTTACTGGAGGAAATAGGGCGTTCCCCGAATCTTTTAAGCCACTGTGAAAGCGTTTATCTTGTTTTCACTCTTAGTCCTTAATGTTCTTCCCATTTCACCTATATTATTCAACAGATCCTTGACCAAGTTATATTTTCCCTTCGGTTTCCCTTCCTTCTCAGTCAGAACTTTTCGGGACTTTCACATGACTCCATTGCCCAATGGCTTGTATATTCCCATGCTCTATCTATACCACATGAAACACATGTTTCCAACCAAACAACAAAAAAAAGAAACCCTTGTGCTCTATAACTAGCCTAAGACCTTAAATTTTACTTCAAAGATAAACATTTCTTTGCATTTATATAGAGATCCCTCTCTAGATCCAGGAGGGCTAGATCCTGAGATCCCAAAATGGTTTGATGTTTTCCTGTCTTTTGGTCTTGCCAATCTGGCTAAAACACAGGAACCACAACAGGAGGTAGGGAGGATGATCAGCATCATTTGATGAGGAGCACACACCCTATCTATTTCAGAGGGTTGATGAACATAAGAGGGAGATTGGATTGTGCAGTGAAGGCAAGGGAAATTTTTTCCATTTATATATACAGTCTACTCTTGATGTTGATGTCTCATTGCATGGAGGCATTTCACCAAGGATACCACCATATCAGCAGATGATGGGATATGCTTCACATTTTGAGGCACCACTCATTGATTTCATAGGAGTGGAGACTTTGGGAGAGCTTGGTACAATGCTGAGAGTCTTGGGTAGAATCAAGGAGGAGAAAGGCATTCTCTCAAAATTATCTTTTCCCACTCTCATTTCAGATTTTGCATTGTGGCAGGAGCAACAGGGGAAGGATAGCAACCTTCCAACTTGCATCTTTGGCATGGGATATGTCAAAGAGGAGGATAGCCATATGACAGATGTTCTTTGTGATAGATCATCAACACTGTCACTATGGAGGATAGATCCATATTGGAAATCCTAGTTGTTGGTGGATTACTCCAAGGATATTTTTACTTGTATGATATTGGATGACCAGTTGCATGAGGAGGGATATTCAATCAGAGATGGGGTCATATACTATCATGGTAGGATATTCTTATCTAGAGCTTCTAAGCTCAAGGAGAAGTTGCTACAAGTAGCTCATGAGGATTTTCTCTTCAACCACACTTATTCTATGAGAGCATACCACACCATCATGGAGGGGTACATTTGGGAAGGCTTTGAGGAGGAGATATATCAGCATTTGAGAAGATGCATGGATCATGTGGAGATGGAGGAGATACATAAAATTTTGGAAGAGTTAACATAGCCACCTCTTTTCTCTTTGAGGATGAGAGGAGACTCATCTATGAGCCACTCCATTTTCATGGGAAAAACATATGGTAAGGGTATTTTTTGTTTGCATAATGATTTGTATAATGTATATGTGCAACCCTTAACCATATATGTGTAGGATATTGCTCAAGGAAGGAGCATTCTTCCTTCTAGACTTCATGGTCTACTTGAGGCCATAAGAAGTGTTGGTGTCCCATGTTTTGACAGTTTGGAAAATCAAAAGACAAGGCAACATCAGAACCAATCTTTAGAGTTCCAGGATCTAGTCCTCCTATTTTCAGAGAGGGATCTCTCAAATATTTGTTTGAAAAGGTTTATCTTTTGTGCTTTGAGTATGTATTTTAGACTAGTTATTAAGTGCAGATGTTTGTTTGGTTGGATTGAGTTGACACAGCAGAACATGAAAGGTCTAGGAAAAATAGACAGAAAGAGGAAATATCTAGTTCATTGGGCAATGGAGTCAAAATAAGGTCATGAAAAACTCATCAATGGATATGGGGTATCAAAGGGAAAATCTAACTTGGCAACTGGATTCTTTTGTTTTTGGAATGAGATGGACATTAATGATTTGGGAAGAGAAGTTTAATTCTCAACAAAGGGAACTTTAAAACACAACTTAACAATAAAGAGATATTTGATAGACAGGGCTAACCATAAATTCTACAAACATTTTTTAAGAAAATAATGACTTCAAGAAAACTTTTAAAAGAAATCTAAGATTCGGGGAACACCCTATTTCCTCAAAGATTTTAAAATTAATGGACTTAGAAAACATAAAATATTCACTGATAATTGCAGTCATAGAAGAGGGAACACCTACATAACATCTATGCTTATAACTATAAAGACCTTCAAAACAACTGTTCAAGCAATGGCAAAGGGCAAGATCAAAACTGACCTCTTTGATTAACTTAAAACAATGGTACTTCAAAGGGAGACTTCAATAACATCTTTCAAGTGATAGCAGACAAGAAGGGAGAACCATAAATCATGCTGAAACCAACTATTTGAGCTATTAAGGAAATAAACAAGCATGAAGACTAAAAAGAAATTTTAAAGCCTCTAAAATACTTCAGCAGAAGAAAACATAAAATAGTGAAGGGTGAACATGTCTAAGGTGCTTCCAAGAGTCATTTCTTAGCCTAAAACTTTCAGCCTACTGTAGCAAGAATTTATGAAACATAATGAAAACAGGGGAAAAAACATAGAACAGTCCAGAATACTTCACCAATAGCCAAGCTCATGGATCCAATGATAGAGCCTTCTCAGGAACAAGCATGCAACAACATCATCAAGACATCCAGGACTTCAATTTGTTTTCAACTTCAACAGTCTTGTATATTTATTTCAGAGAGTTTCAGTGTTACAACTTGTAATCAAACAAAAACCAACGCTCACTCATCTTCTGTTGTAGTATATATAGAAGGATGAGGAGGTGAGATCTGATAAAATATCTCAATTACAATTAATACATAATTAAATGGATCATTGGCCTTCGTGGAGCTCAATGAGGAGACTTACATACATATCCTCTGTATTAAATGATTTACATAATGATTTCAAGCTTGGTGGGAGTTCTTGTTGACCTTTGAGGCACTGTGTGGTGTCGAAGTAGCTCTACAGATATTCTTTGCATTGAAGTTCCTGGAAAAAATAACTTCTTCGGCTGTGTCGAAGCAAAATATCTGATCATGATCAATAAATTCAGCTCCTGATTGAATACTTTAAGGAACAGGTGGCACTTTAGTCGCCGGGAGGAATCAATTTTCCCTAATTTGTGGTGGTGGAGGTCTTCTGTCAGTTAAAACACTTTATTTTTTCCTTTAAACTGTGTTTTTAGATTGGGGATTAGGCTCTTGATAACTGTCTTAGCCGTAATCCCCGCTAATCTGTCCATTGATTCACTGCTCTGATAATTTCCTGGTCTCTAGCGCTGATACTCTTTTTCTGTGCTTAATCCATGTTTTCTTGTTAATGTGTAGATCCGTGCTGGGCTTTAAAGGTATCAATGCTCATAGAGCATCGACAAACAATGAATAGAGCCTGGCGGATGGTGCTTTTTAATAGCCCGAAGGCACAGGAAACGTCTCTCCCGGCCTTTGGCCTTTCTCTTCAATACAACGGAAAACCATTACAAAGACCTGAAAAACACAAAAATAATTAAGAAATCCTACGGAATTAGGTTTAAACTGCTTAGAAGGCGGGGAATGAGCGTGGCCATTGGATCTGGACACGTGGACGGTCCAAATCTAATCGAGGAATCGCAATCGGCGGGAGGAGGAAAAGGGTGCGATGAGAAATCTCCGATGCGATTGTGCAATCGGGAGGGCAGAAGCGATTAGGTGATGGCTGTTGATCTATAAGTTAGATCAACGGTGGGAAGTATAATCGGGGATCGGCAATCGGGGGCGGCAACTAAGTGCATGCGATTAAACTTTGAGATGCGATTGAGTGATGACCGTTGATCTGAGAATCAGATCAACGGTGGGTAATTAATCGGAGGGATGGCAATCGGAGGTGTCAAACAGATGCAGTGATGGAAGACTCCGATGCGATCTTGCGCAGGCCATTGGATTGACTTACGATCAACGGTGGAGATGTGCTGGGGAAAAACCCTTGTATAATTTATGAAACCCAAACTTTTGGAATAATCAAAGGTTTTTATGGATTGGGGGCGGAAAAATATATAAGGCAGGTAGGTGCCCGAATGCGGGGCCGTTGGATATATGAGCTACAATGGGCCCAGGGCTTTATATATTCAAAGGAGCCAATCCTAATCGGAGCCTCGGGCTAGTCTTTCAATCAACCCATTTGAAAAATTGTGATGCAATTCAGCGTCGGGGGTCTTTAACACTTGGTCTTGGGCATAAGTCATCTGAAACGAAGGTGGGGGAAGTTTTAACACTCAAGACCTAATCGCATCAGAGGATTTTGATGCGGTCTTTTTAATCAACCCATTTTATTTCTCCGATTGCGATTGCACGATCGGTCTTTTTAATCTAACCATTTTTCATTAACACGTGAATTTAATATATTAGATTAAAAGTTTGGATAAATGGGTTTTTTTTAATGGATTTGGGGATTTCGGCAAGGTTAAAGAGTGAGTCTTTAAATTTGGAAAAATGAATTTCATAAATGGAAGAAGAGGATTTATGAAAACAAGGGAGTTTTGATGGAGAAAAAGGGGAGCAAATGAAGGTTCAAGAAGGGGGGAAATGAAGGTCTTTCAGCAGTCTTTCATTTGGAATCAGCATAATTTCTGAGTTCTGCCAGGAAACAGTAGTGAATATTATCCAAGGATAGGATATTACCAAAATTATTCAAGTATCAACAATTTTAGTAAATAAATTGTTTCTTGAAGGCCATTTGACATCATTTAGCCACCATCTGATATGACAGAATTTTATGGGTGGCTAACAGTGGCTCCACTTGGGGATGGTGCCTTTTTTGAAGGCATCAAGAACTGCAAACTTGTATTCTCTGGGAGGCTGATCAGTTCCCTCATCCATTGGGTTGTTTTCTTCCACTTGAATGATCTTCTTTTGCTCTGGAAACAAGTTATCAATCATTGAAAAACAATGGAACTTTCATCAACAAACTTTCTACCTACCCAATCCTACTGATCTAACATTTTTTCTTCATCAGAGTGCACTTGGATTGGAAAACTCTCTTACAACATTTTATTCCTTTTTTTTTTTTTTAAACAAAAATCTAATCTAGTTCTACTTCTTATCTCTTCATGGATCCAGATTAAACAGTTGAATTCATATTATTCTCTACCTAATCTACTGTCCATTGGGATTAAACTATCTAACAGACTTTCATTCTCTAAATTCTATAACATAAATTTTAAAAACAGTCAAGCCAAGGTTAAGCTGTTTGACTTGATGTGATCTATGGCATAAAAACAAGCTGCACATAGATTATTATTTGCAGAAAATAACAACAAAATGGAAGGCTTAAGATTTGAAAGTTTCTCGTCATGGCCTTCTCTTGTTTTTTAGTTGTCTTTTCCTTGTTTTATGATTCAGATTTTGGGCTAATTAGAACCAGATTTTTACATCCCTTGACTCATAAAAGTAAAACAGATTTGAGTCATCTCTTTTGGAAACTTAGTTTCAGATTTTGAACATGTTTGAACCTTTTATTTATATCCTAATGTATCTACTGATAAGCCAAGATTAAACAGTTTGGCAAATCGATTTCACTATCCTATCAGTAGTAAAATTTAAAGCTAATTAGTCAAGATTAAGAAGTTTGACTAACCAGAAGTGTGTTTTTAGGAGTGGCATTTAAGCTTGCACACTGTCAGATTTATTTCTCTTTTTTGGCATGGGGCTTTGCCTTTCTTGTTTTCACAATTTACGCTCTTTTCTTTCTTTTCTTTGTTTTTTTTATTTTTTATTTTTCATAACTTTTGAATGCAATGGCTAGACTATGTTATTTATAATGGTAAACAAAAATGCTTTGAAACTTAAGATTCTTGGCAGAAGTAATGCTTGAGCATCCTGCCATTGACAGGACCTCCATATAGGTCTTCTCCATTCAATTCTTTCAAGAGAAATGTATTATGACCCCTCTCAGTATGAACAATATAGGGCCCTTTCCACAAGTTCTCAAACTTGCCATGTTTCCCCTTCTCTTCTCTTCTTCAATCCCATTTAAGAACAACACTTCCAACCTGGAAATTGTTTGCCTTAGTCCTCTTATCAAATAGCTTCTTCATCTTTTCTTGGACTAACTGTGTTCTTTCATAAACTTCTTCTCTAGTCTGCTGTAAATGGATTGTTTGGTTGATCCTCCTCTGCATATCATTTTCTTCAACCTGCACTTCTTGAAGGAGCTTCATGACTGGAACTCCCAATGAGGTAGGAAAAATTGCAGCCATGCCATAAACTAACTGATAGGAGGACATATTTATTGATTTCTTTGTAGTTAATCTATCAGCCCATAAGGCATGAACCAGCTTACTGTGCCATGAATTTTTATTCTATTCCAACATCTTTTTAATGATATTGATGAGACTCTTGTTGGAGGATTCAGCTAATCCATTTCCTTTGGGATAGTAAGCAGTGGAATGGCCCAAGGTTATATGGTATTTGTGACAGAAATCAACCATCTTCTTAGATTTGAAAGCATCAGCATTGTCTGTTATGATTTTTCTGGGGCAACCAAATCTGGATAGGATATGGGTTTCAAGAAACTTGATAATGACAGAGTCATTAACATTCCTGGTAGGTATAGCTTCTATCCATTTGGTGAAGAAGTCAGTGGCTGTGAGGATCCACTTATGTTGAGTTGAGGAGGATGGATGGATTTCCCCAATGAAGTCCAGCCCCCATTGTTGAAAAGGTGCCTCAACTCTGATAGGATGTAAAGGTAAGGGAAGGAGTTTTCTTTTTCCATCAAAGATTTGACACTTATGGCAAGACATGACCAACTTCTGAGTGTCTGGGAAAAGGGTAGGCCAATAGTAACCTGATGTAAGAATATTGTTTGCTGTGGCCTTCCAGTAGAGGTGTCCTCCAAATTCACCATCATGCAATTCATGCATGATTTTTCCTGCATCATCTTCAAGTAAACATTTAAGCAAAATTCCAACAACATTTTTCCAATATAATACTCCATCTAAGATACAAAAACTCAAAGCCCTTTGTTTCAAGAATCTAGCTTTATTTTTAGACAAAGGAGGGGCATTTAGATATAAAAGCACATAAATAATGTCAGCATACCAAGGAGAATTCAGAAATGTTTCTTCAATGAAAGGAGCAGTAGCTTCTTCTACTTCTTCCAACACATCTACCATATTCATGTCTAATGCTTGGAAGTTAGACTCAGCCATAAGTTTTGCTAATCCTTGCCCCTTTACTAGTTTGGTGGGCCTGATTTCTAGGTCATATTCAAGAATAGTTGCAATCCATTTTCCCCTTTTACCATCAGGGTCTTGACTTAGAATGTCCTTGACAACAATATGTGGAACAAAAGCAATTATGTGAGAGTGTAAAATGTAGACCCTAAAGTCCTTTAAAGCTTTCACTAATGCTAAGGCTTGCTTCTCCATGATGTTATATTTGAGGGGAGCATCTCTTAAGGCCATACTAAAGAAGGATATTGGTTGTTCTTGCCCCAAATCATTCTTTTGAAGCAAAACTGCAGCTATTGTATGTTCAGATGTAAAAGAAAAAATGTAAAAGTCTTTGGTAAAATCAAGACTAATCAGGACTGGTGTTTGGGCAAGAGCTTGTTTGACCAGTTCGAATGATTGTTTAGCTGGTAAATTCCATTTCACACCCACGTTTTTCTTAAGCATGTTTGTAATGTTTTTTAATAGCTCAGCAAGGTTGGGATTAAACCTTCTCAAAAAATTAATCTTTCCAATGAAAGATTGCAATTCTTTGAGGCTTCTAGGATGGCTAATTTGCAATATGCCATCTATCCTTGTAGGGTCTATTTTGATTCCCTCTTCTAAAATTATATGACCAAGAAGTTTCCCTTCTTGGAGACCAAAGAGGGTCTTCTTGGGATTCAATGATAAGCCAAATTTCCTACACTTCTCAAAAACCTTTCTTAGGTGAATCAAATTCTCTTCATCAGTTTTTGAGAAAACAGTTATGTCATCAAGGTAAATAATTATAAAATAGCCAATATCTTCAGAGAAGGCTATGTCCATGGCCCTTTGGAAGGTGGCCCCTACATTCATTAATCCGAAAGGCATTTTGACATACATAAAGGTGCCCCAAGGTGTGGTAAAAGCAGTTTTGATTTGATCACTTGGGAACACTAACACCTGATTGTAACCCGAGAACCCATCTAATAGGGATATTCTTCTTGACCCAAATACCCTTTGAAGTATATGGTCCATCTTGGGTAAGGGGTAGTTGTCTTTTAAAGAGGCTCTGTTTAAATTTCTGAAGTCAATACAGAGCCTGATTTCCCCTGTTTTCTTTCTAACAGAAACTAAGTTTGATACCCACTCTGAAAATTTAATGGGTACTATGATCCCAGAATTGTACATCTTCTCAATTTCTGCCTTAACTAAAGGTAGTAAAAGGGGATTTATTCTCCTTATTTTTTTCTTAAAAGGCTTTTGATTTTTCTTCAAGGGGATATTATGCTGGATGATGTTGGTATCATATGATTTTAAGTCTTTGTATTCCCAAGAAAACACATCTCTGAATTCTTTGAAAAGATCTATGTACTGCAATTTTATGTGAGTTGGGAGGGTGTTGGATAGCTTGATCATCTTGGGTTTTGCTAGGCTGCCTATGTTATGCTCTTCTACATTTGTTTCCACAGGCTCCATTCTTGGTTCTTTGGCTACATCGTTGAGATCAAACAGGTGTTCTAAAGGTGTGAGACCTCTTGGGATTTTATCATTTTTGTATTGTAAGACTTCCAAGTCTTCTTGGTCTTCATTGTTCATTATCTCTACTTCAAAAGGATTCTCACAATAATTTATATTAGCAGGATAGGTTATTTCAGCCTCTGGGATTTGTTCAATATACAAACAATTTTCTTTATGGCTAGTTTTTGGTATTGGTATGCTAAAATCACTTTCTAATTTCAAGAAATCATCTATGTGTCTGTCAGATTCAAATACCTGCCAGTGATCTTCATTATCAGGCACAGTAGGTCTGTGTTTTACCTTTATACTGAGTTGTTCATTTATCTCAGGTACTTGGCAATTGCTAGCAATGAAGGCAAGTTCTTTTGCTAAATGATTCAATGCTCTAGGGATGAAAATGAGTTCATATTTTTCAAAGGTTTTTAATAGGTCAAGGGAAGCATTTCAATATTCCCTAAGCCTTGGATTCTTGGCTGAGTATTCTCCTTTGATTTGTTTAATGATAAGTTCAGAATCCCCTAAAATAGATATCTTTTGGGCTTCTAATTCTTTAGGCAGTTGTAAGCCTAGGAGAAGTGCTTCATACTCAGCAATATTGTTAGTGCATGGGAAGTCTAACTTGTATGAAAAACGCTGATTTTTGTTTTGAATCCAGACACCTGCCCCTGCACTGGTTTTATTACACGATCCATCAAAATTTATTGTCCAAAGTATATTTGACTTATTTTCATTTTCTTGTTGCTGTTGATTGTCAATGTTTTGAAGTTGATTCGAGGTAAGATTGGATTGTTCTGGTGAACTGATTGGGTCCATGTTTTCTTTACCTTTTTGAATAATTTCATCTTCGTTACACAAGATAAAGGAATCTGAACTTGATTGAATAGAATAGATTGGAGTGTTGTTTGGTTTGTCCATGTTACTCACCATGTACTTCATGTGGGATTCTCTATATAGTCTTTTGTTTTGGTTAAAAATAGGGATGGTGGCATAAGACATGTCCATTTGAAGGCTTCCCTAAATTTTGGCTCCCCATGATCTTGATAAGAGCATGCCATACTTAGGGGGAATGTCAGCTACAACTATATCCATTACTAGATTCTTGGCAGGGATCTGAGCTAGGTTAACACATAAATCTTTGATTAAACCCAAACATTTGACTCTGCTTGAGTCAAAAGAATACAAATATTTGTATGGTTTAGTAATTTCTAAGCCTAAGCTTTCCATTACTAGCTTGGGCATTAGATTGGGTGAAGCTCCAGAATCTAACATGGCATTGTGTAGAATTTTATCGTGTATGTTCAAACTAACATAGAAGGGAGGGACTGGTCCTTCTTGATATTTTCCTTCAACCTTTGGGCAAAACAACAGCTTAGGTTTGTCATCTTTCAAGTTCAAGGTGTCAGTATCACTTCCTAAGTTTAAAGCTTTCAAAACTTGGTTTTTATACACTTCTTGGGTTACTAGTTCAGCTAGGGGGATGGTAATTTTTATCTTAGCAATCTCTCCCTCAAGGCTGAAAGGAATAATTGACTTGTTAATATTTACATCTGTTTTTTCAATTGAATTCTTTTCAGTAGCTTTAATTTGCTGAACCTTGTTTGCACTAGTGATAGGAAAATTTTTATTAGTACCACTAGCTGAAGTGCTAGGGGTAATCTATTCAACATTTGGCTGGATTCCCTTGTCTTTGTTTAAATCTGGTTTTTTGGCCAAAATGTTGGTTTTTTCTGCTATCCTTTTGGGCTGGTTTTCCGTATTCTTCTTGACAGCAATGCTAGTATTCTTATCTTTTGAATTCTCTATACTTCCCTTGCTCCTAAGATCATACTGTTTGTGTACTTCCATGATTGCATTTTCAAAACCCAATCTATAGTCATCAGAATTTTCATAGGTGTTTGTATTTTGATCATCAGAGAAGAAACCTTGTTCTTCCTCAGTGAGGAAAACACCATCCCCACAGTCTGATCCAATCAATTTTACATGTGATTCTTCCAACCTTTCCAACTCCCTGTCTTCCTCATATTGATCTACATAGTTCTATTGAAAGGGAGGTCTAATTTGTTGGTCACTTTCTTTTTGCTTATCTTGATTGTTATCTCTTCTATAATTATGATTTCTATTTATGTTTTGATTGTTTTGAAGTGCAGTCTGGTTTTGATTTGCTTGTGCTTTCTTAATTATGCTCATCTCTTTCATCATTTCTTCCAACATTCTCTCCATTTTTGAGCTTGAAGTAGAAGGAGGGGATTCCTCTTTAAAAGATACTCTCTTCTCAGTTTTCATTCTTGCTCTCTTTTCTGTTAAGTTGAATTCCACAGAAAGAGCACCCCTTTGCATATCTTCGAGAGTTGCAAAATCTCTTTCTCTTAGTGAATAAGTCATGTCAGAGTCAAATCCTTCAAGAAACTTGTTTAAGGCTGAGCCTTGTGAAGGTTTTAGTTCTGGGGAAAGTGCATTATATGCACTATTAAATCTAGTACAATAGGCTTGTACACTTTCCCCAAGGTTCCTACGGAGATTGTTGTAATCAGCAAGGACTTGGAGAGGATTCTTCTTTACTTCCCATTTGTTCAAGAATGTTTGATGGAAGCCTTGTAGATCATTAATAGTACGGGGGGCTAAACCTTTAAACCATTTTCTTACCTCTCCCCCCAGACTTTGAGAAAATAGTCTAAGTTTGACAGAATCATCATCAATTTCATTTCTGTCAAAATAGTCATCCATCTTATCCACATGTTGTGATGTAGTTACGGCATTGCTAGCATCATATAATGGAATTTTGGACTGATAGTCCTGTGGAAGGTTGACTAATGGTACAGGAAGGACTAAGAGAGCATACCGTGCTGCCATGATAAGTGGTGGGGGTGGATTAACAAGCGGTGGATTGACAAGGGGAGGAGTGGGTTGAAGTGAAGTGGTTTGAACAGTGGATGAAGGGTGGACAGAAGTGAATGGAACAACAGTAGATTGCTGAGCTGATCTTGGATGAGAGACACCTAGTTTATGAAGGAAGTGTAAATCAGGAGGTGTTGTTTCTCTACTACCAGGATGTTCACTTGTCTTAGGAGATGAAAGTGAAGACTCAGAGTCTAGCTGATCTAAATCACCAAATGACCTAGTTCTAAAAGGATTCAATAAGTCAGTTTGTGATTGTTGTAGAGCTGAAAGATTTTCAGGGACTGAATTGGCTCTTAAGTGTGATATGAAAACAGTTGAAGATTCTATCTTAGGAGACTTCCTTAGGATTCTTTCTGGGTTATCAACTATCTCACGTGGATCAGGGTCAGGATGGGCTCTAGTGTGGATCTTTCTAGGAGCCACTATGGTTTGTTTTTAGACCCAAATAACAAGAAAATTTCAACCAAGTATGACAATATTTGAGATTTTAACTGATTTGTTTACACAAATTTTAATCCTACAGTCCTCTAATGGATTTGAATGATATTATAATGATAAGGGTTCTTCCCAGTGGAGTCTTAAGGTTTGTTCAGGATCGTGGAGTCACCAGGTGGAAAGTTTAGAATGTTTTCTGAGAGGTACAATGTCCACCACAGTGTTTGTGAAATATCCTTTTGCAAGGATACTCTGAAACACAACAAACTCTAACCAGAGATTGACTGGGAGGGCATTCATTAGATATTTCACCTCAAAAAGAGGATGAGATCCGGAGGCTACCTGGCCCTTTCCAGACTCTGTCTAAGAGTATAAGGTAAAACACAACAAAAGGTAAGTGATATATAAGAATGAGTGTTTTACTACAAAGTGGAACTTTTTAGCTCGTGAGGAGGTAAAAGGTTTTATGGTCCACTACCACGTTTATTATGAAGCCAAACTTGAAATTTTTTTGGGTTTTTCTGAGTTATTTTGGTTTTATAGGTTAAGAGAGTGTTCTAAGTCTGATTTTGCACTTAGCTAAGGTGTTCAAACAAACAAAGTTGCTCTTATGGCTTGGTAACTGGTTCCTTCAAGGTTTGATAAGGGCTAGCGGGAATCCTAAGGGTTACTTAGTTTTTCACTGATTCAATTAAGCCCTATCATGATTACCATTTGTTAAGTAGTGCTTGAAGAAGGTTACTTATGTTATATTGGGCCTAAAAAATTTGAAGAAGGGTTTTCAAACCACTGTATTCTCAGTAGGTCCCACCGTGATCGCCATTATGTTGGTGGCGATGAGGTGGCTAATAATCACTGGATATTATTGAAAATAAGGGATTTCTGGAGTTCTAAAAGGTACTTAGATTGTCGCTAACTCAGAAGGGTCCCACCGTGATCGCCATTATGTTGGTGTCCCGTGTTTTGACAGTTTGGCAAATCAAAAGACAAGGCAACATCAAAACCAATCTTTAGAGTTCCATGATCTAGTCCTCCTGTTCTCAGAGAGGGATCTCTCAAATATTTGTTTGCAAAGTTTTATCTTGTGTGCTTTGAGTATGGATTTTAGACTAGTTATTAAGTGCAGATGTTTGTTTGGTTGGATTGAGTTGATACAACAGAACATGAAAGGTCTAGGAAAAATATACAGAAAGAGGAAATATCTGGTTCATTGGGCAATGGAGTCAAAATAAGTTCATGACAAACTCATCAATGGATATGGGATATCAAAGGTCAAATCTAACTTGGCTACTGGATTCTTTTGTTTTTGGAATGCGATGGACATTAATGATTTGGGAAGAGAAGTTTAATTCTCAACAAAGGGAACTTGAAAACACAACTTAACAATAAAGAGATATTTGATAGACAGGGCTAACCATAAATTCTACAAACATTCTTTAAGAAAATAATGACTTCAAGACAACTTTTAAAATGAAATCTAAGATTCGGGGAACTCCCTATTTCCTCAAAGATTTTATTTTAAAGGACTTAGAAAACATAAAATATTCACTGATAATTGCAGTCATAGAAGAGGGAACACCTAAATAACATCTATGCTTACAACTATAAAGACCTTAAAAACAACTGTTCAAGCAATGGCAAAGGGCAAGATCAAAACCGACCTCTTTGATTAACTTAAAACAATGGTACTTCAAAGGGAGACTTCAATAACAGCTTTCAAGTGATAGCAGACAAGCAGGGAGAACCATAAATCATGCTGAAACCAACTATTTGAGCTATTAAGGAAATAAAAAAGCATGAAGACTAAAGAGAGAGATTAAAGACTCTAAAATACTTCAGCAGAAGAAAACATAAAACAGTGAAGGGTGAACAGGTCTAAGGTGCTTCCAAGAGTCATTTCTTAGCCTAAAACTTTCAGCCTACTGTAGTAAGAAATTATGGAACATAATGAAAACAGGAGAAAACTTTAAACAGTTCAGAATACTTCACCAACAACCAAGCTCATGGATCTAATGATAGAGCCTTCCTCAGGAACAAGCATGCAACAACATCATCAAGACATCCAGGACTTCAATTTGTTTTTCAACTTCAACAGACTCGTATATTTATTCGGAGAGTTTCAGTGTTACAACTTGTAATCAAACAACAACCAACACTCACTCATCTTCTGCTGTAGTATATATAGAAGGATGAGGAGGTGAGATCTGATAAAAGATCTCAATTACAATTAATACAGAATTAAATGGCTCATTGGCCTTCGTGGAGCTCAATGAGGAGACTTACATACATATCCTCTGTATTAAATGATTTACATAATGATTTCAAGCTTGATGGGAGTTCTTGTTGACCTTTGAGGCACTGTGTGGTGTCGAAGTAACTCTACAGATATTCTTTGCATTGAAGTTCCTGGCAGAAATAACTTCTTCGGCTATGTCGAGGAAAAATATCTGATCCTGATCAATAAATTCAGCTCCTGATTGAATACTTTGAGTCACAGGTGGCGCTTTAGTCGATGGGGGGAATCAATTTTCCCTAATTTGTGGCGGTGGAGGTCTTCTGTCAGTTAAAACACTTTAGGTTTTCCTTTAAACTATGTTTTTAGATTGGGGATTAGGCTCTTGATAACTGTCTTAGCTGTAATCCCCGCTAATATGTCCATTGATTCACTGCTATGATAATTTCCTGGTCTCTAGCGCTGATACTCTTTTTCTGTGCTTAATCCATGTTTTCTTGTTAATGTGTAGAGCCGTGCTAGGCTTTAAAGGTATCAATGCTCATAGAGCATCGAAAAACAATGAATAGAGCCTGGCGGATGGTCCTTTTTAATAGCCTGAAGGCGTAGGAAACGTCTCTCCCGGCCTTCGGCCTTTCCCTTCAATACAGCGGAAAACCATTACAAAGACCTGCAAAACACAAAAACAATTAAGAAATCCTGCGGAATTAGGTTTAAACTGCTTAGAAGGTGGGGAAGGAGCATGGCCGTTGGATCTGGACACGTGGACGGTCCAGATCTAATCGGGGAATCGCAATCCGCGGGAGGAGGAAAAGGGTGCGATGAGAAATCTCCGATGCAATTGCGTGATCAGGAGGGCAGAAGCGATTAGGCAATGGCTGTTGATCTATAAGTCAGATCAACGGTGGGAAGTATAATCGGGGATCGGCAATCGGGGGCGGCAACTGAGTGCATGCGATTAAACTTTGCGATGCGATTGAGTGATGACCGTTGATCTGAGAATCATATCAACGGTGGGTAATTAATCGGAGGGATGGCAATCAGAGGTGTCAAACAGATTCAACGATGGAAGACTCCGATGCGATCTTGTACGGGCCGTTGGATTGACTTACAATCAACGGTGGAGATGTGCTAGGGAAAAACCCTTGTATAATTTATGAAACCCAAAATTTTGGAATAATCAAAGGTTTTTATGGATTGGGGGCGGAAAAATATATAAGGCGGGTAGGCGCCCGAATGCGGGGCCGTTGGATATATGAGCTACAATGGGCCCGAGGCTTTATATATTCAAAGGAGCCAATCGCAATCGGAGCCTCGGGCTGGTCTTTCAATCAACCCATTTGAAAAATTGCGATGCGATTCAGCGCCGGGGGTCTTTAACACTTGGTCTTGGGCATAAGTCATATGAAACAGAGGCGGGGGAAGTTTTAACACTCAAGACCTAATCGCATCGGAGGATTTTGATGCGGTATTTTTAATCAACCCATTTGATTTCTCCGATTGCGATTGCGCGATCGGTCTTTTTAATCTAACCATTTTTCATTAACACGTGACTTTAATATATTAGATTAAAAGTTTGGATAAATGGGTTTTTTTTAATGGATTTGGGGATTTCGGCAAGGTTAAAGAGTGAGTCTTTAACTTTGGAAAAATGACTTTCATAAATGGAAGAAGAGGATTTATGAAAACAAGGGAGTTTTGATGGAGAAAAAGGGGAGCAAATGAAGGTTCGAGAAGGGGGAAAATGAAGGTCTTTTAGCAGTCTTTCATTTGGAATCAGCAGAATTTCTGAGTTCTGCTAGGAAACAATAGTGAATATTATCCAAGGACAGGATATTACCAAAAGTATTCAAGTATCAGCAATTTTAGTAATGAAATTGTTTCTTGAAGGCTATCCGACATCATTTAGCCACCATCTAATATGACAGAATTTTATGGGTGGCTAACAAGAAGTATTGGTGATGGCCACTCCCTAGGAGGACTTAGGGAGACTGTATCTTTTGCAGAGCATGCTCACTTTTCACCATACACCATACACTTTCTCCAAACTTGTGAGGAGATTGGGGCAGCAAGAAAGTGATGGGGAGGCCACCCATCATTTCATTTTCTGTTGCAGTTGAGAGTCAAACTGCATTGGTTTCATTTGAGAGACCATTTTCCTTCTCCTTTTCTACATATGGCAGCAAGTATGATTCTCATTATGGTTCCCTGTGTTTTTGTTGTTCTCATTTTTATTGGGAGCATGATTGGGGGAGAGAGACTTTGGATTGATGTGTCCTTTGGGGAAGAGGATTCCTACACTTCTTGCATTACATGTTCTAATGGGAGCATGGGAGGTGATATGGGCACCACAGCAAAACACTTGTTTCTTTATGAGGTGGGCCATGAGATTGATTGGAGCACTTGGGCTATGACTCTCATAAATCATTGGGGGAAAATTTTCTATGAGTTTCCATGTCATGTTGTGCAACAACAGTTAGGAAAATTGCACTGTGAGCACTTGGGAAAATGTTGGTACCTTTCAGCTCTACATGAAACCTTTAGTATTACCCTCCCTTGGATGCCATATGATGGTGATTTCCTATTCATCATACATGGGATGGTTTGGGCTAGCATTATTCACAACGTAGGAGGGAAGATCTTTAGAGATCTAGTTTTCTTCTTGCCACTTGGAGGCAACACTTTTGCAGCCCAAGAGCAGCAGACACTCTACACTTATCATAAGTGGAAAAGAGAACAGCATTGGGTAGGCTATTTTTTCTACCATGATTATATTTTCAGCCCACCTACATTTCAGAAGCCCAAGGTGGAAGAGGATTTTCAGGAGTTTCCATGTTGGGAGGTAACTCACTTTGTATGGATGATTTCTTGGGGATGGAGGATCCACATGGGAATGATAGTTCCCAACACTTTTTAGATTCCATTCCTCAAGGGGACCTCTAGAAATCGCCTTATTTCCTTCTTGAGTACTCTACTTGTTCATGATGATAGATATTTATCTAACTTGCATGCTTGGGAGGGCAATATGGAGATTTATTGATGAGACAACATATCATTCTTTGGAGGAGCATATCACATGTGGATGCTACAGCAGGAGGAAGGGAACTTCTTAGTTCTATCCTTACAGTTGCTTGAGGACAAGCAACATTTGGGAGGGGTGGACTGTAATATTCCAAAATTAGCATGCAACTAATTGGAACATTGATTTTTGTTGATTTCACTTAGGAGATGAATAAATGGGTAAAGACGCCCATACATTTCAAAAATATGAATAAAATACCTCATAGTGTAAAAAGGGATCATCATAGGAGCTGTATTTCACACCCTCATGTGTGAAAAGAGGCATTTTCATGTGGACAAGGTCAAGTTTGACCAAGTCAACAGTGTTGTGATAGGAGGTGGAGTTCATATTTTGAGACAAAACAAGGATAGTGGGAGGAATATTCCTTGGTGGAGGAAACCCTAATGAGTGGGACCCATGGTGAGAGGGCTTCCATTTTTATAAAAGGAGGGCAAGGCAGCCATAGTAGGATATGAAAAGGATTATTGAATTTGTGGTCTGGTTAGACTATTGTGCTTTCTTCAACTATTTAGTTGAGATTGTTGTGCTGCTTAGCACAAGGAAATCCTATTTAGGAATACTTTCTCTTTTCAAGAGAGGCCTCTTGAGGTATCTTGTACTTCATTTCTCCACATTTAGGCTCAAGGCCAAGCCACCTCCTTCAACTACAATGCTATTTCTGCTGAAGTATAACGTTGTGTTGCAGAGTGTTGTAGTGGAGAGTTCACAACAACACTTCCATAGCTTATTTTTCAGAGGAGGAAGCTTTCCTTCTTTTGGGATATCAGTAAGGAAGAATTTGGAGCAGATATCAAATCTTGGCACTTGGCCAACATAGTTTCTATCCCCTACAACACAGTCCCTCTCATTGACTGTGTTATTTCAGAGAGCATTTGCAGTGAGGGTTTGCAGAGATTGTTGGAGGGTGATATCTTCGGTGTTAGGATCATACTTTCACTTGGAAGATCCAGTGGAGGAGGTCTATTCATCTTGTGCATCATCTGCATCCATCTCCATCAAATTCTTGAGTTGCAGCTGCTACTTAGTCCTAGGACTGTAACTCCAACATTTTGTACATTTTTCATATTTCAGGAAATCCTCTCCAGATTGTCTTGGAATTGTTATTGGGAGTTATATCTTTGCTCCCATCATTTTCTGAGTTGTATATTTTTATATTTGTGTATTGAAACTTCACAACAGTAGTTATCTATAATAAAACTGTGCTGTCATAGCCTTGGGCATTTTCTGTGTAGCAGTGATCTTCATTTTCCATATACATGTTCTCTTGAGGCTTGTTTTTCCTGGCTTCAATGATTATTTACTCAAGGATTTGTATACATTTGCTGCTATGATATTAATATGATGGCTATTTGGATCTTCTTACATTTTATGTGTTGATGTATCACCGCTCTTTCATTATTGTGTTCAAATATTGCTACATCCCCATTTTAGGATATTACAAAGTGCAAATGCTGGAACCAGATAAGGAGAATATCTTTACTTTGGTGTAGCAGGTAATGGCCTGTAGACCTCCCACACATAGTTATGCCCTATTCCTTCATGAAAATTTTCTTTTTTTTTGCCTTGTGAGTATATATAAGGAAATTTTTCATGAAATTGAGGATCTAGTCCAGTTCCTCCATATTTTGAAAATTCATGATATCATAGGTCAGCACTTAATGTCCCAACTCTACATGCATGGTCACTTCCTAAGGCATGATCAGGCCTTCAACCCCATTCCATTCATGGGGGATATTCATTTAAGAGCCTTAACCTCATACAATATCAATTAGATTAAATGGAGAAAGGCCTATGATACGTTCTAAGAAAACCAAGTTACAAGGTCGCTAATGATGAGGAGGGAGCATGGCCAGGCAACAAATATTTATAATAAGAATTTTACCTTTTTATAGATTGAGGGGCATAGGGGACATATGTTGACAACCCAGAAATGGTGTGCTGACCTTTATGTCATATAGATAGTAACTTTCTGAAATGAAGTGTTGAACAATTGTCAAAGGAGGTGGATGTTGTCATCGTCAGTCATCAAAGGTCGAGAACCTTTTGGAGCACCCAAATTTTCATGAGAACTATAAAAAGTGCCATGTTTTCTAGCATGCATTCAGACTTGTGGGGTCTGGTGGATAGGGCTGAGGCTTCAGTTTCCCCTCATCTGCTTGCCAACAAAGCAATATACTCCTGCATATAATGTCAACCCATATTGGTGGAAGGATGTTGTTCTGACAGAAGGTTATAAACCCCTTGGGATAGAGATGGCCAAAAAATATGACCTTGCACAGCTTCGCGCTAGCCATAGTTAGTCCAACCCATATCTCAAAACACGAAGAGTTGCATGAGTACATGCAGATAGACTAGTTGGGGGGAGATGTTGGGTACCAAATATGTATACTTTCCTCTCCCATTTTCGCCCACCTTAATATCTCTTTGTATCATTAATTATTCTAGAAAACATGAGGTAAATCCCTTCCCACTATCTTATATGTAATATTTGATTAATGAAAAAATAGTCATGGAAGTTTTACCTTTGCAAGTATTAACTCTGTTATTTCCACAAATTCGGCAAAGTAAAGTGATTACATTTGCAAGCCACGAAGCAACTCCAAATTCTCAGCGCTATCTCAACATGTTGCAACAGTGTAACAGACTTACCCCAACTCTATTTCAGGATTTTTCATGGTTTCCTTTCGGCAACTAGTTTGTTGTTGTAACAAATGTATAATTGTAGATATTTAGTTGTTAGAGGGAAAATACAGTTCCCTGAACATTTGTATAAAAAGGACCTCAGGGCCGTGAATCAGGGTTAAGTAGAAAGAAACATATATTGTAACAGAAGTGTTTTTAATCAATTGAATGCACAGTGTTTTGTTGTTCCATTTGTGAGTTGTGAGTTTACCGCAACCCTGATCAGAGGGTTGGGCTCACTCTTATGATCAGGTGCTGAATTATTTTCCTTTTTGATAATTTCATATTTTGGTTTATTATTGTAACTGTTGTTCCAGTATGATTCTGTAATTGCTGTGAATAATTTTATAATTCTGTAATCGATCTTTAATTGTTGTTACAGTAGTTTTCTTGCTTCCATTGATTAAGCCTGTGATTCAATAGCAGATTATGTTATTGCTCTTGCATATATAGTGTGCGTTAGTATTGCAATAGCCAACACACCCAGATTGATAATTAATGTGGAAAAATGGTTTGAAGATTGTTCACATCTGGACACCAATAGTTGCCTTAGCCTGTAACTTGAGTTTCAGTGAAGTAATGAAATGTGTGTGTTGTTGTATATCTAGGATTAATCTAGATTTTGTATAATCTGTGTGTTTCATGATTTTTTTCATTCCAGTGTTCTGTTTTCATTTGTGAGAATCGAAATCGTTTTATGAGTTGATGAGAAGCTCGACATAACTATCAATCACATATTGCATGCGATATAGGATAACGTTAATGGAGGAGAGGTAAATCCTTGAAACACCAAAGTGCGATAAGACGTGGATGTTGTGATGTTATGATGTGACATTGTCATTGCAATTTTTCATCTATTATCACTCATTAAGTTGTGAAAAAATTCTTGATAGGGTCATATAGGTCACTCACGAAATGGAAAAGGTCTCCTAAGCCATTTCAATGTGGTATAGGAATTTTTTTTACATTTTTAGCCTATCCTAAGTTTCATGATCACCTACATTTATGCCATTTCAGTTAAATCAATCCCATATCATGTCAGTTTTCATTCACCATGAATTCACTCAAAAGGGTGCATCTGTCAGTTTTTCAAATTTTCGGCATTTTACATAGGAAAATAACATATTTTTCTACGAAACTGCATAATAGTTTCATAGCGAATCTGTGAGAAACTTAACTAATTTTGCTACAAAATTTCATTTTTTAACCTATATTTTCAAATTTGTATGAGGTGTTATTTTATGATTAGAGGAGTGAAGGTGGAGGTCATTCAAGGTTGTTATGGAAAAATTTAAATGTACATAGTCGTGCTTGATGTCATCATCACCATTTTTTCTTGCATGTGTTATGATTGAAGCTCAAGATGTCAGGTAAAATATTACACCTTACCTGAATTAGCCTTTTTTCATATTGTGCTTTATCCTTGCATGTGAGTCAATCCTTGGAGAGTTTCTTCATCGAGCCAAGTAGGTTGCTGGCAAATTCAAAATTTACAGGTGTCATCAACAAGCGAGGTAGTGAAGACTATAAATCATCCATGGCTACAAGAAGAAAAAAAAATAAGGGTGGCCATTGTCATAGGTATGAGCCCATGGACATGAAATTATTCAATGAAGACCCTACTGCCATAGATTTTTTCATAAGGACTAGCTGCTTGCAATTCTGTCAAAGGTTGTAGGGCTTTCATTTACAGGTTTCAAAGGATTTTTCCACCAACTTCACAGGAACAACATCAAAGGTTGGAATTCCGAATCTTACAATGACACCAGAGAGCATAGCATTAGCTACAACAATCCCTAGAGGAGGTGAATAGTGGTTTAAAGGTATCAAATTCACAATGAAGGATTGCAAAGAGCTTATTAAGAAAGAACACAATGAAGTTGATTTGAAAAATGCTATCTATAGGAGCTTCATGAAGGATAAGTATGAAAAGTTGTTGACGTTAATTCAAAATTATTTTACCTGTGAAGGTAGGTTACATATGGTCTACTCCTATCATCTCAGACTTCTTCTCATTTTTTAGGTAAGAGGTCACTTGACCTGCCTTTCTATTTATACGGAAGTCTAGGGAAAATGTCAGATAAGGTTCGAATTAAGACAAAGGGAAAAGAGAAAATTATTTAAAAATCATAAATAGAAACCTCAGAGAGAAGTTGAAGGAAGTAGGTAAAGAGATATCAGTTTTAAATCTATAGGAAAAGAAGCATAGAGCTGAGAAAGTTCAGTTTGAACAGATGAGGAAAATATGGGAAGAGCAAGTCACAAGTGTTTCAAAAACTTTGGACAATACAAAAAAGTTGTTGAAATGGATTCAACCATTAAGAGGGGAGGTTAAACATGTTAGGAGGATGAACTGGCACTTACAATCCAAAAACAGAGCATTAAAATAACAAGTGGAATATCTTCAGGAGAAACTTGATTTAATTCAAGTGGAGTTAGAAAAGAAAGGGGTGAAGATAAAAGTGGTAGAAGAACCCATCAACCAATTGATTGTAAATGAATATGAAACACCACTGGATTAAAAACTTGATTTGGAATATGTTTGATAAGGTTCATCACTGACAAAGAACCTAAATTTTACCTCTAGAGATCAATTTTTCAAGACAATCTTAAACTCAGCAAATTCTGGTTTTTTGGACAGTTTCGTAGCGTACCTCAGGCTTGAGGCTAGAAAAACGCTATGAAAATTTCTGTAGGTGCATTTTTTCCTTAAAATTCAGTTTTTTCAAGTATTATGGAGAAATATTGATTTTTTTCCAGGTTTCTTGGCATAGTAAAGGTGTTGGAACAGCAAGGGTGTCAAAGAGATAGATGGAAAAGCAAGTTTCCATACGCTACTAAAACTCGCTACGAAACTGCCTAAACTACCATGTTTCATAGTGAGGAGATTTTTGAAGATTTTGAACATTCCAACAACACATTAGCCAGCTAGAGACCTCCAGCATGTCAGTGGACCATATCAGCAGAGACTCATTGGTCAAAGGGAGTGTCATGCAGCCAACTCATTAGTCAAAACAATGTTTAAAGTGAAGGTTATCCATCCCTAAAAAGTAGGATTATGTCCCATAGATCTAGGGGTTTTTTGAAGATGTAAAGTGGTGGTGAATTATCCCTCGAACATGTGATATCCATTATGTAATTTTTTCACTATTAGGAGAACCAAATGTAATAAATAGGAGATAGAGTCCTATTAGGAGTTTGTTTTCTTTAAGGATAAGCTGTCCTTTTTATGTTTCAAGTTAATAGTTTCAGTTATGATATGTGTTAGAGTAGAATTCAAATATCTAGCCAGCTGGGAATATCATCTAGATTGTAAATAATGTCTATTTATAGACTAAAAATCAAAGAGAAATGGGTTGGAGAATATTGCACAAAATTGTTTCTTGTATGTTTTTGTCCATTATCAGTAATATACAGTGACATTCTACTTCCAAACCTAATATTCTTATTAGGTGTTTAATGTGTTATTACTATGTATCTTTATGTCTAATCACTTACAGTGGATTTTATCTCTAATTACTCAAAATTCATATTATTGTGCTCTGACATCCTTTAGGGGTGAAATTACTTTTTTTTCCTTATATTGTGTGTGTGAATTATCTTGATTAAAGACCTCTATCTGGCTCAGCTTCCATGTGAAGAAATAATGTCATTAAGAGTACTGATGTTGACTCCATAGCCCAATGGTAGCAAGCCTTCATTTTTCAACCTGCAGTTATACAAAAAACTAAGTCATAATTCATAGAGTTATCCATCTAGTATTATACTTATTCGAAATCATAAACCCCCTTTCAGAGAGCCCTATCAAACTAAAGAGGCTGATCTTTAGTTAGAAGTGGTTTAAAAGAGTTACATTGAGTTGATTGATGAGTAGCCAATCAAGATGAATTTGGTGATAATAGCATCGACACCTTTATTGTGTATGGTGAGAGGTATATGTTATATGTTGCGACATGTGATATCATAAACTCTTTGATCTGTGATCTATGTATATTGTTAGAAATTTGAAATTATGGTATGTTAAAGTTTTAAAACTCTGATATTCCAATCCGCTGTGAGTAAAGGGAGTTTATGTGGGCTAATAACCCATAGTTCCATGGTATTGTGTGTAAATTGAAAATTCATGTTGCATCATGGTATGATAAACAAAGAACCATGAGTTTATTTTTGTTTTAAAAATTCCTATTACAATTTCATGGATGTGTTCAACAAGAAAATATTATTATTTCTATAAATATCACTAGCAAGCATAATTTCATTAATGTTAATTTGGCGAAAGAATTGTGATTTCCCATAGAAAAAATTCAAAGCACATAGGTTGTGGGTGAGAATGTTCAAATTTGTAAACATTTGAACATTTACTATGGATAAATTTGTGTTGCATCTAAATTTTCATTTATAGATATGGATGACATTCATATTATTTTGGAATATCCTTCGATGAATCAATTGGTGTAGTTAATATGAATGCACGGAAAAGGTTTTTGAAGCTTTCGTATAAGAAAAAAATAACGTTGTAGAATATTTATCATATTAAATAGGAAGGGCTCAAATGGAAGCCTAAAGAAATCCTTGCAAGGAGACTAATTGCAAATTTAAAGGTTGAAGCAAAGGAAGATTCTATGGATGTGTTGAATTTTTTTATTATTTTTAGCTCTTGGTAATTATTTTCTTATGATCAATAATTACACCTTGGAAATATTGTCAACCTTAATTGTTTTTTACAATTGAGTAAACATTATTAAATTTATATAAGATATATGAGATATTTATTTATATTTTATTACAATTGAGAGCCCCAATGTATATACATAATTAGGGTGACTTTTCATTAATGTACATATATTTTCTTTTTATTATTATTAATTATTTATATTTATATACTATATTATAATATTATACATAAATGTGTGTGTGTGTGTGTGTGTGTGTGTGTGTGTGTGTTTTGTTGTACATAATATAATATATATTATACATTGTTGTTCAGAAGGGTATACTTTCTGCTGCCATAGAAAATTTCAATAGTCCCTCTTAGCAAGGAAGATAGTCTTCCATGATGTTATCCACTAGTAGTACCAATCACACCCAACCACTTCACATGGTATGGCCAGAACTATCACCATAGTCTCAAGACTGCACTACAAGTATCTATGATGTTTCTCCTCTCTTAGTAGTCTCAATCATACCTAGCCACTTCACATGGCGTAGGAAATACTTGTGCCAAGCTATTGATTACTTGCTCAATCACCTCACATGAGTGATATGGGAAACCCTTGGTCAGAGGGAGAGTATCTTCCTATTGTAGGAGAAACATCACAACTCAAAGAGAGAGAGAGAGAGAGACAATAACAAATTATTATTCCACATAAATTTATCTAATGCACTTTGGTCCTCTTATATTTTTTGAATGATCTTACATACTTTCTAATATTTTCTTCATTTTATCATTGCTTCTTTCACCCAATTAGACTATGGAATGGTAATAGCACATAGTAAGCCCTATATTTCATATTATTTCCTTGAAAGTGCACATGCCACCATATTATTATTTTTTACTTCCTTGTATATAATTTCAAATTGACAACCTCACATCTTTGTAAACCATTTGTGTTTCTCTTCTAAATATGATCATTGTTCCAAGAAATAATTCAAACTATCATGATATTTTTTTACCTTTAAATGTCTTCCTATTAGGTAAGGGTGTCACCTGTTAATTGCATTTAATATGTCCAACATATCCTTTTCATAAATGGATATGAGTAATTTATTCCCTTTAAATTGGATTCTTTCAAAGGAAATGGACCTTATGTTTTGCATTGTGGGAGAAGATGGACATGAAGTTAAATAGGTCTATAGAATTCGATCCAAATATATATGGGAAGTAAAAATTAATAAACTAGAATTTGGTGCATATTTTGAGGGGTTACAATCAAAAGCATCTCATTCTACATACATACATGTGCATTTACTTAGTGGTTAATGTAGAGAATATGAAACTATATGAGCCTTCCATGCTAGATCAAGAAGAGGAAAATGTCCTACCTTTCACAAAGGATTTTCCACCAAATGCTCAGGTAGAGTTGACAATGGATACAATTTTTAAGAAGAGCTATAGAAGTACAATATATGGGTATCTTAGCCTTCAAAGGGTTCAATTGAAAGGATAGCTTCCAAGAAAGCTAAATGGTACACATGAGAGAAGGTGGAGGAAAATGTTCCTCACCTCGTTTAGTAGAAGATGTTTGGGACCAAAATCCTCCCAAAATGGGGAGTTTTGATTTGTATTGGATCATATATTTTTTTCCAACCATCCCAATGCTTTCAAAGTGAAAAAAGTGGATGAATCAACTGAAAATACCATTTTTACCATTGAGTTCCAGTTTAGCAAATTAGGTTCTAAAACCTTTCGAGAGTATTTTGAGGAATTAAGCAACATTTTTGGGGGGTGAAAATTTTATGGACAAGTGTTGCATATTTTTTTCCTATTCTACACATATATAACCTTATAATGGTGCAAGAATTTCCTTAATCAAATTTCATATGCAAAAGTTATGCCACTTGGAAGTTGACCTTCTTGTTTTAACCACCATAATTTGGAGGAATCCATGCCAATCCTCATTATTCATGGAAAAGGGGATATCCATGTGATCATGATGAACAATAATCTAGAAGAGTCAGTATTGTAACTATATTTAAGAGTTGAAGGATTCAAACCTAACCATTTGTAGGCTATTCGGTTATGTTATAACCGAGCCACTAGGAGGAAAATGGGTTCCATTTTTCCTAAAGGAATGTTTTTCCATAGATGATCATAGAAGATAAGAAGGATAGGGAGAGAGAACATAGAGAGTATTTGTGTGTTGTAATAGCCGACAAGCCACAAGCCTTACTTCTTTTTATTTTTTAACAATTTTCTTTTCAGAGAAAGAAATCATAGTGGCCTCACCTTCTAGCTAGGTTTTCTCCTGAAAGGGTTTCCCTGAATATAAATTTTTCCAATTGTGGTTTGTGAGAATTTATTTCATTTTTATTTTATGCATAATTATATTTTCTTTCATACGTAATATACAATAATTAACATATCTATAAATATAAAGAGAAATAAACCCTCATAGTGTAGATTTTGTATTTTCTATATGTTTTCATAGATCTATTATGACGAACTATCCAATGGAATATCCATGATAATTTATGGATATGACAAAAAGAAATTAAACCCTTAAAAAAAATTCCATCCCTGTGAATCTAATAATTTCTCTTATACACAATGTAATTTTTAAAGCTTTATAGTAAATAAATGCACACATAATTGTTTATAAACAAACAAATAAACAATAACAATCACACAAAATAGTGAGACATTTACCCTAGAAACCCTTAAATAGAAAAACCAGCAAATGTTTAAAGTCACAACTCTAACTCAAATTTGTTTACCACTTGCAATATAATATATAAGATCTCATGTAATCTAAAAGTTCCCTAATGCAATGAACTAGATTAGATTACAAACTTAATTTCATAACCAGAATTAGAAAACCATGGGGCATGAAACCATGTGACAAAATTAAAAGAAATAAACACAAAAGATGCCAAAGATTCATTTCTGTTGAAAATTCAGCAAGAAATGTGTGTCTAATTTAAGTTTCCCTTAATTAAATTGGACAATAAAATGTAATCTTATCTCATAATCACTTGTAATAGTTAATTGAGTTTGATAAACTTAGTTATCTCATGAATTTCAAGTTGAGGGTGGTTGGTGAGGCATGCAAAGTGATTCTATTAGTTATTGTGTCCAAGTTGCAGTTAGTGCATTAGTTTAATGCACGAGAAATCAGTTAACTCAATTAATTGAGTCAAAATTAGTTTAACTAGTTGTAACTTTTTGTTGCACTAGTGAGAGGTCAAGTGAATTAAATTAGATTTAATTCACATGCAATGATCTGTCATGTAAGTGATGATTTACTATTAATAGCTGCATTCATTTCAGTTCCAGTGGAGACCTAGTTGAGACAAAGGTTAAAGGGATGTTAACTATCAATTGTATTATTAGTAGGTTGCATGCATGCAGTAAAAAAACCATAAGATTTTCCATGACCATTGCGCATTTTTGGGAGGCTGAATTTCCTAAAGAATAGGGATTGCATTCCACATGAATTGCGCAAGCAAGGTAGGTTGATTAGAGGTAGGAAATTGACTAAGTGTTGGTCGATTTTGTCAAGATCAATGTGAGACAGCTGTGAGAGTGCGGGGGACTCTTGTGAGAATAGTGAATTGTAATTGTTTCATGATTCCTTGGTGAATATACAATAGAATATAGAGGGGTTTTGAGTAGCAAGCTTTCCCTGGGAAAATATCTGTGTTGTGGTTTGATTTGCTTCTTTCTTTACTTGTTGTTATTGGTGATCGTATTTATTTTCCACAATTGATTTATAGAAGGATTTAGTATCTTTCTTTATAATATCGCATGATTGGATTGAATCCATTGATATACATATTGTTTGTATACCTTCTACATGGTATCAGAGAACAGAAAATCACTATAGTGGAGAAGAAACTGAGTTTTTGTTGAATTGCATTCGAATTTGCAAAAATATTATTTGGTGCGTGTTGTCCCTCAAGAAACAATCCCTTAGCCGTGGTAAGGAATCAGTGCTCGAGACATTTACAAATATATGTCACAAATTTTAAGAAATCAGATGGTCTTAGTTAAGCACCTCTGGAAATTAATTAATCAAAACCCTCAATGATCTGATAAAATGAAAGATTTCACAATGCCATTATCTGTTGATAGTACTTGAAATGGAAGGAATAAAATGGAATGGAAACTTAAAATGATATGATGTATAACAAAATCTATCATTCTAAATATTAGAAAGAATTTTATAGAGAGAAAATAGTTGGAGTGCAGGAGCACACATTAAGGACATTTAACTCTTACTTACAAATTGTAATAAGAGACTCGTAGCTACAATAATTCACTTCATTCACAGAAGAAAAAAAAAACACATAATGAAACTGGAATAATGCATCAACATCAACAGGTGCAAGAAAATTGATCTTCTTTCATTTAATTTCAGAAAACTCAGTACAAAATTGCTCTTCTCCAAAGGTTCAAAACCCGGAACCTTCTTCTTCATTTTTCATATTTTTATCCTCTTCATTGTCGAAACAGTTTTGGAAACTGATTTCTAAACTGTTAATAAACTGATTCCAAAAATTTAATACATTTTATTCTTTTCCAGAAATTTTAATTGAATTTAAATATTATATATATAATTCTTATTTTCTACTTTTACCAAATTAATTCCGCCAATAGATATGTAATTTCTCATAATGATTTGGATTTTTGGCCTTCCAAAATGGAAATATAGATGTAAATCAACTTTGGAAAAATAAAGGAAATGCAAGCCCCGAGTTTGCCTCATGCACACTATATGGAGGCAAGCTGGAAAATTGAATCAACATGGCCTTTGACCGAATCTTGAATTGGTTTATAAAACCACTTGTAATTTTGCAAACCAAATACCATTCCCCGGAGGCACTTTGGCAGTTTCTTGAAGTAGTGAAGGGTGATGCCGTAATAAATCTTTTCCATTGATCTTGTTTGATGGAAATTATGAGAAACTACTCTGCAGGGCCACTCATTTTCATAAACCTCGAGTAGTTTGTGATACCGTAATTTCATTGATGTGAAGGAACTACATTATGAACTGTAGATTTGTTGAGTAGCAACAAGAAATTTAATTTATTCCTCACTTGTGGACATACCTCGTCAGCAACAGAAACAATAAATGCTCCAAAGCCTGTTGTAGAAATAAAATGAGATGTACGGCATTATGTTTTACACTGTGAATCTTCACAAAGCACTTCCAGGCATACTGTTCGACGTCTACTTCACTATAGGATGCAATATTAACTTCATCTTCCATCAAACAGATTCTTGTGCTGTAGCTAAATGTTCATATGCAATCTTGAAGACATAGCATGAAACTTACATCCCTTGTGATTATATGAGTGCCGACATTGGTTGTATGGGATATAGTGGTCATAGTAGTGTAATCGGAAACATAAATAATAAAACAATAACCAGAAATGCATCTCTCTCAACCTCCAAATTCATTGGGTGCTATTAATTTGAAATTGACGTTATGGATCCACAATCTCTTCTGTGGACAAAATTGTCAAGCACAAATCGAATTCCAATAGAATAAGTCAAACCCATTTTTAAAAGATGTTTCTAGAAAAACAAACATTTTAAGAATTGCTGAAATCTCTTAAATGGATTTGGATTTTTGGACAATTCTCGTGATAAAGTCAATTGGGCATGTTTTGCAAAAAACCCAGATGACAGAATTTTAAATTTTTCTTTTGTTTGCCCGCAATTTGAAATCGAAAATCCTGTGCTGGGACTGTTTGCGTTTTCTGAGATGTTTTTATAAGAGATTTCAAAACTCAGATTATTTGGTAGTGACTGTTTCAATGCCCAGTTCATTAATCCAAAATAACTATTTTTCTTTCTCGAAATGCCAACACCTAATTCAAATCAGCAATGACTGCTCCAAATATCCACTGAATAAATTCCAAACAAGTTATTACCATAACATTGACTATTTCAAAACCTTCTGCAACTGTTTCAAATACCTTCTGAATCAACCAATACAAAATGACCCACTACGTCTCCCAAAATTCTAAATGCTACTGAATTAATCCAAAACAACCTACTCAGCTCTCCAATTACTGAGGATTAAATAAACACCAACACCTGCATAAGCTTTCACAATGCAAAAATTATTCTTACCCTTGCAATGTACTTAAATCACCCAATAACAGATTTCTCAGGCATAGTTCTTCAAATGCCTTTTAAAACATTTGTTTATCTCAACTATGACTTCATATGTAAAATTGTATAAGCATCTTTTCATTCTTTCAAGGAACTTTTCCAATATCATTTATTTCGAGCAATTCCTTTGTTTTTCTAGGTGTCTTTTTATTGATATGCTGTAGACCAGCATTCTCCAAAATATTATAAGGCATAATATTCCTTCCAGCTTCGTTGACAAGTTTCATTCATAGAAAATGCAAGGGGCTGGATCAAATTGTGACTGAAGAAAAGGTAACCCGTCCTCAACTAGGGAATTTGTATTTTTAAGCAACTAAAATTTCTTCAATGAAGCTGTTAGCCATCAGTAAATTTTTGTCACAGCAAATGATGGCTAAAACAGTCCTTAAGCCTTCAAGAGAATTCATATAAAATAATTCATTCTTGAAGGCTGCTATTCCGTAAGTGATGTTCCTTAAACCACTGTGCCTTAAAACCGTGTTGTTCCCTCCAAAAAGCCAACAAGAAATCTGTTGTTCCCTTCAAAATTGTTCCCTAAATGGCACCTTTTCATCGTTTCATTCACTCATTGCAGCCCTTTTTACCCTCCACTTTCCCTTGAAAATCCACTTTTCTCCTTCTAACTTTCCCTCCAATATCCTTAGAAACCTTCAAAATTACCTTTCATTTCATAAAAATTCCCTTTTAAATCATTAAAAATACTTTGTTGTGGTGTAAAAACCATTATTCTACCTATCAAAACCTCAAAAACTCACAAAAAATGCATAAGAACCCTTTAAAAGCCTCGTCCACCCTTTCTAAGGGTTTAAGTCCCTCTGCCCTTTCCGTCATGAGGCCCAGCTCTATGACCAAGCGCTTTAAAAACCCCTCTAACCCTATCGCATCGGCTTTTTTCCCGAACACCCGCAATTCCTTTGCAAAAAAAATTCCTTCCCCCGATGCGATAAGCCCCCTTCTCCCTTAAAAGCCCCTGGTCATGTATTGCAACATGGGACCATGTCTCAGTCCTAATCTTAGCCCTCATCACATTACTCCATCAGCTTATCCCTTTGCCTTTTCTTTTCCCCTCCGTGGCGATGTGTCGATGCGATAAGATCTCCCCTCCTCAGCTCTTGGTCACCTTTTTCCCACAAGACCACACCCCTACCTATTCCTCCATCCTCCACAAAAAATCCCCACCATAGATCTTATAGATCTAACAGTTTTCATCAAACCCAACAACCCTTCCTCCACCGGGGCCTACCATCCACTGCATAAAGGGCCCATCCAATCATGCGTTGCCACCTAGTTTCCACTTTCTCTCCGCCCGAGCAACTTCTTCATCGCGTCGGGTCCACACCATCGGATCTCATCCCCCTCATCCAACGTTCGATATTGTGTATCGCGCAATTTTCATGTCCGGAGTTTAACACTCCAAAGTTACGCGATACCGGTGGTATCAAAAAATCCATGCGGCGTGATACAACTGAATTGCATTCGATTCGGCTAAAACCACTTACCACCTGAATTGAATGCGATAACCACCCCTGGTATTTCAAAACCACTTTTTCCCGAATTCATGCCAAATGTCGTTTTGAACCCGATTTTCGCCTTCTTCTTCATTAAAGCCTCTCCTGCATGCATAAATCACCCTTCTACAATGCTCCTTCGCCTCCACCTCTCTCTGCAAGCAGTTTCTCCAGCCTCGCAAGTTTTTTATAACGTATCTTGTGGTTTTTGCAGGTTTCGATAGTAGTTTTGAAGGTGAAAACCCTCATACAGTCCACGAAGGCATAGGGCCAAGGATTGCCTCATCTAAAGCTCAAACAACACAGAAAAGGGGCTCTTTGGATATAAACCCAGGTTTTAAATCAAATATCGGTTAAAAAAGTCAAAACCCTCCACCGCACTATAAACCACCTGCACACAGCAATGAAGAAGAGCGGTGAGGGTAAAGTTTGAAGATTAGAGATTAAAGATAGCCCTTAGGGATTTGAAGATTTAATCAATAAATCAAAAGACTAAATACAGTGAATTAAAACGTTTAATCATGTAGTTTTGGGGTTCATACATAGTGTCAGGGATTAAATATCAAAAGCCAAGGACTAAGGGTTTTAAAACCTACAGTTAAGGGAACTAAGAAAAGGTAAAAGGTAGATGAAAAAGCCCAAAACAGTAAAACACAGTCAACCTATCAGGATTAAAGACTCCTAGATGATTATAAAGGGCATAAAGCAGAATCAAAGTTATAACAGTGTTTTAAAGCCATTAGATCAGCACAAAATCAACGAAGGAGCCTCTGAATGCCACATCATAAAGGATTTTTCTCCTCAGAATGCCACCTACAGCTGATTTCACCTCAAAAGACTACAAATTAATTACACAGTCAAGCATATTTTTAAAGGCAGCTCAACATTAACTACCAACCTACCAACAAAAGTAACTAAATTTGATGAAATTTAATGTAAAAATTGATTAAAACAGAGATGAGCACTTGAAATATTTTCCCTTAGGCCTCCCAAAGGTCAAGAAACCATTACTCTGTATTAATTGAAAAAATGAACCCTTCTTACACTCCACCTCCTCATTCTTCTATAAATACTTCTGTAGAAGATAGTATAGGGGTTGGTCTTTGGATATTCGTTGTATGTAAATAGCTTTTGAAGCTGTTGTAGCTCTGATTTTGTAATTGAAGGCACACAAGCTGAGATGAGAAGTTTGAATTTGTAGAGACCCACTAGACTTGAAGATTGTAACTGATTTGAACATAAAATACAAATAGCTTATTTATGGGATCGTGGTCTATGTCAATGGTGATGTGTTTCTCACCGTAATTGTTATTTCCTTTATGTTTTCATTCTGTCCACTTTCCTCTGGTAAAGAACAACAAATATAGATTAGGATTTACTTATGAAGTACCCTAAATCTCACTGATAAATATTTATCCTTTATGTTTTCTGTTGATTGTTAATTTTAAGGTAATTCAATAGAGTATAACCAGTTTAGTGTTGGTAAGCTCATATTTCCTGATTACAACTTGAGATTTTGTCTTTGAATGTGTTATCTATCAGATTTTCCTTGAAGTTTTGGAAAAGGAAAGTAAATCTGAGGTAACCACAAACCAACCTTCAGATACAAAATCTAGCCAATCTGTATCCAGAGAGGGCTCTCTCTTTAAATTTTAGCTTTGTTCTTAGAAAATATTAGGCTAGTTATAAGTCCAAGATTTTTGTTTGAATTTGAATGGTGGAATCTGCCAACTAAGGGCATGATTGATTATTTCAGGCCATTGGGCTATGGAGTCAAAAGGATGGCTTTACTGGATTAAGTTTTTACACCAAAGATGGCTTTGTAGGGCAAGATAGCCAAACAGAGAACAATTTTAGATATTAAAGTGAATGGAATGGATTTTGAAGGGATGAAAGGCAATTAAGAATCTTTCAACATGTTCAAAGAAAGAAAGTGAATGATTACAAATAAAGAGCAGTTAAGAATTCTTTACTATAGTAATCAAAATTTTTAAACCAGCGAAACAAGAGCAATTAAGAATTCGTTGCTTATAACCAGTTTAGAAGAAAACATTTAGAATAATCACAATTGAAATCAGAGTACACTTAAGTAAGTTCTGATTTATTCTTTTATGTCAATTATTCAGAAATGGAACACAGTGATATAATAAACAGATATAAAACTTAAAACATAGGATAGAAAAGACTTATTGAACTGTAGTCTGACACACGAATCCTGCAAAAAGTCTTGAGCTTCAAATTATCATCCAGAAAGCCACAAAGAAGTTTCTCCAAAACAATTTTATTCCAAAAAGTCAATGTTACAGCAAAATAGAAGAATCCACCCAAAATACTTCCAAGAGTGAAGTATTTATACAAATTCTAAACTAAAATATCTTGAAAAAATATCAAAATTGGTTCACAAATCTCTCCAACTATTTTACATAAATAGAACTTAAGTAAAGGACACTCAAAATAATGCATCTATTTGGCACTATTTCTTATGGATAGGTGATGACAAAGAGGAGAATTCTAATTTTATCCAACTCTTAGTTGATGATGAGGCATCCAAGTTACTAACTGCTTCCTTTCTTTGTGCATTCTGCTCCAACAATTCTACAAACTTGGGGTCCAATGATATATTTTTATTTCTCAATCCGTAATAGATATGTAAAAAGTGAAAGAGGTTATTGTGGATCAATAATTTTATGAGATAAACATCTTTCAGTTTCCTATAATTCCTCTCCTGCTGTGCACAATAGGCTCTGTAAACATATGTGTAAAACAGAGTTTTACAGAGTCTGAAAAATAGCCTGTAAAGATGTGCATGTATCTCTCATTCTAAAATCACTGTGCAACAAGTGAGATAGGTTTTTGTAGATGAGTCTCTTAGGAAAAAAAAAATCCTTCATTTTTGTATTATGTATTTTGTATTGGCCACAATCTTCTCTGCAAAATGATGACTTAACTGTAATTTTCTACAAAAAGTGCTTTCCAACATTGTTTAATATTTCCAAAACCATAATAGCTGTTAGAAAAGTGAGAGCGGTTTTTGTAGAGGATCCTCTTAAGAACATAAACCTCCTTCAGTTTTTCAAAATTAATCTTGGATTGATCACAATAGTGTCTGCAAATTAATGACTAAAACATGCAATTTCCGCAAAAATATTCCTTCTTGTTGTGTTTTTCATCTTTTCACTTTTTTGTTCTTTTGACTATTTTACTTTCACTTTAGACAAACTTCAATGTTGGTGAAAGTATTTTCATTTCCTCTTTTTACCATTTTACTGCCTCTGTAATTACTTTTACTGTTTACCTTTGACTGCTCTGTAACTTCTTTTTAACTTTCATTCCGACTTTTACCTGATACACTTTAACCACTGATACTCTTTAACTGTTATGCTTTCTAACCTCTGTTTGAATAGATTTGATAACACTATTGGAGTAAACAAGTCTTATGACTAGTATTTAAGACTGTTTATTCAAGGATGTGGTCTTCTGATTACCTGTAAAACAAAACAAATTGTTAAGAAAGCATTGGTTTGTAGGGGAGGTCAAGGTTTCATTTGATTTTGAGAGGTCTGTGGAGTGAATCTAGAATGATTTTTGGGAGGTAAACCATGCTCGAATTGGTTAACAGAGGTTTCAGGTGGCACAGCTGGGTTACAAAGGGTTTTACTGCACAATCAAGTGAGAGCAACACTAGGGTGTTTGAACAGTGATTTGAACGGGTACTGGTTATGGCGAACAAGCTTCTGGGAAGCTTGACTTTAATTTTCTTCAACAGGAAAAGGTTGACGGACTTCAGAATTTGAATTTTAAATTTTTCTGCGTGGAGGGTGTATTCATTCAGTTAGTGCAGAATAGCGGAAAAGACATGAAAGTTTTGTTTTATTTGGCAAAGTCAAACGGGGGGGAATTTTTATTAATTTAATTAATGATGTCGTCATGTACGATGGATGAGTCACTGGGAACAGTGGAGGTGGTAAATGGTTTATTCCGCACCACTTATGCGGAAAGGCTGTTTTGGACGAGGAGGCAGCGAATCGATACAAATTTTGACACATAGCCACGGTACTATTCACAAACCACTTTTATTTCGCGCGTTAACACTCGTACAGGGGATGGCTAGCGGAATCAATGGGAGCCGTTGATCTTGGAGGGGGTAATCTGACGGTTGACGGGACAAGGAGATGGCGGGGAGTTTAATGAGCGGGGCCGACGTGAATTAATGGTTAATTAATCATTTTGGGAGGTTTTTTATTGGCGGACGTTGGTTATTAATTAATCTTAAGGATTAATTAATCCCATATGAAAAAATGATCGGGAAACGTTAAATGGCGCGGGGATGAATTGTTTCAAAGTTTGATTTCAATTAAACTTTGGACTTATTTTTTATTTCAAACATATATTCATATGTTTAAACCTTTTTCATATATTTTTTATTATACAGTAATTAAATCAATGCGATTTATTTACCATAGGGGGGCGGGAATAATATTTAAAGTTATATTTTAGCCAAAAGGGGGTATATTGTGGGTTTTTTATTTGAATAAGTGGGACTTAAATACTTTTGGCTAAAAAATTATAATACATGGGTTTTGGGGATATTATATAAAAGGAGTTATATATAATAGGATAAGATCATTTCTATAAGGATTTAATATATAAATTAGAGTTAATATGACAAGGGAACAATGTAAACTCAAAATACTTAAATATAACCAAGAAAGTGAAGATTCAAAATTAAATGGCATTATTATACTTTCATCACTTAGGCTTAGAATAAAAGTGATTTTGAGGGCTTTTCATGAAATATTGAAGGATTTTCCTAAGTAAAAATGGGATTTTACTTAGGAAAAGGTTTTTAAGAGGTGAATGAATGTGATAATGGATGATTTCAAGTACTTAGGTGTTTTCAATTATTGGGTCGAGGGTCCGGTCCCTCCAAAAGTCAAGGAAATGCCTTGAGCCCCTTTAATCTTCAAATACCTTAGTGCTTATGGAAATTAGTAAAATATTTGGGGAAAATGAGAGGGAAAATTAATGATTTTGACCTTGCTTTGCTTTGAAATTCTGCCAATGTAGTGTTTTGCCTTTGCACTTGTGATGAAAGTAAATTCTTAACACATTTTAACACCATCATTCATCACATGAAAATTTGCAACATCATCTAGCTACCCTATCTACTTTACTCTACCATTTTTTCTCCTTTATTAGGGTGCACTTAGACTGGCAAACCCTTATCACACTTTTCTTTTACATGGAAAATCTATCTAAGTCTACACTTATTACATCCAAGGGCTCAGATTAAACTGTTGAGCACCTTTTATTAACTCTACCTATCTACTTATCTGCCAAGATTAAACTATTTGGTCAGATATTTATTCTCTATTCTATAACATGAAATTGAAAAATGAATGAGTCAAGTTTAAACAGTTTGACTCTTCATAAATTGTGGCAAAAGTTTGACAAGCTGCACACAATTTTGTTTATTACAAAAAATGAAATAGTAGTGGCATTTAGACTTGCACACTTTCCTGGTCTATTTTTGTTTGGGGTTCATTTCTTTCATTTTTTTGACCATTTTATTCTTTTCACCCTTTAATTTTTCTTTTAGGGTATACCCTCTTTACATTTTTTAAATTTTTTGATTTTTTGATTTTTTAAGAATATGGAACACCTTTGCACAAGAAAAAGGTTTGAACATATTGCATAGTTCAATAAGTCAATCATGAAAAATGACACCTATTGGTATAGGAGTCTAACATAATGTTCTTGAGAAGTCTACTAATTAAAGTTGAGCTAGAGAAGTTTATGGTTAGCCCTATCCTCTAGTTTATCTCCAACAATTGCTTTAAAAAGTTCCCTTAAGAGTATGTTGAAAGCAGGCTAGTTTAAAAGTACTTACCTGATCTTAGAATACTTTTTATGTTCATCATAAATGTTTGTTTCTTTAAGAATATGCTGAAAGCAGGCTAAGTTAAAAGCCTTTACTTGATCTTAAGCTGTTTTTTGTTTTTTAATGTTTTCTCTTGAAAGTATATCAAAAGCAGGCTAGTTTAAAAGTACTTACCTGATCTTAGACTGTTCTTTGTTTCTTCATGTATTTTACTTCCTTCACCTCATTTCTTATTGTTTCATTCCATAAAATCAACTTAAAGAGATCCTTTGACATAGATGAATTTCCCCATGGACCACTCTTGAAACTTGTTGTGCAATTAAATCCTATTTTGACTCCATATCCCAATGTATTGATGTTGTTCCTTGCTTGTTTTATCAACTGAAACATTCTTTCACTTAATTACACCTTCACCCTTCATATAGACTTCCTTCATATTCATATTATCCTGCCCAACCAAAACAAAACAAACAACCTTGTTCTTCATAACTAGCCTAAAAGCATACTTAAGTATAATGATCATATCTTTGAAAACACATATATAGAGAGATCCCTCTCTAAATCTAGGATGACTATATCCTCAGATTCCAAAGTGGTTTTGATGTAGGCTCTGCAGCGTTTGTACTTTCCAATATTGCAAACTACGGAGTCCCAACATACTGGCGACCATACTGGGGAATTTTGAGTAAAATCCCTTAAGCAAACACTCAGTATTCATTTAAGAAAGATCAGATTTCTTCAAGAACTACGTTTTTATTGGTGATCCTGATAGGACTTATCTGAACCAGTGACAAACTAAGTAACTCTTAGGATTCTAACAAGAGCCCTATCAAACCTTGAAGAAATCATCTAAGTAAGCCATAGAGTAAACTCTGTTTGTCTCATCACCATAGCTAAGTGTTGAAACAGATTTAGGACACTCTCATAACACATAGGACTATAAAAACTCAGAAAACACAAAAACATTTCAAATTGGTTTTCAAACCTATTAGTGGTGGTAGACCATAAAACATTTTACCTTCTAAAAAGCTAAAACTTTCCACCTGGTGACTCTACAATCCTGAATAGACCTAAAGACTCCATTGGGAAACCCTTTTCTATCATAACATCATACAAACTCAGCTTAGGAAACTTTGATGATTAAGTTTTCTTGTTAAAAGATCAGTTAGCCTACTAAATATTGTCGTACTTGGTTAATATTTTCTTATTATTAGGTCTGAAAATATAGCATAGTGGCTTCTAGAAGAATTAATACTAGAGCCTATCCTGACCCAAATCCTCCTGAGATAGTTGATAATCTAGAAAGTATACTTAGGAAGTTTCCTAAGTCTAAAACTTCAACTATTGTCAGACAAGTCCATAAAGCTAATTCTATTCTCGAAAACCTTACAGCTCTACAAGATTCACAAGTTGACTTAAGAAACTAATTCAGAACTAGGTCACTTGATGATATTGATCAGATAGACTTTGAGCCTTCACATTCACCCAAACATAGTGGTGAAAAAACCGTCTGTAGAGAAACTACCCCACCTAATTTGCATTTCCTTCATAATTTTGGTTTCTCTCGTCTAAGATCTGCTCAAGAGTCTCTTGCTGGTCCATCCACTTTTGTTTTCCATACACCAACTGTTCAAACCACTCCATTCCACCAACCCCCTCCTATCTTACATCCTCCACCTCTAAACCCCCCATTTTTTCCACAACCTCCTATCATGGCAACATGGTATGCTCCCCTGATCCTTCCTTTACCTTTAGTAAATCTGCCACAGGACTATCAGTCCAAAATTCCATTATATGATGCCAGTGGAGCCACTACTGCTTCACAACATGTGGACAAAATGAATGACTATTTTGACGGAAATGAGACCGATGATGAAAATGTCAAACTCAGATTGTTTGCTCAGAGTTTAGGGGGAGAAGCAATAAAATGGTTCAAAATCTTAACCCCTAATAGTATTAATGACCTTCAACCTCTCCATCAGTTATTCCTAATCAAATGGGAAGTCAGAAAAAACCCTCTCCAAATACTTTTAGACTACAACAACCTCAAAAGAAACACTGGGGAAAGTGTTCAAAATTATTGCACTAGGTTCAATAGTGTTTATGATGCCCTACTCCCAGAATTGAAACCTCCACAAGGCTCATCTTTGGCCAAATTTTCTGAACGATTTGATCCTGAAATGGCATATCAGCTAAGACAGAGAGATCCCTTAACCTTAGAAGACATGCAAAAGGGAGCTCTAACTGTGGAAGTAAATCTAATGGAAAAAAGAGCTAGGATGAGGAATGAAAAGAAAGTATCATTCAGGGAGAAAAATACACCTTCCACATCTAGCTCAAAAATGGAAAGAATGATGGAGGAAATGATGAAGAAGTTGAGCATACTTTAGAGAGCACAATCTAGAGAAAATCAATCACTTCCCCGAAACAGGAATCAATCTCAAAATCAGAATCAGAACTTTAGGAGAAACCAACCTCAAAACAGACAAAGAGAGGATGATCAGCAGATCAGACCTCCTTTCCAATAAAATTATGTTAATGAGGATGAAGATACAAATGAACAAACAGAGGATGAAAATATGAACATGCTAGGAGTAAGCAATGAAGATTCTGATTTCCTCCATGAAAGAAAACAAGGTCTATATACACCTTATGATGACAGAAGACCACAAACTGATTATTATGAAAAATACTCTGAAAATTGCATCATAGGATCACCCAAACAATATGACCTCAGAAGTAAAAAGAATTAGGAGACTCCCAGAAATAAAACCTCTAATAAATCTGCCAAAAACAACCCTGAAAATGCACCCAAAAAGATAGCTAAAACTCACAAAACAATGGTTGTGAATTCTGATTTAAATAAAGGGAAAAACACCCAAGCCAATGAAAAACGGAGTGTTAACTCTAGCAGCACTAGCACCTCAGCTAATGCTCCTAAAAAAACTATTTTAACTGCTGTAAATATAAAAAATCAGCAAGATGATTTTTCTAAACAAGGAGTGACTAACAAGGCTGAATTAAACATTTCAAAAAACCAGACTCCTTTCAGCCTAGAGAATGAAATTTCTAAAATCAAAATCTCTGTCCCACTCAATAAATTAGTCACTCAAAATGTATATAGAGGTCAGATTTTGAAAGCTTTGAACATAGAGGATGTTCATGACACTGTCAACTTAAATGATGATACCCCAGAGCTCATCTTTGGACTAAAAATTGAAGGAAAGTTTCAAGAAGGAACTACCCCTCCATTCTACATCAGCTTAAACATCCATGATAATATTTTTCACAATGCCATGCTTGCCTCAGGAGCATCACACAACCTCATTCCCAAGGTGATAATGGAAAGATTAGGCTTAGAGGTGAATAGACCCTACAAAGACCTATATTCCTTTGATTCAAGTAGGGTGAGATGCCTAGGCCTAATAAAGGATCCGTTTGTTAACTTAGCCCAAACACGAGCCAAGAGTTTAGTTTTGGACATTGCAGTGGCTGATATACCCCCCAAATATGGTATGCTTCTTTCAAGGTCATGGGGTGCTAAGTTACAAGGCATTATGCAAATGGATATGACTTATGCCACCATCCTTGTCTTCAGTCAACCTAGAAGACTCTATAGGGAAACACACATTAAATACATGGTGAGTAACCAAGAAAGACCAAAGAATTATCCTCTCTATTCCATACACATTGACCTTGACTCTTTCATTCTTTTCAATGATGATGTTCCTAAAGAGCAAGAATTAGTCAATGAAAAACCATCAAATGTTGTAATCACTTCACATACAAACATAGTTACAGCCATTGATAAAAAGGAGAATGAAGAGGAAATTAAAAAACAATTTGTTGATTCAAAAATTTACAACCAATAGAGTAGAGGTCTTGAGGTTCAGAATAGTCATAAACATCGTGCAGATCATGAAAATCAAGGAGTAAAACCTCAAAACATTGAAAACTTTGAGGAACAAAACATAGAAAAACATAGTGCAGACCCATGTATAGAACAGAAAGATGAAGAAAACAGAGAGGAAAGTTGTGAGATAAATCACAATTCTGAAAACAGTCCTCTTTGGAGAATGAATTTTGATGGGCCTTGCACTAAAAATGATGCAGGAGCATGCATATGGATACACAACGCTGAAAAAAATCATGCTGAGGGGCATTCTTTTAGATTAAAATTTCAATGTACCAATAACATAGCAGAGTATGAGGCTCTCCTTTTAGGCCTACATTTATTAAAAAAACTAGGAGCCAAAAGGATAAAATTTCATGGGGATTCAGAGTTGATTATTAGGAAAGTAAATGGGGAGTACAGTGCTAAACATCCCAGACTTAGAGCCTATAGAAATGATGCCATGGACTTGTTAAAATTTTTTTATGAATTCAAACTTATCTTTATCCCAAGAAACCAAAATGTCCTTGCCAATGGTTTAGTCTTACTGCTAGAACTTGTTTAACACCCTATGAAACCAAGCAATGCACCACCCAGATCAAATTTAGACTAGTTGTCCCAGATAATGAAAGATATTGGAAAGTTTTTGATGGAGATAAACAAATAGAAGACTTCTTACAGTCCAAAAATGAATTTGAGACATCAAACTAAGATTTTTATTATGAACAAGACTGTCCTATTGAAGAAAACCCACTTGTTGAAGAAGAAAAGTCTCCCAAGGTTGCTGAAATAAATCTGTTAACCTATGAAACCAATCATAAAACAGAGAATAGCACGGATTTATAAAATGAAGACTTAGAAGTGCTGCAATCTAAAGACCAAAGTTTGCCAAGATGACTGGTCCCTTTAGAGGAATTATTTTATTTGGATGATGTGGCCAAGAAGCCAAAACTAGAACCCATAGAATCTGAAGTGGAATAATGCAACATAGGCAGTAAGGAAAAGCCTAAATTAATCAAACTATCTAAAACACTGCCAGCTCATATCAAACTAAAATACATTGAGCTGTTTAAATAATTTTCTGATGTGTTTGCATGGAGCTATGAAGATCTGAAATCATATGATACATAAATAATTCAGCATAAAATACCCCTCAAATAAAACCAGAAACCTTTTAAACATAAATTGTGTAGAATTAACTCTGTTCAATTACCTTTGGTAGAGAAAGAAATCAAAAAAATGTATGATGTTGTAATTATTGTCCCTATTAGATACTCAGAGTGGGTGTCTAATCTTGTATCAGTTAGGAAGAAAACAAGAGAGATAAGGCTTTGCATTGATTTTAGAAACTTAAACAAAGCCTCACTAAAGGACAACTATCCTTTGCCAAAAATGGATCATATCTTACAAAAGGTAGTTGGTTATAAAAGAATTTATTTTCTAGATGGCTTCTCAGGCTACAATCAGATTTTGGTACATCCTGATGATCAACTTAAAACAGCCTTTACTACACCTTGGGGTACTTTCATGTATTTGAAAATGCTTTTTGGTTTAATGAATGCTGGTGCCACATTCCAGAGAGCCATGGACATTGCATTTTCAGAAGAAATAGGTTACTTCATAGTGATTTACTTAGATGACATCACTTTCTATTCTAAAACAGATGAAGAACACCTAATACACTTGAGAAAAGTCTCTGAAAAGTGCAAAAAAATTGGGTTATCTTTAAATCCAAAGAAAACACTGTTTGGTCTCCAAGAAGGTAAACTTCTTAAGCATATCATATCAAAAGAAGGAATAAGGATAGACCCAAAAAGGATTGATGGTATTTTTCAAAACAACCATCCCAGAAACATCAAGGAACTACAATCTTTCATTGGAAAGATTAATTTCTTGAGAAGGTTCATACCCAATCTAGCTGAACTCCTTAGAAACATAAAAAACATGCTTAAAAAGGAAGAAGGAGTTAAATGGACCTTAGAAGCAAAGAAATCATTTGAACTGTTAAAACAAGCACTCACTAAAACACCTGTTCTCATCAGTCCTAATTTTTCAAAAGATTTCTTCATTTTTTCATTTTCATCAGAACACACAGTTGTTGTTGTCCTATTACAGAAAAATTTGAATGGACAAGAGTAGCCCATTTCATTTTTCAGCAAGGCATTAAGAGATGCACCTCTGAATTATAACATAATGGAAAAATAATCCTTTGCCTTAGTCAAAGCCTTAAAGGACTTTAGAGTTTATATTTTACACTCTCACATAATAGCATTTGTGCCTCATTCAATTGTAAAAGACATATTGACCCAAGATCCAGATGGAAAAAGAGGAAAGTGGATTGTTGTAATTTTAGAATATGACTTAGAAATCAAGCCCACTAAACTCATAAAGGGTCAAGGACTAGCAAAAATTATAGCTGAATCCAACTTTCAAGCCCTTGATATAAACATGTTTAATGCATTAGATGAACAGGAGGAGTTTTCAGGTCTAATTATTCAATATCATTTTCCAAATTCAGCTTGGTACATTGATATTCTGTATGTTTTTCTAAATCTTAATGTCCCTCCTAGTTTGTCTAAAACAAAGGCAATATTTTTAAAGTTAAAAGCTTTAAATTACAGCATTTTGAATAAATGTTTATATTTGAAAAATTCTAGTGGATTATTGCTTAAATGTTTGCCTAATAATGATGTAGAAAAGATCAAGTATGAGTTTCATGAAGGAGAATGTGGAGGCCACCTCTACTGGAATTCAAATGCTAACAAAATCCTTAGAGTTGGTTACTACTGGCCCACCCTCTTTCAAGATGTCCATAAAATTATTATTGCCTGTCACAAATTCCAAATATTTGAAGGCAAGAGAAAACTTATTCCTTTACCTCTGCAACCAATCACTGTTGAAGCTCCTTTTCAACAGTGGGGTCTAGACTAGGAATGCCACAGACTCAGTCATCATCTCACTCCTTGAAAACCATATACTTTCTAGATTTGGTTGTCCTAGAAAGGTCATTACTAATAATGCTGTTGCATTTGGTTCTAAAAATATGGTAGAATTCTGTCACAAATATCAGATCATATTGGGTCATTCCACAACTTATTACCCTCAAGGTAATGGGCTGGCAGAGTCCTCAAATAAAATTCTGGTAAACATAATAAAAAATTTGCTAGAAGATAACAAGAAATCATGGCACAACAAGCTAGTGCATGCTTTATGGGCAGACAAATTAACAATTAAAAAATCAATTGGGATGTCCCCCTACCAGCTAGTTTATGGAACTGATGCAGTATTTCCAACTAGTTTGGGAGTTCCAGTCATGAAGCTGATCCAAGAATTGCAGTTTGAAGATGATGATGTAACAAGAAGGATAAACCAGACAATACATCTACAACAAACCAGGGAGGAAGTATACATTAGAGCACAACAACTATAATAAAACATCAAGAAGTTGTTTGACAAAAGAACCAAGGCAAGTGATTTCAATATTGGTGATAAAGTTTTGAAATGGGATTCAAGAAGAGAATATAAAGGAAAACATGGAAAATTTGATAACTTATGGCAAGGCCCTTATCTTATCCAATCTGCTATTGGAAAAATTGCATTTTTTCTGCAAGAGTTGGATGGAGCTGGTAACTTTGGAGGTCCTGTTAATGGAAAGGTTCTCAAACATTATTTCTGTTGACTGATATTTTTAATTTCAAGGCTTTTTATTCATTGTATATAACACTATTTTTCAATTTGAAGAAAGAAAACTACAAAAACAATAGAAAAATAAAAGGCTAGCAGAAATAAAACAAGAAAGGTACAGCCCCATACCCAAAAAATAAATTTTGAAAGTGTGCAAAATTAAATGCCACTGCCAAAAATAACACTGCTATTTTTAGTCATAAAGCCTAATCATGACTAAGATAAATTTCAATTTTCTGCTGATAGATTAGTGAAGAAGATTTTCCAAACTATTCAATCTTGGCTTATTAGTAGAAATAGATTAGGATAGAAAAAGTGGTTCAAACAAGCTTAAAACTTGAACCTATAAAGATTGGTATAGAATTGGTTCTAATCTGCTCAAAATATAAATCAAAGAAAGAAAAGAATAGCTCTAAAAAGATTAGATTCGGAGATGTAAGAAAGAGAGAAGGAGGTTTTTTATTTTTCAAATCTTAAGCCTTCACAATTTTGTTTTAAATTTCTACAAATAAATTCTATGTGTAGCTTGTACATATACCCCTAGACACCATGGAAAATTAGACAGCCCAATCTTGATTTGACTACGTTTAAATTTTTTGTTTTAGAAAGTAGAGAATAAAATCTGCCAGACAATCTAATCCTGACAGGTAGTAGCTTAGGTAGAGAATTTATGAGTTCAATAGTGTAATCTGAACTAATGGAAGAAATAAGGGTAGACTTAGATTAGTTTTTCCTATTTTCAGAAAAGAATAAAAATTTTGATGTTTAAGGTCTGCAAGTCTAAGTGCACCTTCTGAAGAAAAAATGATAGGAAGTAGGTTGTGTAGGTAGAAAGATTGGGAGAATTTGTTTGCTGATATACTGATCATCTTTTCTAAAAAGAAGCATGATCAGTGGAGAAATTTTGTTAATGGATAAAAGCACTGGTCTGCAATCCAGAGATGAAATCTAAAGTTCTTGACACCTCCAAGGAGCTGTCATCCCCAAGTGGAGCCACTGTTAACCATCAGTAAATTTTTGTCATAGCAAATGATGGCTAAAATAGTCCTTGAGCCTTCAAGAGATCATTTTCATAGAAAATCATTCATTCTTGAAGGCTATTGTTCTCTAAGTGTTGTTCCTTAAACTATTGTGCCTTAAAACCGTGTTGTTCCCTCCAAAACTTCAACAATAAATCTGTTGTTCCCTTCAAAACTATTCCCTAAACATCATTGTTTCATCATTTCATTCACTCATTATAGCCCTTTTTACCCTCCATTTTCCCTGAAAATCCCCTTTTCTCCTTCTATCCCTCCAATATCCTCATAAACCTTCAAAATTACCTTTCATTTCATAAAAATCCCCCCTTAAATCATTAAAAATCCTTTGTTGTGGTTTAAAAACCATTATTCTGCCTATCGAAACCTCAAAAACTCACAAAAATGCATAAGAACCCTTTAAAAGCCTCTTCCACCCTTTCTAAGTTCTTAAGTCCCTCTGCCCTTTCCGACATGAGGCCCAGCGCTATGACCAAGCGCTTTAAAAACCCCTCTAACGCATCGGCTTTTTTCCTGAACACCCGCAGTACCTTGGAAAAAAAAGGTCCTTCCCTCGATGCGATAAGCCCCCTTCTCCCTTAAAATCCCTTGGGCACGTATTGCAACATGGGACTGTATCTCGGGCCTAACCTTAGCCCTCATCGCATCGCTCCATCAGCTTATCCCTTTGCTTTTTCTTTTCCCCTCCGCGATGATGTGTCGATGTGGTAAGCTCTCACCTCCTCAGCTCTTGGTCACCTTGTTCCCCACAAGACCACACCCCTACCTATTCCTCCATCCCCCACAACAAATCCCCACCGTAGATCTTATATATCTAACGGTTCTCATAAAACCCAACAACCCTTCCTCTGTCGGGGCCTACCATCCACTACATAAAGGGCCCATCCAATCATGCGCTGCCACCTGGTTTCCACTTTATCTCCACCTAAGCAACTTTTTCATCGCGCCCAGTCCACACCGTTGGATCTCATCCCCCTCACCCAACATTTGATATTGTGTATCACGCAATTTTCGTGTCCAGAGTTTAACACTTCAAAGTTGCATGATACCGGTGGTATCAAAAAATCCACGGGACATGATACAACTGGATCGCATTCGATTCAGCTAAAACCACTTACCACCCGAATTGAATGTGATAACCACCCCTGGCATTTCAAAACCAGTTTTTCCCAAATTCACGCCAAATGCCATTTTGAACCCGATTTTCGCCTTCTTCTTCGTTAATGTCTCTCCCACCTGCATAAATCACCCTTTTGCAATGCTCCTCCACCTCCACCTCTCTCTGCAAGTAGTTTCTCCAGCCTTGCAGGTTTTTTATAACGTATCTTGTGGTTTTTGCAGGTTTCGATGGTAGTTTTGAAGGCAAAAACCCTCATATAGTCCACGAAGGCATAGGGCCAAGGATTGCCTCATCTGAAGCTCAAACAACACAGAAAAGGGGCTGTTTGGATATAAACCCAGGTTCTAAATCAATTATTGGTTAAAAAGGTCAAAATCCTCCCCTGCACTATAAACCAGCTACACATAGCAATGAAGAAGAGAAGTGAGGGTAAAGTTTGAGTATCAGAGATTAAAGATAAACCTTAGAGATTTGAAGATTTAATCAATAAATCAAAAGACTAAATATAGTGGATTAAAAGGTTTAATCATGCAGTTTCAGGGTTCGTACAAAGTGTCAGGGATCAAATATCAAAATTCGAGGACTAAGGGTTTTAAAACCTACAGTTAAGGGAACCAGGAAAAGGTAAAAGGTAGATGACAAAGCCCAAAATAGTAAAACACAGTAAACCTATCAGGATTAAAGACTCCTAGATGATTATAAAGGGCATAAAGAAGAATCAAAGTTATAATAGTGTTTTAAAGCCACCAGAGCAGCACAAAATCAGTGAAGGAGCCTCCGAATGCCACATCATAAAGGCTTTTTCTCCTTAGAATGCCACCTACAGCTGATTTCACCTCAAAAGACTACAAATTAATTGCACAGTCAGGCATATTTTTAAAGGGAGCTCAACATTAACTGCCAACCTACCAAAAACCCTCAAAGTCAACAAAAGTAATTAAAGTTGATGAAATTTAATGTAAAAATTGATTAAAACAGATATGAGAACTTGAAATATTTTCCTTTAGGCCTCCCAAAGGTCAAGAAACCATTACTCTGTATTAATTGAAGAAATGAACCCTTCTTACACTCCACCTCTTCATTCCTCTATAAATACTTCTGTAGAAGACATTATAAGGGTTGGTCTTTGGATATCTATTGTATGTAAATAGCTTTTGAAGATGTTGTAGCTTTTATTTTGTAATTGAAGACACACAAGCTGAGATGAGAAGTTTGAAGCTGTAGAGACCCACTGGACTTGAAGATTGTAACTGATTTGAGCATCAAATACAAATAGTTGATTTATGGGATCCTGGTCTATGTCATTGGTGATGTGTTTCTCACTGTAATTGTTATTTCCTTTATGTTTTCATTCTGTCCACTTTCCTCTGATAAAGAATAGAAAATATAGATTAGGATTTACTTTTGAAGTACCCTAAATATCACTGATAAATCTTTATCCTTTATGTTTTCTGTTGATTGTTAATTTTAAGGTAATTCAATAGAGTATAACCAGTGAAGTGTTGGTAAGCCCATATTTCCTGAGTACAACTTGAGATTTTTTTTTTGAATGTTCTTGAGAAGTCTGCTAATTAAATTTGAGCTAGAGAAGTTTATGGTTAGCCCTGTCCTCTAGTTTATCTCCAACAGTCACTTTGAAAAGTTCCCTTAAGTGTATGTTGAAAGCAGGCTAGTTTAAAAGTACTTACCTAATCTTAGACTATTTTTTATGTTCATCATAAATTTTTTTTCCTTTAAGAATATGCTGAAAGCAGGCTAAGTTAAAATTATTTACTTGATCTTAAACTATTTTTTGTTTTTTAATGTTTTCTCTTGAAAGTATATAAAAAGCAGGCTAGTTTAAAAATACTTGATCTTAGGTTACTTTTATGTTTTTTCCCTTAAGTGAATGTCAAAAGCAGGATAGTTTAAAAGTACTTACCTGATCTTAGACTATTCTTTGTTTCTTCATGTGTTTTACTTCCTTCACCTCATTTCTTACTGTTCCATTCCATAAAATCAACTTAAAGAGATCCTTTGACATAGATGACTTGCCCCATGGACCACTCTTGAAACTTATTGTGCAATTAAATACTATTATGACTCCATAGCCTAATGGATTGATGTTGTTCCTTGCTTGTTTTATAAAATGAAACATTCTTTCACTTACTTACACCTTCACCCTTCATACAGACTTCCTTCATCTTCATATTAACCTTCCCAGCCAAAACAAAACAAACAACCTTGTTCTTCATAACTAGCCTAAAAGCATACTTAAGTATAAAGATCATATCTTTGAGAACACATATATAGAGAGATCCCTCTCTGAATCTAGGATGGCTAGATCCTCAGATTCCAAAGTGGTTTTGATGTTGGCTCTGTAGCATTTGTACTTGCCAATCTTGCAAACTACGGAGTCCCAACAGAAGCATCTCCCTACCTTGGACTTTTTCCACCTCCATGAAGATTCAAAATTTCATGCTTGTACCTTTTAATTTGCTGACACATTGAGCCATGAAACACATCCAAGACATGAGACGAGGAGAATCATTGAGTGACATATGTTGAGCTCGTGATTATCTTCTTGAAGGTGTTCCAACTCTTCTTAAATTTGTAATAATTGTTCCTTAGCAACCTTGAATTGCTCAAAACTTCTCTTGACCTTTAGCTGAGTCAAATTGTGCTACAACAATGCGACAGGAGGATCAAGATCAAGATGGATTTCAATGGATTGAGATTGGAGTATGCACTTGAGGGTAGTTCCAATTATATTGTGTGGAAAGATAGGATGGAGGTAGTAATGGAGGACAAAGTATTGAAATAATTCATTGATAATGACATTACCAAATGCAGCAGCAGATGTCGCTCTTCTTGATGCTTGGCAAAATAAGGTTGAAAAGGCGAGGAGGATCTTATTAGAGGGATTACGAGACCACATTGTATCAATTATACATGGAAAAGCAACTCCATATGCAATATGGAAGGCTTTGAAAGATTTGTTTCAGAGTAGGAGTGACCATAGAAAATCGGCACTAGAGGACAAGCTTAGTAAAATCAAAATGGAGAAAGGGAACACTATTACGAAATATTTAACCAAGTTTGTCCAATGTCGAGATGAGATTGGGAGCATCATAATTACTGTAGTGGATGATGACTTGGTGAGCATAGCTCTTCTAGGCCTTCCCAAGAGTTTTCATAGTTATTAGGACTTTGTCAATGGGAGGCACAAGCTGCCAAAATGGGAGCGAATTTGGTTGGATTTGGTGCAAGAATAATTCAGGTGAAATACCAGGGATGGATCCTCCTCCAAGATGGGTGATGAGTGTTAGGGCCCCGTGATTTGGTAGATTGGCAGGCCAAATGACAGGGTAACATGGAACCAAGCTTTGGAGTCCGAGGACCTAGCCTTCCTGGACTCAGAGAGGTATCTCTCTATTGGGTGCAAAGGATGTGTTCTTTTTTTCTCTAGGGTTTTGATTTTAGGCTAGTTATTAGGTGTAGGGTTTTTTATTGTTTTGGTTGGGTAAGATGTTCAAATGGAATAGGTGGAGAGTATGTCAAAGCCATTGGGCTATGGAGTCAAGTGAAATTCAAGAATGTCAAGATGATGAAACAAAGTGTATTGTAGGGCCGATTTAGCAAGGTTAATGGATCCTTAAGGTGATGTATGAGGTGTAGTGAACATTAAGTTTGGGAAAGACTAAGAAGTCTTAAACATATATAGTTTAAATTTGTATTTCATGAGGTAGGTAAAACCATTAAGCTCAATAAACAATATTCTAAACTAATAAACATCCAAGAGAAACATTCCAATGAAACATAGAGAGCATAAGAGCTTCTAACTTTAGAAATTCACCTTCAAATTTTGGCAAAACACATAAGACAATAAAAATAACTCAATTTATGGAGAGGTAACTCCTAAAAAACATATATCATGTTATTTGGAACTCTGAAACAAGTTGGTAAGCATGGGCAAAGGGCAAGATCGAACGAGACCTCTTTGACTTAACCTAACAATCAATATTTCACAGAAAGGCTTCAAGATAGGGTTTTGAAAACTTTAAGTAAGCAGGGCATACCATGAATCATAATTTTAAGCTAGCATAATAACCATACATGAAAAAAAATTAATTTTTGGTGGACCTAAGGAGCAATCAGGAGTTCCTTAAGATGGCCAAAAGAGAAAACATCAAAGCTATAACAATCAAGAGGACTGAGGTGCCTCAAAGAACATGTCTCAACCTATACTTTTCTGATTTATAGAAGCCAAGAAGCATGAAACATAATGATAACAAAGGAAAAAATAGACAAATTAGGAAGACATCACCATTCACCAAGCTATGGAATCCTGCAAACAAAATTCTCCATCATCAAGCCAAAAAAGGCATTCATCCACTTCACAAAACCAATTTCTTCTCCAAGCTCATGAAACCATGTATATTTCTTTTCAAGCTCATCAAATGTCAAAAAAATACATAGGGGTATCATTCTCTATTTATGGAGCAAATGAGGACTAAAACCCTAAATGTGGTATGAAAATGTCAAATATAGTCATAAATATCATTTATGGCCAAGATACCATGCAAGGCCCAAGGCACATAATATCCCAAGAAATAAATGATAAAATAACTATTTGCACCTAATTATAGATTAATTTGCCTCAAAAAACTAAAAAATATCTATTTGCAATAAATGAGTGTGTTTTGTTGGTTTTTGGTCCAAACACACTAGGCAGTCTCTGTGCATAGCGCCACTTCAGCAAAAAATAGGGTCTCTTGCAACTTAGTTTTGGACCCCTTCCTGACACTGGATTTGGCTTCGTGGTGGCCCGTCGGAAAGCTTGATGACTATAATTTCCATAAATGCTTGTTTTTTTCTGATTGGATTCCATGTACCTATCCAAAATTCAAATCTCCCAACTCTTCTCTGTGCGCAGTCCCTGGTCTGAAAATGAGGCAGAAAGGTCAAATGTTTTATGTTTTTTGACCTTTTGAGGGGGTAAAAATGCTCCAAATGATCTGAAAATTGGTGAGCCGACTTTTGGTGATGTGGGAAATCCAAAAATGTAACGTTTGAGAGCTGAGGATGCACCAATTTGGTGCGTAGAGCCTAGGGTGTTGCGCACAGAGGGGTCAAAATTTGGAAAAAACAAAAAGTTGTCCAATTTGCCTCAAAATTTGTGTAGAGGTCACTCAAGAGGTTTTGGACACCTGTTGAGAAGCCTCAGCCAAAATTCCAAGGCTATCGTACACTTTAGCTCTTTTTAGGTCTTCTAGCTCCATGAGGGCCTTCCTCAATTTGGCACAAGCAAGCATGTTCTTCCTTGCATAATGCTTTGTCATTTTCTTTTGTAAGGCAAGGCCTCTCTTAACCTCCTTGAAATGATTATGCTCCTCCTTGTAGTAGTGGATGACACGTTGTGCCATCTCAAAGTCCCTTTCCCATTCCCGAAGTTGTGCATCTTTCTCCAAGAAAATCAATCTTGTGTTCATCTCCTTGTCGTCATTGTCACTATCTAAATCAATGAATTGAGGTCCTTGAGAAGTCCTATTGATCCTTTTTCTTCTCCTTACCTTGACCTGTTGCTCACCTTTGTCCATATTTTATTTTCCTTTGTCTTTGTGCTTGATAGTTGGAGGAGAGATGACCCTTTTCCTTTTTGAGGCAGTAAACACATCTTTTTGCCTCTGTGGTAGGTGCATGTGAGAGGAGTGATGAGGGTACTTTGATCCTTGATAAAGTCACAAGCCTTTTCATATTTTTCATGGCTTTCATGAGTGACTTCATGCTCCATTGGGTCACTGATTTCTTGAAATTCAACCTCATCATCATCATTGATTTCCTCACTGTTTTCTTCATTGAAATCTTGGCTCTCAAACTAACCACTATCCTCCTCACTTGCCTCATTTTGGTTCTGTCCTTCACTAAGGTTTTCTTATCTGTCACTTTCAACATTGTCACTTTCAGTTCCTTGGTCATTTGGAGGTTGATTAGTGTCATGATAGTCATGACAGCTTTCATGACTATCATTACTATTTCCTTGCTCATCATTGACTGTCTCCTTTGTGCCACTACTGTGGTCACTACCTTCATTTTAAAATTTTATTTTAGCCTCATCAGTTATCTACTCTTGATCTTCAATTTCTTCATCCTCTCCCTCTGTCTCTGCATTTTCATTTTCTTCATTCATTTCAGCACTTTTTTCACTGTGATTGGGCTCACTATCATGTTCAAATTCATCACTGTCTATTGCATCTTCCTCCTCTATGTCATCATCATTTTCTTCATTATTAGGCTCTGTTTCTACCCCACTATTTTCCTCATTTTCATCACCTTTATCTTCTTGGTTAAGCTCTACACTTGCATCACTGTTTTCTGCCCTTGCCTCATCTTCTTCACTCTTTTCCATGCTATCATCATCCTCTTGGTCTTCCTCAATGAATTTTGCCTCTTCCTCACTACTGTTTGTTTGTTCCTCATGGCTACTGCCATCATATTTTTCTTCAACACTGCTATCATTATCTTCCTACTCACTATTGTCCTCTTCTTTGTTTTCTTCATCTACCTCAGTTTCTTCTTCACTGTCCTTTTCTTCGTCATTGTCAGCTATTTTCTCCTCATTAGAGCTACTATCATCACCTTTATTTGATGCATTAGGAGAAGAGATAGAAGGTGAATTTCCTTGTGGTTAAGGCAGGTGTGGATATGATGGAGGAGTGGAGGTAGGTAGGTGTGAAGTGGAAGGAATATTCTGCTAAATGAAGGCTTGGGGATTGGAAAACACATCATGTGAGATAAAAACCTCCCAAGGGATTCCGTGCTACTCAAGCTGGTGTAAGACAATCATTTTGATCAAGGAGTGGTGGAAAAGGCTCTGCATTTTGTGGGCATAACTTCTCTTCTTGACTATTGAGGCCATCTTGTAAATGCTCCGGTATAGGTAGTATGGTAGGTTCAATAATTTAACCCTGGTGAAGTGCATCAAAAGCCTTATGTGATAAGATTAAACCTTGGAGTACCTCCCATAATAGGTTAAGTACTTGATAATCTACCTCATCAACAGGGCATACCTCTCTAGCAGGTGGGAAAAGGGGAAGACATCCTTGCAGCCTTGCTGACAACTAGGTTTGAGGCAGGGCTCATAATAACTCAAGTCCAATTTCTTTTGCTTAAACCATCTCTCACAAATATCTGGAATTCCTGTGGCTTTTGCAATGGATTCAGATGAGAGTTCAAAGTTCACTCCTACTAGGTTGACTTGGTGATTTTTCAAACTGAGGATGAACAACCTAGTCAAGTCTGAGTGGCTTTGGACTTTCTTAACCTTCTCACAAAATTGATAACATCCAACATCTTGAAAACAGGTAAGTATCATTGGAGAGGAGGTGATTTGAATGGTGTCCAAGGGTTCAAACCTATTAACCCTTCCTCCCTTGTGATTAGGCTTGGTAGGCTTTTGACTTTCATCACTACTGGTATGAATCTCTTCTTCAGACATGGTGACTGGTTCTAGAACAGAAGGATTTTTTTTAAACTGGTTTGAGAGCCTTTAGGAAAAAGGGTGGCAATGAGTGATGTGAGGGAAAACTTTTGCAAATGAGGGCCAAGTGAAGTATGTCTAGGTAAAATTCAGAGTTTAGGAGGAGGGTTGCATGCACTGAGTATATTTAGGATAAGGATGTAATATTCCTTTTTCAGAAATATCACAAGTCTGTACCAGAGATGGACTATGGGGGCATTTACTAGATATGTCACCTTCTAAATAAGGGTGAGATCTGGAGGCTTTCTGGCCCTTTGCAAACTCTATCTATAGATATGTGAAATTTCCTATTAGGAAAATCTACTCTATTGAGAATACCTCAATATAAAGTTACAACAATAAGAAAATACACCATTTGACAAATATCAGTAATACATACTTCATAAAATGTAAGAGGAATCCATAGCTATCTCATTATAATAATAGCAGCAATATATGTATACAAAATCTTGAGGGAAATGATACTTAAGATGTACAATGCCAAGCCTCAAGATAAGAGTACATAAATCATGAAAGAACTCTGCAACACATATAAGCCCTAGCTATGAATGCGTAGTCTTAAAGAGAAATTGCATGATACAAATGCCAAATGCATAGATATACAATGATATGGTACAAAATAACATTAGGATTGAAGACATCAACTGCCAAAGGCTACCTCCTATCAATCCTGGAAGGATTGATCATAGAACACAAAATCTGCAAAATGTTGGAGTAGCTGGGTAGCTGCAGAAACTCAGAAATAGAACTGGATAGAGATGGCTGAATTTGATGCTCAAAATGAATGTGCCTCCTCCAATGGATCTTTCAGGTGAAAGGCTGATCCCTTCACTAAAGATCTCCCCCTCCAATACTCCACAAGAGCCCTACTACAAATGCTCTCAAGAAAATAACACAGTCACTGGGTGAATTGCGCTGTAGGGCCAAGGGAATGAGATGGCCTTGGTTCCAAATCTGAAATGATGCTCTTAAATCTTCCTCACTAATTCCTCAAAGGGATAGGGACTCCCTTCCTCTGAAAATCAACTCCGGAAGTGGTGTAGATGCCCTCCACTGCAATTCTCTACAATGCAGCAACACTCTTGAACAAGAATAATGTTGTCACTGGAGATGGTAGCTTTGGCCTTGAGCCATGGAATGTGGAGAATGAATATCAACCTTCCAGAGGCCTCTCAATAAGGGGAAGGAATCCTAAACAGGAATTCCTCCAGCAATTCTTGCTGAACAACAAAGAATGCTCTCTTGTCTGAATAGACAATGAAATGAACAATACTCAACATAAGCAAACATAGCTGCCATACCCTTCTCTTATGCAAGTGAAAGCCTCCTTACCATGGACCCCACACCTTAGGGTTTTATCCACCAAGTGATCTCTCTCCCATGTGAATTGTGCTGCCTTTCTAAGCAAATTTCTCCTTCTTCTATTGTGCAGTCAAACTTGGTCAATCTTGACCTAAACCTCTTGCAAATAATCTTGTTCACACATGAGGGTGTGTAAACCGGTTCCAAAGGTGATCCATTTTATTAGTATGAGGGATTTTATTAATTTTTTTATTAGGAATGGGTCTCCCTACCCATTTATTCTCCTCCTCTATGAAATCTGCAAAAATTAATATTCAAATTTGCTGCTTGCAAATTTTGGAATATTACAGTCCTCCCCTCTCAAAGATTGCTTGTCCTTAGGCAAGTAAAAGGATAGACTGATTTATTTCCCTTTACCTCCCATGTAGCATCCATGCATAATAAACTTCTCCAAGAAAAGGATGCCATATCATCAATCAAGTGTTCAGGTTGTCCCTCCAACATATGCAATGTAGCCTTTGGTGAACATCCCCAAATAGTTGTCATGTAGAAGAAAATATCCATGAAGGAAAAAATGGGCTGTCTAAGGGCCTCCTTGAGGCATGAGATCTGATGTAAAGTGGGATTCATCATCCCCATATGAATCTCCCACCCCCAAGAAATCATCCATACAACATGAGTTGCTTCCAAACATAGCAACTCATAGAAAACTCTCTCCACCTTGAGCTCCGGAAAAGAAGGTGGGCTGAAAATCTGAACATGGCAAGCTCCATGGCTCACCCTATGTTGTCCTCTTATCCACTTATGATTAGTTTGGAGTTTGTGCTGATCCATGGATGAAAATGTATTGCCTCCATGTGGCAACATGAAGAGTAATCCTCCAAGGATCTCTCCTCCATCAATGAAAATCCTACTGGCCCAAAGTATGTCATCCATGATGAGTAGGACATCATCATCATAGAATAACCCAATGACATGTTTGCTGTAGGTTATATCATGTGCAGCAAGGTACAAAAAATGTCTCATAGGGCTACAACGCAATCTCATCCACTACAGCTGTAGAAAATAACATGACAAGTATTGTACAGAAAGTTTCACCTCTACTTCTGAATAGTGAATAGATGAGTGAGTCAGAAATACAAAGTAAACTACATTCCCATATACATACAATGGATGGATATAATCATCAAATTCGTGTTCCACCTCCAAGGAAATAAAACAAGTGCCTGTGGTGACCATGTCTCTCCTCATGTTCCCATTAGAACATGCCATGCATAAATTGTGGGAATCATCTTCCCTCAAAGACACATTCAACTCATGTGTCAATTCACCCATCATGCTCACAATAATAATATGAAAAATATCAGTAAATGGAATCATGCTCATCATCAAAAGAGAGGTAGTACTGATGGTTTTACATGATTTTTGATGGCACCAACAGTCTCCCAAGCAGCAACAGCGCAGTTTTTCAAACTACTGCTTCAGAATTTTACTTGGAAAAATGTTTCTTAATACATGGTCAAGTATATGAGTTGGCTGATCATGCATGTATTGAGAAAACCTTTGCCTGAGGCCACATAAAATATGGTTGTCTCCATCATATGGTTTGGCCCAACCTTGCTCATGGAGCAACATGAAAATTCTGACCCCTTGAGGAGCCATGCACTGAATCATAATGATAAGAGTATGTAAATTAGAAAATGTAAGAAAAATGCTCTTACCATAGGCTGGAAGTAAAATAATATATGAATCTATGCATGTGACCCTGCTCCCAAGTGACAGCGTTGTGAGCTCATGCAAAAAGGCTCTTGCCCATGCCAATTTATGTTTCTCGACATGCTCCTTGTCAAGAATACTTATGGTGATGCTGTTGCAAATGTGAAGCCTTTCCCAAGATGGAAATGCCTCTTGATCAATCCAAGCTGAGGAGTAATCCCTTTGCACTATGAGAGTGCCCTCCTCTACTCCTACAACACCATACATCATTTGAGAGAAAATATGCTTGTGTTCTCTCCAAAATAGTTCAAGCAACCCAAGTGCTTGCTGTCTCCTCATGTTCACATCATGTAACTCATGTGATGAAGGTATCATGACTGATATATATGTCATATCAGCACTATGGATCCCTACTCCTTGCTGCTCAATGAATTAAACACCTTGCCACCTCTTCTCCACTCCTATCCTCCTGGAAAAAGAGTACATCAAGTGATGGCCAAACTCCTTCAAGAGGAGCCAACATAGCCAAGCCTCTTGCTGCCCAGTATCATATATTTGCAAGTGGAAAATATGCCCCTTGCTTCTCATCCACACCCACTCATCTCCTTGTGGATGTCTTCTCCTTTTTCCTCCTTTGGTACTCCTCCCATGAGGGCTACCATTCTCCCAAGCCATATCTTCCCCTTTGCATTTCATGGAAGGTTGAAATGCAGCTCCTTGGATATCTCTTAGAAAAGACCTCTCACCCATGACAATGTTGGATCTATGAGGACCCAATTGTGATGGAGGTAATATCTGCTCTCCACCCATGTCTGTCAGCGCTGCTGATTCCTCAAATAGTGTAGCAGCTGTTTCACCCTCCAGTTCAAAGTTTGTTCCCTGATTTATCATGAAGGTGCCATGGTTTATTTAATCCTCCAATGGTTCACATCCCAACCTCAAGGGCTGAATGAGACTCATCAAAAGTGCCTAAGGATGAGGGTTTATCTCTCCCTTAAACCCTTTGCACAGCACAGTGCAATCATGGTGCTCTGGAATAGCAATAGTTGTAGATCCTGGGACCTTTAAAGATGAATTTCCACAATTCCTTAAGTTTTTTGCTGAAATGAAAAGTGGAACTTCACTCATACCTTGATGGATCCTGGGGTATTCTTGTGTGGCTACAGCAGTTTCCTCCTCTAATGCCATAGCTTCCTCCTCCATAGCTGAAAAAGGCTGCTCTTCCTCTGTCCTTTCTCCATCAAAGGTTTGAATCGACCTTTGAGCAAATTCTTCAAAATAGCTTACCCTTGAATGGACCAAGGGTTTGAACCACCAAACAGAGGCTTCAACCTCCATGTGCAGTGCTACAATCTCCACTGCTTCTTCTTCTGCCACTGGATGTAGCAAGAAAAAGGCTTCTAGCTTTTTCACCCAAGCTCTAGCTGAAGTGCCCCCATCAAATGTAGACAATAGAAACCTATTGCCTCTGATTTCTCTTCTACTGCAAGGCCTTCTCTCCTCCTTTTTCCGAATAAAATATGGGAATGTTGTAGCTTCCCTGAATGCTGCAGAATGGAATTTATATTCATCCAAATATTGATTTAGAACCAGATGGTCCAAGCATCTCTCATGCTTGCTTCCTTTTTGAGAATAGGAAGTGCATGGGCCTTCCTCTTCTTCTCTTTGCTTCTCCTCCTTGGGGAGGTTCTTCTTTCTTCTGAAAATAAATGAGATCAAGCTCATCTTCTGCATCATCATCTTCTTCCTCTTTCTTGGGCTTGAAGGCCACAGGCTGAGCCAAGAAAGGTGCTCTGATACCACTATAATATTCCTTTTTCAGAAATATCACAAGTTTGTGCTAGAGATGGACTGCGGGGGCATTTACCAGATATGTCACCTTCTACAGAAGGGTGAGATCCAGAGGCTTTCTAGCCCTTTGCAGACTTTGTCTACAGAAATGTGAAATTTCCTATTAGGAAAAACCACTCTATTGAGAATACCTCAAGATAGAGTTATAGCAATAAGAAAATACACCATTTGACAAATAGCAGTGACACATACTTCATAAAATGTAAGAGGAATCCATAGCTATCTCATTATAATAATAACAGCAATATATGTATACAAAATCTTGATGGAAATGATACTCAAGATGTACAATGCCAAGCCTCAAGAGAAGAGTACATAAATCATGCAAGAACTCTGCTGCACATATAAGCCCTAGCTATGACTACGCAGTATTAAAGAGAAACTGCATGCTACAAATTCCAAATGCATAGATATACAATGATATGGTACAAAATAACATTAGGAGTGAATACATTAACTCCCAAAGGCTACCTCCTATCAATCCTGGAAGGATTGATCGCAGAACACAAAATCTGCAAAATGCTAGAGTAGCTGGGTAGCTGCAGCAAATCAGAAATAGAATTGGATGGAGATGGGTGAATCTGATGCTCAAACTGAATGTGCCTCCTCCAATGGATATTTCAACTGAAAATCTGATCCCTTCACTAAATATCTCCCCCTCCAATACTCTGCAAGAGCCCTACTACAAATGCTCTCATGAAAATAACGTAGTCATTGGGTGAACTGCGTTGTAGGGGCAAGGGAATGAGATGGCCTTGATGCCAAATCTTCAATGATGCTCTGAAATCTTCCTCACTAATTCCTCAAAGGGATAGGTACTCCCTTCCTCTGAAAATCAGCTCTGGAAGTGGTGTAGATGCCCTCCACTGCAATTCTCTACAATGCAACAACACTCTTGAACAAGAATAACACTGTCACTGGAGATGGTAGCTTTGGCCTTGAGCCATGGAATGTGGAGAATGAAAATCAGCCTTCAAGAGGCCTCTTAAGAATGGGAAGGATTCCTAAACAGGAATTCCTTTGGCAATTCTTGTTGAACAACAAATAATTCTCTCTTGTCTGAATAGACAATGAAATGAACAATACTCAACATAAGAAAAAATAGCTGCCATACCCTTATCTTATACAAGTGAAAGCCTCCTTACCATGGACCCCACACCTTAGGGTTTTATCCACCAAGTGATCTCTCTCCCATGTGAATTGCGCTGCCTTTCTAAGCAACCTTCTCCTTCTTCTATTGCGTAGTCAAACTTGGTCAATCTTGACCTAAACCTCTTGCAAATAATATTGTTCACACATGAGGGTGTGTAAACCGGTTCCAAAGGTGATCCATTTTATTAGTATGAGGGATTTTATTAATTTTTTTAATAGGAATGGGTCTCCTTACCCATTTATTCTCCCGCTCTATGAAATCTGAAAAAATTAATATTCAAATTTGCTGCTTGCAAATTTTGGAATATTACAAAGGACAACCTCCAATTTGTAAATTTTTCCTTGGAAAGGTCAATAAAATCATCTTTATGGAGATTATGGTTTGGTTACCTTAGGTCAAGCAATGCCTTCCTAGATTATGAAAAGAACACTTGGAAAGGAGGAAAAATAATTACCAACCTTATTTGATTGTTTGCAGAAGATTTGGAGGAAAAAACATTGATTTTTGAACGTTTTTTAGCAAATATGGACAAGTTTTTTCGGTGCGTAGTGCCTACCCGACTACACGGTCAGGTCAGGTTGGCTTTTCGGAGCGTAGCATTGGGTCAGCTCGGGTCGGAGAAGGGCCTATCGGGCCTGTCGGAGTGCAGAGCCGGGTGGATGGTAGGAAAGTCAGGCTTTTCCTGTGCCTGTGCGTAGTGCCCGCTCAGGTGCGTAATGTTGCCCTCCCGGTGCGCAGTGCAGTGTTAAATAAAACTTTCACTGCCTCCTTTGTGTGCATCTCCAAGGGCTAGGTGCGTAGCATCGGCCTCGGTGCGTAGCGCCTGCAAAATATTTTCAAACTTGCACAGAAACCCTCAAAATTCTCTTCAACAGTTTGCTTCTTCTTTGTAGGGGTAAATGAGATGGAGAAGAGTTCGAGGAGACTTTATACTCCTTTGAGAAACAAATTTGTGAGCTCAACCCACTTTCCTAATGTGTTATTTCCCTTTACTTTTTCCCATTGACCTTTTGGCCCTTTAGTTCTGTAGGTGGGCAGTTTTGGCATAAAAATGTTTTTGTTCCTTACTAGAAGCCCCTAGATGTCTCCCTTGTGCTCACAAAACCTTCATTAAGTTTAATCAGGTTCCCTCAAACCACTTTAGACAATGAAACCCCTTTTTAGGATATCTAACACTTGCAAAATAAATAAAAAATTGTGATTTTTTGACATATTTCCTTTGACTGTCACTTTGTCAGGTTTTCTCTTAAAAATAGTGAAACAACATCTCAGTATAAAAAAACCATAACAACAAGCATCAATAGCCCCTTTAGTATTTATGTGGGCAATCATTATGAAAAAACACTTGGCCTGTTTTATCCTCATCAACCTTCCTGTAGGTAGCTATTTGGACAATCCTGCGAAAATTTCATTTTATGGCTAACATATCTCTTGCAGAATATACCTTGATAAAGAAACCATTTTGGAGGCCTTACTGCTCTCAAACCAGCTACATGTTTGTTCCTAGTTTGCAAATGATGTATGTTAGTGAGGGAGGTGAGCTTTCTAAACCATTTTTGTGCTTTTGCTGGCCAATTTTGTTCTTGCAAGTGGCTACACAATTTATTCCTTTGATCACTATCTCTTTTGATCTTGGATAGATAATTTTATCAGTAATGACCAATGTTTTCCATAGTTGCCTCCTTTGGCAATTTCTTCCCTCATGCTTGTCTCTTTGGACCATTTGAAAAAGCCTCTAACTGTTCCTTTGAGAGGTCAAAACCTTGCACTAATATTTTTGTCCCCTTTGTTGATACCTTTTATCATCTCTCTCCCTTTGGTGTGGTGGAGTATTGGTTTTCATGTTTGCCTTCTTTGACCCTTTTAGTTCTCAAATTTTACCTTTTGATTAGGTGGGGTTAGTGCCTCTTGGTCAAACTTTAGAAGATTAGTCTGAAACCCCTTTAAGCCCTTTTCTTTTTGTATCAATACTCTTTTATCCTTTCAACCTTTGATGATGTGGAGTTAATTCCTCTTTTCCCAACCATAGAGGAAAGTTTGAAAACTTTGAAACCCTGTGCTATTATGAAGGAGGCTCTTTGTTATCATGTGACCATTTGTGTCCATCTCCCAAACTCCTAGGTTTTAGGGCTGCTTAGGAAAAAGTAAACAGTGTTGTTTTCTAAGTTCTATGAAACTTCTCAAACTCATTCGTCATTTCTAAAAATCTTCAAAGTTCCCTTGATGGATTTTGAGGTGACCTTTGCTTCTTACAACCCTAGTACTGATTTACTGTTTGGTCACAATAGTCATAAAACCCTGATTTTTATCAAACATTTTCTTGTTGCTTTCTTCTTGCTATGAATGATCTTCTAATGATGAAATTCTCATTTTACCTTACCTATTGCTAGTCTGATGGCTATTTGTTCCTCTTGCATAAATGTGGGCAAAGGGCAGTTGTCCCCTTGCAAGGTTCATGCTTTTTAGGCCAAAAACCTTCCTTGAATAAACCTTTTGACCAGTTTGGACAAGATCACCTGTCCTTTTCTTTTTTAAATGTATTTTCTTTATATAGGAAAAACATTGTTTGTAGGGCACCAAATCCACCCTATGACTTTGTGAAACCCTAGGTGACCTAGTGGAGGATTTCTTGGACTTGGTTTTTGGACTGAGACCTAGAATTTGGGATCATCAAGTGCAAGATAGAGTTTATGATAGAATGATGTATTGAAGATCCAACATCCAATGTACTTGATTTATCTAAAGAGTCTAGAGAAATATTTTGAGACCATCAGTGTTTGAGAGTATTTTGGGAGACACAACAAAGGTGTTTGATTGGTGAGCTTAAGTAGCAATGGGGGGTTTCATAGGCAAAAAAAAAACAAAGGATTTGGGCCAAAGGTGAAAGCATATAGACAGGAAGAGTGACATAAGCCACTAATGGGTTTTCTGGGACTGGTAAACAATGCTAGACATGATGGAAAGATGAAATAGTGAAAAACTATTTTTAAGGATGATGAAGGCAGTGATATTTCTAGAACTCACAATGTTCATGAACTTTGTTTCTAGAAATCTAGGGAAATCATTTAGTCATCTATGAAGGAAAAAATTACTGATGACTAACAATGAGGAAAATTGTGCCTTGGCTAGTAAGGAAAATAAGGGGAAGGGAAATAAATCCTATTCCAAATCTAAGACCGACAAAGAAGGCAAGAAGCGTGACATGTCCAGAGTGAAGTGTTTTCACTGTCACGAGCATGGACATTATGCCACTAATTGTCCACAAAAGAAGAAGAAAAAGAAGGCTTCAGGATCTGCAGTCGGTGAGGCTTTGGCCTCACAATTTGAGTTGTACTTCTCACTCATCGTATGCATGGTGTCAAGTTCGATGTGATCAATGTCGTACTTAGATAGTGGTGCATATTTCCACATGATGGGAGACAAAGAACTTTTCAATAGCTTGGAGGAGAAATATCTCCAGATGCATATCGAAATGGTTGATGACTAAAGGTATAGCACTACCATGATTGGTACAGTTACTTTCCAGAGACAATCAGTTAAACCCTTCTTATTAAAAGATGTAATGCATGTAGCAAGCTTGAAAAAGAACTTAGTTTCAGTTGCAATGTTGGAAGATAGAGGTTATTATGTGGTTTTCAGTGAAGGGAAAGCATTCCTTCGACACAAAGCCATAAGACAAGCCAAGAATATTGGGATTCATGTGAAGAATCTCTACAAACTTGATGTAGATGGTTGCACAGCATTGATGGGTAAGGCAGAAAAAATGGTGAGCTGAGATGAGGGTAAGTTATGGCACAAGATATTGGGCCATCTACACCACAGAGCCTTGAAGTTCATGCAACAGATTTCTACGGGGCTTCCAAAGGGTACTCTTGCGCAGATAGACACATGCAAGGAATGTACCATGGGGAAGTATTCAAAGGCCACTTTTCATGAGAAGGAGAACCGAGCAGTGGGAATCCTTGAGAGAGTTCACTCAGACGTGTGTGGACCATTATCTACAGTTTCGACAGCAAATCACAGGTATTATGTGATCTTTTTTGATGATTTTTCTAGAATGTGTTGGATCTACTTCATGCACAAGAAAGATCAGACGTTCTCAAAATTTTGTGAGTTCAAAGTACTGGTGGAGAAAGATACGAGGAATCATGTGAAGGCTCTTAGGAGAGAAAATGGTGGTGAGTACATCTCAAATGAATTCAATAACTTCTGTAGAAAATAAGGAATTCAGAGAGAGTTTATTGTGCCTCATAACCCACAATAGAATGGGTCACAGAAAGAAAGAATAGAACAATTGCAGGTGCAACATGAGTGATGTTGCATGATCAAGACCTACTATTGCATCTGTGGGTGGACGGATGAAACACAACAGTATTTTTGAAAAATCGTAGTCCTCATTGAATACTTGGCATGAGTACATCAGAGGAGGAATTTTCTGGTACGAAACCTGATGTTTCATATTTTAAAATTTTTGGCTCATCTGTCTATTTCCATGTGAAGAAATATTCTAGGAAGAAGCTCGAACCAACAGCTGAGATTGGGATATTTTTGGGGTACACTAATACTCACCACAACTATCGGGTGCATTTTCCAAACAGTAGGATGACTGTTGTGACACAGGATATAAAATTTGATGAGGAGTGTTAGGGTCCTATATTTCATAGGATCTCAAGGTGACTAAGTTTATTCTATCTATCAAATTTATTTTGTAAAATGATTTCCAATCTGCAAATAATTTTCAGATAAAAAAAAAAGGAGATAACATAAAAGATCAAAAGAGGGTATATGTTAAAAATAAAAAATATAGAATATGAACCCATCAAAAAGAAGAAAACAATAAATTCTAAAAGTGTTGCACCTCCAAATTCCACTACTCTTAGTTTAGCTTATTTCTGAAAATAAATTGTGTGCAGCATGTTTAAAATGCCACAATAGTTCAATAGAATTCAATCATACAGTTTAGGCATGATTGAATTAGGTTCAAATTTCTTGTTAATAGGTAGTGAAAAATGATTTCTCAAATTGTTTAATCTTGACAAATCAATAGTTAGCTATAAAATGAAAATTTGTTCAATAATTTAATTTGAAACAAGGAAGGAATAAGTCATAGAAGTAGATTATTTGTTAAAAAGAAAAGTGTTGAGTTACTAGTCTAAATGCACTCAGATGAAAGAAAAATTGTTAAAATGTTAGTGTAGAAAAAGAAATGGAAAGTCAAGGGTAGGTAGAGAATCAAAAATGAAATTGGAGATGAAAATAGGATTTTATCCTAAGATTATAACTTTGGACATATGAAACATGTGATAAAAGAAATTAAACAAAGTTTAAATGTCAATAGTCATGACAATCAATGTGTCCCCCCCACCTATCACATCCATCATACTATATTAATATTTTCGGACTCCACCATCCACCTTTCGCCTGAATCCATTAAAAATCCCTCCATTTTCCACTAATCTTGTCCATTCATATTTCATCTGACATCCCATATTCCCCCTTAGCCCCCCTTTTCCATCCGAAGGTTACCAGTCAGGGGGGGATCCGAAGTTGAAGGTTTTAAAAACCTCTAATTAAAATTGATACCTCCATTCTTCAGTTATTCGAGACCCCTCCCCCGAAACCACCAACCAGCTGAGCTTACCCCTGAATGCAGTTTCACTTTTGTCAAAAACCATCACGTCCATGTCACGCTCCCCCTATCCCATCACGCTTATGTGGAATTTTTTACCCCACCTTTCTACCCGTTTGGCACTTAATTTTTTTCCTCCCGTTGCTTAGTCCTGTTGATGAGTTAATGTTGAGTTAGACCCATTGATTAATGACCCCGCTCCATAATTTTCTTAATAAAACCCATAATTCTGAAATAACCTATCACATAAACAATTATCCGCAATAATTTTTCTTTTAATGTGCAGGTCACATCTACTGTTGAAACAGAGATTTCGACATTATTTTATTTCCTTATCCCGATCACAGCGATCTAACAAATCACTATCTTTCCATCCAACTGTTTCTCGGCCAAGAATTTTCTTCCTTTTCTTCCATTTTTGTCTGACAACAAACCACCAGGATGCCTCCCAAAGGCAAGGAGGTTGAAGAAATTCCAAACCCTCTCATCCACCCATCAATTGATCTTTACCATATCCCATTGGCAGACATGGACTTCAAAATCCCATGAAACCCTATCTTACTTCGACTTATTTGAGATTTATTATTGGTTGGAGGACCAATTCATCAATCAAATGGATGAAATCTGGTTGTGGGACTCCAATATGCCTTACTACATTTTCCCTCAAACCCATAGAGCACCTGAATTTCTCAGAAAGTGTCATTCATGCTACGATCCTAGTAAAAAGGCTATCATTTCCCCTACAGGAGAATTCATGTTTTCTATCACTGCCCAGAAAAATTGATCAAATGTTGCAGGCCCCTATTATTGAAAACACCTCTCCTTTCTCCCATGAAACCCTCACAGAAGCCTATCAGAAATTGGAATTTTCCGAAAGAGATAGAACACTAGAATTATTTCTAGCTGCATATACTCCTTTGCCCAAAATAAATCCTCCCTATCCTTCCTCCATGTTACATGATAGAACCAAGCACATTATCATGATCATTTCCTATCTTATTGGTTACTATTCTGACGAAAATTCAAATGAAGCTATTATTGGTTTCCTTTCTAACTTTTCTGTTGATTCTAATCCTTCAATCCTTTTTAATTTCAGTCAATTTCTAGTTGATGCTATCCATGACCAATTTTCTAAGTTCCCTACTATAGAAGTTTTCAAGTATGCATCAGTACTAGTCTATCTTTTATCTATTTTCAGGGAGATAAGTTTCCATTCACATTGCAGAAGCTAGATGAAGAAGGGAACTAGAAGTCAGTTATTTTCTGGACTTCCATGGGAATGAAAGACAAATAAGAGTATTCATATAAGCAATTCACTAAAATTTTTATATATCCAGCAATGAATCTTTTGAGCAGCTATGCAGAACCAAGGATTAGTGAGGAGATTATGAAGGTTTTGCATCTATCAGATCAAGCCACAATAGGGGACTGGTACCTTTACCAGAACTATACAGAAATCATAGTTAATGGTTGTGACCTGGCACCTTAAAAATTGCCTAAGATCCTCTCCATGAGGATTTTTGCATTAGAATATATCAAACAAATGCTTGGGGTAGATGAATTCCATTTTGTTGCTCCAAATAAGAAGTCACAGTTCAAGATCAAAACTCATATTGGTCCATTCATTTGTAACACTAGAGAAGCAGGGGATGAAGCAAAAAGGTTATTAAAATAAATGAATTTTAGTCTCATATTTACTTGGTTATATGACCCGTTGGGAGTGATTTCAAGGCTCAGAGTGGAAAATAAGTTCACTCCATATCATCACACAACAATACCTGAGATTGAACAATATAAAAATCTATTAGAATGGAAAGAAACCACTCTCCAAGAAGCAGAAGAACAGGTAGCATCTACCTCAAACATACATATTCCAGTTACACAAGGAAAGAAAACGAAAAGAGTCAGAGAAGAACAGTCATCCGTAATGACTGAAGTATCAAGTGAAGTTTTCAGAATGGTATACAGAAAGAGACCTAGACTCTTTTTAAAATCTAGTATAGCCAATGAGTCAGAGAAAGAAACATTTGGAAAATTTGGATATACATCCATTTTTACATAGCTTGGTGGACATACTATTCAGTCTCTTGCTCATTCTACCACTTCTCATGAACAGAAAATGAGTCAGACCAGTGAAGACAGTCAGAAGGATAAAAAAGAGCATATATTTCATATTTTCATAAAAATTAAGAAGAAAAACCAGGTGTTGAACAAAGACACTTATAATCAATTCTGGAAACATTCTTCTAGTTCTCAGGCCCGACTTCTCTCAGTATTTGACTCTGAGAAAGGCAAGATGCAGTTGGAATTTTTGCAAGCTCAAATTCCACAGCCTAGGACTACCTGGGATTACAAGAAAAATTCCTTTGATTTTGATGTAAAAGATGTGCATCTAATTGGTCAAATTGAATTTCACAAACATACTGGCCAAATGATTTCCTATACTTTAACTAACCCTGCTATAAGCTTTTCCAAATTGCAGGTCACCTTGGCCAACACTCGATCACAACTCAAGATTGAAAGGGTATCTTTAATGGCTAAAGACACCAATATCATAGCTCTATAATATCTTGTAGTAAAGATTGGATATTAGCCCTCTAACATTAATGCTCCATAGGAAATAATCAAGAAGAAGAATGTTGATATAGTAGCATTAAGAAAGAAACTCAAAATGCCAACCACCGAAGAACCAACGAATAAATAAATTGAGGAAATAGAGTCCCAGAAAGATGACATGATGAAACTCATCATGGAATAGAATCTACAGATAAATTAGATGGAAGCAGAAATCAAGAAACTCATTAAAGAAAAAGAGGAAGTTTTCAAAAAGGTTGAAACTCCCATGGATGCAGCCCCTATTACTACTATCCCCATCACTACTACTTCCACCACAAGTACAGCAGAAGGAGCTGAGCAACTTACTGAAGTTGTTCAGAACTTATCCATTCAGAAGGAAGATATTAACAAGTTGTAGGATCAGTTAAAAACACTACAACATGAGAAAGTAATTGGATAGAGTGCACATGTAGTAGAGCTACAGAGAGCAACAGGACAAATTGAAAGATTGCATAAGTGAGTTATATATTCTTACCTTGGAAACACACTAGGATTAGTCAAAGAGATTATATGGGGAGATATTATTGAATATGTGAAAAAGATCTAGCCTAGCATCAGGATTATTTTTTATCAGAAATATTTACTGGAGAAGGCTCAAGAAACTATTGTAACTATTATAGAACAACTTGAGGAAAAGCGTGCTACAACTACTGAGATAATTAAATTTCTGAATTCTAAGGACACCAATGAACTTGAAGATTTGGGTATAGATGATAGGACAACAATAATTTTAGAAGTAAAGAAGATTCTTACAAAGAAGAATCTGATTCTTCAGTTGAAAGAAAAATGCAGTAGTGTCAATATCATAGTTCAAAGTTTTTTCAGTAGGCTAGAACCCTTGAACAACAAGTGTTTACCCTCAATGTTAGTGAAAAATGACAAGTTAATGCCTCTTGAATACTACATATGCAAGCTCAAAGACATTGCTACTAATACAGCCAAATTTTCAAATATTCAGGGTACAACAATAGCAAGGCTCGTGCTAAAGGCACTTGAGGATACATTATTTATCCTGCGTGAAGTAAAACATATCTTTTTAGTAAAACCTAAATTTACTAAATATACAGAAATGGATGAAGACTATCTCACAATAATAAAACTATCCATCCTAGATGAAGAACGTCGAGAACAGTTGACTGATTTACTAGATTAGAAGAGTAAATATGATACATAAGAGCATTTTCTAGTTCATCTGCCAGCAAAACAGTAAAATGTGGTCCATGTCCTAACTGTTCCCACTACATCAGCACCTACATTTGCACAGTGCATTCCACCGAAGCTATAATTTGGTAAAATTTAGAGTTTTAAGTTCAATTTTAAGTCTAAAAATACTATGTCTGTTAGAGATTGTATTATAGTAATTAGTTTTGCAACCTTTTGTATAAATACTACAGTTTTGAAAGTATGAAAGGTCGATTTATTGAGATCGAGATTATTTTTGTCTTTTGAAGCACTATAAGCTTCTTCAAAGAAATTTATCATCAATAATAATCACACCATTCACAGTATTCTTATGGCTTAAATACTAGTGATGTTTTTCTTCTGTTATTATGTTTCGTTGTTATCTTTCATTGTAATCATCATAATTCCGATTGCAAAGTAGAAAGCGTTATGAATAGGATTTACTTTTGAGTACCTTATTCTAGCTGTGTTTACAATCATAATTTTTTCCACTGAAGGCCAAACTATACAGTTCTTAATTTCTCTTTAGTTATGCTGAATGTTTTCATATTTCTCTCATAATCCATTTATAAATTCGAAATATCCATTAAATACTCCTAGCTTTCCCTATGTTTACTTTGTGAAAATTTGATGCAACTATCCAATTATATTTTTACTCTATTACCAAACAGACATTAATCAATTGAATACAATCAATTTTACAAAATCCAAAACAAAAATCAAAACCCAAGTATAGTCATAACTGCCTAAAAACTTATCCAAACAAAGTTAAATATTAAAGAGAGAGCCCTCTCTGAAACTGGCATGGCTAGATCCCAGTTTCCAAAATTGGTTTGATGTTGGCCAATGTGATTAGTTCTCACAATCTCTAGTAAATTATAGAACACTAACAAGGAGAAATCCATGTGATTGTCCCTTGAGATGGAGCTTGATTTTCATTCAGGTGAGGAACTCTTGGTTCCAAAGGATGTACCTCAAGATGTGAAGCAAAGGCATGAGGAGAATCATGGAGCGGCAAAAAACACTCATGCAGATCCATCCACCAGACATGGTAGAAGGCGCACCACGGAAGCTAATAGATAGAGACTTGATGTGGCAGAACATGTAGGAGCACCTACTTCACTGCGTAGATAGAGACAATCTCCAAACAGGTTTACTGGATACATGGCTCTTATGAGCAAGTGTATTGTGACTGAACCATCCTCCTTTGAGGAAGTAGTGCAACAACGAATTTAGATTGACGCCATGGTTGAGGAGTATGACTCCATCGTCAAGAACAGTGTATGGGAAGTTCTCCCAAGACCATTCGGAAAATCATTGGTTGGATCTAGATGGATATATAAGGTGAAGCAAGTGGCAGATGGGAGTGTGGAGAAGTACAAGGCTAGATTTGTAGCCCAGGGATTCTCACAAGTTGAGGGGATTGACTATGAGGAGACTTTCACACCGATTAGGAGACACTCATCAATTATATCTATCCTTGAACTCTTAGCACATATTGGGTGGTGCATACATCAGATAGGTGTGAAAATGATGTTTCTCAATGGATTTATTGAGGAAGAAATGTACATAGAGCAGCCAGAATTTTTTGAGAATTTTGAAAGTGAGTCGCATGTGTGAAAACTCAAGAGAGCATTGTATGGGTTGAAGCAAGAACCTCGTGTTTGGTACACTAGAGTTGACAGCTATTTCACTGGGTTGGGCTTCACAAAGAGTGAAGAGGATGTGAACCTGTGCCAGATTGTGGTTGATGGTAAGCTCTTGATTATCATACTTTATGTTGATGATCTAATTTTGACAGGTGATGAGAAGCTCATAATTTCTTGTAAGGAGGATCTTGCAAGAGAGTTTGAGATAAAGGACAAGGGACTCCTTCACTATTTCCTTGGTTTGGAGATACGAAAGCGCAATGGTGAGCTATTTGTTTCTCAAGGCAAGTATACCAAAGAGATTCTGAGTAATTTTTACATGGAGAGTTATAAACCCATGGAGGCTCCCTTTCTAGGAAACTGGAGGAAGGAGGATGCTACTTTAGTTGAGGTAGTGGACACTCTTGGTGTCCGTGTTTTGATAGTTTGGAAAATCAAAAGACAAGGCAACATCAGAAACAATATTTAGAGTTACAAGATCTAGTCCTCCTGTTCTCAGAGAGGGATCTCTCAAATTATTTGTTTTTGCAAAGGTTTAGCTTGTGTGCTTTGAGTATTGGTTTTAGACTAGTTATTAAGTGCAAGTGTTTGTTTGTTTGTTTGGCTGAGTTGATACAGTAGAACATAAAAGGTCTAGGAAAGATATATATAAAGGGGAAATGTCAGTTTCATTGGGCAATGGAGTCAAAAAGAGGTCATGAAAAACTTATCAATGGATATGGGATATCAAAGGGAAAATCTAACTTGGCCACAGGATCCTTTGGTTTTGGAATGAGATGGACATCAATGATTTGGAAAGAGAATTTTAATTCTCAACAAAGGGAATTTGAAAGATCAAATTGAACAATAAAGAGCTATTTGATAGACATGGCTAACCATGAATTCTACAAATCACACTTTAAGCAAATAATGACTTCAAAACAACTTTTAAAATGAAATCTAAGATTCGGGGAACACCCTATTTCCTCAAATAATTTCTTTCAAATTACTTAGAAAACATAAAATATTCATTGATAATTATGGTCATAGAAGAGGGAACACCTAAATACATCTATGATCACAACTATAAATACCTTTAATCCAACTGTTCAAGCAAGGACAAGGGGCATGATCAGAATAGACCTCCTTGGCTCACTGTAAACAAAGATACTTCAAAGGGAGACTTCAATAATAGCCTTTAAGTGGCAACAGACAAGCAGGGAGAACCATAAATCATGCTGAAACCAACTGTTTGAACTATTAGAGAAATAAAAAATCATGAGGACTAAAGAGAGAGATTAAAGACTCTAAAATACCTCAGCAGAAGAAAAATAAAATAGTGAAGGATAAACAGGTCTAAGGTGCTTCCAAGAGTCATTTCTTAGCCTAAAAATTTCATCCTACTGTAGTAATAATTTATGGAACAAAATGAAAATAGGGGAAAACATTAAACAGTTCAAAATACTTCACCAACAGCCAAGCTCATGGATCCAATGATAGAGCCTTCTCAAGAACAAGCATGTGACAACATCATCAGGGCTTCCAAGACTTCAATTTCTTCTTCAACTTCAACAGACTATGTATTATTTCAGAGATTTTCAATATTACAACTAGTGATCAACCAGCCAACTAACCAACGTTTACAATGGATTCCTCAATAAATTTTTATAGAGGGATGAGGAGGTCGAAAGAGAGAAAAGATCTCCTGAGTTGAATTAATACAGTTAATGCTTCTCAACCTTTGAGGGGCTCATGGGAGAAGTTCATAGATATTTTCCTGTATTAATTGGTTTACATTAAGTATTTAAGCTTGCTGGAAGCTTATGTTGACTTTAAGGCTCTGTGTCATGATATAATAACTCTGCTGATTTTTTTGCATTAAGTTCCTTCAGCAGAATTGATTATTCGGCTACGTTGAGGCAAATATCTTCTTTTCCGATCATCATTCGGCCTCTATTGAATGCTTAAGGCGGCAGGTGGCAATGGGTAGCTAAGAGGAATCAATTTGGCTCTGATGTGGTGGTGGAGGCTCTCTCTGTCTAATAAATGTTATTGATTTCCCTTTAACTGCGTTTAATTCAATGGATTAGGCTTTTTATAATCGACCTTAGCCATAATCCATTAAATTGTATAATCAACGTTTAATCCTTCATTTCTGTTGTGTTTGGGTCTTTGACACTGATACTCTTTATTTCAATTAGGCATTGTTGTGTCTTTTTTATTTGCAGGTAACACGGGGCTCATATGGCATCAATACTCACAATGTATTGATGAGACGTGGTATAGAACCTCACAGAACAATCTTATTCAATGCATGAAAGCCTGGAGGATCGTCATCCTTTGGCTTGGAGCATGGATGTTGTATGGTAGCATCCAACGATGGAGATTTGTTGCAGAGGTGAAAGGAAAGCAGTGGGAGATTTTTATGTCAGAACTGATGATCTATGATCGACCAAGAAGATCAACGTTCGAGATTTAGTAGTGAATAAATAATGTGAATGGGTCACATTATTGTGAACATAGAAGAAAATGTGAAGGGATAAGGTTAAAAACCCTTTGGCGGAATAAAATGCAAAGGAAAGAAGAGTGGGGTTGATGGACGATCGTGGACCGTCAGATGAGATCGACCACGAGATCAAAGACAGAGATTTGCATGTTGAAAACCCTTTGGAAGAGGCGGACGGCGATAGTGGAAAGAGAAAGTGATCTGGGACCGTTGATCTGCAAAGATCAATGGTCAAGGAGGAACGCGATACAATATAGTGCAAAAGGGTATTGGTGGTTTCGGGAAGGAAAACCATAGGTTTCGCATGGCAAAAGGGAAAGAAAGCGGTATTGGATTTTTGGACGCGATATGAGTTAGAGGTCGACACGTGGCCTCAGAAAACAGCTTATATCGCGTGATTTTGGGAGATTAACCTCTGTGCTGAAAGTTACGCGATATGGAACACCAGTCGTTAGATCTGGGGCCTCAGATCTAATGATGGGGAGTGAGCGCGATATGGACATGATGTGCAGGTCATAGCAGGTAAGGTGGTTTCAATATGGGCCGTAAGATCAAGGATTGGACAACTGAGATTAAAAACCGAGGAAGGAAGGACCCACAGGAGGCAGGCCTGTTGGGGTTAATAAGGGTCGTTGGATGTCAGTATCAACGACGGAGATCACATCTGGGGTTTAAATGAAAATAATACAAAGACGGAGAAAGGTCTAACAAGGACCGTTGATCTGTAGAGATCAACGGCTATGATTGGCCGAAAAAACATTATGAAGCGGGACGCATAAAATATAACCAAAGTGGGAGATGCAATCTGTACTGTCCGATCTAGACACGTGGATGGTCCAGATGCAATCGGAGGCATGCGATCGGCGGGGGAAGAACTGTGAATGGCACCGATCGATTTAGCGCTGACCATCGATCTGAGGATCAGATCAACAGTGGGGAGTGAATCAGAGGGGTTCAAATGCAGAGGAAGGGTTTATGATCAGAGCAAATGAGATCTGTCGGATCTAGGAAGGCGGGGAGGAGATCAACGGCTCACGATTGATTGGGAGATCGCAAATCGGGGAGAGGTAAATACAACATGGAATGTGTCCTTTGATTTTTGTCGATGAGATACTGCATAGCCCGTTGATCATTTCAGATCAACGGTGGATATGTTTTAAATCATGCACCGGCGGAAACCCTTTTAACACTTATGAAAACCCAAAATTTTATGAAATGCAAAGGTTTTATGGCTCGGGGCAGGTTATATATATATGAAAAGGCTTGGCACCCGTATGCGGGACCGTGGGTTTATATGAAGAGCCATAGGCCTGGGGCTTTATATGTACAAGGGCCAATCGCATCAGAACTTTGGTGCTGGTCTTTCAATATACCCATTTTAATTCTCCGATGCGATTAGCGCCTCGGGACTTTAAATCTTGGTCCTGGGCATAGGTTTATATAGAGAGGGGCGAAGGTTTATATAGCGGGGCTCAATCGCATCAGAACTTTGATGCAGGGTTTTCAATCTACCCATTTACATTAAAAAACATTACCCTGGCGGGTTTAGACCGAAACTTAGGAAAAGTGGGTTTATTGAATAAAAAAAGGAAAATAGAAATTGGGAATGGTTTTTAACAATGTTTAGAGCCCGATGCGGGCTCTGTGGTTATCTGAAACAACAATAAGATCGGGGGTTATAAAACAAAGGGCTCATCGCATCGGAGGCTTTTAACATGGAAAATAGACTTGCGCACTCCGATTTATTTGATGCAATAAGTGCCAAATGGACTTAGTGCTTGGTTCTAGTGCCAGAGAACATGGGGAAGTGGTTTTAGGCTTAGCCCAAAGGGGCTTTAGCCTACAATTTAAAAACTTATTTTTTATGAAATTTATCACAGTTTTTGATGGATTTGGGGGTTTCGGCAAGGTTCAAAAGTGAGTTTTAAACCTTGTAAAAGGATTTTTATGAAGGGGAAAGGGGAATAAATGAAAAATAGAGGAATTCCAAGAGGAATAAAGGGGTAAAAAATGAAGGTTAGTTTTGAGTGAAGGAGGGGAAAAATGGGATTTTGCAGCAATCTTTTCTTTATGGAAAAACAACAGAATTTCTAGGTTCAGAAGGGGAACAACAGTGACGATTAACCAAAGGATATAATATCTTCAAAATAATTTAAGCACCAACAATTTTGTCAATAAAATTGTTTCTTGAAGGCTGCCCAAAAATGATTTAGCCACCACTTGATATGACAAAATTTTATAGGTGGCTAACAGTGGCTCCACTTGGGGATGGTGCCTTCTTGAAGGTATCAAGAATTTCAGACTTGCATTCTCTGGAGGCTGATCAATGCCTTTTCCATTGGGCTGCCTTTGTTCATTTGGATGGTCTTCTTTTGCTCTAAAAAATATTATAAGCCATGAAAAATAATGGATTTTCATCAACACAAGCTTTCTACCTACCCAATCCTACTGATCTAACATTTTTTCTTCTTTAGAGTGCACTTGGATTGGAAAACTCTCTTACAATATGTTATTATTTTTGGAAGCAAAAAACTAATTTATTTCTACTCCTTATGTCTCCATGAACTCAGATTAAACAGTTGAGTTCATATGCTTCTCTACCTAATCTACTAATCTGTTAGGATTAAACAGTCTAACAGATTTTTATTCACTAACTTCTAAAACAGAAATTTAAAAACCAAAAAGTCAGGATTGGACAGTCTAGCTTGTTGCTGATCTATGGCATAAAACAACAAGCTACACATAGACATTATTTTGTAGAAAATTAAATCAAAATGGAAGGCTTAAGATCTGAAACTTTGAGCACTTCCTTCATCTTTTTTCAACTCTGTTTTTACTTGTGTTTGAGTTGTTCTTTGCTTGTTCTTTGGTTCATATTTTGAGCTTGTTTGAACCAGTTTTACCTTTGTCTTGACTCAAAATTTGAAACAGATTGGAGTCATTCTTTTTTGGAAACTTAGGTTCATATTTTGAGCATGTTTGAACCTTTAATTTCTAACCTAATTTACCTAGTGATAAGCCAAGATTAAGTTGTTTTACAAATCGAATTCACTAACCTATCAACAGTCAATTTAAAACTAATTGGCCATGATTAGGCTGTATGGCTAACTAGGAGTGTGTTTTTAGTAGTGGCATTTGAGCTTGCACACTTTCAGACTTTGTTTATAATTTTTGGTATGGGGCTGTACCTTTATTTTTTTTACAATCTACCCTCTTTTCTTTCTTTTATTGTTTTTGTATTTTTATTTTTCTAACTTTGAATGCAACGTTCAAACTATGATATTTACAATGAAAAACAAAAATGCTTTGAAACTCATGACTCCTGGCAGAAGTAATGCTTTAGCATCCTACCATTGACAGGACCTCCATACAGATCTTCTCCATTCAATTCTTTCAAGAAAAATTGCATTGTGACCCCTCTCAGCATGAAAAATATAGGGGCCTTTCCACAAGTTCTCAAACTTGCCATGTTTTCCCTTTTCTTCTCTCCTTGAATCCCATTTAAGAACAACATTTTCAACCTGGAAATTGTTTGCCTTAGTCCTCTTATCAAATAGTTTATTTACATTTTATTGGACTAACTACGTCCTTTCATAGACTTCTTCTCTGGTCTGCTGTAAATGGATGGTTTGATTGATTCTCCTCTGCATATCATTCTCTTCGACTTGCACTTCTTGAAGGGTCTTCATGACTGGAACTCCTAATGAGGTGGGAAAAACTACATCCATGCCATAGACCAGCTGATAGGGGGACATATTTATTGACTTCTTTGTCGTTAACCTATCAGCCCATAAGGAATGAACCAACTTACTGTGCCATGATTTTTTATTCTGTTCCAACAACTTTTTGATGATATTGATGAGGCTCTTGTTGGAAGATTCAGCTAATCCATTTCCTTGGGGATAGTAGGTAGTATAATGGCCCAAGGTTATGTGGTATTTGTAACAGAAATTAACCATCTTCTTAGATTTAAAAGCAGCAGTATTATCTGTTATGATTTTTCTGGGACAACCAAATCTGGATAGGATATTTGTTTCAAGGAACATGATAATGATAGATTCATTAGCATTTCTGGAGGGTATAGCTTCTATCCACTTGGTAAAGAATTCTGTCGCCGTGAGGATCCACTTATGTTGAGCTGAGTAAGATGGGTGAATTTACCCAATGAATTCTAAACCCCATTGTTGAAAAGTTGCCTCAACTATGATAGGATGTAATGGTAAGGGAAGGAGATTTCTTTTGCCATCAAAAATTTGACACTTATGGCAAGACATGACCAACTTATGAGTGTCTGGGAAAAGGGTAGGCCAATAGTGACCATATCTAAGAATTTTGTTTGTTGTGGCCTTCCAGTAGAGGTGTCCTCCACATTCTCCATCATGCAACTCATGCATGATTTTTCATGCATCATCTTCAAGTAAACACTTAAGAAAAATTAAAACAACATTTGTCCAATATAATACCCCATCTAAGATGCAATAACTCATAGCTTTTTGTTTCAAAAATCTAGCTTTATTTTTAGACAAAGAAGGAGGGGAATTCAAATATAAAAGAACATAAATAATTTCAGCATACCAAGGAGAATTCAGAAATGTTTCTTCAATGAAAGGAGTAGTAGATTCTTCTATTTCTTCCAACACATCTACCATATTCATGTCTAGTGCTTGGAAGTTAGACTCAGCCATAAGCTTTGATAATCCTTTCCCTTTAACTAGTTTGGTGGGTCTGATTTCTAAGTGATATTCAAGAATAGTTGCAATCCATTTTCCCCCTTTACCATTAGGGTCTTGACTTAGAATGTCCTTGACAACATTATGTGGAACAAAATCAATTATGTGAGAGTGTAAAATATAGACTCTAAAGTCCTTTAAAGCTTTCACTAATGCTAAGGCTTGCTTCTCCATGATGTTATATTTGAGAGGAGCATCTCTTAAGGCCCTAATAAAGAAGGATATTGGTTGTTCTTGCCCCAAGTCATTCTTTTGAAGTAACACTGCAGCTATTGTATGCTCAAATGAAAAAGAAAAGATATAAAAGTATTTGGTGAAATCTGGACTAATCAAGACTGGTGTTTGAGTAGGAGCTTGTTTGACCAGTTCGAATGATTGTTTAGCTAGTAAAGTCCATTTTACACCTACATCTTTCTTAATCATTTTTGTAATGTTTTTTAATAGCTCAGCAAGGTTGGGGATAATCCTCCTCAAAAAATTGATCTTTCCAATGAAAGATTGTAATTCTTTGAGGCTTCTTGGATGGTTGATTTGCAATATGCCATCTATCCTTGTGGGGTCTATTTTGATTCCCTCTTTTGAAATTATATGGCCAAGAAGTTTACCTTCTTTGAGACCAAAGAGTGTCTTCTTGGGATTCAATGAAAAGCCAAATTTCCTACATGTTAGAAAATTAAATATTACAGAGCAATGCAACACATAAAATATGCGGAAAATAAAAGCACACAAAACACATAAAACTAGAGAGACACAGATATACGTGGTTCACCCAGTTTGGGCTACGTCCACCTAGAACATCTAGTCCTTCCTTTCTATTATCTAGCAAAAATGAAGAGACAAAACCTACAGCAGATCCGCTGTAATATCCCCTGTTCTCTCTCATGGTCTCCATCTCTGTTTCTCGCTCCGAGAATACACATACAATACACAGCCGCAATACAATGCCCTCATAAAAGCGAGGGATTTCCTTCTAGGGCAAAAAACCCTAAACTAAACATAACTTCTATTGTCAAATAATTTTCCTAATGAATGGCCCAGATTGACTAGAAATTACTATACTTTTACAAGGAAATTTTACATCCGTTTTTAGCTTCGGGGACGCTGCCCCCGAAAACCCCTGCCAGGGGGGGGCTCCAAAAAGCACTGGCGCCCCCCCTGGACCCCCCACGGTAGCGATTAATTACGGGCGGCGTTGCCGCCCCTTTTAAGGCACAGGGGTCCAATGTTGTGATACAAAGTAAACAATATAATCAGGCTCCACGCCCAACAATATCCCACTTGGAGACTGATTGTAGCAACTTTGTCGCTGCTTCATTTGCTAGACAATGACTCTTCTTTGGACCTGGATGTTCCTCATCTTCATCATCATCCTTGAAGACCAATTGAAACTGAGCACATTCTCAGTTTCTCCCTGGTTACAACTTTTGTTAGCATATCTGCAGGATTCTGGCTAGTGTGTATCTTTTCCAGCTTCAACTCTCCATCTTCTAATACTGACCGTATGAAATGGTACTTGATATGTATGTGTTTAGTCCTAGAATGAAATGTTGAGTTCTTTGCAAGATGAATGGCACTTTGGCTATCACTATATAGCGTGCCCATATCATGCTTCTTACCCAATTCACCCATAAACCTTTGTAACCAAATCATTTCTTTACTAGCCTCTGTAGCAGCAACATACTCTGCTTCTGTTGTTGAAAGTGCAACAACACTTTGGATTTTTGAAACCCAACTGACAGTTGTTCCACCTACGGTAAATACATATCCTGTAGTGCTCCTCCTGTTATCTCTGTCACCTGCCATATCTGCATCAACATATCCCTGTAGAGCAATGTTTGAACCACCAAAGCATAATGCTTGATTTGTGGTACCTCTCAAATATATGAGAATCCATTTTACTGCCATCCAATGTTCTTTTCCTGGATTATTCATGTACCTACTTACAACTCCCACTGCATGTGCAATATCAGGCCTTGTGCAGACCATTGCATACATTAAGCTTCCAACTACTAATGCATATGGAACTTTATACATATAATCCATGTCTTCTTGGGTCTTGGGGCACATCTCCTTACTAAGTTTGAAATGGCTAGCAAAAGGTGTACTAACTGGTTTTGCATTCTGCATATTAAATCTTTTCAACACCTTTTCTATGTACTCATTCTGAGACAGTGTTAATTTGCGATTTTTCCTGTCTCTAGTTATACTCATACCAAGGATTTGTTTTGCAGCTCCCAAATCCTTCATTGCAAATGAATTTTCCAATTTTCTTTTGAGCACATTTATTTCCTGCATGTTAGACCCTGCAACAAGCATGTCATCTACATACAATAATAATATAATATAGCTGCCATCATTTTGACTTTTTAGATAAACACAATGATCAGAGTGACATCTAGTATAACCTTGTTCAGACATGAACTTGTCAAATTTTAGATACCACTACCTTGGAGCCTATTTTAAACCATACAAGCTCTTCTTTAACCTGCACACCAATTTTTCTTTCCCTTTTACCTCATATCCTTCTGGTTGCTGCATGTATATCTCTTCCTCCAAATCTCCATGGAGAAATGTTGTCTTTACATCTAACTGTTCAAGATGTAAATATTCCACTGCTACAAGACTTAAAATAGTTCTGATTGAAGTCATTTTAACAATAGGAGAAAATATTTCATCAAAATCAATACCTTTCTTCTGTGCAAACCCCTTCACCACAAGTCTAGCTTTGTGCCTCTGTTTTCCTCCATCTTCTTCCTTCAGCCTGTAAACCCATTTATTCTGCAATTTAGTTTTACCTACAGGCAACTTGACTAAGTCCCAAGTCTGGTTATGCATTAAGGAGTCCATCTCTTCTTCCATGGCTAGCTCCCACTTCTTCCTGCTTTCAACCTGCATTGCTTCTTCATAACATTCAGGTTCACCAGAATCAGTCAATAATAAATAATATAATGAAGGAGAGTATCGTTCAGGGGGTCTACTTATCTGGTAGATCTTCTAACACCACTTTCAGGTGTTTGAGGTGCCTGTTGCTGTTGTGGTAGTTACTGTTGCTGTGGTTGTTGATTATTATTATTTTCAGGCACCTTTACTTTTTCAGTTATCTCATCAAGAACCGTGTATTCCTTGCTTTCTTTTTCCTGTTTCTTTTCCTGCAGTTGATTCTTATACAAGACCTTTTCATTGAATATTACGTCTCTGCTCCTAATGATTTTGTGATTTTCATAATCATATAAGCGATAACCAAAATCATTAGCACCATATCCAATAAAGGTACATTTCTTTGATTTTTCCTCAAGATTTGTTTTGTTTTCTTTATTAATATGGACAAAGGCCTCACAACCAAAAGGCTTTAAAAAAGAGTAGTTTACCTTTTTACCTGTCCATGCTTCCTCTGGAATACCACCATCCAAGGAACTTGAAGGCCGTCTGTTTATTAGATAAACAACAGTATCTATAGCATCTGCCCAAAATTGTAAAGGCAATCATGCATGCAATCTCATGCACCTTGCATGCTCCATGATTGTTCTGTTCATCCTTTCTGACACACCTTTTTCTTGTGGTGTTCTTGGAACTGTCTTCTCTCTATGAATTCCATGCTCTGAACAGTACCGATCAAACTCTTTGCTGCAATATTCACCTCCATTGTCTGATCTGAGACACTTCAACTTCTTTCCTGTCTCAATCTCAACCAAAGCTTTCCATTTATTGAAAGTATCAAATACATCATATATATTCTGAATATAATAAATCCATGTTTTTCTAGTTGCATCATAAATAAAAGTAACATAATAATGAGAGCCACCGAGAGATGATACTTGAGCAGGTCCCCATACATCTGTATGCACAAGCTCCAATTTTTCGCTCTTCTTTTCTTTCCCAACTCTGAGAAATCTGACTCTCTTTTGTTTTCCATAAATGAAATTCTCACAGAAATCCAAATCAACATTCTTCAATCCTAGCAATAAATTTCTTGAGTGAAGAATCTTCATTCCCTTCTCACTCATGTGTCTGAGCCTATGATGCCATAATGCTGCATCTGCTCCTTTGGAAGTTAAAGCATTAACAGAGTTAGAAATACTATTGCATAAATACAATGTACCAACCTTTTCACTTTTTTCTATTACCAGCGCTCCTTTGGTGACCTTCCAAGTTTTATCTGTGAAAGTTGTCACACAACCTTCACTGCCTAACTGCCCTATTGAAATCAGATTTTTCTTCATATCTGGAACATGCCTTACCTCCTTTAGTAGCCATTGGTTTCCATTCTGTTGTTTTACAAGAACTTTACCCATTCCAACAATTTTACAGGGTTTATCATCACCCAAACGAACTTGTCCAAAATCTCCTTGAACGTAGTCATGAAAATATTTCTTATCAGGTGTGGCATGGAATGAAGCCCCTGAATCTACAACCCAAGAATCAGTAACATTTTCGAAATAAAGAATCAAAGCATCTTGTAACACATCACCTATCACATTTGCTTCATGATTGTTTTCTTGCTGTGTGTCTCCTTCTTTTCCCTTCCGAGATCTACAGTATTTCTTTAGGTGTCCTTTCTTTCCGCAATTCTAGCACACTATTCCTAATCTGGAATTGGATCTTTCTTTCCTTGATTTACTGTGATATCCCGAGCTCTTTCCTCTTTCCATTCTTCTTCCCCTAGACTTTGCACTCAAAGCATTACCTGATGTCTCACCGGAGCTTTTCCGTCGCATTTCCTCGCTAAGGATAGCACCAACAACATCATCAAACTTTAAAGTACTAGATCTAGAGACAGAGTTACTAATGGCCATTACTAAACCATTCCAACTCTCTAGCAATGAGCACAAGAATAACAGAGCTCTAACTTCATCATCAAAGTTTACCCCTACATAACTTAACTGACTGGTAACTGTATTAAATTCATTTAAATGGTCTGCAACAGATCCACCTTCTGACATCTTCATATTAAATAGTCGTTTCATAAGAAATACCTTGTTTGAGGCCGAGGGTTTTTCATATATTTTTGCCAACGTCTGCATCAAACCCTCTGTTGTTGTTTCCTTCGAAATATTGAAGGCGAATGACGCTACAAGGCACAACCGTACTGTTCCGAGTGCCTTTCTATCAAGAATGTTCCATTCCACGTCTGTCATGGCCGCCGGCTTCTTTGTTTTTCCGCTCAATGGTAGGTATAGATCTTTCTGATATAGATAATATTCCATCTGCATCTTCCACAGCGGGAAGTTTTGGCCGTTAAATTTCTCGACCTTAAACTTTCCATCATTCACCATTTCTCCCACTCGAACCAGGAACCCTTCTTTCCTGCGAGTTTATCAACCAAATATACCTTCGGCTCTAATACCAGTTGTTATAAAATTAAATATTACAGAGCAATGCAACACATAAAATATGCGGAAAATAAAAGCACACAAAACACATAAAACTAGAGAGACATAGATATACGTGGTTCACCCAGTTTGGGCTACGTCCACCTCAAACAGCTAGTCCTTCCTTTCTATTATCCAGCAAAAATGAAGAGACAGAACCTACAGCAGATCCGTTGCAATATCCTCTGTTCTCTCTCACAGTCTCCCTCTCTGTTTCTCGCTCCAAGAATACACATACAATACACAACCACAATACAATGCCCTCATAAAAGCGAGGGGTTGCCTTCTAGGGAATAAAACCCTAAACTAAACATAACTTCTACCGTCAAATCATTTTCCTAATGAACAGCCTAGATTGACTAGAAATTATTATACTTTTACAAGGCAATTTTACATCTGTTTTTAGCTTCAGGGACGCTACCCCCGAAAACCCCTGCCAGGGGGGGGCTCTGAAAAGTGATGCCGCCCCCCCTGGACCCCCCACAGCAGCGATTAATTATGGGCAGCGTTGCCGCCCATTTTAAGTTATAGGGGTCCAATGTTGTGATACAAAGTAAACAAGATAATCAAGCTCCACACCCAACACTACACTTCTCAAAAACTTTCCTCAAGTGAATCAAATGTTCTTCATCAGTTTTTGAGAAAACGGTTATGTCATCAAGGTAAATGATTATGAAATATCCAATATCTTCAGAGAAGGCTATGTACATGGCCCTTTGGAAGGTGGCCCCTGCATTCATCAATCCGGAAGGCATTTTGACATACATAAAGGTGCCCCAAGGTGTGGTAAAAGCGGTTTTGATTTGATCACTTGGGAGCAATAACCCCTGGTTGTAACCCGAGAACCCATCTAAGAGGGATATCCTTTTTGACCCAAATACCTTCTGAAGTATATGGTCCATCTTGGGTAAGGGGTAGTTGTCTTTTAGAGAGGCTCTATTCAAATTTCTGAAGTCAATACAGAGCCTGATTTCCCCTGTCTTATTTCTAAAAGAAACTAAGTTTGATACCCATTCTGAATATCTAATTGGTACAATGATCCCAACATCATGCATCTTTTCAATTTCTGCCTTAACTAAAGGTAGAAAAATAGGGTTTATTCTCCTTAGCTTTTGTTTGAAAGGCTTTTGATTTTCTTTGAGAGGGATTTTGTGCTGAATGATGCTGGTATCATACGATTTCAGGTCTTTGTACCTCCAAGAAAAAACATCTTTAAACTCTTTGAACAACTCTATGTATTGCAATTTTATGTGTGTTGGGAGAATGCTGGATAGTTTAATCATCTTGGGTTCTGCTAGGCTGCCTATGTTATGTTCTTCTACATCTGTTTCCACAGGCTCCATTCTTGGTTCTTTGGCTACATCGTTGAAGTCGAAAAGGTGTTCTAAAGGTGTTAGACCTCTTGGAATTGTATCGTTCTTGCATTGTAAAACTTCCGAGTCTTCTTGTTCTGTGTTGTCAATTATCTTTTCTTCAAAAGGATTCTCATAATGATTTATATCATCAGAATATGTCATTTAAACTTCTGTGATTTGTTCAATATACAAACAGTTTTCTTTATGGCTGGTTTTTGATATTAGTATGTCAAAATCGTTTTCTGATTTTAAGAAATCATCTATGTGCTTGCCAAAATCAAACACTTGCCAGTGATCTTCATTATCATGAACAGAAGGCCTGCGTTTTACCTTAACACTAAGATATTCATTTATCTTAGGTATTTGGCAGTTGTTGGCATTGAAATCGAGTTCATTTTCTAGATGATTTAGTGCTCTAGGAATGAAAATAAGTTCATATTTTTCAAAGGTTTTCAATAAATCAAGGGCAACATTCCGATATTCCCTAAGTCTTGGATTTCTAGCTAAGTATTCTCCTTTGATTTGTCTTATGATAAGTTCAGAATCTCCTAGGATTGATATCTTCTGGGCTTCTAATTTTTTAAGCAACTGTAAGCCTAGGAGAAGTGCTTCATACTTAGCAATATTGTTAGTGCATGGGAAATCTAATTTATATGAAAAACTCTGATTCGTATTTTGAATCCAAACACCTGCCCCTGCATTTGTTTTATTACAGGATCCATCAAAGTTGATTGTCCACAGTATATTTTCCTCATTTTCATTTTCTTGTAGTTGTTCATTGCTAATGTTTTGTATCTGATTTGAGGGAAGTTTTGACTGTTCAGGTAAACTGGTTGGGTCTATGTTTTCCTTTTCTTGTTGAGTAATTTCATCTTTGTTGTATAAGATAAAATAATCTAAACTTGATTGAATAGAATAGATTGGAGAGTTGTTTGGTTTGCCTATGTTTCTCACCATGTATTTCATGTGAGATTCCCTGTATAGTCTTTTTTTTTGGCTAAAAATAGGGATGTTGGCATAAGACATGTCCATTTGAAGGCTTCCCTGAAGTTTGGCTCCCCATGATCTTGATAAGAGCATGCCATACTTAGGGGGAATGTCAGCTACAACTATGTCCATTACTAGACTCTTAGCGGGGATTTGAGCTAAGTTAACACATAAATCTTTGATTAAACCCAAACATTTGACTCTACTTGAGTCAAAGGAATAAAAATCTTTGTATGGTTTAGTAATTTCTAAGCCTAAGCTTTCCATTACTACCTTGGGCATTAGATTGTGTGAAGCTCCAGAATATAACATGGCATTATGTAAAATTTTCTCATATATGCTCAAACTAACATAGAAGGGAGGGAAAACCCCTTCTTAGTATTTTCCTTCAACTTCTGGACCAAACAACAACTCAGGCTTTGCATATATCAAGTTCAAGGTGTCAGTATCAATTCCTAGGTTCAAAGCTTTTAAAACTTGGTTTTTGTACACTTCTTGGGTTACTAGTTCATCTAGGGGGATGGTAAATTTTATCTTGGCAATCTCTCCCTCAAGGCTGAAAGGAACAATTGACTTGTTCATATTTACATCTGTTTTTTCAATTGAATTCTTTTCAGCAGTTTTAATTTGCTGAACTTTTTTTGAACTGGTAATTGGGATAGTTTTGTTAGGACCACTAGCTAAAGTGCTAGGGGTACTCTGTTCAACATTTGGCTGGTTGTTTTTCTCTTTGTTTAAATATGGTTTTTTAGCCAAAGTGATGGATTTTTCTGATGTCTTCTTAGGCTGACCTTCTGCGTTTTTCTTGACAGCAGTGCTAGTGTTCTTATCTTTTGAATTGACTACGTTCCCTTTGCTCCTAAGATCATATTTTTTGTGTACCTCCATGATTGCATTTTCAAACCCCAATCTATAGTCATCAGAATCTTCGTATGTGTTTGTATTTTGATCAGAGAAGAAACCTTGCTCTTCCTCAGTGAGGAAAACATCATCCCCACTGTTTGATCCAATCAAGTTTACATGAGCTTCTCCCAACCTTTCCATCTCCCTATCTTCCTCATATTGATCCACATAGTTTTGTTGGAAGGGAGGTCTAACCTGTTGGTCATTTTCTTTTTGCTTATCTTGATTGTTTTCTCTTCTATAATTCTGATTTCTATTTCTATTTTGGTTGTTTAGAGGTTCTCTTGGTGGCACTCTATCATTCAAACTGATATTTTCAAGCATCCTCTCCATCACCTTCACTAGGTTGTCAATTTTTGTGTCAAAAGTTGAGGTTGAGGGTAGCATGTCATCTTTATAAGTTACCCTCTTCTCTAATCTCAACCTATTTCTCTTCTCAATTATGTTTTCTTCTACGCTCACAGCTCATTTTTGCATGTCTTCTAAGGTTAAGTAATCTCTCTCCCTCAATTTATAAGCCATTTCAGCATCAAAGCCTTCAGGATACCTTACTAAGGCCATGCCTTGGGGAGGTTTCATGTGAGGTGGAAGAGCATTGTAAACACTATTGAACCTAGTGGAGTAGGCATGAACACTCTCCCCTTGATTTCTCTTGAGGCTGCTATATTCTGCTAGTATTTGGAGAGGGTTATTTTTGAATTCCCATTTGTTGACGAATGTTTGATGCAAAGCAGGGAGATCATTGATGTTGTTAGGAGGTAAGTTCTTAAACCACTTCTTTACATCTCCTCCTAAAATTTGGGAGAAGATCCTCATTTTGACAGTCTCTTCTTCTATATCCATGTAATCAAATGCATCTTCCATCCTATCTACATGATGTTTAGCTATTGTAGACTCTCTTCCAGTGAAATGAGGAATTTTGGATTGGTAATCATTTGGTAAGGGAAGTAGAGGTTGTGGTAACACTAAAGGGGCATACCATGTTGCCATGGCTAGAAATAAGGGTGGATTTACAAGAGGTGTATTTACAGGAGTGAAAGTGGGTTGAACAGGAGTGTTTTTCACAATGGTATTATGGATTGGAGTGGAAGAAACACTCGGGCCAGCAAACTAATTTTGAGCAGACTTGTTATGGAAAAGGCTAAAGTGATGAAGAAGCTGGGAATCAGGAGGAGTGGAAGGTGAGGCTTCTCTACTGGAGCTTTGTCGCAAATCTGCAATGTCAAGATCAACTTGGTTTAAATCACCTTGAGATCTAGTTCTAAATATGTTCTTTGTATGATGTAAATCAAAGTGTAAATCCTCTAAGACAGCAAGGTTTTCAGGGACAGATTTTGTTCTTAAGAGGTTCCCATTAGCAGCTGATTTTCCAGACTTAGAATTATGCCACAGAATTCTCTCTGGATTTTCAACGATTAAAGGGGGATTTAGGTCTGGATGGGATCTAGTGTTGATCCTATGTGAAGCCAGACTGCTTTTCAAAAATGAGAGAGGTTAAAGTTTTAGGGATTGTTTTTTGGGAGTTTTACCTCTCATGATGTCTTATCTAGTATGGGACTAGGCTTCTAAACTTCTTCAAGGCTGGTTAACACATTCCTAAAGAGATTTGGGGACCTAGATGAGTAATAGGCCTACTAGGGCTATTGGAGTCGCCAGGTGGAAACTATTTAGCTTCTATGAAGGTAAAATATTGAATGGTTTCACCACCATGCTTATTATGAAGCCAAACTAAATTTTTTTTGGGTTTTTCTAAGTTTTTAATCCTATGGGTTAAGAGAGTGTCCTAAATCTGATTTAACACTTAACTAAGGTGTTTAAACATACAGAGTTCACTCTTATGGCTTGGTAACTGGTTCTTTCAAGGTTTGATAAAGTCTTACGGGAATCCTAAGGGTTACTTAGTTTGTCACTAATTCAATTAAGTCCTATCATGATTACCATTTTTTTCAGGTAGTGCTTGAAGAAGGCTACTTATGTTATACTAGACAGGGAGTGTTTTGTTTTAAATATTTTACTCAGTGTCCCACCGTGATCGCCATTATGTTGGTGTGAGTGGTGGGATAAGTCCAAAAGGTGTTCTTTATCAAGTTAAGGGCCTAAAGAGTTTTAAGAAGTGTTTTCAAGCCTATTCTCAGTAGGTCCCACCGTGATCGCCATTATGTTGGTGTCCCATGTTTTGATAGTTTGGAAAATCAAAAGACAAGGCAACATCAGAACTAATCTTTAGAGTTACAGGATCTAGTCCTCCTGTTCTCAAAGAGGGATCTCTCAAAATATATTTTTTTGCAAAGGTTTATCTTGTGTTCTTTGAGTATTGGTTTTAGACTAGTTATTAAGTGCAAGTGTTTGTTTGTTTGTTTGGTTGAGTTGATACAACAAAACATAAAAGGTCTAGGAAAGATAGATAGAAAGGGGAAATGTCAGTTTCATTGGGCAATGGAGTCAAAAAGAGGTCATGACAAACTTATCAATGGATATGTGATATCAAAGGGCAAATCTAACTTGGCCACAGGATCCTTTGGTTTTGGAATGAGATGGACATCAATGATTTGGAAAGATAAGTTTAATTCTCAACAAAGGGAATTTGAAATCACAACTTGAACAATAAAGATCTATTTGATAGACAGGGCTAACCAGAATTCTACAAATCACACTTTAAGCAAACAATGACTTCAAAACAACTTTTAAAATGAAATCTAAGATTTGGGGAACACCCCATTTCCTCAAATATTTTATTTCAAATGACTTAGAAAACATAAAAGATTCACTGATAATTACGGTAATAGAAGAGGGAAAACCTAAATACATCTATGATCACAACTATAAAAACCTTTAAGCCAACTGTTCAAGCAAGGACAAGGGGCATGATCAGAATAGACCTCCTTGGCTCACTGTAAACAAAGATACTTCAAAGGGAGACTTCAATAACAGCCTTTAAGTGGCAGCAGACAAGCAGGGAGAACCATAAATCATGCTGAAACCAACTATTTGAACTATTAGAGAAATAAACAAGCACGAGGACTAAAGAGAGAGATTAAAGACTCTAAAATACCTCAGCAGAAGAAAACATAAAACAGTGAAGGATAAACAGGTCTAAGGTGCTTCCAAGAGTCATTTCTTAGCCTAAAACTTTCATCCTACTATAGTAAGAATTTATGGAACAAAATGAAAACAGGGGAAAACATTAAACATTTCAGAATACTTCACCAAAAGCCAAGCTCATGGATCCAATGATAGAGCCTTCTCAAGAAAAAGCATGTAACAACATCATCAGGGCTTCCAAGAGTTCAATTTCTTCTTCAAATTCAACAGACTATGTATTATTTCAGAGAGTTTCAATATTACAACTAGTGATCAACTAGCCAACCAACCAACGTTTACAATGGATTCCTCAACAAGTTTTTATAGAGGGATGTGGAGGTCTAAAGAGAGAAAATATCTCCCGAGTTGAATTAATACAGTTAATACTTCTCGGCCTTTGAGGGGCTCAAGGGAGAAGTTCACAGAAATTTTCCTGTATTAATTGGTTTACATTAAGTATTTAAGCTTGTTGGAAGCTTATTTTGACTTTAAGGCTCTGTGTCATGATATAATAACTCTGCTGATATTTTTTTCATTAAGTTCCTTCAGAAGAATTGATTATTCGGCTGCATTGAGGCAAATATCTTCTTTTCTGATCATTATTCGGCCTCTATTGAATGCTTAAGGCGGCAAGTGGCGATGGGTAGCTGAGAGGAATCAATTTTCCTCTAATGTGGTGGTGGAGGCTCTCTCTGTCTGGTAAATATTCTTGATTTTCCTTTAACTATGTTTAATTCAATGGATTAGGCTTTTGATAATTGACCTTAGCCGTAATCCATTAAACTGTATAATCAATGTTTAATCCTTCATTTCTGCTATGTTTGGGTCTTCGACACAGATACTCTTTATTTCAATTAGGCATTGTTGTGTCTTATTGATGTGCAGGTGACACGGGGCTCATATGGCATCAATACTCACGACGTATTGACGAGACATGGTATAGAACCTCACAGAACAATATTTCTTCAATGCATGAAAGTCTGGAGGATCGTCATCCTCGGCTTTAATTTTCCTTTTATATAATGGTAAAACCATTAACGCCTGCAAAAATATGAAAATATTATAAAATCCTGCATATTGGGGAAAAAATGCTTAGGAGGCTTTGGCTTGGAGCGTGGTCGTTGGATGGTAGCATCCAACGGTGGAGATTTGCTGCAGAGGTGAAAGGAAAGCGGTGGGAGATTTTTAAGTCAGAATCGTTGATCTATGATCAACCAAGAAGATCAACAGTCGAGATTTAGCTGTGAATAAATAATGCGAAGGGGTCACATTATTGTGAAAATATAAGAAAATGCGAAGAGATAAGGTTAAAAACTCTTTGGCGGAATAAAATGCAAAGAAAAGAAGAGTGGGGTTGATGGACGATCGTGGACCATCGGATGAGATCGACCACGAGATCAATGGCGGAGATTTGCACATTGAAAACCCTTTTGAAGAGGCGGAGGGTGATAGTGGAAAGTGAAAGTGATCTAGGACTGTTGATCTGCAGAGATCAACAGTCGAAGAGGAACGTGATACAATATAGTGAAAAAGGGGATTGGTGGTTTCAGGAAGGAAAACAATGGGTTTCACGTAACAGAAGGGCAAGAAAGCGGTATTAGCTTTTTGGACGCAATATGTATCAAAGGTCGACACGTGGCCTTAGAAAATAACTTATGTCGCATGATTTTGGGAGATTAACCTCCGTGCTGAAAGTTACGCGATATGGAACGCCAACCGTTGGATCTGGCGCCTCAGATATAATGGTGGGGAGTGAGCTCGATATGGACATGATGCGTGGGTCATAGTAGGTAGGGTGGTTTCAATATGCGCCATCGGATCAAGGATTGGACAGCTGAGATTAAAAACCGAGGAAGGTAGGACCCACAGGAGGCAGGCCTGTCAGGGTTAATAAGGGCTGTTGGATGTTAGTATCAATGGCAGAGATCACATCTGGGGTTTAAATGAAGATAATACAAAGGGGGAGAAAGGTCTAACAAGGACCGTTGATCTGTAGAGATCAACGACTATGATTGGCCGAAAAAACATTATGAAGCGGGATGCATAAAATATAACCAAAGTGGGAGATGCAATCTGGACACATGGACGGTCCAAATGCAATCAGAGGCATGCGATCGGTGGGGGAAGAAATTTGAATGGCGTCGATGTGATTTAGCACTGGCCGTCGATCTGAGGATCAGATCGACGGTGGGGAGTGAATTGGAGGGGTTCAAAGGTGGAGGAAGGGTTTATGATCAGAGCAAATGAGGTCTGTCGGATCTGGGAAGGCGGGGAGGAGATCAATGACTCACAATTGATCGGGAGATCGCCAATCGAGGAGAGGTAGATAAAACATGGAATGTGCCCTTTGATTTTTTCCGATGCGATACTACGCGACCCATTGATCATTTCAGATCAACGGTGGATATTGTTTTAAATCATGCACCGACGAAAACCCTTTTAACACTTATGAAAACCCAAAAGTTTATGAAATGCAAAGGTTTTTTTTGTCGGGGCGGGTTATATATATATGAAAAGGCTTGGTGCCCATCTGCAGGGCCGTGGGTTTATATGAAGAGCCATAGGCCTGGGGCTTTATATGTACAAGGGCCAATCACATCGGAACTTCGGTGTTGGTCTTTCAATCTACCCATTTTAATTCTCTGATGCGATTAGCGCCTCTGGACTTTAACTCTTAGTCCTGGGCATAGGTTTATATAGAGAGGGGCGAAGGTTTATACAGTGGGGCTCAATTGCATCGAAACTTTGATGCGGGGCTTTTCAATCTACCCATTTACATTAAAAAACATTGCCCTTGCGGGTTTAGACCGAAACTTAGGAAAAATGGGTTTATTGAATAAACAAAGGAAAATAGCAATTGGGAATGGTTTATAACAATGTTTAGAGCCCAATGTGGGCTCTGTGGTTATATGAAACAACAATAAGATCGGGGGTTATAAAACAAAGGGCTCATCACATCGGAGGCTTTTAACGTGGCAAATAGACTTGCGCACTCCGATTTCTTCGATGCGATAAGCGCCAAATGGACTTAGCGCTTGGTTCTAGTGCCAGGGCACATGTGGGGAAGTAGTTTTAGGCTTAGCCCAAAGGGGCTTAAGCCTGCAGTTTAAAAACTTATTTTTTATGAAATTTCTCACAGTTTTTGATGGATTTGGGGGTTTTGGCAAGGTTCAAAAGTGAGTTTTAAACCTTGTAAAAGGATTTTTATGAAGGGGAAAGGGGAATAAATGAAAAATAGAGGAATTCCATGGGGAATAAAGGGGTAAAAAATGAAGGTTATTTTTGAGTGAAGAAGGGGAAAAATGGGATTTTGCAGCAGTCTTTTATTTATGGAAAAACAACAGAATTTCTGGGCTCAAAAGGGGAAAAACAGTGATGATTAACCAAAGGATAGAATATCTTCAAAAGAATTTAAGTACCAAAACTTTTGTCAATAAAATTTTTTCTTGAAGGCTGCCCAAAAATGATTTAGCCACCACTTGATATGACAAAATTTTATAGGTGGCTAACAGACACTACTGTTTACAAGCAGCTTTTGCGTTAATTGATGTACTTGGTGAACACCAAACCGAACATTTTCTACGCAGTTAACTAGCTAAGTCAAGCTATGGTTAAGCTAACCAAGCTCTTTTGGAAGGTGGGGAAGAATTTCTTGAGATATCTCACTGGCACTACAGAGTATGGATTATGGTATAGACATATAGAGGGAGTGAAGCTTCAAGGCTTCACCGATGTAGATTGGGCAGGTAGTCCATCAGATAGAAAAAGCACATCGGGAGGGATCTTCAGCATAGGATCAACAACAATTTCTTGGTACAATAGGAAGCAGAGATATGTGGCACTCAGTTTAGCGGAGGCAGAGTACATGGCAGCCAGTCAGGTTGCATGTAAGGCCATCTGGATGAGGAAGATTCTAGTTGGTTTGTTTGGTCAACATATAGATCCGATGGTGATACGTTGTGATAACCAAAGTTGCATTAAACTCTTGGTTAGTCTAGCATTCCATCATAGGTCCAAGCACATGGACATCTGGTACCACCATCTCATAGATTGTGTTAAGAGGTGAATTATGTTACTTTAGTACATTCCCACAGAAGATCAGGATGCAGATATTCTGACGAAGATGCTCGCCAGGAGAAAACTGGAATACCATAGAGGCAGGATCAGGGTAGCTGATAATCCCTTTCTTGTTGAGAGGGAGTGTTGAAAAGTCAACAAGAAATGTGTGTCTAATTTAATTTTCCCTTAATTAAATTGGACAATAAAATGTAATCCTATCTCATAACCACTTGTAATATTTAACTGAGTGTGATAAACTTAGTTAGCTCATGAATTTTGAGTTGAGGCTGGTTGGTGAGGCATGCAGAGTGATTCTATTAGTTATCGAGTCCAAGTTGCAGTTAGTGCATTAGTTTAATGCATGATTGTAATATTCCTACTTAGCCTAAGCTGAGAGGAATATTCATGTTTGGTTTTATTTTCTGTTGCATGAATAAATGAATAAGGAGGGCATGTAAAACTCCTAAGAAGACTAAATAAATCAACTCCCATGTGAACACTGTTAGTATGAATCCTTTCTCGAAGTTTACGAAAAAAGAACACTTTAGCTACGCATAACTAATAGCCCTAACATCAAAAGTGGTTTCCAATATTTTCAGATCTGCAGTTAGTTGATCAAGAAAAGAGCTGCAAAAAACCAGATCTATGCATAGAAAGACATTAAGCAGTAAAAAGAAGGGTTTTCTCCATATATCCAATAGACAAGACAAGAACAATTTTTCAAAGAATTTTTATATTAAGGGCACCTGGGAGGAAAACAAGAAGGCGTATCCAATTCTCCTCAATGGGATGGGTTCTTGGAAGTCCTCAGCACTTCAGATCTAGAATCTCTTTCTCTTGTTGGTGTAGAAAACCCAGACAAAATAGAGCTCAAAGGGAGCTCACACAACAAATAATGTAGAAAAATGTGACCAAGTGCATAGATCCAGAGTGATCTAATAGGCAACAAAAGGTGAAGAATGGTAGGAAAAACCCTCCTATTTATAACAAAATATTGGGTCATTCTAGATCTTGGTGCATGATTAAAATAATGTTAACCAAATCTAGATCCACCTTTTCTGGAATATTTTATTATATTTGTTGGAGGGAAAAAGTATTTGACTTGGGTCAAATCCCTTTATTTGTCAATAATAAATAAATAAATGATTTATTTATATTTTTAAGGAAGTGGTTGGAGGATAATCAAATAAATAATGATTTATTTAATTATTTGTGGGTGATTTGGTCATATTTAACAAGGAATATTATCTAAATAAGATTTAAATAATTATTCCTAGAAAATAATAAGATAAATAAGGTTTATCTAATTAATTTCTTTGTTTTTGGGTTAAACATGACTGGGAATAATAATTAAATTATGGTTTAATTAATTATTCCATGAGGAAAATCAAACAAATATAAGTTTGTTTAATATTTCCTTTTGGGGTTTCCTGTTTAGACCATAAACAACCTAATAAATGTGGTTTATTAAGTTATTTTACATAGTGAAAGCAATTTTACTTAGGATAAAATTGGTCTTACATGGTGTACTTGGGTCCATCTAATGATAATAGGTTAGATGACCAAAAAAATGGTGTAACAAACACAGTTAAATCAGGGCCATGTAAATAATCACTTGCAGGTGTGAAGGGGGTTTGAGCTGTGAGACTGGGTCAACCTTGACCAAATCTACAGCGTTGTCTAGGTTCAATGCATCTTCTAAAGGGATAGCGCAGTTTTAGAAGGAGGCCCCTCATGTGAAAAGAGCTAACTCATCAAGGTGGTTTAGGGTTTGTAAAGGCTCTCATATTATAAAAGCAGAGGGAAGGCAGCAAGAGAGGGTTGTTCATTGATCATATTCCTTAGTATTTTGTCTACTTAGAAAAATACTAATTCTCTGTTGTTTAGTGCAGGATTGTGCTTGGAGTTCCTATGCAGGGATTTCACCTCTTTCTTTGAGGATTCTTGGAGGAGTATTTGCTAAATTGATCCACTATTAGGCTTGAGGCCAAGCTCTAATTTCAATTGCAGTGCTGATCCATTGAGGGTTTTGCTGCTCTTCCAAGCTGCAGCAAGTGGGAGTCTAGATCTGCAAAGATTTAGTGTATTTTGGGAGCCTCTTCTCATGGAGTGTGTCTTTTAACCTCCTAGAAGAGTGCCTATTTTGTTTTTACTTAAGATCGGAAATTTGGCAGTGGCTATCTATGTCATTTGAGCTACAGTGTTGTTCCCATTAATGGACTACATTATTTTGATATGAGGTTCTTTTTGATATTTTGATCACTGTTTTGATTAGAGATCTCTAGTGCTGGGCTTTTCCTTCCACTTAGGTGATCCATGGATTAGCTTGTTGATCCATGTTCTATTTAGATCTAATCTATTGTAATGAAATTTAATATTCAGAAATTACTGTAGCATTTTACAAATATGCAATTTGTATCTCAGATCTACTCTTATTTATGCATGATTTGGTCAAAACCCCAAGGGGATATTGTATAAAAAGCTATCTAGTTTCCAGATCTGATGTTTTTTCCATAGATCTGTCCTAGATCTGAGTTGTAATATGCAACTGCTACAACTCTTGAAAATAGTTTTGTTGAGCCATTTTTGCTGATATATACATGTTGCAGCTCTCTTTTCTGAAGCTATCTTGCTCTCTTATCTCATGTAACTTACTGTATGTTGAAAGAGCTTCACTTTACTTCTGTTTTGCTACTATACCTTAATTTATTAATTATATTTGATGGCCTCCTACTTAAATTTTCAAATACTGCATTATTCCTGAAGCTGCTTGTTGTGCATAGCTGGAGCCCCTCTTGTAGGGTGTTTTCTAGCTAGACTAGGTTGTGGGAGACTTGTTTACCACACCTAGTTTGATTTGTTTTTTCTCCCCTTTTGGATCTAGATCCCAGATCTGATGATCTAAGGGATCCAAGGGCTATAAACTCATTTATGTACATCAATCTCACAAGCAGTGCATTATTTTTCCAAGCTTGCTGTGCAATCCCAATTTGGGAACATTATAGTGGTATCAGAGCTCCTTTCTTGGCACAACCTGTGCTTGCCTTGGAGCACCAGCCATGTTGCATTCAAAATAATATCATGCTCTTACTCATAGGGAGAAGAGGTACCAGAATAGAAGTCATAAAAATTATGACTACACTACTGATGATCCTGACAAGGGTCAAGACAAGGGGAAGGCCCCTAAAACTACCAGTGATAAAGAAGGAGAAGATTTTGCAAGAACTTTGTTAGTGGCCATGCAAGATATTTTCATGGAGATCAAGGATATGAGAGTGGACAGAATGGGGGAGTCTCTTGGAAGATTTCATCAAGGATAAATCTCTGACATGTCTCATCATGGGACTAGTCAACCTGTGAACCTGCCACAAGCTCCACAAGCTTCAAAACGCTCCACTGTGCTTACCTTCTTGGCTGTGGAGAATGAAGGACCACAAGAGAAAGCCTCCCGTGAAGGTTACTTTGTGGAGTATGACTCTCAGATTCAGAGATTCAAGGATAACTTGAGTTTCCATGACTTTTTCCATCTCAAGGACCGAAGGAGACCAGTGAAGTAGTATAGAGATGGTGGTTTCTTTCATGGTAGACACCACACTATGGGAATATTATTTTTTCCCAAGTTTGATGGATCATCCTCTAGTTCTACCAAGGCATGGGTATAAAAGATGGATATCTATTTCCAGTTGAACAAAGTCCTTGAAGTTGAGGCCATCAAGATTGCAGTGCTGCACTTTGAAGGTGAAGCACACAATTGGTGGTTCCATGGGTTGTCTACATTGGGACACAAAAATGTGACTACCTATGCTGAGTTCACTAGAAGACTGGTGGAGAGGTTTGACAGGAAGGATCCCAAAGCACCCTTCATAAGCCTTGAAAATCTTGTTGGCTTGAGGGGTCCTGACCCAGCTTCGGTGTAAAAGGTTTGCCAAAAAACCCCTATACTACTAGCCCTTTCGGTACTGACCTACTTTCGGAGGCCACAATCTCACCTGAAGTAGTATGGGTGGGTGCTCGAACTAGGTTTCCGCACCTTGAGAAAGGATGGGTAAGGCAAGAAGGGCTGCGTCCTATTCCTGTAATTCCCAGATAACCTTGCCCTGCGCAGGGTCAATTACATTCCTATCCGCATCCACGTGCACTAGATTTGTAGTTATAAGCTTATTATAACGTCAACACAACAGTACATAAATAGAGCATAGCAGATCTAGATCCAAGAGCACAGTACACAGATATTTCATAGCTTAAAGATAGAAAATACATAACACAACATTTATCAGTAATTCACATAATAGAACTCACATATTAAGATCTCTAATAATTCTCCACATTCATTCATTCATCAACCTTTCCTTACAATTCCCTTCCCAACCTACGCACACAGCAGCAGGGTCCACAAACAGCTGGACTAGGATCTCTGCGCACATAACCAGCAGGATTCCATTCCCCAAAACCCAAACAGACAGCTTAAGCCATAGATCGCATCAATATCTCATCAATTCCTATCCTCTTCAATACAAAATACATCTCTATTTATAACAATATAGCTCTGAATTTCCCATGGTCCACAACCCATGGTGTTCGGACCCCTAATTTACCCTTTGACCCATTACAGTGCGTTCATGGATTTGACACACCCAAAAACCCCTGTGCTATATTAAATATAATAAAAATTAACCAAAATGGACCAGTTTCTCATCTTGTTAGGAGAACCCGTTCCAAAAGTCCCCTAACACATTCTTGTGACTCGTCTCGAGTCACTGCACCAGTGCATCATCGATCTGTGCATGCAAGGTATCCAGAGCATGGAAAAGTGGAGAGAGTACCACTTGACTTTGGGACGCAACATCTTGTGCAAGAGTGACCATCTTCTGGGAAGGGGGATCATTGGTAGCCGCAGTAACGCTTGTTAGAAACTGATTAAGGTGCTTGGTTGCACCATCAATGTCATGTGTTAATTGGAGCGTTGAGGTAGTCCAGGGCATCAGAAGTTCGGTCAGGGCGTGCTGTTTCTGCCAGAATTTCGCAATCTCGTTCTGTAGGTCATTATTGGTTTTCAATCTTCCCAAGCGTTGGACAAGCACCAAATTAGACAGGGTAGCATTGATTTCTTCAACGGCCTTTTTGTGCTATCGTAAGTCCTGATTGATTTGTTGGAGGACTGGGTCGTGCTGGACCCAAGTCCAAAGCTGTATCGCTGACTCCATCAGAGTGGTATTTTGGGTAATTTTCTCTGTGATTGTCGTCGTTTCTTCTTTGATAAGGGTGGTACGCTGGGTACGGACTTCTGGGGGTGTGCTGGGCTACAGTCTGGACTATAATTCCACAATTTCAAGGTGGGAGGATTTGAAAGAAAAAACCAATTTTTCCATTTTGCTTTTAGACGTATCCTCAGCTGTGATGTCCTTTGTCACTTCCACGTAGAGCTGGTGGATCACAGTCTCAATTTCTTCCTGTTGTGACTCAGCCCGAACCACTTCAGTAGTTTTCTGTGCAATGGTGTGCTGAGTGGCCACCAGCTGTGGGTTGTGGATTGATCACGGTCACTAATCTCTTGGGAGACAGCGTGAAGAGTGTGAAGAGTGTTAAGAGTGTGTTGGTGTAGGCTGAGGACGAGGCTAGCTAATCTGTTATAACTATGGGGAAATAGGGCACTTTTCCAGAGAATGCCCTAATCCCACCAAGACAATGTGTAAATATTGTAGACAGCTCGACCATGAGGTGGAATACTGCCCAAATTTAATAGCCAAGATGCAGGAAAGGTAGCTTACCCCTACGTAGAATGTACAAAGGGTTAAAACTAAGCAACGGGAGGCGGATCCATGTGCAAAAGTCATGACACGTAGTGGGTTGGACACCTAGGGAAACAAAGAAGGGTTTTCCTTTCAGAAAGGAGTGCCTTGCAAGGAACACGCACCATTGGCAGCCCCCACGCAGCCTCAGATTGAAGAAGGAGTTTAGCACTTTTTAAAGGCATGTCTGAAGTTGCTAAGAAATATGCAGGCCATAGGAAATCTCCTAGCATTACTGAATACCTGCGCAACTCAGCGCACCTTGATCCCTGAGACCAAGGATGTACACAAATTGTATAGCTATAAGAAATGCATTGGGATGGAAATGTGGTTAACTGCATAGATCAGAGACTATGAAATGGATCAAGTTATCTTAGATCTTGGATCGGATGCCAACGTATTACCAAAACAAACATGGCAATGAATGGGAGAGCCTAAGTTGGAATGGTCGACTATCCAGCTGCGAATGGAAAACCAAAAAAATATCATCCATCTGGGTAGGTTACCCTAAGTCATGGTAGACATCGTAGGTGTACGGGCCCTAGATGATTTTGAAGTAATAGAAATAGTAGAAGATGCGGACCCTTACCCTGCACTCCTTGGATTGGACTAGGCAATAGACATGGGAGGTGTCATCAATCTTAAGAAATGCAGCATGGAATTTGAAAAAAAAGGTACACGTGTCATAGTACCACTAGACCCAGCAGAAGGTGCGCGGTACACAGAGCCCACATATGAAAAGGAGGAATTGGATCACATTTATAAGATAAATGCGTAGGACAAAGACTAGGTTAACCCCACAGATGAAGGAATGCTCTGTTGGGAAAAGGACAATGAATGTTTTTCTAAATCCGATGAAGAGCTGGAGAATTGGAAAGGTCGGTTGCATGAGGTTTCAGCATTGTGAAGCCTTCGGACCATCAAGAATTTCCGTCACATTTCAACCACCAAAAGAACCTCGCCCTGCCAAAAGGATGCAGGCGAAGATCAACATCTTGATGAATCGAAGAGTCCTATGGACTGTAGGCCAAAAGCATTTTTGCTAATGATATGTGGAACACCTATGCATGGACCAATATTCTTCACTCAAGGGAAATACTGGAGTAGGGTGATCCTGTGCATAGGAACTCCTGTGGCCAAATGGGCTCCGAAGTCAATTGACCGACGCGAATACGTACTATGGAGTAATTCTCAAGAATGCAATCGAACCTTGCCCAAATATAATTATCGAGGTACCACAACCCTTAGCACACATAGCATTACAGACCTATATGAGCATCAGTAAACATCTCAAGTAATAAATGACACCAGGACGTATGATGCAGCTAGGAACATCCTACCCGCAAGTGAAATGAAGGCTTCGACAAGAATACTATCCAACTTGCAGGATCACCTCGCCTCGACCCTCGCTCCATATATGCACACGACATACAGGCGTCATCTATGGTCTGACAACTCATGGACACGACCTAGGGAACGAAGGATAACTACCAGAATGTCCCGATTTCATAAGAAAAAACCCTTGCAAGTACGAAAAATAGGCGGCAGGGTGTCAATGCAACAATTAATGGACAGAACGGTCCGCAGAAGTGGGGTACGTGCCACGAACAAACTCCCTCACCAATTAATAACTCTGGAAGGGGCGTGGACGGTTGGAAAGCTTCACGCTGGGCTATTTATTCACTGTTTGGAAAGCTCTAGCTATCTACATTCTGGGATTTTATGTTCATCCATATTCTGTGTAAAATTTTCCGTTGTGTTAACACTATGGACCCAGACCTGCTGAAAGAACTGGTGCAAGGACCTGGGATTGTTGTGTGCAGTTATAGGATGGAGCTTGGGCTTCCAACAACAAGGATTGTTTACAGGCCATGAGGAACGCTAAGATATAGAGACATGTTATGATGTCTCCGCAGCTCCCAAGTGCCACCAACCAGGAGTAATGTATGTGTCCTCCCTCGCGCAACCATAATTCGCACTCCTGACCTAACTACTGAGGACGTCCAACTATATTTAGCACATCTATCTGGATTAGAGTTACAAAGACTATCCTCTAGGGTGGTGTGGGAGGTTCGCCACCATGACCAAGATAAGCAGCAGTATGCCATACCTTTAGAAGTCCAGGCCCAGCGGATTGTCGTAGTCACAGACGCAATGCGTATCATTAAGGAGTAGCTAACGCAGGGAGCACAATTGGTTGCAACCACTACAGAGCTATGGATGAAAATGCAACACCATTCCTCAATTTAGCATATCTAACATGAATTACAGCAAGATGTTTTGGCTCAAGTTCGAGCTTCCGCACCTTCCCCCAATGTTTCACATCGCCTAACTGCCAGAAACAGGATTGAGGACCTCTTTCAATCCAAGAAATTTGTTTGAAAATGACTGAAGCCATGGTCTTCTACTGCACTCCATCTCGCACATAATGCTCATTCTGCCATCGCATGTCTCCACAGGCTGTTAGAACGGATCACTATGAATACATATGGGTCTGCCTCCTTGGCGTTGGTCAACATTGCGCAGTAAGCTGCGGCCCAAAGTATGGATGTACTCCCTTCGCTTGTCCGCGCTCTGGATACCTTGCGTGTGCAGATCGATGATGCACCGGTGTAGTGACTCGGGACGAGTTACAAGATTGTGTTGGGGGATTGTTGGAATGGGGTCTCCTAACAAGATGTGAAACTGGTCCATTTTGGTTAATTTTGATTATATTTAATATAGCGCAAGGGTTTTCTGGTGGGTCAAAGCCCCAAATGCATTGTAATGGGTCAAAGGGTAAACCAGGGGTCCGAAAACCATGGGTTGCGGACCATAGGAAAGTCAAAGCTAGATTGTTATAAATAGATATGTATTTTTTATCAAAGAGGATAGGAATTGATGAGATATTGATGCGATCTGTGGCTTAAGCTGTCTGTTTTGGTTTTGGGGAATAGACTCATGCTGGCTGTGTGCGCGAAGATCCTAGTCCAGCTGTGTGCGGACACTGCTGCTGTGTGCACAGGTTAGGAAGGGAATTGTAAGGAAAGTTTGATGAATGAATGAATGCGGAGAATTATTAGAGATCTAAATCTATGAGTTCTATTATGTGAATTAATGATAAATGTTGTGTTATGTATTTTTTGTCTTTAAGCTGCAAAAGATCTGGGTACTATGCTCTTGGATCTAGATATGTTATGCTCTGTTTATGTAATGTTGTGTTGATGATATAATAAGCCTATAAATATAGATCTAGTGCACGTGGATGTGAATAGGAACGTAATTGACCCTGTGCAGGGCAAGGTAATCTGGGAATTACAGGAACAAGATGCAGCCCTGCTTGCCTTACCCATCCTTTCTCAGGGTGCGGAAACCTGGTTCCAGCACCCACCCATACTACTTCGGATGAGACTATGGCATGCGAAAGTAGGTCACTACCGAAAGGGCCAGTAGTATAGGGGTTTTTTGGCAAACCTTGCACACCGAACCTGGGTCAGGACCGCTCAAGCCAACAAATGGTTCCATTGCTGGGACCTGAAGGAGTCTGAGAAAAGGGATTGGGTAATGGCATTAGAAATCGAACGCAGGGTGGAATGAGTGATATTCTGGGTGGTGTTAGGGTCCCGTGATTTGGCTGATTGGCAAGCCAAGTGACATGGTAACATCAAACCAATCTTTGGAGCCCAAGGACCGAGCCTTCCTAGACTCAGAGAGGGCTCTCTCTATTTGTGTAAGAGATATCTATGTGTTTTCCTTCTTATGTTTCTAATTTTAGGCTAGTTGTGAAGTAGGTTTTTGGTTTTGCTTCTAGGTTTTTGAGGGAGGAACTGATCAAAGACTAAGATAGATAAAATATTTTCAGATCAACTGTGCTATGGGGTCGAAAAGTTCTAGAAAGCCTCAGATGGTGATACAAGGTATGTTGAAGAGCCGATTTGATCAAGGTAAAATGGATCTTAAGGTAAAATGAAGTGAGATGGACACTAAATTTATGAAGGACAAAGGCTTTCAAACATAAATAGTTTAATAGCAGACATTTATATGGTAGGGATAACTATTAATCATGATAAATGTAACTACAAACTGATAAATGCATAGAAATAAACATTCAAGCAATACATAGAGATATATGACTCTCTAACTTTAGGAAATTTCCATCAGACTTTGGGGAAAGACAATTAAGACAACCAAATAACTCAAACTACTAAGAGGAAACTCCTAGACATAGTATTTCGGGCTATCAGGCACTTTGAACAAAAATTGCAGAGTTTTAGGCAAAGGGCAAGATTGATACAAGACCTATTTGGTTCAACTAGGACAATCAAACATTCAAAGAAAGGTTTCAGAGATGGATCTATGACTAGCCATGAGGAAGCATGGCATAGTATGAATCATAATTAGCATGCATAAAACCATAAATGAAACAAGCAAACAATTTCTTCAGTGATCAAAGAGAAATCAAGGATTCTTTGATATGACTGAGAAGGAAGAAAACATAGAAGCTATAATGAAATAGGAAATCTGAGGTGCCTCCAAGGGCATGTCTCAAATCTATTCTCTATTGTCTTATAGCAAGCAAGAGCATGAAATATTTATGAAAACTAAGAAGCATAACAGAGAGGGACACTATACCATTTTACCAAGTCAAGGAATCCAACAACAGTCCTCTTTCATCATCTAAAACATTCAAGAAACTATCCAATGCATGAGACAAGTATTTCTTCCAATCTCGTATAACCATATATTTCTATATATCATCAAGTTCAGCCTTGTTTACAATGAAGTCTCTTGGAATATATAGGCCAAGATGAAGGAGAACCTCCTAGTGCAACTAGCAAGCTTATTGGCCCATCAAAAATATCTGATTTTGTCCTTGAGGCTTTGCAAAGCCCAAGGCACAAAATATCTATAAAATATCCTAAAAATGCTAAAAAAGGAAATTAAATTGACTTTTCCTAACTAACAATGGCCAAAAAAGACTACACGCACATTAGGAAAAGCCACTTCAGAAAACTGCATTTTTTACAAAATTACTTCAGAAATATATCAGCAGAAAATCCCTTGTCTTGTGGGCAACCTTTGGAGGCCTTTCTAATGTTGAAATGAGGCCCATGATAGCTCGTTGGAAATATCTAGATGTCTAGTTTCTGAAAATTATTTTCTTTCTCCAAAATGATCACTAGAAGCCTGTGAAAAACTGACCTATGTGGAAAAACCTAGAAAATAGCCTTTGCTGATATGCAGGGCAAAGTGTTGAAAAAGTGACTGTTTTTCGCCACTTTGCGGGACCAAATCATCTTCAATTGATCTCAAACTTGTGAGTAGATGCCCCTGAAATTATTTCATCTAATGATACCATTTTCATCCTTTGAAGATGCTTAAAACAAAAATGGCGATGCCCATGATTTTTAGCAAAAAGCCCAAAAATGTCAAAAAACCAAAACTTGTCGAATTTTGCCCAATTTTCGCTTGCATGACCCTCATGGGTTTTTAGAAGCATGCTGAGAAGAAGAGGCCAAAATTTGAAGCCTTGATATGCCTTTCTCCATTTTTGGTGTCGGGCCCTCTTTTGAGCCTCCTTGAGCTTTTCTTGTGTAGCCTTCAATTTCCGTCGGGTGAATTGATTAAGCTTCTTATAGTGCCCGGTCATTTTTCTTTGAAGGTCCAAATCTCTATTGGCCTTTTCCAAATTCTTCTCCAAGTTTTCATTCACCCTTTCAAGCCATACTTCTCTATTGTTTTCTATCTCTTGGGTGAATAAAGTAGTAAGAGGAAAATATTGGAAAAGGGCAACCTCTTCCTCTTTTTGTTTCTCCAAAGCTCTTCTGAGTCCCATGGTCCTTGGCCTCTTTCTCCTTGGTTGATCTTCTTCTTGACTATCATTGAACTCGCCCATGAGTTCTTCCAACTTAATTTGTGCTTTGGAGGCCTCTTTTTGATATTTGATAGCCCGTGTCTCATACACCGCCATGTGGACACTCATTTGCTTGTTTTGTGTTTGCAGAAAATGAATGAGGTTTTTAGACCTCTCTAGATCTTCTCTTAGATCATGAATTTGTTCTTATCTATTTATCAAGAGAGATTCTAGGATTCTGGCCTCATTATCACTGTCATCACTTTTTATCTGAATTATGTCAAACTCCCTCTCTTTCTCATGGTTGCTTTCTTCTTTCTCTTTTCCCTTGCTTTGGGTGGCTTTCTTGGTCTTCCTCCTTTTTGGTAATTCAACAATGGATTGTTTGGGCAACTTCCATTTGCTTTGGAGGGCTCTAGTAACATTTGGAGTTATAGTTTGAGCCACTTTCTTTCTTGATGTTCGGGGCTTTGTTACCTTTGGAGAAGAAAGCATGGCCCCTTGCCTAGGAGAGGAAACTATCACATGCTCTATTTGGTCTTTGCCCTTGCTAATTCCCTCATCATCCTTGCCATTGTTTTGACCCTCCTCATCAATGCCTTGACTATCACCTTGCATGTCTCCTTGAGGGCTGCCTTGTTCACTTTTGTCCCTGCTTTCTTCAAGACTTTTAGGCTCTGTATCCTCAATTTTTTGTGCTTCATCCTCATCATGTTTGCTGCTGTGAGGGCTACCAACATCTTCCCCTTTGTGACTGTTGTGCTCCTCATAAAACTGTTCCATTTCTTCATCATTTCCCTCTTCATTGTTTTGCTCTTCTTCATGGTGCTCTTCTTCATCACTGTGTTGCTTTTCATCACTATGCTTTTCTTCACTTTGCTCCTCTTCACTTTGCTTCCTTTGACTTTGATCCTCTTCACTTTTTTTCACTTAATCACTATGCTTCGTTTCCTCACTGTGTTGTTCTTCCTCATTATGCTCTTCTTCTTGATCAATCATGGGAGATGTTTTCTTCTTAGGAGTGGGTTTACTAGAAGAAGGAGAAAGAGGATGAGTGAAAGGTGAAGGAGATGCATGGGATGAAGAGGCAGTGGCGAAATAGGAATGTGAAATGAAAGTGTCTGAAGAAATTTCCTTCTTCTCAAGTTGATGAAGAATGAAAATCTTGATAAGGGAATGATGGAAAAGACAAGTTGGCTGTTGAGAATAAGGACTCTTTTGAACAGTGGAAGCCATCTTTTCAATACTTCTATGGAGGAAAAATGGGAGGTTTAGAAATTGGGTTCTTGTGAAGTGCATGAGTAGCCGGACATGGTAAGCATAAACCTGGGAAAACCTTCCCTCTGTGAAATATTTCATGATTATGTTCATGAGGGGAGCATAGCTTGTCAACAAATATGAAAAAGGAAAGATGGATGGGCATGCATCCTGATGCTTTGGTTTCAAAAAGGGTTTGTATTGATCAGAGTCTAAGTAACTTTGCTTAAACCATTTTTCTCCGACATATGGAATTTTGGTAGCTCTGGAAATGGATCTAGGAGAAAGCTTAAAGTCTAAGCCTTCTAGATGAACATGTTTCCCTTGTAGTCTTAAAGCAAATATATGTGTCAAGGGAAGATACATTTTCACCTCCTGAACCCTTTGACAAAAATCCAAACATCCAACTTCATGAAAGTTAAAAAGTACTGAAGGATGGGCATTTACTTCCTCAGTTGAAAAAGGTTCATACCTTTTGTGAGGGCCACTTCTGCTATCTTGACTGGGAGTCATTTTTCTTTGGACACTCTTTGCTAGCTGACCAAGACAAGGGTGATTCAAATGGTCTCTAAAATATTTTCCCAACACCACACCTTTTCCTCCTTGCAAGTCACTGTGCTTCTTTGATTCTAGCAAACAAGTATTTGTCGAATGATAACCAAAAAACACTTTATCACAGTGTTTGGGCAAAGATCTTGAATAAGATGTGTTTGTGGTTCTCTGTTGAAGAATGATTTATTTTGTTTTGGCACAAAAAATCCTCCCCTCAAGCACTGCCCCTTTGCTATTCACTGCCCTTTAAAAAGTAAACAAGACATCTTTCAACTGACTTGGAGACCTTCAAAATAGACTCTGCTTTTTGTACTCTAGGGGCTGCACAAATTTTTCACTATCTCACAACACAAAAAGGACCTCTTTAAATTGACCAAGCCTTCATCCCTTTTACCACTATTTAGATGATCATTTAAACTGTTTTCAGACCTCTACAAACTCTGTTTTTTCCTTCTAGCATCTGTGTATAGTTTTAGCTTTTTAAAAACACAAAAAAGAGCTTTCAAATTGGCATAACAAACCTCCCTTCTTTCACTATTTTATCATTTACTATCCATGATAAAAGAGACCTTTTTCAATTTTACAAATAACTTATCTCCTTTAATCACTGTGTTTGAGCAAAAGGTTTAAACGAGGTGTGTTTGTGGTTTTTGTTTGAAGAGGAATCTCCCTTTGTTTTGGCACAAACACCTTTCCCTTCAAATACTGCTCTTTTGTTATCACTATTTTTGAAAGGTAGTTAGGGCTCTTTTAACACTGATAAAACACCTTCCCTTATCATTGTGTTAATCCTTGACACTCACAGCAACAAAAATTCTTTGATTTTGACCAAATTCCCAAACTCCTAATCACTGTGTCTTTCTTTGTTTTTAGCAGCCAAACTGCCTTTTGTAAACACTGTTAGGGAACCCTTTTAAAATGATTTGAAGACCTCTTTAAACTAAATTTTCTCCTCTGATTTTGGAGATTGCACAAATCTTTACTTATTCACAACAGAAGAAGAAAACTCTGCCAAACTGATCAAGCCTTTTCACCAATCACTGTGTTGATCCTTCATATTAGCAAACAAGGTGTGTTTTTGGCAAACAGTGTGATAACATACTTCTTCAAGCTGATTTGAAACCCTTCAAAAAAACTCTATTTTTCTTTCTAACAACTGTGGGCAGTCTTAGCTATTTTTATAGCACAAAAAGAGCTTTCAAATTGGCATAACAAACCTCCCTTCTTTCACCATTTCTATCCCTTTGAAAACCACAGCAAGGAAACCCCTTTTAACCCCAAAATTTATCAAGGAGTGAAGAAATACCTTGAAGATAAGTTCTTGGACCTTGTTGATCATTGGAGCATCTTTCAAAGGTGTTTTTGGAGGTCTGGTGGGTGAGCGGGCCATTTGTAGTAGAAGGCACCGCGTAGATAGAGGAGTCGGGCCGGTTTTGGTCGCTGGTGACCATAGACACAGGCGCGTCGCGCCTAAGTGTTATCTCTTCGTTCGAGTGCTTACATGCGCGCCGCATGCATCTACAGGTGCACCGCGCACTGCGCAGAGCTTGAGCACCGAAAACTTGAACAATTGCCTGAAAACTACTTCCTCTCTTCAGTGTGCAGCCAAGGGATGTTTGCTTTGGTTTTTTAAAATTGAAAATGGGCCCTTTTAAACGGTCTCCTCCCTCTTTTAATTTGAAACAAACTTCAATGTCTTTGCAGCATAGTTAGGAAGGTTTATGCCTTTTTGAAAAGGCTTTTTGTATATAAAAACATCGATCACTTCCTTTAGTATTTTATCACCTTTAAAATACCATAAAGACCCATTATTCAAATAGGACTCATAAAAACAATGTTGTGGCCAACTTTTTTTGAAAACCCTCATATCCATGACTTTTTCGAAGTAAAGAGGCCTCCTTAAAAACAAGACCTTTTCACTCCCTCTTCATTAAGGAAATAACCCCTGAGACCACTAATGTAGCTCTTGATAATGATGACTTTTTCTAATCTTTGTTGTCCTTTTGGTATACAATGAAAGAAATACTATCAACCATAGCTAGCTTTCTCTTTATTTAGTTATTTGGATGAAAGTTTTTAGCCCAAGTTTCACCCTTATGATAGTTTGAAAGAGGCTGTTATGAAACAGAGGAAAAAGGGTTTTGTTAAACACCAGAAAAGTCATCTTTTTGCTTGATGTGAAATAGGTTTTTAACCTATGAAAAATCATTGCTTTTGTCACTGTTTGTCCATTCTGTCCTTCAAAAGGAACATTGCTCAAGAACCATATCCAAGACTGCTGATGCATCCTTTTCCTATCTCTTGGAAGGAGGTGATTGACAATTCTAGAAATTACTCTGGCAATTCAACTCCGTGGTGTTTGATGATTGATTATGCCTTGCTAAAGTTTGTCAAACACTGTTAGGCACCTTATATTGACATTTTATTTTGAATGTGGATAAACCCTTATTTTCACTCACCAAAATTTTACCTACATCTATTCATCAAGGAGATGGCATTTAAAAACCCTTAATGCAAGCATATACAAACAACAGAGTTTTATCTTATGTACATTAACAGGTCTTGTCTATGACTGTGGTATGTTTTATTTCTTTGAATGTTGTCTTGAAATTGAATCATTGTGTCATACCCCTCCTTATTCATACTATCTCTGTGTATTCATTTGCAAAGGTATTTTTAAGAAGCAAGGCTATTCTACCTTCTTGTCATTTTGATGAGCTTGTTCCAAGTTTTGGACATTTTAGCCTCAAATTACACTTTGAAGAAGACTTTTATGGACAGAAGAAAAACAAAGCTTCTTTAACATCATAATCTCACTGCTTGGCTTCTTTTTAACACTAGACTTCAACTTATAAGCCTTCAATTGCTTCCTACTAATTTTAAACTTTGTCCATTAAACAGTGAACTCTTTAAACACCATTTGAAACACTACTGATATATCAGTTGTTTCATCCTTTTGGATGAAGTGGTGTAAACAAGTTTTTCAGTCATTTGAAACACTGTCAGTCTCATGCTCTTTGAAGGAGGCTATACCTCTGTTCTTGACCCTCTGCTTTTAAATGAAGGAGGCCCTTATCATGTTCCTAACCATCTTCTTTTAAATGAAGGAGGTTAACATAATATGACCCAACCATCTGCTCTTGCTTGGAGGAGGTTTTCAACATGTCACCCAACCATTTGTTCTTGCTTGGAGGAGGTTAAAAAAGTCATGAAATTTCATCCATTTCTCAAACTGTATCATCTTTCTTTGTAATACATATCTCTTCTTGGTATATCACAATAAGTAATAAAGTGAAAATTTGACAATATGCCATAAGGGGCATGTTCTATGATATGTATCCTGTTGTCAGAATATCCTTGTGAATATTTTGAAACCAGGAGCCACATGACTTGTGTTTGTAGAGTATTTTCTTACTAGTCATTACTTACTAGCCTTTCTTTATTGTGTTTGCAGAGGTTTATTGAATTTGCTCTTTGACTAGTATTCTTATCCCAGGCTCAAAACAACATGAGAAGCAATTGTCTTCTTATGTTGAGTTTGATGATGTCTTCTGGAACACTTGTGCATCTCTGATTCTGAAAGAGACACTAAAACATTGTAGATCAACATTATATCAGTTTGGCTTTTGAAACATGTACTACTGAGACATCCAGACCTTTTAGTGGCGCGACCTATGGGTGTATCAAGCTCTGTTTTTTGCAGATTTAAGCGCTAATTCAAGGTTGGCTGGTATTAAGAAAAATATTTTGGCTCAGGATGTTTTTTCCAAGGAAGGGATTCCCTAAAGCGCCACTACCTAACTTAGGGGAGATATTTGATAGATTTTGAGTATTTTCTTTGGGCAGGATTAGATCTCAAAATGACATATGACCAGAGGTAGGGTGGCTAACATTTTATCAACACTTGCATACCTGGGGAGTGAGTGTAAATGACAACAGATAATCTTTAGCTATGATAGCTCATGGACAAGATTATATGACTGAAACTAGATAGGACTTGACAACTAGGTTTTTTCTCATCATAGGCTGACTGGAAAAGGTAGGAGGAAAAAAATTGTTTAGGGGTGTTTTCTAGATGACAGATTTGACAAATTGGAGATCAGCTTCTAGAAAACTTGGCTTTAAAAATTAGTCATCATCAACAGGTGAAAAATACTGATGACTAACAGTGGCTCCATTTGGGGAGGGCAGCTCCTTTTCAGGAGGTGTCCAAAATTTTAGATCCCTGGCCTTTGAAGACCAGTGCCTTTATCCATTGGCGCAATTTTTTTTCTTCCTTGATGCTATTTCTTAAAATTAACAGCATGATTAGCATCAAAGTCATTTCTACCTACCCCGCCACATTTCCTAACATTTTTTTTCGTTTTGGTGCATTTGGACTAGCAACCCTTTGACATAATATTTTTGACGAATGACACTATCTAATTCTACACTTATATCCACCGGGAGTTCATATTAAACTGATGAACTCCTTTGTTTCTCTACATATGCTAGATCGACTATCAAAGTTAAGCTGTTTGACAGGATTTTATTCTCTAATATAAAACATGAAATTGAAAAATGACCAAATCAGGATTAGACAGTCTGATTTGTCATGTACTTGTGGCATGAAAGACAAGCTGCACACAAATATTATTTTGCATAAAAATGAAATTTAGAAAAATCAGGGCTAGGATACATAGTTTGTTTTTCATCCCTGTTTTCCTCTTTGGCTCTATTTTGAGCATGTGGAACCAGTATCTTTTCCTAATCTATTTTCTTTGACAAGTAAAGCCTACACAATATTGACTATCTCTTCTCTCACTAACTTATCAGCAAATAAATTTAAAACATGTTTAGTTATGATTAGGCTAGATAACTGAACAAGACATTTTGAGCACTAGTAGTGGCATTTAGACTTGCATTCTTTCATAATGACTATTTTTTGAACATGGGGCTTTCTTTTTGTTTTTCGAACTGCCCTCTTTTTCTACTTTTCTATTGTTTTTGAGTTTTCTGTTTTTTGTTTTATTTCTTCTAACAATGATATATACAATGATTGGAAAATCTGGAACTAGAAATCCTGAAAATGGTGAAACTTGAGCATCTTAACTTCATAAGGATCTCCTACCACTCTTGGTCCACTCAGCTCTTGAAAAGAAAAGTTTGGAAAATTTTCTCTTTCAAGAATAACATAAGGATTCATGCACGAATCTCTAAACAACCCCTTATCTTCCCAATGTACTTCTTTATACCTTTGATCTCCACTTCTCCTTTTGTTGTACATCTTTTTCAAATAATGCAGATATTCTTTGTCATTTTTGAAGTATATGATGACATCATCAAGGTACATCAGAATGTAGAAATTTAGAACGGGAAACATAGCTTTTAGGAGCATGTTTTTGGTGTCTAGTGGTTTTCCAATTCTGGGTTTGAAGATGGAACTACTTCCATCATACTTGAAAAATTCTTTGAGCTGTTCGCTTTGCAAAGGAATTATTTGGTGATATCCTGAAACATCAATTTGTAAAGACACATGATTAGAAGCACCTGTCATTTTTATAGCATGGTCTTGGGCAGGAAATATATAATTTCTATCCCAAGGGTGTGTATTTGTGTTTCTAAAATCAACACAGATCCTATGTCCAGTTGTCTTGTCTTTGATTATTATTGTTTAGTCAAGATTTTTGTATTTTCTTTTGTAGAAGCTGTTTCTTGGAGTGATGGTAGTGTCATAGTGCTTCTCACTGTTTTCTCTACATGTAGTAGTATCTTGAACAATCTTGAAAATTATAGCAGTTCTAAGTCTTTGGTGGAGTGGCAGAATGTTAGCTAGTTCAAACAACTTAGGTATATTTGGACAACAGTCATCATATCCTTTTGTAAGAAGTTTATCAGACATTTTTTCTAGATTTTCAGTTGTTGTGTCTACAGTCAAGGTTTCATTTGAGGGGGTAGAGTTATGAGATGATAAATCCTTAAGGTATGGTAAGAACATTAAGCTTCCCTGCCCCTGATTTCCAAAAAGGTTTGTAATATGCAAGTCTTCTAGTGCCTCTGTTCTAAAAAAGTCTCCTGATGTTACTGCTGATGTTTGTCTATGGTTTGAGAAATTTTCTTGATGGTATATAATTTTTTGTGCTTCTTTCTCTATCTCTGTTTCAAGAGAAACGAACTCTCTTTCCTCAAGACAACTTCTCATGGTCATGATAATTTTGAGTGTCCAGCTCATCATAGAGAACCCGGGGTGGTTGATGTGGTGTGCCTAAATTTGTTTCAAATTCTCCTAAATGTTCCTCAATGTCTTTGTCAGTGTGTAAAATGAAGGAATTCAGATCAGAATGAAAGGAGTACATCGGGATGTTATCTGGCCTTTCTTGGCTGCTGACCATATATTTCATGTGTGATTCCCAATAGAGTATTCTAGTTTGGTTAAACACAGGAATAGTGGTGTAGGACATATCAAGTTGAATATTTCCCTGAAGCTTAGCTCCTCAAGTTCTAGATAAAAGCATTCCATACTTGGGAGGGATGTATGCTACCACTATGTCCATGATCAGGTGTTTTGCAGGTATTTGGGCCAAACTGAAACAAAGATCTTTGATTAAGCCTAGACACTTGACTCTAATTGAATCAAATGAATATAAGTCTTTATAAGGTTTTGTTATTTCTAGGCCTAATCTTTCCATCACAACCTTTGGCATGAGATTATGTGAGGCCCCGGAGTCTAGCATGGCATTGTGTAGGATTTGGTCATGTATATTCATAATGATGTAAAAGGGAAGAGTGGTTCCTTCTTGGAATTTCCCTTCTATTTTTGGACCAAACAACACTTCAGGGGTGTCAACAACTAGATCTAGGGTGTTTGCATCATTCCCTATGTTCAGGACCTTTATCACTTTGGATTTGTAAGAGCTTTGGGCGAGAAGTTCAGTGAGAGGCATGGTGATCTTTATTTTGGCGATTTCCCCTTCAAAACTGAAGGGTGCTTGTAGTTTAGATAGGTTTTCTTCGGTTTTTTCAGCCATGAATTTCTCTATGTTCTTAATTTGCTGACTTTGGTTCGGGATTTTGTTCAACACAACCATGTTGGGAATCTTGGTAGAGGTACTAGGACAATCTGAGCCAAGGCTTGTCTAAATAGCTTTATGATTGTTTTGTTCAGTTTTCTTGACCACGATTTTTTTGCTATCCACTGCTCTTTTAAGGATGGTATCAGGGGTTTTAGCAACAGTAGTGTTTGAGCTACCTTTCTTGGAGTTGTCTTGGTTTTTTCTACTTCTAAGATAATACTGCATGTGAGCTTCTATTATGGCATTCTGAAATCCTATAGCAGGATCTTCGGGGTCCTCATAGTTGGTTTCATTTTGATTCAGAGAGAAAAAGTCTTGTTCTTCTTCTGTGAGGTAAACCTCACCCTCGTTATCAGAACCTATTAGGTTTAAATGAATTTCATCAATGGGTTATGTGTCCCTCTCTTCTTCATCAACATAGTTTTCATTGAAGGGTGGCCTGATTTGTTGGTCATTTTCCCGTGGTTTATTTTGAGATTGGTCTTTCGTAAATTTTTGGTTCCGGTTCCTGTTTTGAGGGTTTGGCTAGTTGTCCCTACGAGGTTCCTTTTCACTTACCTTTTCCCACATTTTTTCCATGGATCTAACCAAGTCATCTATTCTAGGGTCTAAGTAAGAAACTGAAGGGGTGACTTCGTCACGGTATGTGACTTTCTTCTCTGATCTCATCCTAGTTCTCTTTTAAGCTAAGTTGGCTTCTGCACTCATAGCCACTTTTTGCATTTCCTCTAAGGTTGCGGGGTCTTTGTCGCTTAGTTGATAAGTCATGTCTGGGTCGAAGCCTTCGGGAAACTTTGCTAAGGTTGAGCCAAGTGGAGGTTTGAAGTGAGGCGGGAGGGCGTTATAAACACTGTTGAACCTAGTGCAGTAGTCCCAGACACATTCCCCATTATCCCTTTCTAGATTTTTATACTCAGAAAGGATTTGAATGGGTTTTTTTCTGATTTCCCACCTATTTATGAAAGTTTGGTAGAGTTTTGGGAGATCGTGTATACTGTTTGGAGTTAAGCTCTTAAACCATTTTTTGGGTTCTCTTCCCAGGCTTTGGGTGAACATCCTCATTCTTATGGTCTCATATTCTATTTCCATGTATTCAAAGGTATCGCTAATTCTATCTACATGTTGTTGGGCGGTAGTAGCCTCAACTCTGTTGAAGTGCGGGATTTTGGATTGGTAGTCATGTTGGAAAGGTGCCAAAGGTTGTGGCAACACCAAAGGTGCATACCAAGCAGCCATGGCAGGAGCTAATGGTTGATTTACAATATGAGGGTTTGTAGGATGAGCTGAGGTGATTTGAACAGTGGTGGTTTGAATGGGTGTGGCGGATGTACTCAGACCTGTGAACTGATTTTGAGCAGATTTGGGGTGGTAGGAGCCAAAGTGGTGGAGAAGCTGAAAGTCAGGAGGTGTAGTAGGTTAGGCTTCTCTACTAGGACTTTGTTGCAAATCTAAGGGCTCAAGGTCGTCAAAGTTGATTTTACTTTGTGACTTGCTTCTAAAAAGGGTTTTTCTTGATTTTAAGTCAAATGGGGAATCCTGCAAGGATATGAGATGTTCAGGTACAGATCTTGCTTTATGGATGGACCTATCAGTAGCTAAGTTGCCAATTTCGAAAGTTTGCCACAAAATATTCTCTGGGTTATCAACTATGATAGGGGGATTTGGGTCCGGATGAGATCTGGTATTGATTCTTCGTGAAGCCAGATTTCAAATCCAGAGTTTAGAGAGGATGATAGTTGTGATTGTTTTGGATGGATGGCCTCTCTAGGGGTTTCGCTAATGTGAATAATGGTCAAAACAAAAATGAAGGCTAGTGGAGTCGCCAGGTGGATTTGTTTGAGATCTATGGTCCACCACCAATACTTAACAAAGATGCTTTCGAGAAAAATTTTTCTTGGAAAACTTCAAGGTGGAGACTTGCAAGAAAGACTTATCACTTATTTTCAACAGTTTTCTAGACTGTTTGGACAAGCTAATGGTTCTATTTGCAAGTTTATTCTGTTTATCTCCTATGTTTAGGTGAAGCTTTCTTAATCACTAAGTTATACTTATTTTGTCACTGATCACAGAAGTTGCACCATGAATTTTAAGTTTTCGAAAGGATGAGTCAACAGAAAGGTATGGTTTATGAAATTTTTGGTTTTTATGGAGTTTTAGGCCTACTGGAGGTTAGTGGAGTCGCCGGGTGGATTTTGGTTGTTTTTATAGAGATGTACTTATGGTCCACCACTAATAACTAGGAAAAGCCAATCTGGGGATTTTTTGGGGGTTTTTTGAGTTTTTATGTGCAGCCTATGGTTTATTAGAGTGTTCTAAACCTGATTCATCACTTTTCTAGGGTGTTGAAACAAAAAAAGTTTACTCTAAATGATTCTATGGACTACGTGTCTATTTAAATTTTGAAACAAGAATTAATCTACAAGAGTTTTCTAGACTATTATGTACTCAGTTAGTCCTGTTAGTGCCTAAATCTACCTCAGGCTGAGAAAGGCAGAATCTAGGGTAACATCAAACCACGCTTAACCTGGTAGCTAGCCCTACCAGGTCGGGAGAAGGCTCTCTCCTATCAATCTCAGCAAAAATGATCAATGAGGCTTGAGATGACTTGAATGAAGACTGATTTTAGGCTAGGTATGTGTGCAAAAGAGTTTGATTGAATTTAATGATGTTTTTTTGGCTCAAAATGAAAGACAGATTTGGGTATGGGGAATGAGGCTCAGTTTTACAGAGATCTCAATGGGGCAAGACAGGTAATTGATTTGACACTTCAAATTTAAAGAAATGGAAAGTTTCGACAAGTGAGGAATTGAAGAGGGAAAGAAACCTTCAACGATCCTCTTCAAACAGCTGAAAACATAAATAACTAAACAAACCCTAGGTAGAGCACTGCAATTTCAATGGATTCTACCTTTATCCTTGTTTGTTTAAGTTAAGAAGAAGTAAGAGAGAAAATGGCATACATAAAACACCAGTAAACTTACATTTACAGAGAGAAACACAATATCAAAGCAAGATGCCACATGAATCCCATAGAGTGCTGCAAACCCTAGTCTATTCCTTTGCCAAACTGGAGAGATGAATGTACAATGATGCTCAAAGCATTCCCAAAAGTCCAACCATGCTAATGAATGAAAAAACACAAGATATAGACAAACAATAACTCATCCCAGCCTCTAGGGGTTGAGCTCATAAGTTTAGGAGCTGTTCCAACAAAATCTAAACTAAGAACTAGAAAGTAGGCAATGGAACAACTTGCCTCTAAAAAATAGGAAACTGATTCATTCAGTTGCAAATTACCCTTTGATGGATGAATCTACCTCTATGAGTGAAAATTTAGCAAAATTACATCAAAATCCATCATGTCACATTAAATTACATCATGAGTTTGACAACTAGAAGGAAAAAAGTCAAATTGTGAAAAAACTAGGAGAAAAACAGAGTGTTTAACCAAAAATGAGCAAAATTCCTCCAATGCGCCGTGCCTGATTTCTCTATGCGCGGCGCCTGTTTATAGCTGATTTTGGAGGCCTTCCCGGTGTCCAAATTTGCTCCACATGGGATTGTTGGAAATTTCTACCTATCGACTTTCCAGTACAAGTGGAACTTTTGAATTTTTCCTCCATTTTCCCCTCCAAAATTGAGTTCTCCCAAGATTGCTTCCTATGTGTCAAAAAAGGGGCAGAAAGGTCGTTTTTGGGGTGTTTTTGACCTTTTTGGAAGCCCAAAACCTGTCAAAATTTCTTGGCCATTGGTAGGCATGCATATTTTTCCATGAAAAATCCAAAAATGCTAATTTTTCCTCAAAAGGAGGTCTCCATCAAAAGCGAGCGCCTAGTGGTGTGGCGCATAGAGCAGAAAAGTCTGTTTTTTGAGCGAAAAATTTCAAAATTGCAAAAAGTGTCCAATTTTTTTTGAAATTTGGGCTAAATGTCCTTCATCAAGTGCTGTGTTGGGCCAAGGAAGCCTCAGCCAAGTGCTGTGTTGGGCCATTACTAGTATATCATGCTTTTTTCGCCTCTTTGATACCTTCTTCAATTTGGCCTTCAAGTTCTTGATTCTTGCTTTACACATATGGTTTCTCGCCTAGTAATGGTTGGCCATGTGCCTCAACATGTTTTTCTCTTTGTTTTCCTTCTCCATCATCCTTTCCCAAGTGCAATTTTGTTCTCTCAAGCCAATATTCTTGGTCATGTTCATTCTCTTGCTCATACCCATGATCACTGTCTCTTTCCATTGTTTTCCTTTGGTTTTGAAAAATGTGGTTGTACATGGATGGTTTTGTGGATAATAGTGTGAAAATATGGTGGAGGAATGAAATGGGTAGAGTGTACGAAAGAGAGTGTAAAAATGTATATGTGAATAGAGTTTAGGGATGGGAGTAAGAGTTTTAGGGATGTGAGTAGGGTTTAGGGAGTGTAGGGTTTGGGATAGTGGGATTAGGGATATGGGAATTAGGGAAATTTTGGAATATGGGAATTAGGGAATGAGTGGATGAAAGTGAAGAATGAATGAAGGAGTGAAAGAATGAGGGAGTGATGGAGTGGAATTGGTAGCAAAGACACAAATGCAGCGCTAGAAAATTGTTTTTGAGCAAATTTAGGAGGTAGGGTTTGAATTCTATCACACTAAACCATCATAAATTTTAAGAAAAACCTCTTCACTAGCAATGGAAGGAATCTTAACTTACTTGCACACCACGGATTTGAGAAAATTTGGAAATTTTGGGGAATTTTATGGTGAAATTGGGCTTGCAGCTCTATGCGTCGCGCCACAAACCCAACTCGCTGCGCCTGCTCAATGCGCCGCGCCAGTGTATTTTTTACACTGTGGAGGCTGACTTAATGCGCCACGCCTCTCACCCAATGCGTTGTGCCCTTGAACTTTGCCCGGTTTTCATTCAAACTTGCTCCTTTTCTTCAACACAACTTTCTCTTGTTCAATATTTCTCTTTTGAATGCAAATGAGCTCTCTGATGATGATCAATGAGTTTATATACAAGATTTTTATTTTTCACTTATAAAACCCACTTTTATAATGTTTGCATTGTGACTTACTTTTTCAACTCTGTTTTGGGAAGTTTGCTTCATTTGTGCCTTTGATGAACTGAATGACTTGATTTTTGTTTTCCTTGCAGGGGATGGAGTTGCTGAAGCATGACAAGGTGACCAGGGTTGCCACTGAAGTTGCTTACATAGGAAAGAACTGAAATTACATCAAATTTATACATAAAAACCTAAAATACTATGTTTTTCCTCAAAACAGGGTTTTGAGGAAAAATACATTTCTGAGCATGTGATTATGAAATTTATTGGTACTGGAACTTTATTCAGCCTCCTCATGCGCCTGCTAACCGTTATTGAGCATTTTGAAGACCTTTTTGATGAAACCATAGACCTAATGGGACTGAAAACCCTAAAAATGACTCTTGCAAATTTAAAGACAAAAGGTGACTATAGATGATCTTGATGAATAGAAATGGGCCAACAGGTAAAGGAAATGAGGGAAAATGTACAACAGGCCACTACCATAATATGATCCATGCTCCTAATGGAGTGCAGCTGACTGAGTGAGACACCCAATATGCAATGCAACAAGAGAATTTGATCACTGACGGAGGGATGAAGATACTGACACTAACAAGTCCCACCATGATCGCCATTATGTTAGGGTCCCGTGATTTGGATGATTGCCAAGCCAAGTGATAGGGTAACATCAAACCAATCTTTGGAGCCCAAGGACCTAGCATTCCTGGAATCAGAGAGGGATCTCTCTATTTGTGTAAGGGATATCTATGTGTTTTTATTCTTATGTTTCTGATTTTAGGCTAGTTGTGAAGTAGGTTTTTGGTTTTTCTTTTAGGTTTTTGAAGGAGTAACTGATAAAATACTAAGATAGATAAAAATATTGTCAGATCAACTGGGCTATGGGGTCGAAAAGTTCTAGAAAGCCTCAAATGGTGATACAAGGTATGTTCAAGGGCCGATTTGATGAAGGTAAAATGGATCTTAAGGTAAAATGAAGTGAGATGAACACTAAATTTGTAGGGCTAACCATTAATCATGATAAATGTAACTACAAACTGATAAATGCATATAAATAAACATTCAAGCAATACATAGAGATATATGACTCTCTAACTTTAGGAAATTGCTATCAGAATTTGGAGAAAGACAATTAAGACAAACAAATAACTCAAACTACTAAGAGGAAACTCCTAGACATAGTATTTCGGGCTATCGGGCACTTTGAACAAAAATTGCAGAGTTTTAGGCAAAGGTAAAGATCGATACAAGACCTCTTTGGTTCAACTAGGACAATCAAACATTCAAAAAAATGTTTCAGAGGTGGAGCTATGACTAGCCATGAGTAAGCAGGGCATACCGTGAATCATACTTAGCATGCATAAAACCATAAATGAAACAAGAAAACAATTTCTTCAGTGATCAAAGAGCAATCAAGGATTCTTTGATGTGACTAAGAAGGAAGAAAACATAGAAGCTATAATGAAACAGGAAATCTGAGGTGCCTCCAAGGGCATGTCTCAAATCTATTCTCTATTGTCTTATAGCAAGAAAGAGCATGAAATATGTATGAAAACTAAGAAGCATAATAGAGAGGGACACTATACCATTTTACCAAGTCAAGGAATCCAACAGCAGTCCTCTTTCATCATCCAAAACATTCAAGAAACTATCCAATGCATGAGACAAGTATTTCTTCCAAGCTTGTATAAACATATATTTCTCTATATCATCAAGTTTATCCTTGTTTACAATGAAGTATCTTGGAATATATAGCCCAAGATGAAGGAGAACCTCCTAGTGCAACTAGCAAGCTTATTGGCCCATCAAAAATATCTGATTTTGTTCTTGAGGATTTGCAAATCCCAAGGCACAAAATATCTATAAAAATATCCTAAAAATTCTAAAAAAGGAAATTAAATTGACTTTTCTGAACTGACAATGGCCAAAAAAGCCTAAATGCACATTAGGAAAAGCCACTTCAGAAAAATGCATTTTTTACAAAAATACTTCAGAAATATATCAGCAGAAAATCCCTTGTCTTGTGGGCAAATTTTGGAGGCCTTCCCAATGTCGAAACGAGGCCTGTGATGGCTCTTGGAAAGCTCTGGATGTCTAGTTTCTAAAAATTCTTTGTTTTCTCCAAACTGATCACTGGAAACATGTGAAAAACTGACCTCTGTGGAAAAACCTAGAAAATAGCCTTTGCTGATATGCGGAGCAGAGTGTTGAAAAAGTGACTGTATTTCGCCACATTGGGGGACCAAATCATCTTCAATTGATCTAAAACTTGTTGAGTAGATGCCCTTGAAATTATGGCATCCAATGATACCATTTTCATCCTTTGAAGATGCTTCAAACAAAAATGGCAATGCCCATGATTTTTAGCAAAAAGCCCAAAAATGTCAAAAAACCAAAACTTGTCGAATTTTGCCCAATTTTGGCGAGCATGACCCTCATGGGTTTTCAGAAGCATGATGAGAAGCAAAGGCCAAAATTTGAAGCCTTGATATTCCTTTCTTCATTTTTGGTGCCAGGAACCTCTTTTGAGCCTCCTTGAGCTTTTCTTGTGTAGCCTTCAATTTCCGTCAGGCGAATTGATTAAGCTTCTTATAGTGCCCGGTCATTTTTCTTTGAAGGTCAAAATATCTATTGGCCTCTTCCAACTTATTCTCCAAGTGTTCATTCACCCTTTCAAGCCATGCTTCTCTATTGTTTTCTATCTCTTGGGTGAATAAAGTAGTAAGAGGAAAATATTGGAAAAGGGCAGCCTCTTCCTCTTTTTGTTTCTCCAAAGCTCTTCTGAGTCCCATGGTCCTTGGCCTCTTTCTTCTTGGCTGATCTTTTTCTTCACTATCATTGAACTCGCCCATGAGTTCTTCCAACTTAACTTGCACTTTGGAGGCCTCTTTTTGATACTTGATAGCCTGTGTCTCATACACCACCATGTGGACACTCATTTTGTTGTTTTGTGTTTGCAAAAAATGAGTGAGGTTTTTAGACCTCTCTAGATCCACTCTTAGATCATGAATTTTTTCTTCTCTATTTATCAAGAGAGATTCTAGGATTATGGCCTCATTGTCGTTGTCATCACTGTTTATCTAAATTATGTCAAACTCCCTCTCTTTCTCATGGCCGCTTTCTTCCTTCTCTTTTCCCTTGCTTTGGGTGGCTTTCTTGGTCTTCCTCCTTTTTGGTAATTCAACAATGGATTGTTTGGGAAACTTCCCTTTGCTTTGGAGGGCTCTAGTAACATTTGGAGTTACAGTTTGAGCCACTTTCTTTCTTGATGTCAGGAGCTTTGTTACCTTTGGAGAAGAAAGCATGGCCCCTTGCCTAGGAGAGGCAGCTAGCACATGCTCTATTTGGTCTTTGCCCTTGCTAATCCCCTCATCATCCTTGCCACTATTTTGACCCTCCTCACGAATGCCTTGATTGTCACCTTGCATGTCTCCTTGAGGGATGCCTTGGTCACTTTTGTCCCTGCTTTCTTCAAGAATTTTAGGCTTTTTACCCTCAATGTTTTGTGCTTCATCCTCATCATGTTTGCTGTTGTGAGGGCTACCAATATCTTCCCCTTTGTGACTGTTGTGCTCCTCATCAAACTGTTCCATTTCTTCATCATTTCCCTCTTCACTGTTTTTATCTTCTTCATGGTGCTCTTCTTCATCACTGTGCTTATTTTCATCATTATGCTTTTCTTCACTTTGCTCCTCTTCACTTTGCTTCCTTTGACTTTGATCCTCTTCACTGTTTTTCTCTTTATCACTATGTTTCTTTTCCTCATTGTGTTGTTCTTCCTCATTATGCACTTCTTCTTGATCAATCATGGGAGATTTTTGCTTCTTAGGAGTGGGTTTACTAGAAGGAGAAAGAGGATGAGTGGAAGGTGAAGGAGATGCATGTGATGAAGAAGCAGTGGCGAAATCGGGATGTGAAATGAAAGTGTCCGAAGAAATTTCCTTCTTCTCAAGTTGATGAAGAATGACAATCTTGATAAGGGAATGATGGGAAAGACAAGCTGGATGCTGAGAAGAAGGTCTCTTTTGAACAGTGGAAGCCATATTTTAAATACTTCTATGGAGGAAAAATGGGAGGTTTAGCAATTGGGTTCTTGTGAAGTGCATGAGTAGCCGGACATGGTAAGCATAAACCCGGGAAAACCTTCCCTCACATGTGAAATATTTCATGATTATCTTCATGAGGGGAGCATAGCTGGTCAACAAATATAAAAAAGGAAATATGGATGGGCATGCATCATGATGCTCTGGTTTCAAAAATGGTTTGTATTGATCTGAGTTTAAGTAAATTTTCTTAAACCATTTTTCTCCGACATATGGAATTTTGGTAGCTCTGAAAATGGATCTAGGAGAAAGCTTGAAGTCTAAGCTTTCTAAATGAACATGTTTCCCTTGTAGTCTTAAAGCAAATATATGTGTCAAGGGAAGATAAATTTTCACCTCCTGAACCCTTTGACAAAAATCCAAACATCCAACTTCATGAAAGTTAAAAAGTACTGAAGGATGGGCATTTACTTCCTCAGTTAAAAAAGGTTCATACCTTTTGTGAGGGCCACTTCTGCTATCTTGCCTGGGAGGCATTTTTCTTTGGATACTCTTTTTTGGCTAACCAAGACAAGGGTGATTCAAATGGTCTCTGAAATAGTTTCCCAACACCACACCTTTTCCTCCTTGCAAGTCAATGTGCTTCTTCGATGCTAGCAAACAAGTATTTGTCAAATGATAACCAAAAAACACTTTATCACTGTGTTTGGGAAAAGATCTTGAATAAGATGTGTTTGTGGTTCTTTTTTGAAGAAGGATTTCTTCTTTTTTGGCACAACAAATCCTCCCCTCAAGCACTGCCCCTTTGCTATTCACTGCTCTTTAAAAAGTAAACAAGACGTCTTTCAATTGACTTGAAGACCTTCAAAACAAACCTTGCTTTTTGGACTCTGGGAGCTGCACAAATTTTTCACTATCTCACAACACAAAAAGGACCTCTTTAAATTTACCAAGCCTTCATCCCTTTTACCACTGTCTAGATGATCATTTAAACTGTTTTGAGACCTCTACAACCTTTGTTTTTTCCTTCTAGCATCTATGTATAGTTTTAGCTTTTTAATAACACAAAAAAGAGCTTTCGAATTGGCATAACAAACCTCCCTTCTTTCACTATTTTATCATTTACTATCCATGATAAAAGAGACCTTTTTAAATTTGACAAACAACTTATCTCCTTTAATTACTGTGTTTGAGAAAAAGGTTTAAACAAGGTATGTTTGTAGTTTTTGTTTGAAGAGGAATCTCCCTTTGTTTTAGCACAAACACCTTTCCCTTCAAATACTGCTCTTCTGTTATCACTGTTTTTGAAAGATACTTAGGGCTCTTTCAACACTGATAAAACACCTTCCCTTATCACTGTGTTAATCCTTGACACTCATAGCAACAAAACTTATTTTATTTTGACCAATGCCCAAAATCCTAATCACTGTGTCTTTATTTTTTTTTACAGCCAAACTGCTTTTTGTAAACACTGTTAGGGCACCCTTTTAAAATGATTTGAAGACCTCTTTAAACTAACTCTACTCCTCTGATTTTGGAGATTGCACAAATCTTTACTTCTTCACAACACAAGAAGAAAACTCTGCTAAACTGATCAAGCCTTTTCACCAATCACTATGTTGATCCTTGATATTAGCAAACAAGGTGTGTTTTTGGAAAACACTGTGATAACATACTTCTTCAAGCTGATTTGAAACCCTTCAAAAAAACTCTGTTTTTCTTTCTAACAGCTGTGGGAAGTCTTAGCTATTTTTATAGCACAAAAAGAGCTTTCAAATTGGCATTACAAACCTCCCTTCTTTCACTGTTTCTATCCCTTTGAAAACCACAGCAAGGAAACCCCTTTTAACCCCAAAATTTATCAAGGAGTGAAGAAATACCTTGAAGATAAGTTCTTCGACCTTGTTGATCATTGGAGTAGCTTTCAAAGGCGTTTTTGGAGGTATGGTGGATGAACGGGCCGTTTGCAGTAGAAGGCGCTGCACAGATAGAGGAGTCGGGTCGGTTTCGGGCGCCAGTGACCATAAACACAGGCGTGCCGCACACCGCGCCTCAGTGTTATCTCTTCGTTTGGGTGCTCACAGGCACGCCGTGCACATCTACAAGAACTCCACGCAGAGATTGAGCACCGAAAACTTGAACAATTGCCCGCAAACTACTTCCTCTCTTCAGTGCTCAGCCAAGGGATGTTTGCTTTGGTTTTTTGAAATTGCGAATGGGCCCTTTTAAACGGTCTCCTCCCTCTTTTAATTTGAAACAAACTTCAATGTCTTTGCAGCATAGTTAGGAAGGTTTATGCCTTTTTGAAAAGGATTTTTGTATATAAAAACATCGATCACTTCCTTTAGTATTTTATCACCTTTAAAATACCATAAAGACCCGTTATTCGAATAGGACTCATAAAAACAATGATGTGGCTAGCTTCTTTTGAAAACCCTCATATCCATGACTTTTTTGAAGTAAAGAGGCCTCCTTAAAAACAAGACCTTTTCACTGGCTCTTCATTAAGGAAATAACCCTTGAGACCACTAATGTAGCTCTTGATAATGATGACTTTTTTTAATATTTGCTGTCCTTTTGGTATACATATGCAGGAACTACTGTCAACCACAGCCATCTTTCTCTTTCTTTGGCTATTTGGATGAATTTTTTTAGCCAAGTTTCACCCTTATGACAGTTTGAAAGAGGCTGTTATGAAACAGAGGAAAAAGGGTTTTGTTAAACACCAGAAAAGCCATCTTTTTGCTTGATGTGAAATAGGTTTTTAACCTATGAAAACTCATTTCTTGTGTCACTGTTTGTCCATTCTGTCGTTAAAAATAAACATTGATCAAGAACCATATCTAAGACTGCTGATGCATCCTTTGCCTATCTCTTGGAAGGAGGTGATTGACAATTCTAGAAATTACTCTGACAATTCAACTCTGTGGTGTTTGATGATTGATTATGCCCATTGCTAAATTTTTCCAAAAATTGTTAGGCACCTTATATTGACATGTTCTTTTGACTATGGATAAACCCTTATTTGCACTCACCAAGATTTGACCTACATTTTTTCATCAAGGAGATGGCCTTTAAAAACCCTTAATGAAATCATATACAAACAACAGAGTTTGTTCTTATGTACATTAAAAGGTCTTGTCTATGACTGTGGTATGTTTTATTTCTTTGAATGTTGTCTTGAACTTGAATCATTGTGTCATACCCCTACTTATTCATACTATCTCTGTGTATTCATTTTCAAAGGTCTTTTTAATAAATAAGGCTATTCTACCTTCTTGTCATTTTGATTAGCTTGTTCCAAGTTTTGGACATTTTAGCCTCATATTACCCTTTGAAGAAGAATTTTATGGACAGAAGAAAAACAAAGCTTCTTTAACACCATAATATCACTTCTTGGCTTATGTTTAACACCAGACTTCAACTTATAAACCTTCAATTGCTTCCTACTGATTTTTAACTTTGTCCTTTAAACAGTGAACTCTTTAAACACCATTTGAAACACTACTGATATATCAGTTGTTTCATCCTTTTGGAGGAAGTGGTGTAAACAAGTTTTTAAGTCATTTGAGACACTGTTAGTCTCATGCTCTTTGAATGAGGCTATACCTCTATTCCTGACCCTCTGATTTTAAATGAAGGAGGCCCTTATCATGTTCCTAACCATCTGCTTTTAAATGAAGGAGGTTAACATAATATTTCCAAACCATATGCTCTTTATACTGGAGGAGGTTTTCAACATGTGACCCAACCATCTGCTCTTGCTTGTTGGAGGTTTTCAACATGTCACCCAACCATATGTTCTTTCTTGGAGGAGGTTAACACAGTCATGAAATTTCATCCATTTCTCAAACTGTATCATCTTTCTTTGTAATACATATCTCTGCTTGGTGTATCACAATAAGTAATAAAGTGAAAATTTGACAATATGCCATAAGGGGCATGTTCTGAGATATGTGTCCTATTGTCAGAATATCCTTGTGAATATTTTGAAACCAGGAGCCACATGACTTGTGTTTGTAGAGTATTTTCTTGCTAGTCATTACTTACTAACCTTTCTTGACTGTGTTTGCAAAGGTTTATTGAATTTTCTCTCTGACTAGTATTCTTATCCCAGGTTCAAAACAACATGAGAAGCAGTTGTCTTCTTATGTTCAGTTTGATGATGTCTTCTGGAATACTTGTGCATCTATACTTCTGAAAGAGACACTGAAACACTGTAGATCAACATTATATCAATTTGGCTTTTGAAACATGTACTACTGAGACATCTAGACCTTTTAGTGGCACGACCTATGGGTGTATCAAGCTCTTTTTTTGCAGATTTAAGCACTAATTCAAGGTTGGATGGTATTGAAAAAAATATTTTGGCTCAAGATGTTTTTTCCAAGGAAGGGATTACCTAAAGTGCCACTACCTAACTTAGGGGAGATCTTTGACATATTTTGAGTATTTTCTTTGGGTAGGATTAGATCTCAAAATGACATATGACCAGAGGTAGGGTGGCTAACATTTTATCAACACTTGGATAATGAATGACATGGGGAGTGAGGGTAACTAACAGCAGATAATATTTAGCTATGACAGCTCATGGACAAGATTATATGACTGAAACTAGATAGGACTTGACAACTAGGTTTTTTCTCATCATAGGCTGACTGGAAAAGGTAGGAGGACAAAAATTGTTTAGGGGTGTTTTCTAGATGATAGATTCGACAAATTAGAGATTATATTCTAGAAAACTTGGCTTTAAAAATTAGTCATCATCAACAGGTGAAAAATACTGATGACTAACAAGTGGAAGCGCAACGTGGAGCGGGGAGAACTATCAAGACAGTCGAAGAAAGGATCGCTTTGCTCATAGTCTGCCGAGACCTCCACCGGGTCTGTCAGCTGCCCCGACGTTAGGGCCCCAGGAAGGTAAACTACAGGAGCCCATGGAAGCACACCTAACGTTACCTACTTTTAAAGGAGCAGCCGATGAGGACATGGATCGATTTTGGTTCGTGACCGATTTGGTGTGGATGGTGCAAGGGGTGGTAAGCGATACTGTGAAGAGAGCGCAGCTATCCTTGGCTTTAAATGAAAGGGTGTTGGACTGGTATATGCGGTATGTATCTCATAATGGGACTGCAACACTTCAAAATATCAAGGATGCCCTAAAACAACAATTCCGAAAGCCAAAATCCTATTCCCAGCTAGTAGCGAAAGTTAAAGACTTTAAGCAAGGGGTGGCTGAGTTGGTATGGGAGGCCGATCAATGATTAAATAAATAAATCAGGGAAGGTGAGTTCAAGTACGAAGACAAAAAACACACGGAATGGTTCATCGCTATGCTGCTATCTCACTTACGCATACCCATGGGCCACCAAACTTTCAAATCGTAGGAAAAAGCCTTAGAAGCTGCCATGAAACTGGAAGTTGTGCCTAAGGACGACACAAGGGAAGGAGTGCAGCAAATTCAGGAGAAACTTGGGGTGATGCACCTGGAAATACAGAGCTTACGGGAGGAATGGGGAAAAGGAGTCGGCACGGACCTCTGGTGAAAAAACTGCCGGGTAGCGGGACTGCATGATACAGCCCAGTTTCCTCGGATAAATAAGGGTGAATTGAGGCAGAAATGGTGCAGGTTCTACCAATCTATAGGGCATGACGAGCAAAATTTTCACGCATATGACTTACTGATAGATCAGGGAACCCTTTATAGGGTACAGTCCAATCCTGCCTCTCCAAGATCTTCCGCAACCTTTGGTAGCTCTCCTGCAGGGGGAAGGGGAAGACGGGGAGGGAGCGCAAGACGAGGACAGGGCCAGCTGATCTGCTACAAATGTGGAGAGGTAGGGCACTTCACCAGGGATCATCCAAATCCCACGAGGCAGTCCTGTAAATATTGCAGACAACTGGACCATGAGATTGAGGATTGTCTGATCTTGTTAACAAAAATGAAGGAAAAATAGTCTACCCCCACCCAAAATGTACAAAGAGTCAAAACGGAGCCAAGGAGTGAATTTCCCAGTGTAAAAATCATAACGCGTAGCATGTTCACCCAAGGAGCGAGGGAGGAGCTGGCTGACCAGAAGGAACCAAATCCCAGGAGACAGGAGTCGCTGGAAGCCCCTGCGCAGCCACCAGTCCACCTCTAGGTAGAAGAGGAAGTTAAAACCCTGCTAAGGTTGTGCTTGAAGATACTACACAACCCACAGGCTGGAGAAAATCTTCAAGTACTGCTACAGAACTGCGCAACCTGGCCCAGCCCAACGGATGAGGTTAAGGAAGTACACAAATTATATAGCTAAAAAAGGCACACCAGGAGGGAAATGTGACTAACGACACAGATTGGTGATTATGAGATGGATCAGCTTATTCTTGATCTTGGCTCTGACACAAACGTCTTACCAAAACAGACATGGTAACGAATGGGAGAACCTAAATTAGACTGGTCCACTATCCAGTTGCAAATGGTGAATCAACAGAAGATCATCCCTCTGGGAAGGTTACCGGAAGTTGTGGTCAATATCGTAGGGGTAAGGGCCCTAGCTAACTTTGAGGTCATATAAATTGTGAAGGATACGGATCCCTATCCTACACTCCTAGGAATAGATTGGGCTATCGACGTAGGGGGTGTGATCAATCTGAAAAAACGTAGCATGGTGTTTGAAAAAAAATAGTACCCGTGTATTAGTACCACTGGATCCCGCCGAGGGTATGTGGTACACGGAAACAGCATACGAAGAGGAGGAAATCGATCATATATACAGGATGACAATACAGGACTAAGACCAGGGTGACCCTACAATAGATGTAGTATTCGATTGGGAGGAAAACAGGGAGTACTATTCTGACTCGGATGAATAACTTGAGAATTGGCGGACCCGACTACACAATGTCTCAACACTACAATGCCCTCGGGTTGCAAGGTCCCTCTACTGCATTACTTTGGAGGTAAGGAACCTTCCCCACTTTGATGAGTCTAGTACTGTCTAGGACTTCTTAATAACATTAGAGGCTAGGGTGCCAAAATATCGGTGGCTCTGGGCACTCAATCTGGCATTGTGTGGCACACCTGCACGATGGTGGGATACCCACAAGAAAGAATTCCCAGACTGGTATATGTGTTGGGATAGGATGGTGCTGAGGTTCACACCTCCTGCTGACTTGTGCACTAAGATATTCCTAGGACCCAGGGACCCCTGTGCACATCTATGTACTTGGACAACCAAATGGTCCAACCGCACCCCAGAATAATGGATCCATCTATTTATACATGCCTTGGGCCCTAGTCTTGCTACTTGGTACTTAGATGTGGAATTACATCAGCAGACTCGCCACTGGGAAATATTAAAAGAGGACTTTATTGAAACATTCAGACTTATTGGGGGAACAGAGATTCTTGACGAAGCCCTATAGGACATCGATGCATTCATCTTTAAGAAGCCTCACCCACAAACCCCTCCAGCCGTTCTGACATGGGAGGCCCAGATGCGAGACATAGTCAATGCCAGAGCTTAGCGATTAACGAAGAAGAGGATAACCCATGGAATATCTCTGTTCTGGAATTAGAAGGAGAACATACCATTATCGGACCATCCCTCCAAGATGTTGATGTAACACAACCTCTCCAACTACGCGAAGTTAATATTGGGACAAAAGGACACCCTAAGCTAGCTAAAATTGGGGATTATTGGGATGAAGGCACCATGGGAAAAATTGTTGAACTACTTACGGAGTACCAATACTTATTCCCTACCAAGTTTTCTAAGCTCAAAGGAATCACTGGGGACCTCGACATTATGCACATCACTCTGAAGCCTGAAGCATGGCCTGTCAAGCAGCAGCCCTACCAATTGAATCCTAAGTATAAGCAAAAGTTCAAAGAAGAATTGGAAAAAATGCTGACCACAGGTATCATTGAACCAGTTGAACAGTCAGATTGGGTAAGCCCAATGGTCGTTCAGGAGAAAAAAACAAAAGGAGAAATACGCATCTATGTGGATTTACGAAAGCTGAACGACGCTTGCGTTCATGACCCTTTCCCTACTCCCTTCTTCGATGAAATCCTTTATAGTGTGGGTGGCCAAGAAGGCTATTCCTTCACTGATGGATTCTCAAGTTACCACCAAATCAGAATCACACCTGAGGATCACAGTAAGACCACCTTTGCCACCGAATGGGGTTCCTTCCAATATACGGTCATGCCCTTTGGTCTTAAGAATGCACCTGCTATATTTTGAAGGGTCGTGGTGACTATGTTCAAAGAATTCATTCATAAGTTCCTATAGGTTTACTTCGATGACTGGACGGTTTTTGGCTTAGTGAAAGAACATGTCTCGAACCTTCGATTAATGTTGGATGTGTGCCGGAAGCACCAGATCTCCTTGAATATCAAAAAGTGTATCTTCTGCGTACCTTTCGGCATCTTTCTTGGGCACATAGTATGTTGGCAAAGACTAATGGTTGAACCTTTGAAGATAGCCATAATTATCAACCTAACAACCCCCACCACGGAGAAACAGTTGTGCTCCATTCTCGGTCAAACAAGATATTACAGAAAATTCATTCAAGGATACGCTCTGATCACAGCGCCCATGGAATAGCTACTAAAAAAAGATGTCTCTTTTTTCTGGAATGATGAATGTCAGTGGAGCTTTGAACTACTAAAAGAGAAGATGATTTCTACACCCATCTTGATATTCCCTGACTGGTCAAAATAATTTCATGTACATTTCGATGCGTCAGGCATTGCCCTGGGCGTGGTCCTCACACAGCCTGGCGAAGGAGATATTGATCACCTGGTTTCCTTTTCCAGTCGCAAACTCTCAAATGCCAAAATAAATTACTCTACCACTGAACATGAAGGACTGGCTATGGTGTACGCACTACAAAAATATCGGCACTATCTACTGGATGGACACTTTAAGATGTTCACAAACCATTCAGCTTTGAAATACCTGGTTAACAAGCCTGTGTTGGGGGGGAAGTTTTGCTGCTGGCTACTGCTATTTTAGGAATATGATTTCGAGATCCTCGTTAAGACTGGGCGGTTCAATGCAAGCTCGGATCACCTATCTCATATCGATACAGGAGAAGAACCCACTAGCCTAGATGAAGGATTACCTAATGCGCAGCTTTTTAACATTAAGATGGTTGATGCTCACTTTGTTGATATCGTTGAATTCCTTACTACGGGTGTGGCCCTTTCTGTGTACTCAATACAACAGAAGAAGGAGTTGGTTACTCGGGCTACAGACTTCACTATCGTCGCAGGACAACTATACAAGCTGGGCGCCGATGAAATACTCCGCAGATATGTATTATAACATGAACGACCCACCGTCCTCGTAGAAGCACATGATGGAGTCGCAGGTGGCCACTATGCAGGTAGAGCTACGACACAAAAGATTTTAAGTGCTGGCTTATGGTAGCCTACCTTGCATCAGGATTCTTACACCTATTGTAGGTCATGCGATACATGCCAGCGAACTGGCCGACCCTCACGACGAGATGACATGCCATTACAACCTCAGATGGCCCTACAAGATTTCGATAAATGGGCCATTGACTTTATTGGACTCATCAATCCACTGGGCAAGAAAACAAGTGCACGCTACATTATCATGGCCACTAACTATGTCACACGATGGGCTGAGGCACAAGCTGTAAAATATTGTACTTCTGATACTGCTACGCACTTCATCTTTGAGCAGATTCTGACCAGGTTTGGCTACTCGAAGATCCTAATGAGTGACAAAGGTACGCATTTTATTAACCAAATGATTCAAGCTTTGAATGAGGAATTTTGGATCCACCATGCCAAGAGTACACCATATCATCCCCAAGCTAATGGGGTGGTCGAGGCTTTTAAAAAAAATTTAGAGTAGGCATTAACGAAGGTTTGTAATGTTGATCGTAGTGACTGGGATGTTTGCATCTCCTCGGTACTGTGGGAATACCACACAACTTGCAAAAAGCTGACCGGTAGGACACCCTTTCGAATGGTCTATGGCAAGGAGGCCATCATGCCAATAGAGTACGTTGTTCATAGCCTTTGCATCACAGCATTCATGAATATGGCCGACTCCAACATCATAGAAGAATTCCTGGCGCAACTAGTGGCTTTGGAGGAAGATCGGTTTATTGCTCAGTTTCACCAACAGGTTCAAAAGGCTTGGGATAAAGCACGGCATGATTAACATATTCACCAGAAGAAATTCGTCAAAGGAGATCTCGTCTTTTTATACAATAGCCAATATGCGAAACACCCCGGTAAATTCCTGCAGCACTGGCTTGGTCCTTATATAGTTAAGGAGGTTATGAATGGTAGTGCAATTCAGTTAGCTACCGTGCGCGGTGACCTCATTCCTGGCTTTGTCAATGGTAGTCAACTCAAACCATACCAGGTTGCGGACTATGAAGCCGCACCAGTGCAGTGACTCGAGGCGAGTCACAAGATTGTGTTGGGAGACTGTTGGAACGGGGTCTCCTAACAAGATGAGAAACTAGTCCATTTTGGCTAATTTTGATTATATTTAATATAGCGCACGGGTTTTGGGGTGGGTCAAAGCCCCGAATGCATTGTAATGGGTCAAAGGGTAAACTAGGGCTCTGAAAACCATGGGTTGTGGACCATAAGAAAGTCGGAGCTAGATTTTTATAAATAGAGATGTTTTTTGTATCGAAGAGGATTGGAATTGATGAGATATTGATGCAATCTGTGGCTTAAGCTATATTTTTGGGTTTTTGGGAACGGACTCCTGCTGGCTGTGTGTGCAGAGATCCTAGTCCAGTTGTGTGCGGACCCTGCTACTGTGTGTGCAGAGATCCTAGTCCAGTTGTGTGCGGACCCTGCTGCTGTGTGCGTAGGTTGGGAAGTGGATTGTAAGGAAAGGTTAATGAATGAATGAATGCAGAGAATTATTAGAGATCTTAATCTGTGAGTTATGTTATGTGAATTACTGATAAATGTTGTGTTATATATTTTCTGTCTTTAAGCTACGAAAGATCTGTGTACTGTGCTCTTGGATCTAGATCTGCTATGCTCTGTTTATGTACTATTGTGTTGATGATATAATAAGCCTATAACTATAGATCTATTACACGTGGATGCGAATAGGAATGTAATTGACCCTGTGCAGGGTGAGGTAATCTGGGAATTACAGGAACAGGATGCAGCCCTGCTTGCCTTACCCATCCTTTCTCAACCTCCTTCCGGTCCCGGCAACGAAACCATTTGTTGTCTTGAGGCGTCCTGACCCAGGTTAGGTGTACAAGGTTTGCCAACAAACCCCTATATTACTAGCCATTTCGGCAGTGACCTGCTTTCTCAGGCCACAGTCTCACCCGAAGTAGTATGGGTGGGTGCTGGAACCAAGTTTCTGCACCCTCAGAAAGGATGGGTAAGGCAAGCAGGGCTGTGTTCTGTTCCTGTAATTTCCAGATTACCTTGCCCTGCGCAGGGTCAATTACATTCCTATTCGCATCCATGTGCACTAGATCTATAGTTATAGGCTTATTATATCGTCAACATAGGAGTACATAAATAGAGCATAACAGATCTAGATCCAAGAGCACAGTACACAGATCTTTTGCAGCTTAAAGATAGAAAATACATAACACAAAATTTATCAGTAATTCACATAACAGAACTCACATATTCAGATCTCTAATAATTCTCCGCATTCATTCATTCATGAACCTTTCCTTACAATTCCCTTCCCAACCTGCGCACACAGTAGCAAAGTTCGCACACAGCTGGACTAAGATCTCCATGCACACAGCCAGCATGAGTATGTTCCCCAAAACCCAAACAGACATCTTAAGCTATAGATCGCATCAATATCTCATCAATTCCTATCCTCTTCGATACAAAATACATCTCTATTTATAACAATTTAGCTCCGACTTTCCTATGGTCCGCAACCCATGGTTTTCGGACCCCTAGTTTACCCTTTGACCCATCACAATGTGTTTGGGGCTTTGACCCACCCCAAAACCCCTGTATGATACTAAATATAATCAAAATTAACCAAAATGGACTAGTTTCACATCTTGTTAGGAGACCCCATTCCAACAAAGCTGAAGCAGGTAGGAGATGCAGAGACTTATTTCTCTGAGTTTCTGAGATTATCAGTCATGGTTCGTGATCTATCTGTAGCAAGGAGAGTCTACATGTTCATTTATGTCCTGGAGGAACCCTTACATGGGTTGGTTAAATGTACCAAGCCCATCACTTTGCATGATGGCATTGAGAGAGCTAGAGATATCCAAGATGCCTTGCCAAAAGCAAAGGCAAATTTCCAAAGAAAGACCCCTCACTTCTCCAAGGGGAAAGAAGGAAAAGTTGCTCCTCCCAAGGAGAGCTCTTTGAAGAAACCTCTTGATATTGATCTCAGGAGGGAGTTGAGGAAGAAAATACTATGCTTCACTTGCCAAGATTCATGGGCACCAGGACACAGATGTGTTGCTATCAAAGCACACTACATAGAAGTCTTCTCAGATTTTGAGGAGGAAGATGAAGGTGATGAACCTAGGAGGGGTCACAACGCTGATGATGAAGATGAGGGAGATCAAACCCCATCTAGAGATGGAAAGGGGGCCTTTGCTCCAACAAGTGGTACTCTTGCCTCTTTGAGGGGAGTGCGTAAGTACTTGACCCTAAGAGTACAAGTTTTGATCATGAATCAAAGAGTATCTATCCTGATTGACAGTGGGGCAACCCACAACTTTATTGATTCTCACCTTGTGAAGAGAAGAGGAATCCCCACTAATACTTTTGAGGGATTTTCTATTTTGGTCCCAGGAGATAGGACCATGCAATGCATGCAATATGTCCCCTTACTCTCTGTCACTATGGGATCTTACACTTTGGTGGATCACTTCTTTATAGTTGACATTCCAGACACCAACATTATTTTGGGTGTCCAATGGTTGATTACCTTGGGGAAGGTTACCACTGATTGGAAAGCTTTGCAAATGGAGTGGGTGGAATTGAAGAGTGGGAAACCACAAATTATTCAAGGCATGAAAACTTATCCTTCACCTAATGTTTCCACTCAAACAACAGAGATGAATTTTCACAGTGGAAGCAGGGATCTCACAGTTCCTTCTCTCATGTTCATAAGGATGCTGCAAGGGACATTCTTATCTCATGGAAAGCCACCTGGAATGCCATCAGATTCAAATCTTATGGGGAAGGTTCCACAAAGTGCTGCTCCGAGTCTAGATCCAGGAAGGATTGGAGCAATGAGAGACAAAGTTACAAGGCTGGGAAGCTTGGGACAGCCCAAGAATGAGGCAGATCTTCTTCCTGCTTCACTATCTCCCTCTCACTTTTCTGAATCTGCGCTGTGGGAAGAGGGGAATGGGAGGATTATCCTTCCAAAAAACCACTTTGGCATGTGTAATGTCAAAAGAGAAATAAAAAACATGACAAGCACTTCCATGGATGCATCAGCAGCGCTGTCATTTTTGAGCAGTGTGGATCTTTATTGGAAATCTCAATTGCTTGTAGAGTATTCCAAAGATCTCCACACAGGTATGATACTAGATGGAATGCATCGAGGAAAGGGCTACTTAGTCCAAGAAGGAGTCATCTATTATCATGGTAAGGTATTTTTGGCTAGAGATTCCAAGCTCAAGTAGAAGATCCTACAAGGAGCATATGAAGAATTCTTCCTCAGCCATATGTATCCAATGAAAATCTATTCCCTGATCATGAAGAGTTTTGATTGGGAAGGCCTGAGAGAGGAATTACAACAACACTTTCAAGAATGCAATAGCTATGGAGGATTGAGGCAGCCAATGGACTCTTTGCAGGATTCATCTCAGCCAGCTCTTCCTTTTCTTTAAAGGAGGGGAATGCTCATGCACAACTCCATGTCAAGGGCACATTTTTTTTTTTTTTTTTTAGGATATGACTCCTAAAGGGAGTGAGAGATCATATGGATCTCATAGTTTGTTGAGGGCCAATGAAAATTCTGAACTTGGCCACTCCCTTGATGAGCAAAGGGAGACTCCTTTTCATGATGGGTGCTTCCCAAAGGCACCAAACTTATGTAACACCTTCAACCATGTTAAGGTGACATAAACAAAAGTGCATGGGAATTCCACTCATCACACCGAGAAAAATTAAATATTACAGAGCAATGAAACACATAAAATATGTGAAAATACAAGCACACAAAACACATAAAACCAGAGAGACACAGATATACGTGGTTCACCCAGTTTGGGCTACGTCCACCCCGAACAGCCAGTCCTTCCTTTCTATTATCCAAGAAAATGAAGAGACAAAACCTACAACATCAGTCAGATATCCCTCTGCCTTCAGTCTCCCTCTCTGCTTCTCGCTCCGAGAATACACATACATTACACAGCCGCAATACAATACCCTCATAAAAGCAAGGGGTTTCCTTCTAGGGCAAAAAACCATAAACTAAACATAACTTCTACCGTCAAATCATTTTCCTAATGAACGGCCCAAATTGACTAGAAATTACTATACTTTTACAAGGAAATTTTACAACTGTTTTTAGCTTCAGGAGTGCTGCCCCGGAAATCCCTCGCCAGGGGGGGGGGGGCTCCGAAAAGCGCTGCCGACCCTCCTGGACCCCCCACGGTAGCAATTAATTACGGGCGGCGTTGCCGCCCATTTTAAGGTACAGGGGTCCAATGCTGTGATACAAAGTAAACAAGATAATCGTGCTCCACACCCAACACACACCTGGATCTAATGAAGACAAAAAGTGCACTGCGCTGGCATCACATCTGGGATTTTGACCCACCTCCTCAAGTCCAGATTTCAGTTTGCATCTATGTAGTCTTGCTTCCATACATTGATGATATAGTTGTATTGTTTATGGGATTGTATGGATAGAGGATGGGAAGTGTGTATGTACCACATGGGTTGGAACTTCAACTTGTACTTCATGACACATGTTTTAGATGTGGCATTGCTCCACCCATTTTTATTTATGTTGAGTTATTCACTCCTATAGGGATGAACTATGCACATATTATGTTGGCCTTGGAGGAGCAATTCATGATGCTTTGGCTTGTTGAGCACTTGGGTTATGATGAAGATTTGATCCTTGATTATGCCAACCATGAAGGAGGAGAATAAATACAGCTCTTACCCTATCATTTGCTTGAGGACAAGCAACATTTTGGAGGGGAGGACTATAATATTCCTGCTTAGCCTAAGCTGAGAGGAATATTCATTTTTGGTTTTATATTCTGTTGCATGAATAAATAAATAAGGAGGACATGTAAAACTCCTAAGAAGACTAAATAAATCAATGCCCATGTGAACACAGTTAAATCAGGGCCATGTAAATAATCACTTGTAGGTGTGAAAGGGGTTTGAGCTGTGAGACTGGGTCAACCTTGACCAAATCTACAGTGTTGTCTAGGTTCAATGCATCTCCCAAAGGGACAGCGTAGTTTTAGAAGCAGGCCACTCATATGAAAAGTGCTAACTCATTAAGGTGGTTTAGGGTTTGCAAAGGCTCTCATCTTATAAAAGGAGAGGGAAGGCAGTAAGAGAGGGTTGTTGATTGATCATATTCCTCAGTATTTTTTCTTCTTAGACAAATACTAATTCTCTGCTGTTTAGTGGAGGATTGTGCTTGGAGTTCCTATGCAGGGATTTCACCTCTTCCTTTGAGGATTCTTGGGGGAATATTTTCTGAATTGATCCACTATCAAGCTTGAGGCCAAGATCTACTTTCAATTGCAACACTGATCCATTGAGGGTTTTGCTGCTCTTGCAAGCTGCAGAAAGTGGGAGTCTAGATCTGCAGAGATCTAGTGTATTTTGGGAGCCTCTTCTCATGGAGTGTGTATTTTAACCTCCTGGAAGAGTGCCTCTTTTGTTTTTACTTGAGATCTGTAATTTGGCAGTGGCTATCTATGTCATTTGATCTACAACACTATCCCCATTGATGGACTGCGTTATTTTGATATGAGGTTCTTTCTGATGTTTTGATCACTGTTTTGATTAGAGATCTTTAGTGTTGGGCTTTGCCTTCCACTTAAGTGATCCATGGATTAGCTTGTTGATCCATGTTCTATTTATATATGATCTATTATAATTAAATGTAATATTCAGAAATTACTATAGCATTTTACAGATCTGCAACTTGTATCTCAAATCTACTCTTATTTATGCATGATTTGGTCAAAACCTCAAGGGGATCTTGTAGAGAAAAATATCTAGTTTCTAGATCTGATATAGAACTGATTTTTTGTCCACAGATCTGTCCTAGATCTGAGTTGTAATATGTAGCTGCTACAACTCCTGAAAATAACGTTTTTGAGCCATTTTTGCTGATATATACATGTTGCAGCTCTCTTTTTTGAAGTTATCTTTCTCTCTTGTCTCATGTAACTTACTGTATGTTGAAAGAGCTTCACTTTACTTCTGATTTGCTGCTATACCTTCATTTATTAATTATATTTGATGGCCTCCTGCTTAAATTTTCAAAGAATGCATTATTCCTGAAGCTGCTTGTTGTGCATAGCTGCAGCCCCTCTTGTACGGTGTTTTCCAGCTAGACTAGGTTGTGGGAGACTTGTTTACCACACCTAGTTTGATTTGTTTTTGCTCCCCTTCTATATCTAGACCCCAGATCTACTGATATAAGGGATCCAAGGGCTGTAAACTCATTTATTTACATCAATCTCCCAAGGAGTGCGTTATTTTTCCAATATTGTTGTGCAATCCCAATTTGGGAACGTTACAATGATAAATCAGTTAACTCAGTTAACTGATTTAAAATTGGTTTAACTAGCAGTAACTGTTTTTTTCACTAGTGAGAGGTCAAGTGAATTAAACCATATTTAATTCACATGCAGTGATATTTCATGTAACTAATGATTTACTATTAATAGTTGCATGCATGTCAGTTCCAGTGGAGACCCAGTTGAGACAAATGTTAAACGGATGTTAACTATCAGTTGTATTATTAGTAGACTGTCCGCATGCAATAAAACAATCATAGGATTGCCCATCAGAATTGCACAGTTTTGGAAGGCTGAATTTCCTAAACAATAGGGATTGCATTCCACATGAATTGCACAAGAAAGGCAGGCTAATTAGAGGTAGGAAATTGGCTGAGTGTTGGTCAATTTTTTCTGGATCAGTGTGAGACAGTTGTGAGAGTGCAGGAGACTCTTGTGAGAAGAATGAATTGTAATTGTTTCATGATTCCTTGGTGAATATACAATAGAAGATAGAGGGGTTTTCAGAAGCAAGATTTTCCCGGCAAAATATATGTGTTGTGGTTTGATTTTCTTCTTTCTTTACTTGTTATGATTGGATTGAATCCATTGATATACATATTGTTTGTATAATTTCTACAATTTCAGGGGTTCTAGCCCCCATTGCATTTAATGTATATGTGTCATGCATGGAGCTAACCATGTAAACAATATAACACACCCAACAATATGGTGAATGGGTCACTATCACCTTCCTATATTAATTTCTATGTATTTCCATTAATTCTGGTTAGCAATTTATAGAGGTAACAAGAGTGGTTTTTTTATTGCATTATTTCCCTCTGCAATTTCTAGGAAATAGACTCTTGCATGAAGGTGGTTTTTGGTTTGAAAATGAAATGAGGTGTATTAATTACCTACATATCCATTCTTTAAAAAAAATGAGTGGCATTAGTATGTATTCTACGCCCATCGTTACATCTAAATTATTATCACATCATTGAAAATTCACCACTTCATGAACTTTAAAACCATGCATGAATGAGAAACCCTCAACCTCTCTACCTACCACCTATTTCATTGTGATTGTTAAGGGATTATTTTGTTTAACTATGTTCAAAGCATTTTTCTTTTCCTTTTTGGGCACAACTCTTGTTTAAAAAATTATATAAAAATTGGATTTTCGATAAATTTGGGCATTACTCCACAATACCTCCATTATTAATAGTGTTCAATAATCTCTTTTGAGAAAAAAAAAATGATTTTCTTCTAGGGAATGGTTAAAACAAGGATAATATGTTTTTATTTAATGTATTAGGGACCAAATTTATTAAATAAATCCCATGAGATATTACGGTGTGAAATTTATAAATGGAAGTGGTCTCATTAAAGAAGGTTCATTAGTAAGTGATTGAGGCCTGAATTATGGAGGTCCGCTGAGTGGTTATAGTTTTGATCAATTAGGGACTATACATAGTAATAGCATTTATGTAATAATTTATTTCGAGGTGAATACTATTATTATATTTGGATATTTATTTATGTTGTATGTTACCCCATCAAAAAGACAAGTGAACATTGCATTAAGTTCTAAATATCAATAAAGGTTTGCTTACCATTTTTATTTTCAAATTATATTTATAGTTATTTGTTTTATGTGACTATATTTACATTTATTTTGTCAAAATACCCATTTAAAATAATAAGGAACACCACACTCCAACAATTATTTCTAAGTTCGACAACATTTAAGTTATCTCCATAATAGACAAGAACAAATAAACAAATCTAAATAAAGTTTTTCATATTTTGTTGTTTTATCAATTTCCAATGGAAAGTGCACCCTATTACTGCCATTCCCATTGAATGATACATTTAAACATAAACAAATAAAGTAAAGAGGTAACAAAACCAACATATCCTTCCAAAAAACTACCATGTCCTTCCACATACATTGTTGAGTTTTATTAACATTAGGAAATGTGTCAGGAAATGTTTCATCTTAATTAAGCGTGATTTTTAGTAAAGCCATGATTTGAATATCATTCCTGCCTATTGATGGGGGGGAATGTACAGCCAATAGTTAGGGGGTATCCTTGGTCTATGTTAGGTCCCTATATTACTAGTATAGTCCCTTATTGTTGTTAGTGTAACCCCCTTATTATTATTGTTGTAACCCTGTAACCACCACATTGTTATTATTGTGCCTTTACATTATTATTGTTAGGTCAGCTAGGATTACATTGTGGCCCCATGGACTCCTATATATAGAAATGAGGTTTTCTCATTTGTATCATCCAAGAATTTTCATTTAATATGTAATGTATTGGATGTTTCACCCTCGAATTGGCTTATTTCTAAGGCATTGACCTCTCTTTTATTCTGTTTTTGGAGTTGGTTTCATAACATTTGGTATTAGAGGCTTTGCATTCTAGGGTTTCTCTTCTCCAAACAGGGCATTGTGGTATTTTAATTATAATTTTTTTTTCTAAAAGGGTTCAAAAGCTGAAAGTTTTACAGAGTGAAGCTAAAATCCTGTGGAACGTCTTGTAAAAATTTCAGATATTGGTTCACAATATTTTCGGAAATATGATCTGTGGAAGTAAGCGTGTTTTTAGGCTCCAAAATTTCACCTAAAACAGGTTATCATGGAATTTTCACTATAACATTTTTTCTAGGAAGGTTCAGAAGTTGAAATTTTTATAGAGTGAATCCAAAATCCTGTGGAACTTCCTGTACAAATTTCAGATATTGGTTCACAAAATTTTTAGATATTTGATCTGTGGAAGTTAGGATTTTTTCAGGCTCCTAAATTTCATCTCAAAGAGGTAACCGTGGGAAAATCGTCATAACTCTCTCTCTAAGCGTCGGATCGGAATTTTGTAAAAATTGGTTGTAGTTACACGAAATTTAGTTTCCTATGTATCAATTTTAGAGCCGAAGGAAGAAACAATGACACATGGAATGTCGTACAAGTTCACTCTACTGAACCAATCCATAATTAGGTCATTGTGGGAGATTAAGCATAAATTTGTCTTGAAGAATCCAAATCAAGTCAGACCTGTGGAATTCGAAAGAATATTCAGAGTGCTACTACAGAGCCAAATTTCAGATAAGGAAGATTTGAAATCACAAATATAATTCAATTTCAATATCGAGCTCCTCAAAATCAAGATAAAGGTGTGTATTTTTTTTCCGAATTGCATAAGTCTTGTTTGAGGAATCAATTTAATTTGATTCCAAGCACATATTGTAGAATAGATATAAGTATTAGGTTCTAAAATTCCTCCTAAAAATAATTCAACACCCATTAAGCCTTCAGAAGGCTCTACTAGGGCTCATGAATATGAAGAAATGCAACATGACATATCGAAATTACAAGCGCAAGTGCACCAAATTCTGCTCTCGCAAAGAGCAACAAAAAATGAAATGGATGTTTTGAAGAAAAGCGTGGAAGCTAAGATGGATGGTTTGAAGAATGGTATGGAATAAAAAATGGAAGGTTTGAAGGAATACATGGAAGTTTTAAAGGAAGGTTTGTCAAATTTGATACAAGAAATTATTCCTAATGGCAAAAAGATAGTAGAGGAAACTCATGATGAGAACAAAATAAATGTAAATAGTGATTTCATAAACTCTAATGTTGGGTTGAAGAAAAAACATATTCCAAAGATGGATATGAGGAAGTTTTATGGCAAGGATCTCGTAACATGGATACTAAAGATGGAGCAATATTTTGATCTCAATAATGTGCAAAACACACAAAGGTACACATTGCAACTTTACATTTAGAACAAAATAAATTTGTATGGTATCGATGGCTTTGCTCCCATAAAAAATTTTTCACTTTGTCAATTTTTATGGAGAAAATGATAGCACATTATGAGGATACAAAGAGAAACACCTTCTTTAGCTAATTGATAAATCTCAAACAAAAGGGTTCAGTGGTGGATCACATTGAGGACTTCTAAAAATTGAATATAAGGGTAACTGATATTCCAGAGGAAAACAGGATTGATGTCTTCATAGGGACTTTAAAGGATAAAATACAACATGAAGTTCGCATTTGGGAACCAGGTTCATTGGAAAAGGCATTCAGGTTGGAAATAAAAATTGAATGTAAAATTATGGCGACAAGGAAGCCTACCACTCACATCTATAAATATGGTAGTGTTGCTACTCCTAGACTTCCACAACCTACAAGGTTGACACCACGAAAATTGGAAGGAAAAAGAGAAAAATGGCTCTACTACAGTTGTGATAGCGAATACATTAAAGGTCATCAGTGTGCTGAGAAGAAATTATTTTACATAGATTGTGAAGAGGAGGAAGAAAATAGAAACTTCAAAAGAAGAGGATATACACTAGTAACCATCCCTAGAAGAAGAAGAAATGAGTCTGACCATGTCATGTAATGCATTGGCAGGAATTACCACTCCTAAAACTCTCAATATAGAAAGACATATCAAGAAGAAAGAGGTAATTTTGTTCATTTATTCGGGTAGTACCCATAATTTTATTCATTGTAAGGTAGCCAAGGAATTGAATTGTTTCCAATACCTAGCACCAGAATGTCAAGTGATGGTTGCAAATGGAGGAACTATAATTTTCTCTGGAAAATACCATAATATCAAGTTAGCCATGGGGGAATATGTATTGAATAGTCCAATTCTTTCCATCCCAATGGGAGGTGCTGATGTTGTACTAGGAGTATAATGGTTGCATTCTTTGGGGAAGGTAGCTTTTAATTTTGAATAACGTTTTCTTGAAAAAAAAATTGGAAGGAAAGGAAATTGAATTACGAGGTATCGCAGGGAAGCCAGGAAAGATAATAAGCTCTAATATCATGAAAAACCTTTTGAAGAAAGAACAACGAGGCATAATTTCACAATTATGCTCACTAGAAGTTCCAACATCAAAATCATCTATTTCTCCAGATCTCCAAAAAGTCTTGGACAATCATTCCAAGGTGTTTGAAACTCCCAAAGGACTCCCACCTATTTGTGATCATGATCATGCTATTCATTGGATTACAAGATGTGTTCCTGCAAACATCAGGACTTAAAAATATCCTTATGTCCAAAAGAGCGAAATTGAACGTATGATTGCAGCAATGTTAGAGGCTGGTATTATTCAACCTAGTCAAAGTTCTTTCTCTTCTCCAGTAATATTGGTGCACAAGAAGGATGGATCATGGCACATATGTCTAGATTATAGGGAGCTCAATAATCTCACTATTAAAGAAAAATTTCCCATTCCTGTTATTGATGAATTATTGGTTGAATTACATGGAGCAATTTATTTTACCAAGTTGGATCTTCATTCAGGATATCATCAAATTAGAATGAAGACTAAAGATATTCCAAAAACAACATTTAAAATTCATGAGGGTCATTATGAAACATAGAAAATTGGACAAATCAAACAAAATCAACAAGAAGTTCTCCAACTCTTAAAGGATAAACTAAATTTGGAACAAAATCGAATGAAACAACAGGCAAATCAACATCGTAGTGAGAGAAGTTTTGATGTAGGAGACTAGGTATTTTTATGGCTACAGCCATACAAAAAAATGTCCCTCAAGCAAGCTAAGAAGGATAATAAATTATCTCCAAAGTACCATGGTCCTTACAAGGTGTTGCAAAAGATTAGTACTATGGCATAGAAATTGGAGCTTCCTGCTTCTTCGTGAGTGTATCCAGTTTTCCATGTTTCATGCTTAAACAAGGCTATAGGGGAACCTGAAGTAGTCACGGAAACAAGAACTTGATAGCGCTATGAAATCAATCAATTTCAGAGTATCTCATTAAATGGAAGAACTTACCCACTGAAGATTTTACATGGGAGGATGAGAATTTTATACAGAAGCACCCGGAGCTACTCAAACGTTGAGGACAATAGTTTTTTGAAGGAGAGGAGTATGTTAGATCCCTATACTAGTATAATCCCTTATTATTATTAGTGTAACCCCCTTATTGTTATTTTTGTACCCCTGTAACCCCCATATTTTTATTATTGTGCCTTTACATTATTATTGTTAGGTCGGCTAGGATTAGATTCTGGACCCATGGACTCCTATATATAGAAAGGAGGTTTTTTCATTTGTATCATCCAAGAATTTTTCATTTATGTAATGTATCAGAGTGGCTTATTTCTAAGGCATTGATCTCTCCTTTCTTTTATTTTTGGAGTTGGTTTCATTATAGTCTGAAGTCCCAATTAGAACTCACACTTGGGATATGAGCTCCATCTGATATGTGGACTCGACTGCCACCATTTGTGTTTTACTCTTAGTTTTTAAAATGTAGAGAAGTTAGTACGAGAGAAAGTGTGAAATTCCTAGGGAATGAGGATAAAATAAACCCACAATTAATAGACTTTCAAAACAATGTACAATAACATTGTAACAAAACAATAAGAATAGTATGTCTCAAGAGGGGTTGATAATTTGAAACACACTAGTAAGAAAGTAATAGAGATTAACCACCAATTAGTTCACGGTCAGTTACTATCATAGCATGGAATAAAAGAGAATACATCCAAAGAAAACATATAATCCACATGCCACAAATTAATTCAATAAAATATGACCAACATGAAATAACACACAAACGTAATTAGAATATTGGGTAGCCATTATAACCAACAGAGGAATGCATGGGAATCTATGCCAAAAATGAAGAAATTCTAATTAAAAATGTTGTAAATCCAAGTACCTGTGCCACAAGACTGTCAAAATCTAATAATGGAATGAAGTTTTCTCATATCATCTCCAAAACAAAACCTTAGCCTCACCACCACTTTCCCTACAAGCTACTAAGAGTGAGAATGTTTTCAGCTCCCTAAGAAAAAACAACTATCTAAATAATCCTAGAGCTCAAGTGATAATATTCCCCACTAAATGAGGCATGAGGGTGTATTTATACAAATGGGGAGGTGACTTTTCACCTTCCATAAGACCTTTCGTATTCCTTTTAACCTTTTGTATTCCTCATATTTACTTTTACATTTGTTTATATTTATTATTTTCATAAACATGACAAAAGACATTTATAATATTATATTCTATGAACTAATTCTTATGGGGGGTCTTTCAAATTGCCTATAAAGTTGATTTGCAATGCAATGAAATAATACTATGATTATCTTAGTCGCAGATCATAGTCGTGGTTACACTTTGTAGTGCAATATAAGATTGTATTTGTAGTTGCACTTTGTAGTCACAGTAAAAAATTTTAGTAGCAATAGTAAATTGTAGTCACAGGCACACTTTATAGTCACAATCGCAGTTTTTAGCCACAGTAGCAGAGTATTGTCACAGTCACACTTTGTAGTTGCAATTTACAATTTGTGAACTGTGATTTATGGCTTCCAACTTGACCTCTTATACTTCAACCCTATTCTTTTCAAATATCTTCAAAATCAATCATCGCACATGATTATTCCAACCCAATTAAAGCAATTGGATCCATAAGACTTTACCTCTCAACTACCTGAAAAATATACCATTTCCCGAATACAAAAATACCTCTCTTAGATACAATTACATCAGTGTTATTTTCTTACACAATTTTCACTTGCTCACTTAGTATCCTATAAATCACAGGATCTCAAGGTCATTGGATATTTAATCTTCCTTGCAATTTCTATTGATTTTTTATTTTTAATATTCAGGTGATTTCCAATAAAAAATATTAAAATAAAATGGAAAATAAAAGAGGATATAAAAAATAGAGAAAAAATAAAAAGAAAGAAAACCCCAAAAATAAATAATACTGAAAGTGTTGCAAAATAAAATGCCACTACTCATTAGATAGGTTTGTTCAATCATACAATTTAAACATGATTGTACAATTTTAAATTTTTGCTTATAGGTTAGAAAATAAATATTTTCCAAACTGTTTAATCTTGGCATATCAGTAGATAGCTAGAAATAAAATTGACTCAACAGTTTAATCTGAGTCAATGGAAGTGTTATACGGATAAAATCCTTCTTACGGACAAGAACGATCTCCCTAGTATCCTACGGATATCTAGAAACAAACAACCAAATGGAAAATATTTTCTCTAGATCATTATGATTCAAAATTATCAATCAACTAAGTTAGAAGAGATGCTCCTACCTGAGGTCCAATGCTTGTTGTAATATTCAATCCAATCGCTCCAAAAAAGGTCAATTCAGCATGTAAGACTTGCACTCAAAGACAAGAAAAAGGATTAAAAGCACCTGCAAGATATAATAATTCAGAAACATTAATCTATCTCAGTGATCAAGGAATCCAAGAATTAAATTACTCAAATAGATGCATGAAAAACTTAAGGAGAAAATAGAATCCATTTGTATTAACTTGTATGATAAGAAGTAACCTTACAACCTTGTCGCCTTTATGTCATACAGGTTCTTCTGGGGTCCTGAACAGCCATTGTCCATCGGTTTGACAAGCCTTCCCCTCTCTGAACTAGCATAAAAATATAGATATGAGTATGTAATCGTTCTCATACCATTGATGCAAAGTATAGAGAGTATAATTTCTTCAACAATTCACCTCAAAACAACCAAGTTCTAAGTACCCTTGAGACTGAAACATGATCTCAAATTATAGCATAAGGGAGGAGGTTTCAGTTCCAATATGAAAGGTATAAATTCCTCTCAAAAATGGATTTTAACTCCAAATACCAAGGGATAATCTCAATTAATGAAGGGATAGAGGTTCATGAATGAAGGGGAGAAGCTCGACCAGATTACGCTTCTAGAAGCTTCCAGCTAGGAGAATATTCGACCAGCTGGGCTTCTAGAACTTACTTTTATTTTATTTTACCTTTTATGGGGCTCCGCAATTTTAGTAAGAAGAACGTGCGGAATGTGTCGCAGGTTATAGAGCAAGAAACTGCAGTACCGCAAGTAATGACTAGGAAAAGTGTAGAGTTAGGCTTTTTAGGGTTTTAATGAGCTTTTCTCCCATTCCAAGACTTGGTTTAGGAACTTTACATTTTTGGACTTCTAAGGGAGCATAATATAGGTAATGATGAACCCACATAGACAACTAAATGTCATGGTGACAATTTTTAATGTAACAGTAAGAAATAAGGATAGATGTTAGGTTAGAAGTTTAAAAGAAAATACATTTTAGGGTTTGCAAGTCCAAATGCACCCTGCAAAAAAATAAAAAATGTTAGACTAGTGATATGGGTAGGTAGATATGCTGAGAAGAAAGAATGGAGGAAACATGAAATTTATCCTATAAAATGTAGTTCAAAGAGTACAAATGTTCTTACAAAAAGAAGGGGAGAAATCAAAGAACAAAGGGTATTTTATTCTGAATTTTGGATAAATGATTTTATACCAGAGTTTGGGGATTAAAGGTCATTTAACTGATATTTTGGCATATATTTGCAAAACTAACATCCTAACCCCCGATACATTATATTTCCTATACCCTAGGTCTAAAATTATACCTTGCTGCATATATGTTCCCCGACCCAACCCCACTCTCAAATCACTTGTCCCATCGCTATTAAACCTCTACCACCTTACATCTCATCCCTGCGCCCATGTCATGATCCAATGGCCCACACATATTTTTTCCCCCCACTCAGCCTCCGAACGTTAACTTCAGGGGGGGAGATCCGAAATAAATAGTTTTCAATACCACCTCCACCGCTGCATGTCACTCCTAAGAAATTTTGCACAACCCCTCCCTCCCCCCCCACCACCCCCAACTATTACCACTTACCACGAGGACCCCCCTCTAAAAATTGGTTTCCACTGCCAACTAAACCACTGCGCCTCTAACCATTTAACTAACCATTACCTAATACTGTTGCGCCACGACTCCACTCACCTGTCCACTCCATCCAATCAAAGACACTTCCGCCGCAAGCCCGTTGTACAATTAATGGCTCATAGCGTTATCCAATGGGCTTTCGCCATGCCAAAAAGTCACTCAATCAGATGATAAAACCCAAATTCATTATCGAAGGCAAGGTTTACCTTTTTTATTTTGTTCAAATGTTACAAGTGGTTGATTTGCAGATAATTTACAACAAAGATCAGTGAATAAAAGCCTCTAGTTCTCTACAAGATTGATCACAAATCCCTTTATATTTTTTCCCTTCCCCATTCTGATCTGCAAACATTTCCATTTCTAAGTTCCCTTCTTTTTTTACTCCCATTATTCTCTGCAAATAGTCATATTAATTATAGAAGACAAAATGCCTCCAAAGAAGGATCAACATCCCTTCAATCCTATGGTCTACCCTCAGGTGGACCTGGATCATGTGTCTTTAGCTAATAGGGATTATAAGATCCACAAGACAGAGTCAGAATTCAATTTATTCGATGTCTACTACTGGCTTAAGGATAAATTGCTAGATGAGATTGATGATATAGGCCTGTGGGAAACCAAACTACCATACTATATTTTCCCCAAAACCCATAGTTTTCCTGAGTTCATTAGAAAATTCCATGCCTATTATGACATCAATCAAAGAGTTGTAGTGACCCCAACAACAGAGCTTTGTTTACCATTAGTGCCCAATCAATCCAACAGATGATGCAGGCCCTCACTCTTAAAGAAACCATTCCTCTCTTATGAAGCTCTTAGAGAATTATATCACAAGTTGGACTTTGCCAGCAAAGCTAAGACTTTGGAACTCTTCCTGGCCATTGATGCCCCAATGCCTAAAAATAACCCTCCAAATCCTTCATCCAATTTCCCTGATAGGACCCAACATATTGTTACTGTCTTGTCATATTTTCTAGGGTACCATACAGACCAATGGGTAGATGAGGCCATAATTGGTTTCCTGTTCATCCTTTCATCAGATTCTAAGCCCTCATTCATGTTCAATTTTTCCCAATTCCTCGTTGATGCCATCCATGAACAATTCTTGAAATTTCATACATAGGAGGTGTTCAAATACACTTTTTTTTTGGTATACATGTTTGTTTATTTTTAGGCCAGCAGATTCCAATTTCAGATGACAAAGATTAATGATGACTCTTAGCCTCAATCTATCATCTTTTGGACCACTTTACTAATGAAGGAACCGAAGAATTACACATACAAGATTTTTGTAGATTCATTTATACATCCAACAATCAGTACAACAGAGCCAAGGGTAAATGAATAAATCAAGAAAATTATGCATTTGATAGATCAAGTAAGAACAGGAGATTGGTACTTGTACCAAATTTATACAGAGTTCTGAGTTTATGGGTGTGAGTTGGCCCCCCACAAACTGCCAAATTTCCTCTCCATGAGGATATTTGCATTGGAATACATAAGGAAAATTATAAATGCATATGAATTCCACTTTGTCTCTGCAAAGAAGAAATCCAATTCATGATCAAGTCCCAAATTGGTCCTTTTATTTGCAATAGCAGAGAAGTGTGGGAGGAGGCTGATAAGCTATTGAAGGAGATGGAATTCAGCCATAGTTTCACCTAGTCTTATGACCCATTGGGAATCATCTCCAAGAAAAGGGTGGAGAACAAGTCAACACCATACATCCATACACACAGGCTTGAGATAGAAGAATACATGAATCAAGTAGAGTGGGCACGAAATACACTACAAGAGGATGAAGAACAGGTGATTTCCACCTCAAGCATTCAAACCCCAACTACACAAGAAAGGAAGGCTAAAGGAGATAAAGAAGAAAAGGGAAAATAACTAGAGAAAGAAACAGGAAGCAAGAGGACAAGAGATGAGCAAACTCACATGGAGATCGATACATCTAGTAAAGAATTCAAAATTAGATATAGAAAAAAAGCTAGAGTCCACATGGATATAGACCAAAGCAGTGAAAAATAACAACAACCAGTAATCACCATCAGGGATTCTCCAAGCTCTTCCCCAGCAGGTGGCCAGACCATTTTCCCCACATATTCTGCCACCATTCCATTCTAGCAACAAAACTTGCAAACTCCTACATCTATTGCCACTACAGGTAAAAAGGAGGAGAGCATCTATGATATAGTCAAGGAGATCAAAAGAAAGAATAAGATTCTAAAAAGAAACACCTACAACCAGTTCTGGAAGCAAACAAGTAGTTCATAGAGCAGGCTTTTATCAGCCTTTTGACTCATAGAAAGGAAGAATGAAAATGGATTTCTTGGAAGCCCAGATCTCGTAGCCTAAAACAGTAGGAGACTACAAGCACACTTCTTTTGAATTTGATGTGAATGATATTCATCTAATATATCATATGGAGATGCATAAACAGACTAGAGAAATGATCTCCTCCACATTGACTAGCATAGCCATGAGGCTATCTAAGTTACAAGTTTCATTGTCCAATGCGCAATCACAACTTAAAGTGGAAAATATTTCCTCTATAGCCAAAGATACAATAATTAAATCCCTGGAGGATTTAGTGATACAAATTAGGTATGACCCAACAAACATACTAGTTGTAGAAGCAATTGTAAGAAATAAAAATGTAGATATAGTTTCTTTGAGGAAGAAGCTTAAGATGCCATCAACGGAAGATCTTCCAACAAAGGATATAGAGGAAAATGAAACACAAAAGTCTAAAATGATGAAGTTGATAATTGAACAATCAACACAGATCAAGAAAATGGAAACTGAGATGGAAAATTTGATAAAAGATAAACAAAAAGCAACAAAAGAAGGAACAAAAGCCATCATTCAATTACAAGCAATCCATCTTGTTGTCATTCATTTAGTAACAGCCACAGCTAAAGGTACATCAAGTGGAGGCACTTAACAGTTAGCTAAGGCCATGGAAAACATGTCTTTACAGACAGTAGAAATCAAAAACATGAAAGACCACTTCAATACCCTACAAGATCAAATAAAGAGAAATGAGCCAGCACATGCTACAGAGTTGCAGATAAGCAGGAAATTGACAGAAAGGCTACAGAAGTCTCTTCAAGAGTCTTCTATTGGGAATATGGTAGGAAGAGTCAAATAAATCATTTGGTTGAATATAATTGACTCCATGAATGAGATATGGTCATCCATACAAATAACTTTTGAATGGAGAGATATAATTGATTTAGTGAGGGTTGCTATAGAAAAGGAAAACAATGAACTTGGAGATAAGCCTAAAACCACTAACAATATCATCAAATTTTTAAATTCTAAAAGCAGTTTTGAATTGGAAACCCTAGGAGTGGAGGATAGGACAACAACCATACTTGAGGTAAAAAAATTACTAAACAAAAAGATTTTGGTTACAAGGTAGAACAAAAGTGTCATTAGCTACAAATTGTATTTAGCATATTTTTCAACAGAATTGAACCTCTGAACCAAAAAGGATTTCCTTCCTTGTTTCTGATAAATGGAAAGCTTATGGCTAAGCCAGATTATGTAAAGAATCTCACTGAGATTTCCAAAGATGCATCAAAGCATGCTAATGTGAATAACACCATGACAAGAAGGGCTTTCTATGAAGTTCTCAGCACTGACATTTTCATACAGCATGAAATCAAGCACATTTTCCAATTAAAGCCAACATTCATGAAGTATACAGAGACTGATGAAATCTATAATAATTTAATTAGAATCAATATTCTGAATCCAAAGGAATGGGAGAAGTTAGGCGACCATCGGGAAGGGTGACAACTCAACATAGCAATGGAACTGTTGATTAGCGGTTGTCATTGATGTCAACCCAAGCAGCACCAGGGGCTGCCCCAATATTGCATGTTAATTTTTACCTACCAAATTACTATATTATGGGTCAAGAATTCTTTTGATGGTTTCTACTTGTTGAAATATTTCCGTTGATATATGGCACGCCACGTAATTTTTCACGGTTTGAGAGATATTCATGTTTGAAGTTTGTAACCCTAATTAGTGGGCTAAAACCCCATGGGGTTGTGGCATGGGTCATTGAAAAGGAAATAATTAATAATTTTTAAGCTCCTAAAATCCCTCCCATTTTCACTTGTTTAAGCCCCTCTCACCCTAAGCATTTATATAAATTGTAATCCTCATATCCTCCTTATGTTGGGATTTCGCTAACTAAAACAGGCCATTGTGGAATTTTCGCTCTAACTCTTTTTATAAGAAGGTTCAGAAACTGAAATTTTTATGAAGAAAACCCAAAATTTTTAGTAAGCTCCTATATAAATTTCATATCAAGGTGCACAACATTCTCGGCGATATGATCTGTGGAAGTCAGTGTTTTTTCAGGCTCTTGAAATTCATCTCAAAGAAGTGACCTTGGGAAAATCGTCATAACTCTCTCTATGTGCATCAGATTGGAATTCTGTAAAAAGTAGAAGATTGTGCATGGACTGTAGTTTGTAATGTATCAATTTCAGATCTGAATGAAGAAATAGTGACATGGAGCATGCCGTACAAGTTTTATCTACTGAAACAGTCCATAATTAGTGCATTGTGATAGATTGGTCATAACTCTCTCTTGAAGAATCCAAATTGGGTCAAACCTATTGCATTGGAAAGAAGACTCAGAGAAATAATACAGGGCTGAAAATAACATATTGGGGATCTAAAATGACAAAGATACACCAGATTCAATATCGAGCTCCTAGAAGCAAAGAAAAATCTAGATCATGTGTTGTCAAGGATTGCAAAGAACTAGACTTTCTAAGGTAGAAAATCTAAGCAAGGTACAGCAGAGGGTAGAATTAAAAGAGAAAAAATCAAGGTGTATAATAGCAGCAAGAAGCTCATCACATGAAGTCTTCAAGTGGGCAGCACTGCATACAGTCACTGTAAAGGTATCATTGTACTAAGTCATTGTAAATACATTATTATAAAAATTGCACTAGTTTCTATATGTTAGGAGTTGAAGAGGCAGTGTCAAGAGGTCTAGGATCATCATTAGGTGGTTGTGTCATAGTTGGGGTTATGGTCTAGTGTGTCTTTTTCTTCTACATAATTCTATATCATTGTAAAGTGGACCATTTTCCCTGGTACGGGAGTCCATTGTTATTTTATTCTTCTATAGGGTGGTACATGAAGTCACCAATAGGTTCAAGCCTGTGAAAAATTTAGGGTGGTAGGGTGGTGCTAGGGTGAGTTGTAGCTCATTGGGTGTTGGGGCATCTGTTCAGTTGACTATTGAAGAATCTCGGGCATTGGAGTTTCCATCCAGTGGGAGTTGGAGAAGAATGATTTTCTAGATTCTAGGAAGTTGGAGCTTTATTTTCAATTGGAGTTGAATATTAAAGAATTATTAGAAAAGCATTAGGTGGTTTTTGTCCCGGAGTGGGTTTCCACCTTAAAAACTGTGTGCATTTGTGTTCCTTTTGTTTACTGCTATCATTTTACAAACACTGATAATAATTGAAGATTAACTAATTGAAAGGAATATTGATTCCCCCACCCCCTCTCAGTATTTCCAACAATTGGGATCAGAGCTTGGTTCCTTCAATAGCAGTTTAACAGCTGGAAGGAGGTCATGGAGCATACCAAGAATGATGTACCTCTATTCAATGAAAATAATTATGCACTCTGGAAAGGAAGAATGGAGGTCTATCTCTTGGCGCAAGGTTACGAAGTATGGGACACTGTTCAAAATGGATTTACATCAACCACAAATGAACAAGGTAAGAAGAATTTGGTAAATGATGCAAAAGCAAAGAATATTATTATCAATGGACTTATTGAATCTGCTTATCATAAGGTGTTGGGTTGTAAAACCGCCAAAAATGTATGGGACAAGCTTGAGAATATATATGCAGGTGACTCAAATGTCAAAGAAGCAAAGCTTCAAATCTATAGAGCAAAATTTGAGCAACTCAGAATGAAAGAAGATTGCAACATTGCCGCATACTTCCAATACGTTGATGAAATAACCAATAATCTGGAAGGATTGGGAGAGCCAGTTGACGAGAAGACTATAATACGGAAGATTCTTAGAACGTTACCAGTGAGATTCCACCCAAAGGTATTGGTCTTAGAATACAGTGCAAATCTGGACAAACTCAGCAAGGAAGAATTACATGGAGTTCTCATAGCATATGAAATGAGACTCGATGGTGGCCACCAGGCCTTTGCATCTAGAAACTAAGGGAAGTTCGTTTCCATTCAAGAAACTAGCGGACAAAAACAACCTTCACCTTGAAAATACATGCACCTGCAAGTGTGAAGAAAAGGGAGATGATGAAGAAGGTCTTTTCGATGAAGAATATACTTACTTTATGAGAAAATTAAAAATTGGTAAGGGAAAATTCAAAGGTAAAATTGCATTGATATTTTTCGGTTGTGCTGAGGTTGGGCATTTCGCATCAAAATGTCCGAACATAAGTGATGGAAACTCAAAAGGAAGGAAAGGCTTTTATAATTCAACAAGCAAGGATCCAAAAGGAACTTTCTCTCTAAATAAGATAGCTCATCATCCAATGAAGACAATGGCAGCGAAGAAGAAGCCAATGAGAGAGTATTGTTTATCACCAAGCACAATAAACAAGAGGTATCAAACAACAAAGAAGAAGGATTGACCATAGAAGATTTTTTTAAGGAAGAAATCAAACTTATAAAAGAGCTCAAGGCAGAGAAGATCTGTTCCAATACTCTTTAAAAACCAGTTCAAGGTCTCAAAATTGAATTTGAAGAACAAAAATGAATTGAAGAGTCACCATGGAAAATTTTAGGGGCTAGTATTTGCAGGTGGGCTAATTTTCCATAGTTTTTCCAAAAAAAGATTCGCCAATTTCCATTTTTTTATAAAAGTGATTCGCCCAAATTTTACAATATAAAAGTATTTTACCTTAAAAATCGCCAACATTATATAGATAATATATATCATATCATTATAAATTTGAATAATTTTACAAATACATCAATAAAATTTTTATAGTTTGCATATTAGGGACTAGTGAGATTCGCCAATTTTTTTAAACTTCAAAATAATTTTCAATCCTTAAAATTTTCCCGAGAGTCACTTCAAAAGAAGTTGGAAGAAAGCAACCAATAAAGGGAAGAATTAGAAGCTAAACTAGTCTCGCTGCGTAAGGAAGTGAAGAAGGGAAAAACTATCCAAAAATATGCCAATATCTCAAGGGCATTGGAAGAAATCATCAACAATCAACGATCTTATAATGACAGAACTGGCTTCAGTTACAAAGAAGAAGAAGCAGGATCTTCGACAACAAAATACAATGAACCTATGAGATCTGATATGCATGTAGACTTCATTGGACAAGATTCACAAGAACGGCCTTGGAAGACAATTCCTCGATGAAGATTTCCATCTAGGTACCAACATATTTTTTATGGCTATTGTTATTCATGTGGAAAATTTGGTCATAAAGTTGTAGAATGTCGCACGTACCCTAGGAACCAATAAAATTCCAAGAGATCTGTCAAATATGAACCTCCCAGGGCTCATTGAAACATCAATATATTTGAACATTTAAGAAATAATATTGAATGTTACAAATGTCGAAAATTTGTACACATAGCCAGAGACTACAGACTTGAAAATCCTCTAGAAGAATCTTCAAAGCCACAGAACGAACGAACATGGAAGAAGAAGAAGACCGATAATTGTGCTCTCGCTCTCAAGGCTCAAAAAAACAAAGATGTGTGGTATGTTGATAGCAGTTGCTCAATGCATATTACTAGAGATAGAAAGAAAATTGTGTCTCTGAAAGAGAATAAGGAAGGAACCGTGTCCTTTTGAAATGATGGATCTTCAAATGTTATACGATCAGGTACTGTCACTCTCAAAAGAAAAGCTACTCTGGCCAAGAATGTTCTATTGGTTGAAACCATGAATCAAAATCTGCTCAGTGTTGGACAAATGTGTGATCAAGGACACACAATACTATTCAAATCCACAAAATGTGAAATTAGGAAAGGCAGGTATGATGAAATTGTGGCTACAGCAAGTCGAGCTGCAAACAACATATATTTTCTGGATGAAGCAACTAAAGCACATCTAATAGCTAAAGAGGATGATATAATATTTGGTAGCAGTTATGATCAACTAAGTAAGAAATTTTCTACAAATATGCAAAGTGATTTATATATGTCTTTACTTGGTGAGCTGACATACTTCTTAGGGCTTCAAATATCTCAGCAAGAGAAAGGAATATTTATATGTCAAGCCAAGTACATCAAGGAAATGCTTAAGAAACTCAAAATGGAAGATTGCAAACCCATCCTTACTCTAATGGTAACAGGTTGCAAATTGAGCATAGATGACTCATCTAAGGATGTGGATTAAAGGTTGTACATATATATGATTGGTAGTCTTCTATATGTAACAACCTCCCAGCCAGATGCTATGCAAACAGTTGGACAAGTAGCAATATTCCAAGCAACACCAAAAGAATCACATATTATTTCCATCAAAATAATTCTTCAATATCTAAAGGGAACAACATAATATGGCTTGTGGTATCCCAAGGGTAGCAATCTCATTGTTCATGCCTTTACAGATGCAAATTGGGCAGGAAGCATTGGAATATCTTCGCTAGAAGCTTGGGATTCTCCCAAGTTCTCATTATATTTTCCTTATTTAGAATATAAAGGGGGAGTGGAAGTGTGTACAGGTCCGCAGGATGGTTGTGTGTCTGAGGGAGTGGAAGTGTGTATAGGTCCACAAGATGGTTGTGTGTCAGGGGGAGTACTTGTGTTGCCATCAATGCCAAAGGGGGAGATTTTTGATCATCGGTTTTCATTGATGTCAACCCAAGCAGCACCAGGGGCTACCCCAATATTGCATGGTAATTTTTACCTACCATAATATTCTAGGTCAAGAATTCTTTCGATGGTTTCTACTTGTCGATATATTTCCATTGATATATGGCATGCCACATAATTCTTCACGGTTTGAGAGATATTCATGTTTGAAGTTTGTAACCCCAGTTAGTGGGCTAAAAACCCATGGGGTTATGTCATGGGACATTGAAAATTCAATAATTAATAATTTTTAAGCTCCTAAAATCCCTCCCATGTTCCCTTGTTGAAGCCCCTCTCAACCTAAGCATTTATATAAATTGTGATCCTCATATCCTCCTTATGTTGGGATTTCGCTATCTGAAATAGGTCATCGTGGAATTTTCACTCTAACATTTTTTCTACGAAGGTTCAGAAGCTGAAATTTTTATGAGGTGAATCTGAAATCTTGAGGAAGCTCTTGTAGAAATTTCAGATCAAGGTGCTAAATATTTTCTGAGATATGATCTATGGAAGTCAGTATTTTTGCAGGTTCCTGAAATTCATCTCAAAGAAGTGACCTTGGTAAAATTTTCATAACTCTCTCTCTAAGTGTCGGATTGGAATTATATAAAAAGCTACATATAGTGCATGTACTGTAGTTTTCACTGTATCAATTTCATAGATTAACAAAGAAACAATGACAGGTGGAATTCCGTACAAGTTTTCTCTACTGAAATAGTCTATAATTAAGGCATTGTGAGAGATTGGGCATAACTCTCTCTTTAAGAATAAAAATTGGGTCAAGCCTATGGCATTAGAAATAAGTCTCAGAGGACTACTATAGGGCAAAAAATCACATATTGGGGATCTAAAATAACAGAGATACGCCAGATTCAATATCAAGCTCCTAGAAGGAAAGAAAAAGCTAAATCATGTGTTGTCAAGGGCTGCAAAGGGCCAGACTTTCTAGGGCAGCAAAGCAAAGCAAGGTGAAACAAAAGGTAGCATGACAAGAGAATAAATCAAGGTGCAGAACAGCAACAAGAATTTCATCACATGAATTCTTCAAGTGGATAGCACTGCATACAGTCACTGTAAAGGTATCATTGTACTAAGTCAGTGTAAATACATTATTGTAAAAATTGTACTAGTGTCTATCTGCCAAGTGTTGAAGAGGCAGTGTCAGGAGGTCTAGGATCATAATTAGGTACTTTTGTCATAGTTGGGGTTATATTCTAGTGTGTCTTCTTCTTCTAAATCATTCTATATCATTGTAAAGTGGACCATTTTCCCTGGTACGAAAGTCCATTCTTTTTTTATTCTTCTATAGGGCGATAGGGTGGTGCTAGGTTGGTGCATGAAGTCAACAATAGGTTCAAGCGTGATTATTGGGTGGGTGGTGCTTTTGTGGGGAAACTCGCTTGGGTGGTTGGTTTTCGTATACTCCTCTCGTGGCTTTCTAAGTGGCCCGAGGCAGTATTGGGCAAGAAGATTAGCTATGCTATTCACAAAGATGGCATGAGCGTGTTCATATTAGCTTGAAATAACTTGAAGGAATACAATAGAGAATTACCTCAGTGAAAACTTCAGGGTGATAGGGTGGTGCTAGTGTGAGTTGTAGCTCATTGGGTGTTGGGCCATCCATTCAATTGACTATTGAAGAATCTCAGGCGTTGGAGTGTCTATCCAGTGGGAGCTGGAGAATAATGCTTTTCTAGATTCTAGGAAGTTGGAGCTTTATTTTCAATTGGAGTTGAATATTAAAGAATTATTAGATAAGAATTAGGTGGTTTTTGTCCCGGAGTGGGCTTCCACCTTAAAACATTGTGTGCATTTGTCTTCCTTTTTTTTACTGCTATCATTGTACAAACATTGATAATAATTGAAGATTAACTAATTCTCTAATTGAAAGGAATATTGATTCACCCCCGCCCTAAGTATTTCCAATAGGAACAACCAACTCAGCTCATTAATTAATTCCACAGACCAGTGTATCAGTTCTTCATATCAGCCTCGGATCTTCTAGCACAAAAATCAACTACAACACCCAATAACGACTTTATAGAAATTACAACCATTTGTCACAACTATTCTAACGAGTCCACGTGGTGGTCACATTTGTAACTTTCAGTTATCATTGTAATAAATAGTATACTAACTCTATTGATATAGAAAGAAGTATGAATTAGTTTAAATAATGCATTTTTATTTAGTATTAGGGGTTGGACCCTAGATTGTAATCTTTTTCTGTTGGAACATTGTAATTTTGGAGCTGGAGCATCAGTAATAAAGGACCATTTTGCAAGATTCTTGAGTTGTTTTTTTTTGGTGATGTCTTTTCTTTACCGTTTTTAATTTTTTCCACTGTTATTTATTTCAATGTATCATTTATATTCTAATTGTAAAACAAAAATCTAAAGATTGAGATTTTCTACTTAGAGCACCTTAATTCTAGTTGTTTTTACAATATAAGTGTTTTTCTTATGATGTTTGGTTTAAGAACACTTAATTTCTTTTAAACCACTACTGAAATCATTTTTCTTCATTCCATATTTCACTTTTTTATAAAGCTCTAGTAAATACAGTTAGCATGCCTTGAAATTGTTGTAGAAAAATTGATGCAACCACCCAGCATGTTATGCCTCCATAGCCCAATGGAAATAGTTTAAATACATCCCTTAATCCAACCAAAACTATCAATCAAAAACAATTTTCACCATCAGTTTAACTAGCCTGATGTCAGAAAATATTATAAACAAAGCTAAATCTTATAAGAGAGATCCCTCTCTGGGTCTAGGAGGGCTAGATCCTAGGCTCAAAAGTGGTTTGATGTTGTCATTTTATGATTATTCTTGCCAATATTAAAATTATAGAATGATAACATAATGGCGACCATAATGGGGACTAATTGAAAAAACACTCTTTTCATTCAAATTTAGAAACCCTAGTTAAAAGCACTATATGATAGAAATATTTTTAAAATTGGTTTCTTTTAGTTTTGAAATAATCAATTTGTCTGTATTTTTTATCTGAATTCTGGCTCCTAAAATAATATCTACTAGATCCCATCCTGATCCCAATCCTCCTCCTACAGTGGAAAATCCTAAGAAAATTTTAAGAAAGACTCCTTGAACTGAAATTCAAACAAGTGGCGAAGTTCTACACTGATCTAACTCCCTCCCTGAAAACTTTGTCACTTTACATGACATTCAATTTAATTTACATTTTGAACAAGGTCTATTCAAGACCAAATATGAGAATTGGACTAACCATACAGTATTTGATCCATCTATCCTACAACAAATTCCAGTGAGAGAAGCCTACTCACAAATTCAATCTAATATCCAACTTCTCCAGGATATTGATACTCTCCAAGATTTGGTAACAGAGTTTAATTCAACTGTTGATGATGCCTACCTCCAACAGTCTATATAATTAACTTCATTTACTATAGAAACTTCTTCTTTCACCTCTCAAACAGTTCATATTAAGTCAGCTAGTCCTATTGCCTCCACAATCCCTACCACCTCTTTTGTTCACTCCACTACTCATCCTACTCCATCCACCGTTCACCTTCCTCCACCACCTCCACCAATCATGGCAGCCAGATATGCTCCATTGGTGTTTCCAGCACCTTTGCCCCCTACGCCCTAGGATTACCAATCTAAAAATCCACAATTTTATGGAACTGGTCCTGCAGCTGCCCAACAACATGTTGATAAAATGAATGATTGTTTTGACCTATAAAAAATTGATGAAGATAATGTCAAATTGAGAATTTTTTCTCAAATTTTAGGTGGTGAAGTTAGAAAATGGTTCAAGGGTTCAACTTCTAATAGAATTCATGATCTCCCTGCATTTCACCAAACATTCATTAACAGATGGGAAAGTAAGAAAAATCCTCTTCAGATTTTATCAGAATATGAGAGTATCAAGAGGTCCCCAGGAAAGAGTGTACAATATTATTGCACTAGATCTAATAGTGTATACAATTCACTTCCTGCTCACATGAAACCACCACAAGGCTTAGTCCTATTAAATTCTCGAATTATTTTGACCCAGAAATGGCCTATCAACTTAGGGAGAGAAACTCATCAACTTTAGAAGAAATACAGAGGGATGTTGTGAGTGTAGAAGCCAACTTGTTAGAAAAAAGAGCTAGGATGAGAACTGAGAGAAGATTTAATATAAGGGAAGAACCTGTAGCTTCTACATCTGATGCTAAAATTGACAATTTGGTAAGGACTATGGAGAGAATGATGGAGAGGATTAATATAAATGAGAGAGCTATTCCCATATAAAATCAACCAGCTCCTCAAAACCGAAATCGGAATCCTAGAAGAAACCCTCCTCAGATTAGATAAAGAGAGCAAATAGGTCTTGATCAGAAAATTAGGCCTCCATTCCAAGAGAACTATGCTGATGAAGATAAAGGAGTAGTTGAGGAAGTGGAAGAAAATAAGATAAATTTAATGGGAATTAATGAATATGATTCTATTTTTCTCATTGGAGAAGAACAAGGATTATTTTCACTGACCTAAATAGAGTTAGAATCTGAAGAATCTGATGATTATAAATTGGGATTTGAGAATGCTATTATCGAGGTTCACAGACAATACAATTTAATAAGTAGGAAAAACTTACATAATTCAAATAAAAAGAATTCAGAAAAATATGCCAAGAAAGTATCTAAATCTGATGCTAAGAAAATAACAGAAAATTCAAAGAAAAATGTAAATAATTCAAAAAATAAAAATACAGAAAACAATTGATATTCCTATAAGAATTGACTAGACTGATATTCCTAGTACAAGTAAACAAACTGAGTTCACCCAAAAATTAATGGCTGAAAGCACTGATTTTTCAAATCTACTCCAAGTTCAAACACCTTTCAGTATTGAGAATGAACTTTCCAAATTGAAAATATCTATCCCTCTCACTGAATTGATCAATAAGAATGTGTATAGGTCTTAGGTCCTAAAAGTACTAAACATAGGGGAGATTACTGATACTTTTAACTTAAGTGATGATCATCTTGAACTTTTGTTTGGGCCAGAAGTTGATGGTAAACCACAAGAAGGAGGTGTCCCTCCCTTTTATGTCAGTCTTAATGTCCATGACAAAATTCTCCATAATGCCATGTTGGATTCAGGTGCATCACATAATATTATGCCAAAAGCTATTATGGAGAAGCTTGGCCTTGAAATCACTAGACCCTACAAATACTTGTACTCTTTTGATTCCAGCAAAGTTAGGTGTCTAGGTCTTATCAAAGATCTTTGTGTCACTCTAGCTCAGATACCAACAAATATTTTAGTGATGGATATAGTTGTAGTTGACATCCCCCCGAAGTATGGAATGATTTTATCTCACTCATGGGGATAAAAATTACAAGGGACCCTACCAATGGACATGACATATGCTATAATACCGGTGTTTGGTCAACCAAGAAGACTGTATAGGGAAACATTAATGAAGTACATGGTGAGTAGTCAAGAAAAATCACACAAGAACCCTTTGTACTCTGTTCACACTGACCTTGACTTGTTCATTCTGTATAATTATGGAGGCATTGATTCATAGGTTACGCATACAGAAAATGATGATATTCAGATGCAAATGGTACAACTAGATCTTGAAAATGAGCCTCTTGGAACATGAGCTTTGATGGCTCATGTGGAAAATCTAGCTTAGGGCTAGGAATTTGGGTGTATAATTCAGTAAACAATAGTGCACAAGGTCACTCATACAAGTTAAATTTTTAGTGCACAAACAACATAGCATAATATGAAGCCCTACTCCTAGGATAACAGTTGTTGAAAATATTAGGAGCTAGGTAGATTTTTGTGCATGGTGATTCTAATTTAGTAATGAAACAAATAAAGGGACAATACACAATAAAACATCCCAGGTTGAGAGCTTATAGAAACATTGTACTGATTTCTTAAGAACATTTGATGAATATGATTTAGCAATCATCCTCAGAAATCAAAATTTCCTAGCAAATTGTTTAGCCTTTTCAGCAAGTACATGTCAATTGCCTCACCCAAACAAATAGTACATAATAGAGGTTAAACATCGTCCTTATGTACCAAATAACATGAGATAATGGCAAGTTTTTGGCAGTGACAAATAAATTGAAAGTTTCCTACAATCTAAGGATGAGTTTGAATATATAAATATAGACCTAGATTGTGAGGAAGACAGTCTTGCTAAAGTACAGATTATTGTGGAAAGAAAAACTATTGTTTCTGATGTAAATACTAATGTAAATATTCCAGCTAATAAAACTGTACATAATACAGAAAATCATAAAGACCCTGAAAAAAGAGGAATTCGAAGTACTGTAACTCAAAGATAATATCCTGGCTAGAGGGCTATTCCTTTTAGAAGAATTATTTGACTTTAATGATGTGGCTAAGAAACCAAAAATGGAACCAACATGTACAAATATTGAAGAATGTAATATAGGCATTGAACAAAACCCCAAAATCATCAAACTTTCAAAATCACTACCTATCATTACAAAAAGAAGATACATAGCCTTGTTTAAAGAATTTATAGATGTATTTTCTTGGAGCTATGAGGACTTAAAATATTATGATACAAGCATCATACAATAGAAGATTCCAATCAACGAGGATCCAAAACCTTTCAAATAGAAACTGAATAGAATAAATCATGTTTTGATGCCTTTGGTTGAGAAAGAAATCAAGAAGATGTATGAATCAAAAACCATAGTTCCACTCAATATTCCAAATCGGTATCCAACATTGTGCCAACAAGAAACAAAACAGGTGAAATCGAACTTTGCATTGATTTTAGGAATCTGAACAAAGTATCTCTTAAGGACAATTACCCTTTACAAAAACTGGACCACATATTGCAGAGGGTGTAGTTTCTAATAAGATCTCTTTCTTAGATGGATTTTCAGGTTATAATCAAGTTTTAATGCATCCTGATGATCAAGAAAAAACAACTTTTACTACTCCTTGGGGGACTTTCATGTGCACGAAAATGCATTTTAGATTAATGAATGTTGGAGCTACCTTTCAAAGGGCCATGGACATTGCACTTGTTGATGAAATTGGCAAAATTTTTGTAATTTATCTGGATGATATTACTGTGTATTCAAAAACTGATGAAGAGAATTTAGCACATTTGAGAAGAGTTTTTGAAAAATAAAAAAAGTTTGGGATTTCCCAGAATCCTAAGAACACATTTTTTGGACTTGAAGAAGTAAAACTACTAGGTCACATTATTTCTCAAGATGGAATTAGAATTGACCCTAGTAGAACAGAATGAATACTCAAGATTAGTCGTCCCAGGAATCTCAAAGAACTTCAATCATTCATTGGTAAAATCTACTTTTTGAGCATATTTATACCTAACCTTGCAGAAATTTTGAGGAATATTACCAATATTCTCAAGAAAGATTCAGAAATTAAATGGACCATTGAAGCTAAATAATATTTTGGTTTAGTCAAGCAAGCATTGACAAAATCCCCAGTCCTAATCAACCCATATTTTACTAAAGATTTCGTAGTTTTTTCTTTCGCTTCTGAACATGCTATTGCTACTATTTTATTACAAAAAAATTGTGAAGGAAATCAGCAACCAATAGTATTTTTTAGCAAGGCGTTAAGAGATGCATCATTGAAATCTAATATCATGGAAAAACATGCTTTTTCTTTGGTCAAGGCATTAAAGGATTTTAGAGCCTACATTATACATTCACATATCATTGCTTATGTTCCCAATGCAGTGGTCAAAGACATCTTAACGCATAATGGTCCTAATGGAAAAATAGGAAAATGAATTGTTGTGATCTTGGAATATGATGTGGAAATCAAACCTACCAAATTTATTAAAGTCCAAGGATTAGCCAAATTGATGGATGAATCAAACTTCCATGCACTGGACATTAACATGGTCCATTCATTGGATGATCAAGAGGAACAGGTGACTCCACTTATTGATGAATCATTCCTGATTCTCTCTGGTATGCAGGAATTTTGTATGTTTTGTTTAATTTTAATTCTCCTCCAATTGTATCCAAAACTAAAGCAATATTTATAAAATTGAAAGTTGTCAAATTCTGCATTTTGGAAAAAAAATTGTATTGGAAAGATATTGGAGGTATTTTACTCAAATGTTTGCTAAAGGATGATGCAGATAAATTTATGCAGGAATTCCATGGAGGTGACTGTGGTGGTCATATTTATTGGAAAACCAGTGGTAACAAGATCATGAGAGTTTGTTTCTACTAGCCTACCCTTTTTTCTGACATCCATAAGATGGTCACTGCCTATCACAAATGTCAATTTTTTTAAGGAAAGAGAAAGCATATGCCCTTGCCCTTAAAGCCTATTTCTATTGAGATCGCTTTCCAAAAATGGGGATTAGACTTCATTGGATAAATTCATCCAACATCCTCTACTCAACATAAATGGATCCTCACTGCCATAGATTACTTCACCAAATGGATAGAAGCCATTCCTTCTAGAAATTCCATTGACTCTGTCATCATAAAATTCCTTGAAACCAATATCCTTTCTAGATTTGGTTGTCCTAGAAAAATGATCACGGATAACGCTGCAACCTTTAAATCCAAGAAGATGGTTTATTTCTGTCATAGGTATCATATAAATTTGGGCCATTCAATAGCCTATTACCCTCAAGGTAATGGATTGGTTGAATGTTCAAATAAATTTTTGGTGAATATCATCAAAAAGCTCTTGGAAGATAATAAGAAATCATGGCACAACAAGTTGATCAATTCTCTTTGGGTTGATAAACTTACAACAAAGAAATAAATTGGCATGTCACCATACCAATTGGTTTATGGAATGGATGCAGTTTTTCCTTCTTCTTTAGGAGTTCCAGTCATGAAGATTATTCAGGAAATTCAAGTTGAACCAAGTGATATACAAGGAAGTATCAATGAAACCATTCAGTTACAGCAGTCCAGAGAGGAGTATTATAATAAAACTCAAGTAATTCAAGAGAATATCAAAAATATCTTTGATAAGAGAACAAAAGCTAATGATTTCAATTTAGGAGGCAAATTTTTGAAATGGGATTTCAGAAGAGAAGATGAGGGAAAAAATGGAAAGTTTGAAAATATTTGGCAAGGGCCTTACATCATTGATGCTTTCAGAGGAAAAAATTCTTATTTTCTTACAGAGTTGGATGTTATGGAGTTTCCTAGAGGTCGTGTCAATGGAAAGATGCTGAAACATTATTTCTCTTAAAAATTCAGTTTCATTTTTCATAATTGTAAATACCACAGTTTTACAGTTCATGTTTTGAATAATTCATTAAATAAGGTTGAAGCCTAAAGAGAAGGTCGTAAGCCTAGTTTGATGAGTAGTCATAAAAAACAGAAAAAGAAATCAGATGAAGATTTTGCAGAAAATGGAGCATTCAAGGCTATTGGTCTTAGGTTCTTGACACTTCATTGGGATAAGTGTCATCCCCAGCTGGAGCCACTGTTAGTATCCTATAAATCACAAGAACTCAAGGTAAATTTCATATTGAAATTTTTTTTCAAATATTCAAGTGATTTCCAAAAAAAGATATAATAAAAAAAGGAAAATAAAAGAGTTTATAAAAAATAAAGGAAAAGAAGAAAGAGAAAAAGAAAAAGAAAGAAAACCCCAAAAATAAATAATACTGAAAGTGCTGCAAATTAAAATTCCACTACTCATTAGATAGGTTTGTTCAATCATACAATTTAAACATGATTGTACAATTTTAAATTTTTGTTGATAGGTTAGAAAATAAATATTTTCCAAACTATTTAATCTTGGCATATCAGTAGATAGGTAGAAATGAAATTGACTCAAGAGTTTAATCTAAGTCAATGGAAGAAATGAGGATAGATGTTAGGTTATAAGTTTAAAAGAAAGGATGTTTTGGGGTCTGCAAGTCCAAATGCACCCTGCAAAAAAATAAAAAATGTTATATTAGTGATATGGGTAGGTATATATGCTAAGAATAAAGAATGGAGGAAACACGAAATTTATCCTATAAAATGCAGCTCAAAGAGTACAGATGTTCTTGAGAAAAGAAGGGGAGAAATCAAAGAACAAAGGGTATTTTATTTTGAAGTTTGGATAAATGATTTTATACCAAACTTTGGGGATTAAAGGTCATTTAAATGATATTTTGGCATATCTTTTTCAAAAATTATATCCTAGCCCCCAAAACATTATATTTCCTATACCCTAAGTCTCAAATTATACCCCGCTGCATATATGTTCCCCAACCCAACCCCACTCTTAAATCACATGTCCCATCGATACTAAACCTCTACCACCTTCCATCTCATCACCACACTCATCTCATCATCTGAAGGCCCACACAGCTTTTCAGCCCCCCCTCAGCCTCTAAACGTTAACATTGGGGGTGGGGGGGGGGGGGGGTATAAATAAATAGTTTTAAATACTACCTCCATCGCTACGTGTCACTCTTGAGACATTTCACACCCCCTGTTAGTATGAATCATTTTTCGAAGTGTACGAAAAAGGACCACTTTAGCTACGCATAACTAACAGCCCTAACAACAAAAGTGGCTGCCAATATCTTCAGATCTGCGGTTAGTTGAACATAAAAGAGCTGCAAAAACCAGATCTATGCATGGAAAGACATTAAGCAGAAAAAACAAGGGTTTGCTCCATATACCAATAGACAAGACAAGAACGATTTTTGAAAGAATTTTTATATTAATTGGGCACCTGGGAGGAAAACAAGAAGGCGTATCCAATTCTCCTCAGTGGGATGGGTTCTTGGAAGTCCTCAGCACTTCAAATCTAAGATTTCTCTCTCTTGTTGGTGTAGAAAACCCAATGCAAAGAATAGAGCTCAAAGGGAGCTCACACAGCAAATAATGGAAAAATGTGACCAAGTGTATAGATCCAGAGTGATCTAATAGGCAACAAAAGGTGAAGAATGGTAGAAAAACCCTCCTATTTATAACAAAATATTGGGTCATTCTAGATCTTGGTGCATGGGTTAACCAGATCTAGATCCACTTTTTATGGAATATTTTATTATATTTGTTGGAGGAAAAGGTATTTGACTTGGGTCAAATCCCTTAATTTGTCAAAAATAAATAAATAAATGATTTATTTATCTTTTTAAGGAAGCGGTTAGAAGATAATCAAATAAATAATGATTTATTTAATTATTTAAGGAAGTGGTTGAAAGATAATTAAATAAATAATGATTTATTTAATTATTTGTGGGTGATTTGGTCATTTTTAACAAGGAATATTATCTAAATAAGGTTTAAATAATTATTCCTAGAAAATAATAAGATAAATAAAGGTTTATCTAATTAATTTCTTTGATTTTGGGTTAAACATGACAGGGAATAATAATTAAATTATGGTTTAATTAATTATTCCATGAGGAAAATCAAACAAATATAGGTTTGTTTAATATTTCCTTTTGGGGTTTTCTGTTTAGACCATAAACAACCTAATAAATGTGGTTTATTAAGTTATTTTACATAGTGAAAGCAATTTTACTTAGGGTAAAATTGGTCTTACATGGTGTACTTGGGTCCATCTAATGATGATAGGTTAGATGACCAAAAAATGGTGTAACAGATTGCCCCCCAGCGTGCGAGTGTCAGGAGCAAATCGTATGACCGAAGTACGTTGTAAGAACTCAATCACTAGACAAAAAAATGGAAGTCAGAGAGAGAAATGCAAGGTAGATAGTGTGCTGAAGAACTAGACCCGGAGGAGACGAGACTCGCAGGTGCAACAAGTCTCATTTTATGAGAGGGTACTTGTGCTGAAGGCAGCGGGGGAGGCATACCTATGCCCACCGAGACAAAGTACAAAATAATAGTGTGTCCAGTAAACAAGGGACCGAACCATAAAGTATAGCCGGCATAATCATGAGCCAGTCAAAAATACAATGAGGAATCCCTTAGGCATCTTTGTGCAGGATATGACGGAAGGACATACAATAATATCTGAGTATATGAGATACAAATACAACCCAAATGCCCCTTGTAAATGGGGAAGGGCTCACAAAATATGACTGATACATGCAAGTCGAAGAGGCGCTGCAAGTGGCTACGGCCAACATCATCAAATATCTGGAGCTGCATCGAAGGCTGCAAAGAAGAGGTCATCCGGGCAAGTGGGGGGCTACCTGCAGGGCCACCCCCTCATGAGGGTTGAGACATCTCACACACACAGGGAATCATCGAAGCGTGCTATATCAACGGAACCATCAGTATCACGGATTTCGATCATCTTTGAAAGGAGGCTGAGTGGAGAAAAAAATCAAGTCAAAGGGGAAATGAGAGGTCCCCTTTGCCCCGATCAGAACCACATTTAAGAGTGACTGGAACCAAGGTACACCAGCCCTCTCTAGACCCAGCTTACGGAATGCGGAAGCTAACTTGACGGGGAAGGAAGTGCATATAGGTGAACGATGAGATCCTCAACTAAGGCACGAGAGAAAATAGTAGAGCGACGGACAGACTGACACTAATGATGATGGTGAAATGGAAAGGAATGAGTAGCGAATGGACGACTTCCCTTGTTAGAGCATAAAAGGCATGAATGACATGGCAGCGACTGACACAATATCATAAGGGATAGGGGACAGTGGGACTGAAGGTCATAATGTGCGACACAAGAGAGAGACCAAGCAATGAAGGATGGAGGGCTATAGCGGGGTACAAAGGGACTCGGGATAGACTCCATGAATGCGATGATGACTCAACTTGGATGCTCTAAACAAGGGTGACCCGATGGTGCTGCCACACAGTAAAGGCCCAATGGGGGACCATGAAAACATGAGTACAAGATGGTAACTCATGACGAAAATCGACACGAACAAAGACAAGTAAGGAGGAAAAATGGTGCCCCAAGTACAAGTGTCGTAAGTGAGGAAATTCGATTTTAAGGAGAGGTGAAGTGACCCTTCTTGGACAAAATGTGTCCTGGTGAAATATCAAATCACAAAAAACTAACAGATACCCATTTGTGGGCTCAGTGAGAGCTTTCCGACGGTGCAGACGGTTTGTCAAATGGGGATACGGTATGGTCGCGGCAGTAGAAAGAAGAAACAGGGGTTCTCTTTTAATAAGGTTGTTTTCCCTCCGAATTCACTCATTTTCTATTGTTGTTGTGGTGAATGTAGAGAGGAGTGAAGGCCCTAAATCTTGCGGCGAGCGTAGCGAACAAACCGACCGTTGGAATCGAGATCCGTCAGTTGCAGGTAAGAGGCCTAACCTTACTCTTTCAATTTGGTGGATTGAAAGTTCAGTTTAGGGCCCAAAAGCTCAGAAACAGACCCTCCTTCATCTCTACGGCCGGGTCACACTTTTTGGGCCAAAAAGTGCGACCTGGGACGCAGGTTTCAGGGAAAAAACTGCGACCTAGTCCAGAAGTGGGCAGAAAACTACGACCTGGGAGATGAGGGGAGTTTTGGTGCTGTTTTATGGCTGAGAGTTGGGTTTTTGTGTTTGGGTATGGTATTCCCGATCTGTATGCTGATAAAGATGATGTTTTTGTGCAGGTATGGTAGATTTACGGGTTAACTGGAGAGAGAGAGACCTGGGTACATTACGGGCAGAGATCCAGGCGGATCAAGGTGTCCGTCGTGTGTTGGCCAGGTTTGGGGTTCTAAAGTTTTTGGAGAACCCGTTGATGAGAGCAGGAGAGCCCTTGTTGGCCCGGATTATCAGTTACTGGGATCTAGAGCATGATGTCTTTGTAGTGCAGGGGCAGAGGATCGAACTGACAGTCCAGGATGTGTATTTCTTGACGGGTCTCCCACCACTGAGGATGGTGGGAAACACGCAGCCAGTGTTACCGCGGGGGTGGCATATCATGGAGTTTGTGGAACGACATTTTCGACCGGGTCTCCAAGTCAAGGGGACTCGAATACCGATCGGGGATCTAGAGAGGCTAGATACCTGTGCAGTGGCCGCAGCTGTGCTGCGTATCCTGGGCAACCAGGCGTTCCATCACATCACCGGGGGGCAGATGATGCTTGTAGAGAGTGTTTTGAGTGGGACCTACTATGGGTGGGCCCAAATGATGCTGGCGTCACTAAAGCGACAGTTGTCGCTCTGTAAGTGGCAAGTGAACCACGATTGCTCGTATGGGACTTTATTGTGCGCCTTCTTCTTTGAGAATATCCCGACCTTGCGGCCTCGTATACAGCTCCCAGATGGGGGCCTGAGAGAGCCCAGGATGCGCCGGTGGGGGCGGCTACTGTGCAGAGGAGGAGGAGGGGCGGTCGGGCGAGTGTTTCGACCTGAGTTCTTTGCCCATTGGGATTAGATGTCGTTATACATAAACGACTATCCCTATAGTGGGATGAGTTATTGTGGGGATCCGGACCTACTACTTCCGCCTGGTCAAGTATGGGGGCCCGATGGTAAGTGATAAGTAACTATTCTTGTATGGGCATGTTAAAGTTATTGAATAGTAGATATGGTACTGATTCATGTACTTTTGGTATGCAGATATAGCTCCGGTAAAACTGGCCGGATATATGGGACGCCCGGCAGCCTCTGGAGCTGTAGGGCCGAGTGGGTCGAGAGCAGCGCGCAATGAGGATGCGGCCGCCCTCCTGGAGGACATCCGCCGTAGATGTGAGACGTTGCTGATCGGAGTTTCAGAGCGCGGGTGGCAAGACTTAGATGACCAGTACGTGGAGGCATGCATTGGTCTTCCCTAGGAATGGCGAGGTGTCATGCGGCGCATGGCGATGGCCGGTCAAGGCATACGTGATCTATGGGTTGCAGGGGCAGAGCCATTGGCTCGGGATCCTCCAGATAGTGAGTAGGTGTGGGGCATGTGGTGCCCCCTAGTGTGTATGTAGGGGCAGGTGTTGCCCCCAATTTTGAGTTTTTTGTAACATGCGATGGGCATGTCATATGTATCAGAGTAGATGGACTCTAAACACATGTTTTGCGACACATATTATGGATATGCATCGTTTTTAATGATTATAAATGTTATTGTCTTGTATGAAATGTGTGTGATAAATGCCAATCTAGAACATGGTTTGCAATACTATCTACATAGTGATTCTGTTCTCGAGGTACATGGTTGAAAGTTATGGTTTCAAATGCACGTATCAAGAGTTTCACTCGTAAATAGCGTCTAAACAGCACAGGGTTATGCACACAATAAACACCATTTAGTTGCATGACAAGAAGTAGGGAATCCAAACGAACGTGCAGATGGAGGATGCGATGGAAGAGGGCATCGACTAAGAGACCACGCACTGCATCATATTCGGCCTGATTGTTGGTGGCAGAACCAATGCAGACCCCGTTGGAGAGAACAAAAGCATGCAAGGGGGTGCAGATGGCCCAACCTGCCGAGGCTAGATTCCGGGAGTAACGACTTGCACCATCAACATAACCGATAAAGGGTGTGGACTGGGGGTCCTGCGGAATGGTGTTACAAGACAAAAAATGAGGGGAGGGGAGACAATGACGGCAGCGTGAGTGGATAGAAGACATCGAGCGGCAACTGCGGGAGGGAGTGCAAGGAGCAGGATGACTATGACTCATATACAAACTAGAGGGTGGTATATGAGGGCTATCGGAAGTATGGTGAGGACTCGGGCTCCGGAGGTCAACAGAGATACGGGTGGAGTGATCTCGGGTATGGGTAGAAAAGAGGTGGTTGAGCGAAACAACAGGGGAGGATGCAGGGGGACTGGGCTCCGAGTGTCTCGCAGAGGAGGATAGGTAAAGAATGGTTGTGGTAGACTCCGTCATCTGAACATCAGGGGGGGGAATGTCGATGGGGGCGGGGGGATCCTCAGGCTGGCCTGAAGCATACTGCGCGAGTATGGGAGAGGCGGATTGATTCTGTTCAACCTCATACTCTCGGACTACCTCTAAAGAGGCGCGGTAATGCGTCAGGTGAGGACAATGGTGGGAGTAATGGCCATGAACACCGCACAAAGCACAGGGTTTATTGGTGCGGAGAGTCTTGGGGTTCTTGGTTACGGACGAAGAAGGAATGGAGGCTTCAGGGACCGTAGATTCGGGGAACGCGACTTTAACCATGGGCTGAATACGGGGCAACTCGGGACAAGCATGGGTGGCATGACCGGCGACATCACACAAGGCACAAGGCTTTGCGGGCGGAGGAGGGGCCGGGTCAGTCGTGGTGGTCTTGTCTTTGGGTGCCCCCTTGCGAGCTTTGCCTTTCTTCCTGGGAGCCGTCACGATAGGAGAAGGGTCCTGTGGAGGTGCTGGGGGCACAGTGGCAACGGAGGAAGCGAGGGGGACCGGTTGAACCGGTGTCAAAGCTATATAGGGTTTGGGGTGACCAGGAGGGGTAGCTGCTGGAGGATCAAGGTACCAGACTGGTATGCCCAAGGTCAGGTTAGGGAGAGAGAGGGTGGCCATGACGGGGACAGAATATACTCCGGGAGGGGGAGCCAAGAAAGGTATCTGCCCAGCAGGGTAATGACCAGGAGGGACAGCTCCGAGATGGTTAAGGCCTGGGGGAACCGATCCAGGAGGATAAAGGGGTTCAGGGATACCAGCTGTAGGGGGAGGGCCAGAAGGAGGAGGTCCGGCTGGCTGAGATGAATGGCTAGGAGCGGGGTGCGGAGGGCGAGGGGGAGGTTGCTGACTAGCCGAGGCAGGCCGCTTAAGGGCAGCCTGAGACGATTGCATCATGCAAACATTCGATAAGCTGGGATCAGTGATGGGAGGAGGAGGGAGATTAGGAAAAGTTCCAAGTAGGGAGGAATCTTTGTAAATGCCAGGGGAGACACTGGTCAAGGAATCGACGGTTTGCTTGTTGGCTACAGAAGAGATGGTCGTCTCAGGTGAGGTCTGAGATTTTGGCTCATGATATGTCAACTGGTCAATGGTGACTATCTTTCCATTATGGGGGAAAGACATCTTGCGAAAAACCGCGGATGGGACAACAAACATAGCATAGGTGTAGCTTCGCCCCAATAGAATGTTGTAGTCTAGCGGGGCGTCTATGACTTCGACGTCAACGCAAACAGTCTTACCGGCGAGGGTGATAGGGAAATTACGAAACAGGCCAATGGGCTGGGAGGCATGGCCGTCCCACGCTCGAAGGGTGATCATGGAAGGGGCCAACTCAGGGGATCCGAGTTGCTTCCAAACCGAAGTGGACATCACGCAGGTGGATGCCCCCTCATCAATTATGCACCGGGAAACGTTGGCGTTCCGGATTTTGACTGGGATTTGGAAGGCGACGGAAGGAGGGAGAGGAGGATGGTCTGATTGAGTGGCGTCAAAAACAATCATTTGGTCATCAGCAGGATCTACAGCGCCCACGGCAGATAGTAGAGCCTTCTTTTGGGAAGGGCACGATTGGAGGAGTTCCAGTGTGGAAATGGCAGCAGGGGATTGCGCCAAATCATCTACTATACTATACGAATGAGCAGCTCGACCAGAAGCAGCGTTTCGACGTAGGGGTCCCTTAGGAATCTTGGTATGAACCTCAAATTTGGGTTGAGGGATATGTAAGGGGCCACTGGATGTCGAAAGAGGCTCTGTAGAACCTGAAGAAGGAGGCTCGGGGGCAGATTGAGCAGGAGGCTTGGGGTACTGGCGAGACCTAGTTTGAAGGTGAAGGTCGATGATCGGGGAAGGATCAGAGTGCATCATAAGGATCTGGTAATCAGAGGAACCAGAAAGGGAAGGGGGAGTGGCGACCTGGCTGTCAGGTGGTTGGGTAGCCACGAATCCTTGCTGAGGGAAAGGATCAGTAAACACAGCTGGTTGGGTAGTGGCCACATTAGGAGGAGCATGAGGGGGGGCGTGTTGTCCGCACAATGTGGCTTGAGACTCCCACATCTGCCGCATTTGGGGTAAGGGGGGACAATCGTGGGTGTAATGACCATAAACACCGCAACACTAACAAGGCTTATTAGTGTGAAGCGGTTCGTCCGCCGTACGAGTGCCCCGTTGCCGGTTGGCAAAGCAAGGCCGACACCAGGATTGGGTCCACAGCATTAAAAAGTGATTGGTTTGGGTTGCTCTCCGCTTCCTTTGAGAAGAAGGGGGATTAGTCGCGCCCTGCTGTGCAAATACTTGCCCTGAAGGGGGTTGTAAGTGTTGTTGCGGGTTTGGAGGAGGCAAGGGAGATGGAAGCGCATATGCTGGAGGAGCTGGCGCACCAGGCTGCTGATAAAGGTAATGGTTAGGTTGGGCAACATTGAGGTAAGCAGGAGGTTGGGCAAAAGGAGGAGGCATGCCGTATCCTGGATACATGCTACCGGGAGGGGAAGAGTGCCAGAGGTGCTCGCCCTTCCCGAGGGAGACCATAGCCCATGAGGTTGACGATGGAGACAGTGGCTCCAACGAGCACTGGTTTACAGAAATGAGATCCCCCGGGGCGTTAGCGCCGTCGGGCCTGGGGAGGTTAGGAAGAACGGTATAAACATAACCAGATTGAGCGTAGATTAGGTCATATTTCAAGCCTATTTGGAGGGCGGCTTCTTCAGTTTGAGGAAAGTGATAGGCGATATCTTTGCCGATAGGAGCTAAGAGGGTGCGAAGGAACCAGTCCATGTAAACCCGATCTTCGAAGGGGGGGGGGGGGCGACATAAGCTCCGTCTTCGTCGCCATTCCTAAACATGGGCGGAAAGGTAGGTCGAAGAGGTTTGCTTGAATGAATTCAAGAGCTCCATGCCAGTATCGTATCGGAGAGGGAGCTAGAAATAAGATAAAAAGGCGTGGGCAAGGGTCACAAAGGTGGTATGAGAAGAGGTGGCTTGGTCAACATACCATTTAGAAGCTTCGCCGGTAAGCGTGCGTTGGAAAAAACGAAGACGGATGGAGTCATCGGTAATGGAATTGGAGGAACACCACATGTGGAAAGATCAGACATGATTGGTTGGATCTTCTCCAAAGAAGGCCTTCAACTTGAGGGATGTTCTGGAGGGGAGCTTGGTTGGTATAGCAGCTGCACCAACATCAAGGATAGGGTCGTTTATCAACCGGTCCAAATCAGGGAGGCTGAGGCCGGCCATGAAGGGGAGCAAGGGCGCGGCCGAGGTAGTTCTTGTGGTGGTTCCGCTAGTAGTAGTCCCGGAATTAGGGCCGGGATTACCGCTAGCGTTAGGCCCTGGACCAGACATAGTGAAGGTGACAGGGGGAGAACCAGGAGGAGAAGGAGAACCCAATGAATCAGGAGAGGAGTCGGAGTGCAAACTCGGAGGAGGACTGGCTCGACGACGGCGGGACGGAGCAGGTCGATCGACCAGAAACTGAGGGTGAAGGCCAAGAAGTCTTCGGGAAAGGCACCTTGGGGGCGCAATGATGACGGGAGGAAGGAAACCGACAAGGGAAAAAAGGGACATAATCAAGTGAGGTCAAGGGCAGAAAATGTGCAGTGACAATTGATTTTAGAGTCTTTGCCAGGCGGTGTTAACCAGGCGCTTCTTCACTTAGGGTCAGTGTGTGGTGTGCGTTAATTTTAATTTTTAAACCCTTTCCGTTTTGAGAGCAAGAAAATGTGTGTTGCGTAACTGAAAATAAATCTGCAGAGAACAGTATATAATGCTGAAATAACAGAAAAATAACAGCTACTATTGCATCGATTCAACCCAAGAAGGCGGGTCGCTCAAAACTAATCTAAAAAAGGGCAAAAATCTAGTCAAAACACACTTAAAAAGAGGCCAATAGATCTAGGGTCAAAAGGGACAGGGATCTAAAGGATAAAGTTGCTGAAAAGAGGTGCAGATCACAACCAAGAGACAGAGGCAAGGTGGCTGGAAAAAAGGGAAGAAATCAGCAAAAAGCGGAAAGGACAGGGAGGAGGTCCTAAAGAGAGGTCCAAACAAAACAACAAGAGGTGATTTGAAAGGAAGGAAGGCTGATTTAAAGGGATCTGAGGAGGAGGTTCCAGATCTGAAAAAAGGAAGGCTGAAAATCTGAAAAGCAGAAGACTGAAACAGCTAAAAATCTTCCACAAAAAGTGGAGGGTACTAAAGCCCTAGGGGGCTAGGTTCCCACTTAGATGAGTAAAAACAGATCAGAACAAGGTCGAAGCGGGCTGAGACAGAGGCTGGAAAACCCTGACAGAAGCTTCAGCAAAACCCAGAAAAATTGCAGAAAAACCACTGAAAAATTGGCAGGTCGCAGGTTCTGACCTGTTTTCAGTCTAGGTCGCAGAAAAGGGGCAGAAAAGTGCGACCTGGAGGTTCAGGTCGCAGGTTATGGGCCAAAAAGTGTGACCCCCCGTTCCGGTTGTCTCGGCGGCAGATTTTCAGAAAAGTTGTCGTCTCAGTTGCAGTTGGTGTCGCTTACCTGCGCAATAGGGCCAGAAACACACAGAAGTTAGAAATTTTAATGTTTTAGGGTTTTATGTGAGAAAAACAACATAAAAATAGGAAACATAAACAGCTGAAAAGAAACCCTAGGGTCTAAAGTAGCTGGATATGCAGGAATATGAAAAACGACAGCGATGGTAATTTAAAACCCGTGTGGAGTCGCCATTTGTTAGTATGAATCCTTTGTCGAAGTGTACGAAAAAGGACCACTTTAGCTACGCATAACTAACAGCCCTAACAACAAAAGTGGCTGCCAATATCTTCATATCTGTGGTTAGTTGAACATAAAAGAGCTACAAAAACCAGATCTATGCATGGAAAGACATTAAGCAGAAAAACTAAGGGTTTGCTCCATATACCAATAGACAAGACAAGAACGATTTTTGAAAGAATTTTTATATTAATTGGGCACCTGGGAGGAAAAAAAGAAGGCGTATCCAATTCTCCTTAGTGGGATGGGTTCTTGGAAGTCCTCAGCGCTTCAGATCTAAGATTTCTCTCTCTTGTTGGTGTAGAAAACCCACACAAAGAATGGAACTCAAAGGGAGCTCACACAGCAAATGGCAGAAAAGAGTGACCAAGTGTATAGATCCAGAGTGATCTAATAGGCAACAAAAGGTGAAGAATGGTAGGAAAAACCCTCCTATTTATAACAAAATATTGGGTCATTCTAGATCTTGGTGCATGGGTTAACCATATCTAGATCCACTTTTTATGGAATATTTTATTATATTTGTTGGAGGGAAAAGGTATTTGACTTGGGTCAAATCCCTTAATTTGTCAAAAATAAATAAATAAATGATTTATTTATCTTTTTAAGGAAGCGGTTAGAAGGTAATCAAATAAATAATGGTTTATTTAATTATTTAAGGAAGTGGTTGAAAGATAATTAAATAAATAATGATTTATTTAATTATTTGTGGGTGATTTGGTCATATTTAACAGGGAATATTATCTAAATAAGATTTAAATAATTATTTCTAGAAAATAATAAGATAAATAAAGGTTTATCTAATTAATTTCTTTGTTTTTGGGTTAAACATGACTGGGAATAATAATTAAATTATGGTTTAATTAATTATTCCATGAGGAAATCAAACAAATATAGGTTTGTTTAATATTTCCTTTTGGGGTTTCCTGTTTAGACCATAAACAACCTAATAAATGTGGTTTATTAAGTTATTTAACATAGTGAAGGCAATTTTACTGAGGGTAAAATTGGTCTTACATGGTGTACTTGGGTCCATCTAATGATGATAGGTTAGATGACCAAAAAATGGTGTAACACCCCCCCCCCCCTAACTATTACCACTTACCACGAGGACCCCCCTTAGAAAAGTGGTTTCTACTGCCAAATAAATTGTTGCGCCTCCGACCGTTTAACTAACCATTACCCATTACCATTGCATCACGAATCCACTTGCTTGTCCACTCTCTCCAATCAAAGACGCTCCCGCCGCAAGCCTGTAACAGTCGCCCAATCACATGATAAAACCCAAATTCATTACTGGAGGCAAGTTTTACCTTTTTTATTGTGTTCAAATGTTATAGGTGGTCAATTTGTAGAGAATTTACAACGAATATCGGTAAAGAAAAGCCTCCAGCTATCAACAGAGAATTATCAGTGCTCTACAAGATTGATCACAACTCCCTTTCTATTTTGTCCCTTACCCATTTTGATCTCCAAAAATTTACATTTCTAATTTCCCTTCTTTGTTTACTCCCATTTTTCTCTGAAAATAGTCAGATTAATTACAAAAGACATAATGCCTCTAAAGAAGGATCAACAGCCCTTCAATCCTATGGTCTACCCTCAAGTGGACTTGGATCATGTGGCTTTAGTTGATAGGTATTATAATATCCATGAGACAGAGTCAGACTTTGATTTATTCGATGTCTACTACTGGCTCAAGGATAAATTTCTAGATGAGGTTGATGACATAGGCCTGTGGGAAACCAAACTCCCATACTATATTTTCCCAAAAACCCACATTTGTCCTGAGTTCATTAGAAAATTCCATGCCTGTTAATACATCAATAAAAGAGTTGTAGTGACCCCAACAGGAGAGGTTCTATTTACCATTAGTGCCCAATCAATCCAACAGATGATGCAGGCCCCCACTCTTGAAGAAACCATTCCTTTCTCTTATGAAGCTCTTAGAGAGTTATATCAAAAGTTGGAATTTTCCAACAGAGCTAAAAATTTGGAACTCTTCATGGCTACTGATGCCCCAATGCCTAAAAATAACCCTCCATATCCTTCATCCACTTTCCCTGATAGGACCCAACATATTTTTATTGTCTTGTCATATTTTCTAGGGTAACATACATACCAATGGGTAGATGAGGCCATAATTTGTTTCTTTTCCATCCTTTCATCAGATTCTAATCCCTCATTCATGTTCAATTTTTTCCAATTCCTTTTTGATGCCAACCATGACCAATTCTTGAATTTTAATATAGACGAGGTGTTCAAATACACTTTTGTTTTGGTATACGTGTTTTTTTATTTTTAGGCCAGCAGATTCCAATTTGAGATGACAAAGCTTAATGATGACTCTCAGCCTCAATCTGTCATCTTTTGGATCACTTTACTAATGAAGGAGAAAAATCATTACACATACAATAGTTTTGTAGATTCATTTTTACATCCAGCAATCGGTACACTCAGTAGTACAACAAAGCCAAGGTTGAATGAAGAAATTAAGAAAATTATGCAGTTGATAGATCAAGTAAGAACAGGAGATTGGTACTTGTACAAAAATTATATAGAGATCCGATTTTATCGGTGTGAGTTGCCCCCCTACAAACTACCAAATTTTCTCTCCATGAGGATATTTTCATTGGAATACATAAGACAAACAATAAATGCAGATGAAGTCCACTTTGTCTCTGCAAAGAAGAAATCCCAATTTAGGATCAAGTATCAAATTGGTCCTTTTATTTGCAATAGTAGAGCAGCAGGGGAGGAGGTCGATAAGCTATTGAAGGAGATGAAATTCAGCCACATTTTCAGCTAGTCTTATGACCCATTGGGAATCATCTCCAAGAACAGGGTGGAGAACAAATCAACACCATACATCCATACACACAGGCTTGAGGTAGAAAAATACATGAATCAAGCAGAGTGGGTAGCCAATACACTACAAGAGGCTGAAGAACAGGTGATTTCCACCTCAGGCATTCAAAACCCAACTTCACAAAAAAGGAAGGCTACAAGAGATAAAGAAGACAAGGGAAAATAACCAAAGAAAGAAACAAGAAGCAAGAGGACAAGAGATGATTAGTCTAACATGGATATTGATGCATCTAGTAAAGAATTAAAAATGAGATATATAAAAAGAGCTAGAGTCACATGGATATAGACCAAAGTAGTGAAAATAACAACAAACATTCATCACCATCAGGGATTATCAAAGCTCTTCCCCAGCAGGTGGCCAAACCATTTTCTCCACATCTTCTGCCACCAATCAATTCTAGTAGAAGAACTTGAAAACTCCTACATCTACTGCCACTACAGTGAAAAAGGAGGATAACATCTATTATACATTTAAGGAGATCAAAAGAAAGAATGAGATACTCAAAACTAGCACCTACAACCAGTTCTGGAAGCAGACAAGTAGTTCAAAGAGAAGTCTTTAATTAGCATTTGACTCAGAGAAAGGAGAATGAAAATGGATTTCTTGGAAGCAAAGATCCCTCGGCCTAAAACAACAGCAGACTACAAGCACACTGCTTTTGAATTTGATTTGAAAGATATTCATCCAATAGATTAGATGGAGATGCATAAGGAGACTGGAGAAATGATCTCCTCCACATTGACCAGCACAACCATGAGCCTATCTAAGTTGTGGGTTTCATTTTCCAATGCATAATCACTGCTTAAAATGGAAAATATTTCCTCTATGGCCAAAGATACAAGAATTAAATCCATGGAGGATTTAGTGATACAAATTGGGTATGACCCAAAAAACATACTATGTAATATCCCAAAATTTGAACAACTACACTATTCGGAATAATCCAAGTTATTACCAATGTGGAGATTCAGAAAATCATGAGCTTTGAAATTTAGAGCAACTCAATAGATTTAAAATAACATCGCACTAGCAGATGAAATAATATCAGCAAAAAGATGGCCTATATTCTCTTTCCCGGGTGGGGAAATGCAGCAATACATGGCATAAAATAGTTGTCTTCAGAAAATATCGCTATAAAAGTGAGAAATGGGACTTGGTTCCCTTAGAAAACATTATATATAACTCACATGCATAATTAAAGGTGAAACAAATCACTCTAGCTCATATAAACAGATCTACCCAAATCTATGCAGCTCAAATAAGCCCAAACCCCTCAACCTAGCTCATGCAGCAATTACTGAAGCAAGGACTGCATTATTCTCATGAGGGTTTATGCAGAAAATAATGGAAGAAGACCAATATGGAGCTTAAATTAATCATAAAGCAAAGAAATGGAGGTTTAACTCCTTATACAGTAGAAACAAGACACCCAGCAAAGGTCTCCGACAAAATGCATGAATAACAAGCCGCACTGCAGAAAATAACGTAGTTACTGCATATATGTATTATAAATGGCTGAATATAACATGAGATAACAGAATAATACAATAAAATGGCCCTAGGCCTCTTATTAGCACTCCCGGAGGGAAATAAGCACCTCCTCCTTAAAGACTAGCATAAAATCAAAGGGGGCAACCCTGTTGCTACTGCCCTACATAAAAGACGTAGTTTAATGAAGGGAAATGAATTGTGGTTGAATGTAGATGAATGGACCCAATCCAAATGCTGAAATGAAGCTCAAATACTTCCCTATAGATCCCTTAAGCAAGTTGATCCAAAGAGAGGATGGAATTTCCGCACGGGAATTCTTTGCACTAAACAGTGCAGCAATTCCAACTAAATAGCTTAAACTTGCAAGTAGTCACAAGACCAAAATAGATGAGTACATGAATGCCTTCCCTTTGCTGCTATTCCTTCCTTTTATCTTTGGTGAGCCTCCTCACCCCAGACCCCACACAATGTTGAGGTGACTTCCTAATGAAGCTTCCTCTTTCAAAACTACGTTGCCCTAGCTAGCTTCCCTCCTCTTTGTAGCAGCGTTGTTGACTTGGTAAACTGGAACTAATCCACCTACAATGCCTCTGTTCACACCAAGGGATCTTCAATCCGTTTCTCATATGTGTCTCTAGGGTGATCCTTGTTCACATGGAGCTAGTTCACTTGAGTGATTTCTTCCTCCTCAAGAATGGAAGTTGACTTAGTCAAACTTGACTATGTCTCCCTCTAATTTGACCTTGTTCACACTTGGAAGTTTAAAACCAAATCCTAAGGTGATCTCCTTCCTTACAAAGGTGGAATTTATTCATATTTTTATTGTTCATGGGCTTCCTCACCCATTTATTCCTCTCCTAGGTGAAAGTAGCAAAATCTAATATTCCAAATTGCTGTGTGCAAATTTTGGAATATTACAGTCCTCCCCTCCCAAATTTTTCTTGTGTTGTGGTCCTTTGATTTGGAAAATTGGCATACAAAGTGACAAGGCAACATCAAAACTAGTCTTTAGAGCTCTATGACCTAGCCTTCCTAGTCTCAGAGAGGGATCTCTCAATTGTTAGCAAAAGGTGTGTGCTTGTTTGCTTTAAGGGTTGATTTTAGGCTAGTTATGAAGCATGAGTTTGTTTGATTGTTTGGTTGGACATGATGATGTAGGCATGTTACAGGTCAAAATACCTCCTCATCAGCTCAGAGAGGAAGACAAATATGGAAGAAGTGCAAAGACCTAAATTAAACCTATTTCTGCCAGGGTAATGCCTATCTATAACAACACAAGAGCATTATAACGCAGCTAATCAGTGAATGGGCCGCGTTAGTGGCTAGGGCAACGCTCTGTTTACACTAGAGGGAAGCGTTACCCGTGTTTTAAGTTTGAATCGGGAAAAGCCCGCGGAGAATGATTTGAATCTCCGACTTTCCCTCACAAGAGAGTAAGTTCACAAAAGAAAGTGCAGAGCATCAGTTCATTATTGGTCATTGCTATAACAAGACTGAACTCCAAAGGAGGCAAAAGCATAGAGATTAAAGAAACATCTAATTTTTTTCCATTCCAAACTAGTGGAAAGAGAAGGGAAACAATGGCTTTCTCCCTCTCCTATAAGAAGGAGCTGAAGGCTCTTAATTGAAGGTCGAAGGATTGCTAAAGGTTTTGGCATACTTGTGGAATAGAGAATAGTGTTGTGTTGTGAAGGCCAAGAGTCAAAGAGGTTCCTAGAGAGCTTGTTGACTTGGACTTCTTCACTTAAGAGATAAGAGAGATTGGGAGACTGAGGAGGGCTTGGTACAACCAACGGTTGGAATCCTCCTTCTTTCAAAATCAATATAATTGTGTTCGTTTTGTCCATTCAATGCTTAATATTGTCATTATTTCTTGAACATTTACATAGTATGATATGAATGGCTCAGATGTGTATAAATTAGTAGTTCATTATATATTGACTTGATTGATAGGATATATGTTATGTTAGCAATTACGCGGGTGCTTTGACTGATTACAGGACTAATATTTGGAGCCGGTGAAGAAAGACTCTTGCTTCGCTGCCTAGCGCTCTCCAAGGGCCTCCAAGATTTTCAAAGAGGTAATTATATATCGCATTCCATTTAGCTATCTTAAGTTAATATGAACATGCTTATGCCATCTTTGTGAACAACACAGCTAATCTTACTGTCTTCCTCAGGCACCAGAAAGCCCTGAGAGGGATATTCGAAAACCAACAACCCAAGTAGTTTACCCTATAGCAGAATTGGCAACTCCACTGGGGAGTTTCCCCATAGTTTCTGGACTATTCTTTCCCTCCTCTCTTCTGTTCTATGTTCACATACCCTTCCGACCATTTTTGATGCCTAGTAGACATATCAAACGCTCGCAGAGTTCAATCCTATTTCTGTTTGGCCAACTGAAGAACTTTTCCCTGGCTAACGCTACCTCTGTAGCTTGTCCAGTGCGTTATAACATTGTCTCTGTTCAAAAACAGTGCGTTAGCCGTTGTCTTTACTCACAGACAGAGCGTTACTCGACCAAAACCTTATTGTTCACTGCTGTGATGGTGTTTTAGTTGCAGAGTTTTTGCCCTCAATACCTTTAGCTGACTGAATCCCTGTGCTTGTCTGCTAATATGGCATTTCTATTTGTTTCTCTTGTTTGAAAATTTAGTGTCCAAAGAATTTACTTTTTAAGAGGAAATTTTATTATTATTATTATTATTTTTCTGCATATAGCTGAGTTTATTCTGAAATTTCCAGTTCATAGACTATTTAAAAGAGGTAGATAGAAGTATGAATCTTTAAAATTTGAACTGAGCTATTTGAATGTTAGTGCATGGATGTTGAAAAGAAACCTCTCCCTGTAGAAACACTCTTCATCGAATTTAATATCTAGAGCATGTTTTGCATGGTTTCTTGAGTCAGAGTCTCATCACATTTCATACGTCCACTCCCCCTCCGCAAGACTAATAATCAAGTACACTAAGAATAAAGCGATAATAAAATCAATAAAATATTTTTGAACTCACACAAACAATAGTTAAGGCTAGGATCTTGGGTTAGGAACAGTGAGAAAACTACCCAAGGTCTCAAAACTTGAAACTAGAGTCATTAACGAGCGAAATCCTACTGCACTCATATTATCGAGACCGTTCCTTTACCGGAGCTCAGCGCGAGACAACACTTGGGTGCACAAGAAGGTAGCCTGCCTTCGACTGCATCCTGTGGGTGTGTTATATATTGGGGTTCCCTTTGGGGATGTTGAAACTAGATCGGGGATCTAGGTATTCTGCCCATATAGCACACTGTCCTTGACCATGGACCCCCCTGATGATCTCTGTGATTTGAGGTATCTTTAGTGGCCATACTTTTTAGGGACTTACACAAGGTGACTGGGATGGGTTGTCCTGGTACCTGAAACAGACGGACCCACTCTCTCTTCGGTCTTTAGGAGGGTACTCGTCTTCACGAGAGTGCTTACACCTATTGTCTGAGGTTCAGGCGAAGCTCTAGAGTGATCATAATTGTACTTTCGACCAACCCTCTTTGTATACTATTGTGATACTGTATTTCATCACCAGCGAGTAGTAGTACTCAGACAGGGCACCCTATTCTGGCTGCTTGCTGATTGATTTTAGAGAGTCCTTTTTATTTTTTAGGTGTGTGGTTACTGTCACTGAGACTTTATAAAACATCAAAATTTATTAAAATTTGTTAAAATTAAGCAGGTCACCATGGCGTCCCCCAACCCACGCCGTCTGTCTAGACGACAGCAAGGTCTACCTCCTCTAACTATTGAGGAAGAACTGAACCTTGGTGACCCTGTCCCTTCCACGGAAGAGCAGTCTCCACTGACTAATCTTGATTTTCACATAGCCTCATACCAGCCGAAATTTCCGAAGGACCCTTTCATTGAAGGTGTTGTACCTCATTACAACCCTCCGCTCACTGATCCATTGGGGCCTGTGATAATTCAGATTCCACCACGCCAAGAAATGTCTTCGGCCACACCAACATCCATTTCACCACCAGCATCCACTGGGTCGATGCCAATGGCAACCATCCCAGGTTCGCCACCATCCTCCCCGCCGGTGGTCAGTTCTATGCCATCACTAGGTAACTCCAGTAGTCAACATATACCTATTCCCAACCCTATGGTCATCACAACTGTCAGTAGCTTATGGAATCCTTCGGCATCTACTTCTACCATGACCACGTTGGGACCCACGGTAGCTCCTCCCACGAGTATGACTACTTCGGTACCTTTTAGCAACCCTTTCAGTTGGAACCCTATGCTGAGTTCAAACCCCTTGGCCTCTATGCCAGGGGGCAGTGTCACCAGCACTCAGGTAGCAGGGAATATTTCACTTCCTATGCAATCCTTAAGACAAATAGGACAACCTATTGTTAATACTTTTCCCTTAAGTGGTTCAAATATAGGTGTAGGGTCCATACCGTTGCCAAACTATGGAAGTAGTAGCATGCCTCCGAGAAACTCTATTGCATCCATTTGGACTAACCAACCCCAACCTCCATCTGGAATGGGAGGGTACTTTTATAATGGGGGCAACCAACAGTTCACCCTGCAATACAACATGCCCTATGGACAGTAACCATATGTCCCTACTCCTCCGCCTATAGGAAGTTTTTACCAAAGTCCTACTTATCCTCCTGGTAACACACTGATGGGCGGACCCTATGGTCTAAATAGTCAGCCCATACTGCCTTGGTTAGATTCGGGGGCAAATCCACAATTTCCATTCTTGGCAGCTTTGGACATCCCCGATATCCATAAACTGACTAATGATCCCATCAATCACAACTCGCTTTGGCCTCCTGTGCCGCATAAGATTCCTTCCGACATCTCGAAGTTCGATGGGAAACAAGGGGACGACCCAGCCGCACACATTACTACCTTTCACCTATGGTCTATATCCAATTCCATGGTAGATGATAGTATCCGACTTCGACTGTTTCCCCGCACACTTACAGGAAATGCGGCCAAGTGGTACATTGAATTACCACGCGCCACCATCAATACGTTTGGTGCTTTAGCAATGGAGTTTCTAAAGAACTTCCAACTACCAATTAGATTTGAGACCGGAATGGAACTATTAACCTCACTCCGCCAAGACACCGCCACCCACATCTCCGATCACATTCATGAATGGAGACGTAGGAGGAGGCTAGTCAAAGCGCCAATTCCGGATCATCTCTTAGCTAATTGGTTTTGCAAGTCTCTTTTACCCCACATAGCTAAAGACATTGGCCTGTCTGGTGCGGTCACAGAAGATCAATGCATCCGCCGTGCCCAGCATCTAGATTTAATCTATTCACAATCTGGCACGCTGTATGATTTACTCCCCCATGCCCCTGGCAACCCAAACCCTCCGGCTACTCAGAAAACTGGAGCTCATGCCGATGGTCTCATTGGCACGATCTCTGGCGTAGCCACAAAACAGTCTCGGGGGCAAGCCTCCCAGCCATCTTCGGTTGCCACCACCCCTCACCAAACGACTACTCTTCCCACCGCTGAGGTAAATACGGTGCAAACCTCACAAAAACCTAGCGGGAAAAATAAGAAGAACAAGAAAAAATCATCTTCTTCAGAAGAGCAGTCGGATAATCAGAATAACACTAATCAGAAAAATGCTACCAAAAATTACAAAGGGAAGGATAAACCCATGAAATTTCCTTGCAAAATCTGTACGGAGGACCACTTGACATACAAATGTCCTCGGCTACAGGAATGCACCGATTTTATTGCTAACAAGGATTCTGGGTGAACACCTGTCGTTCTTCACAATCCTTTCCCTAATCAACAGCAACAACATCAACACATGGTTGAAAATCCGCCACAACCCCATCAACGGGGCAATGGTGGTTCATATCCTTCTGGCGAAGGACCATCTACCATTTCTGGCATTGAGAGTGTTGACCTTCAGACTTGAGCTAATATTTATGGAAACCCTACCATAGATGCTCAATAACCTGGTACTAGTTCCAATCCGCCACCGCCAAACGATTTTTATATCGAACGGCCTACTGCTGACCCCGTGATTCGTCCCCCCAAAGGGACACTTCGATGCACGACTCATAATACCTCTGCACGTGCAGCCCAAAACTACAACATTGTAGAATATTTGGTGCAGGCACCGTCAGCTATGTCTAATCTCGAAGTATTACAAACCTGTCCAGCACAAAGGAAAGCCTTGCTTTCGGCCATTGGTGGAATAGACCCCCAGGATTCCATGCTAGCTATCTTTGATATGGAAAAGGCTAAACCTTGCCTCTCACACCAACTCGCATTCCAGGTGCAGGTTGTGTCAAAAGGGAGACCAATCCATCGCACTGTCATAGACGAAGGTGCTTCGACCTGCATTATGTCACAAGCATGCTGGCTCAATTTAGGTTCTCCTACCCTCACCCCGCCATCGAATTCCCTCAAAGCTTTCGATGGCCACACTTTCCTCCCAAAAGGATACCTTGCTAGCTTTCCCATCACTCTGAGTGGGAAAACGGTAAACGTGGACATGGAAGTCGTAGAGCGTCATCTAGACTATAATCTATTTCTTGGTCGTAGTTGGTCATATGCCATGACCACCATTGTGTCTTTAGTTTTCCAACTCATCCTATTTCCATTGGATGGGAAAATAGTCACAGTGGACCAGCTATCCTTCTGCACCCCTGATTATGCCACGTTGCCAAGTAGCACTGTACCCCTAATAGGAGGGTTTCCTGACTCTTACGTCAGTATCGGTACCGGTCTTCTGAAGGCATCATCCCTACTAGGTTTTTTTCCTCTCCCGCCGCCATCGATCCCAAACACGGTTGCGATGATATCCACCACTTTGAGTGGCTCTATTGACCCATGGATCATTCCGACACCTTCAGACATTGATTCCTACAAAGATCAGATGCCACTCTCACCAGACGAGTTGGCTTACCAAGCCATCCAAACCTCATCTGAACCCTCCACTGCTATGGTTTCGACCGAAAGTACAAAACTCCCTCCCATCACTGTTCTCTCTAAGGATCTCCTCAATGAAGTCTTGCCGACAGACGAAGCTATTCGAGAGATCATGTATTTAGAAGAATGACCTTGGGGAGAGTTCCACCATCATGCTTCGATGATTGACTCGAACGCGATAAAAACTAAAATCCCATATTTCGACCCACCTGAGATGGTTCCCTCCGCTTACACGACTGTCCAAACTATCGAGTCAGAAGGGAACATGGGTAATATTTCTAAGACAATGCTCATTTATATCTCGGTCAAAACAGGTATCGTGGAAGATATTCAGATTGGAGCCGATTGCAATCCAGAGGAAATTGCACGCTTCACATCCCTTTTTAAGGAATTCCACGATGTGTTTGCTTGGTCTTATGACGAAATGCTCGGCATAGACCCTTCTATTGTCGAGCACAAAATCAAGATTTATGATAATGCCAAACCTATTCAGCAACGTCTCAGACCTGTCCACCTGCACAAAGCAGCCGCCATCAAGATTGAAGTAGAAAAACTTTTGAATGCTGGTTTCATCTATCCCGTTCCTTTAACGGAATGGGTTTCCAATCTGGTTCTCGTTGACAAAAAACAAGGCACCATTAGAGTTTGCGTTGACTATCACGATCTGAACGACGCTTGTCCCAAAGACAATTATCCTACACCGTTCATTGACCATATTCTCGATGATTGTGCCAGATGCGAATCTTTCTCATTCATGGATGGATTCTCGGGCTATAACTAGATTGCAATGAAAAAAGACGACCAGCATAAAACTGCTTTCATCTGTCCTTGGGGCATTTTTGCGTATCGAAAAATCCCATTCGGTCTGAAGAATGCTGGAGCAACTTTTCAGCGGGCTATGGACTACGCTTTTCATGACATTCGACATATTGTACAGGCTTACTTGGATGACCTTCCGGCCCATTCCAAGAAGCGATAGGATCACCTCGCTCATTTAAGAGAAATTTTTGCTAGGTGCAGATTCTACAATATATGCTTGAATCCTCATAAATGCGTATTTATGGTCGATTCCGGACGTCTATTAGGTTTTATTGTCTCCAAGCATGGGATTAGGGTTGATCCCGATAAGGTTAAGGCAATTGTTGATTTGCCGGCACCACAATCCATCCTCCAACTCCAAAGTTTGCAGGGGAAGGCAAAATTTTTGCGTCGTTTCATCGTTAACTATGCCAAGATGACGAAAGGATTCATGCGATTATTGAAGAAAGGAACACTATACTTGTGGGATGACCAAGCTCAACGGTCATTTGATGCTTTAAAACATGCACTTGTTTCAGCCCCACTCCTTAGTGCCCCCGATTACTCACGCGACTTTCTCCTCTATCTAGCAGCATCACCATCCTCACTTGGAATGGTTTTGGTTCAAGTACATGATGACGACAGCGAACATGTGATTTACTATTTATCCAAAGGTCTGATCGGACCGGAATTACGTTATTCACATGTAGAGAAAATTTCTCTGGCAGTAATTTTTTCCGTCACCTGACTCTGACACTATATATTGCTGCGATAAACTACGGTCATTGCTTTGGAGAACCCCATGCGACATATATTGTCTAGATAAATTATCGGAGGAAAATATTCCAAATGGATTGTAATCCTCCAGCAATTTGATTTGGTCTTCACGGTTGCCAAAGCAAAGAAATTCATGGTCTTCGCTGAATTATTATCGGATCTTCCCAGAATCGACCCAGCAGAAGTAGCTCACGATCCATTTCCTGATGAATCTGTGTACTTGGTCGATTCTTCGGACCCCTGGTATGGAGAAATTTTATTCTACCTACAAACCCAACGCTTTCGCCCGACTCTCACGTCCGACAACCGTCGTCGTATCCGACACCAAGAAAAACACTACCTCGTGCTAAACGATACACTATATCATCGTGGTGTTGATACTATTCTCCAACGTTGTCTCACTTTCGATGAGGTGGAACATGTTTTGAATGACTGCCATGCAGGGGCATGCGAGGGTCATCTTTCGGGCATAGCTACTGCCCAAAAAATCTTGCGCGCGGGTTACTATTGGCCCACTTTGTTTAAAGACTGTATTGCAGCAGTCCAGAAATGCCATCCATGTCAAATTTACACAAAGAAAATGCGCGCTCATCCTGCCCCCCTTCATCCGGTTATCTCTGTCGGTCCTTTCTCTAAATGGGGAATCGACTTCGTCACCTGCAATCCCACTTCAGAAAATGGACACAACTACATAGTGGTTGCGGTCGACTATTTTACGAAATGGGCATAAGCCCTTCCCACGTTCAAAGCCGATGGCGAAACTGCCACTCTCTTCCTGTTTAATCAGGTAATATGTCGGTTCGACATACCCCTATCGATTCTCACAGATCATGGATCCCACTTTCAGAATCATATGATGACCGAATTAACATCCATGCTAGGTTTTCAGCAAGATCAATCTTCATCTTATTATCCTCAAGCTAATGGTCAAGTCGAAGCCGTAAATGGCATCCTCAAAACCATGATTCGCCGGTTGGTCGGAAACCACAAAACCACTTGGCATCGGAAGTTATATTTCGCGTTATGGGCATACCGAACATCAGTCAAAACTGCCACCGGCTTCACTCCTTTCCAACTTGCGTTCGGCCTGGAGGCAGTACTTCCAATCGAGTGCGAAATCCCATCACTCAAACTTGCCGTTGAACTCCTGCCTGGCACTACCGCCATAGAAGAGCGCTTGCTCTCACTCGATCATTTGGATGAAACTCGTCGAGATGCTACACTAGCACTCGAAGCTCACCAGCACCGAGTTAAAGCTCAATACGATAAATCTGTCAAGCCTCGTTCTTTCCAAGAGGGCGATCTCGTTCTACTTTATGACCATAAACATGACCTCTTGGGGGCAGGAACACTCCAACCACTCTGGCTTGGTCCTTACATCGTTACTAAATCCCTCTCAAAAGGTGCTTACGAGCTTCAGGACTGTAACGGAATTCCACTCGAGGAGCCCCGCAACGGGCTCTATCTAAAGAAGTATTTCGCCTAGTTTCGCATTAGGCATATGCTTTGTAATTTTATGTATATAAGTTTTTCTTATTATTTTGATGTCTTCTGGATTGTGTCTTGGTTTTAAGGTGTTTTTCTCATGTGTAACCTTTTTCTTTCACACAGATGCCATCACTCCCCTTAACATACGTAGGATATGCGGTTGGTGCTAGTCGTCACACTAGACGCATTGCTTCAGCTGCTTGGGTTCTCTACACTCCTGAGTCGGACCTTCTTGATTCCGGGGGACTCTTCCTGGGTAACGCCACCAATAATGTTGCTGAGTACATGTCGGTAATCCAACTCCTCATGGAAGCGGCATCTCATGACATCTCCAATTTAGTGGTCAGGTTAGATTCCCAACTCATCATTATGCAGTTAAACAATCACTATCGGGTCCGCCATCCTGTGTTGTTACGTTATTTCTTAAGGGTAAGACTTCTAGAACATCATTTTCAAACAATTACCTTTGAGCACATTCCTAGAGAATTTAATGCATTAGCTGATTCTTTGGCAAATTATGTGTTAGATTGGCATTTGTCACATTTATTGTAAAAGATTTACTCATGAGTACATATATTTTATCACATTAAAAATACATAAAAATTTCAAAACACAAAATCACCAATATATATATATATATATATATATAGATCAGGTCCAGTACATAGTTACATCAAAAAATCTTCCAAAACTTTGGTGTTTTACAAAAATTTGGCTATACTAAGCCACGCTCTAACACTAATACATCCACTCCGCCAGCTAGGCCTGATGCTCATAGTAGCATACAACTGCTCTAGCTATCCTCCTCAGAGGCACTAGGTATCTCTCCAGCACACCTACAGTATGCCGCTGTAGACGAACTGGAACCTCCCGCATAGGAAGGGGTGGTATGCCCATACTCAGACCCTCCACGTTTCTGGAGAGTTCATGTAAAACTTGGGCATCATCATCGTCACCGGCTTCCGCATCCTCTACTAGTGTGCCAGCCCCAGGTAGCTGCAGTCCTCGCCGTGCATAGCGAGGGGCCCCAACTGGCCGGACAGGTGCCACATCTGTGTCAAGTAAACAAAAGATTCATGTCAAAACATAATTTTCACCCTACCTCAACAAAAAAAAATTACATAAACATTCAAAAGATAAAAAACAAAGTACTTCTTTGGAAATTCACTGATCATCTCTTTCTTACCATCGAGTCCCCACTAGGTACCAGGAGGAAGGACTAACTCCGGATCACCAGTGAAGTTCATCCCTGCATAGGGATAATCCTCAATCATGATTATCTGGGAGCCTAGCCAATCAAAAAATCCATCATCAAAGCAGCGACGGACGAGACCCTCTCCAGTCCGCGGAAGCAAAGCTGCCCACCGAGCCTGCCTCGGCTCGCGTGGGCCCAATGCCGCTGTAACGATCCTGGGCCTCATCAATGGTATCCGCTCTAGTAAGAAAGAAACAACCAGTGTACCATACCCAAACTCTCTCTGGGTACGGGTCTTACATGCAGTAAGTTCTGCTCGGACCCGACGGACAACTTCGTCGCACCAGTCGAAAACTTGAGGTTGCATACAGTCCAGGGCTAGGAGCATGATCTGAAATCGTGAGAACAAAGAATTTTTCATACAGAGATTGACTGTAGGGGCATTCACCAGATATTTCACCTTTACTAGAAAGGATGCATCCGGAGGCTACCTGGCCCTTCTACAGACTCTGCCTAAAGAAATAAAATGTAATCACAAAGATCCGATCAATGAAAGTATTTGTTTTAACTACAAAGTATTCATTGATCCAACTTTAATGTGTGAATAGACAAGTATACATGTTCTGCAAATGAAGTGTAGTGGTTTGAAGATGAACTGATAAGTTTTGTTCACTGTTTAAACCAGCTTGGGAAATTTTTGTTTATAAAAATTTACTGTTTAAAAGAGCAGAATATGAAAATATGTAGAAAAATTATAGAGTATGACAGCAAATAATTGTTTAAGCGGTTCACCCCTCTCTTGGGCTACCTCCGCTAGGTCCAAAATCCTCTAATTAGGCTTTTTCCTCTTTGATTAAATGCTCAAAATGTGAATAAAACTGTATAGAAGCCTCAAATGGAAAAACACACTGCAAAAATAGATTCAGAAGGCCCAAATTAGTCTAAAATGACTAAACATTCACCTCCATTGGATGAAGGTAGTCCAAAACAACTCCTTTTCCCTTAGGCCCTAGTGGCTTCACGACAAAAAACGCTGGTAAATTCGCTGTTAGAATGCCCTAATGGCTCTTCAAACACTTCCAACAGCTCCAGAATGATCTCTCCACCCAAAATAAAAAAAAAAAATCATATCAAAAGGCCTTTCCTAGCCAAAGTTATGGCTAACTGAAGTTTTCACTTCAAAAGCTCCGCTAACTATGGAGAACTGGAGTTAACTCCAGTTAAAATAGCAACTTCCCCCAAATCTGTCGGGCACGCTCCAAATCTGTCGGACGGTCAACTGAAACATTAAATGTGCAACTCCGCGTTCACATGTCATAACTGGTGGTCAAACTGCAACTTTAATTAAAACATAACCGTTGGTTTGAAATCCACTCCACCCGCCGGAACCTTTAAACCTGGCCCACGTAACCTCCATTACTTCTGCTCCAATGCATACCTTTAAACCTGGCCCACGTAACCTCCATTCCAAGGCACGTGAACCTACCCACGTGGCTTGACTTTTTAGCATACGTTGAATATGTTTTAAACTTGGACCATACGTTAACCTTTTGGTATAACATTAAACCAACGTTGAATGCATTTTGGATTTTAAATATATGCCATGCCACTTTGGATATGTGGGTTTTTAAACCCTTTTACATATTTTCAATTTTGATTTAATATATGTTGTTTAATAATTAACTTTTAATAAGGTTTAATTTATTTATTTATTTTTTATTAATTAAAACATATAATTAATAATATAATATATGATTAATAAAAATCATATAAATATTAATAAATATATAATTTAATTAATGAATTAAACCTTAATTCAAAATAAAATTATCCCAACACAATATATTAAAAAAATTTCTTTCAAAATTGAAAGTTATTGGGCAAATTCAAACTGCAATATCTCCTCCATACGGCAACGGATTTGAGTACCGTTCACGGCTACAGGATTGTTTTTCCGAGCTCTTTCCATTCAATCTATTTTGGAGAAATTTTGAGCAACTTTATTTTTGAGCATTTTTTCTTCAAGAGACTTGATCTCCTGATCACACCTCCCAAATGGGAAGCTTTTGGACCCTCAAAAGCTTTCTGATTATTGAAAATGATGATGTGGAGACTGATTCTCCACTCTTCCACCCTTGAACACCTGAAATCTACCCTATTTCATCAACTGAAGCTTTTGAGAAAATGATAACCTGTCTCTGGAATCAACTGATCTACCATTGCTAAGATTGACAGAGTCATGTTGCAAATGATTAAAATTTGCAGAACAACAATTGTAATTTGCAGGAAAAAAACTTTTTCTACACTGATCAAACTTCCAGAAAGACTTAAAATAACTGTCACCTTGCAAACTGTTCGCATGGCGAATTCTACCATTATGAAACCAACTTTGTCCCATGCTGAATTGTGTGTCCTTCTTGCTTGCACTGCTTTGTTTTGACACTTCATTTTCTGCATTGGCTGACCCAAAACGTAATTTGCGCAACATAACATCATCTTCTTTCAAAGACAAACTGTTATCAAACTGAGACATATTATTCGCAACGTCATAAAAAGGCAAATGCTCAAAATCTGGTCGTTTCAACATCAACAAAGTTAGACTTTGACTTGCATTAACCAGTCTTTTCAATTGACTTGCATGTAGTAAAGAAGATTCCTAACTTCTTCTTGTGAGCTCTCTAATGTACTCTTTACCATCTTTGAACAGTGATACTTGTTTTCATGGCGATGAAGATGGCCCTCTGTCGAATAAATAAGGACTTCCCAAAACAATACGAGATATATCAAGGCACCACATTCAAGTTCCCTTGTGTCAATAAAATGTGCGATTATGCAAAGCGCAATATGCACTTTCTTGAGACTTGCAAATCAGCATCCTTGCATATCCATCCAAGTGGATAAGGCTTCGGATGTGGAATGGTCTCAAGTTTAAGCTGCTTGACCAAGTCTTTAGATATAAGATTTGCTTGTGACCCACTATCAAATAGTGTGTCGATTTTGGTATGTTTTGAAATTACCCTCACATGGAAGAGCTCTATCCTCCTCTTTTCATCATGAGTATCTTTGTGACAATTCAAAGATCTAGAAATGGGAGTTGTGTCTTGCACCACTTCTTTCCCCTTAATGTTCTTTAAAACCATGGCGATGCTTTTTGTCTCATCTCCTGAGTCTGACCCTAAGTCTTGCTCAACTATTTCTACAGTTTTCTCCTTTTCTTTGGTCTTGTTTTTGTTCTTGAATTTTTCTGGTTTCAGTTCAGGATGAAGCTTCCAATAATGATCTTCATCATGACTTGTCTTTGAACAGTTCTCGCAAAAGAACTTTCCTTTTTCTTTTCTTGAATTTGCAACTCTCTTCTTTCCTTTGTTTTTGAAATTACTATCCTCATCAAAAATATTCTTTCCTCTAGCTTCTAAATGTGTAGCCTACACACAGACTTCATTTAAGCTGGTAGGATTAAACATTAGAATAGTATGTTGTAGGTAATTGTGCAAACCTCCTATGTATTTCAACAAGGTGTCTTGACTTTGTAAGTCTACTCCAAGTAGAAGTGCTCTCCTTCTAAACTCTTGGGTATAATCTTGCACATTTTGACCTTTAAGTTGCCTAAAACTTTGCCAATTCATGATTTCTTTCGAATATGAGCAAGAGGATAAAAGCATTTCTTAATAAATTGTAATAAACTCATTCCAAGTTAGAGTTATCTTACCATGCTTTTTAATTTCCTCTCTAGTCTTGGCTTCCCACCAAACCAAAGCTGCTCCATCCATTCTCAAAGAGGCTAATTGGATTTTTGTGTCATCATCATGCAAATTCTGAATTCTTAGATAGACTTCCAGCTGTCTAATCCAGTTATCCAATTTTTCTGCATTCACATTACCATTAAACATCGGCAACTTAAACTTCACATCAAGCTTTAACAAAGGATTTTTAAGAGATGTTTTTTTTTGTGACTGATTTTCAGAAGTAGAAGAGGATGATGTGGAGGATGAGGATGATGATCGAGATGGTGGATCACCATTTCCTCCATTCCATTTCTTAGACTCATCTTTGTCTTTCTTTCCTCCTGAAGAATCTACTTCTTCTCTTTGGTTTCTAGACCCTTCTCCAGCAATCCTATCATTTCTCTCCTGGTATAGGATCCTAACCATCTCAGTGAAGTCTAAGAAAGCTTTTCTAAAGACTTTTTCTTCTTCCTTGGGATCCATTTCCTCATGTACTTCTCCTTCTCTGGAAGACATGTTTGTGGCTGATTCTAAGTCTACTGAAGATGAAATGGAAGGTGGATGTAATGGCACTCTAGCCCTCCTTGGTTTAGGATTAACTTGTTCTCTAGCCAATTGACCTTCCCCTCTTTGCAATTTCAGCCTAGTAAGCATCAAATTTTGCAGAATAATACAATTTACTTGCACAAATTTCACAAACTCTTAAGAAAAACCTTGAGCTCTGATATGAACCTGATCTGAAATCGTGAGAACAAAGAATTTCTCATACAGAGATTGATTGTAGAGGGCATTCACCGGATATTTCACCTTTACTAGAAAGGATGAATCCGGAGCTACTGACGCCTAAGATTTCTGCCTAAAGAAATAAAATGTAATCACAAGATCCGATCAATGATAGTATTTGTTTTAAGCACCTAAGTATTCATTGATCCAACTTTAATGTGTGAATAAGCAATTATGCATATTCTGCAAATGAAGTGTAGTGGTTTGAAGATGAACTAACAAGTTTTGTTCACTGTTTAAAACTATTTGGGAAAATATTGCTTATAAAAATTTACTGTTTAAAGGAGCAGAATCTGAAAATATGCAGCAAAATTATACAATATGACAAAAAATAATTGTTTAAGCGGTTCACCCCTCTCTTGGGCTACCTCCGCTGGGTCCAAAAGCCTCTAATTAGGCTTTTTCCTCTTTGATTAAATTCTCAAAATGTGATTACAAATGTATAGAAGCCTCAAATGGAAAAATACACTACAAAAATAGATTCAGAAGACCCAAATCAGTCTAAAATGACTAAACATTCACCTCCATTAGATGAAGGTAGTCCAAAACAACGCCTTTTCCCTTAGGCCCTAGTGGCTTCACGACCAGAAACGCTGGTAAATTCGCTGTTAGAATGCCCTGATGGCTCTGTAAACACTTCCAACAGCTCCAGAATGATCTCTCCACCCAAAATAATAAAAAAATTCGTATCAAAAGGCCTTTCCTAGCCAAAGTTATGGCTAACTGAAGTTTTCCCTTCAAAAGCTCCGCTAACTGTGGAGAATTGGAGTTAACTCCAGTTAAAATAGCAACTTCCCCCAAATCTGTCGGGCGCGCTCCAAATATGTCGGACGGTTAACTGAAACATTAAATGTGCAACTTCGCGTTCACATGTCATAACTGGTGGTCAAACTGCAACTTTAATTAAAACATAATCGTTGGTTTGAAATCCGCTCCACCCGCTGGAACCTTTAAACCTGGCCCACGTAACCTTCATTACTTCTGCTCCAATGCATACCTTTAAACCTGGCCCACGTAACCTCCATTCCAAGGCACGTGAACCTGCCCACGTGGCTTGACTTTTTAGCATATGTTGAATACGTTTTAAACTTGGACCATACGTTAACCTTTTGGTATAACATTAAACCAATGTTGAATGCATTTTGGATTTTAAATATATGCCATGTTGGAAATATGATGCAGAGTGTTGTCCTTGATTGGAAACCTTGCAGATAGAAGATAAAGACATCCGGCCCCGGTGACATGTGTTGTCCTTGATGGCAAACCACGGGATTATTTGTGACTTGTTGGACTTAGTGACAGTCTTAACTACGATATGAAATGATGTTTGTTAAGCAATCTGATGCTGAGTGTTGTCCTTGAAAGACAACCCACTTGATGAAGATGATGGCAACTTACTTGATGAAGTTGTGCTTGATAGAATATGTCTTGATGAACTAAATATGATGTATCTACAGTGAGTACAGAAGGCAATGAAGAAAGGATTTCAGCATGTGCTAAATCTATGGTGAAAAGAGTATGTCTCAAGGCATACGCGGATATGTCTAGGAGAAGTCGCGTATGCACGCGGGAAACAACGTGCCAAGTCGCGTATGGGAAAAAGCGCTCATAAAGTGCAAAACCAGGGGTAACCACCATGGTATTGACCCATTGTATTGGGTAATGATTCGTCTAAATGACCCCGTCCAGGAATACCATCGGAAGTAATGTGGTTTTGGCTCATGGTATTGAAAAAGGCTAAACCTATATAAGGAGAAGAAATTCATTGTGCAAATCATGGGTGTGGGAGAAAGATGTCTGAGCTTGAATGAATACTTCTCTGTGAAGTATATCTGTATGGAAAGGGTAAATTTTTGATGATAGATCTGAATCTATGATGCACCTATGAAGAAATGATGAAGCGGGATATCTAGATCTGAAATGTATCTGTATTTGCTAGATCTGTTTATGGAGTGATTAGATCTGTGATGAGGCGAACATCTGTCTGATGTAAAGGGTTGAATCTGAACTAAATATCTGATCTGAAGAAGTATGCTGCTCTGTAATGATTAAAGATCTATACGCTACTTCGACGCGGAGGAAGCGCGTATATACGCGGCTTCGCTGAAGAGAAAGCGCGTATGCGCAATGAAATATGTACTGAGGTATACGCTGGTTGATGTGGACAGAAGCGCGTATATACGCGACATCAGTGAAGGGAAAGCGCGTATTCAAACTAGGGTTTGCTGAAGCAAGGGGTATGAAATATCTGATCTGTTCTGCTGTGTTTCTGCTATCTGATCTGTGTTGATAAGTATCTGTTGGTGATGTATGTTTGTGCTTAAAAGTATGGAAAGGGTCCAGTCTGAAAGTATGATGAAATGTGGCCTGCAAGTGGTGTTCTATTGAAGTTGTTGGATCCGGTGTGAAAATTGATGAAATGTGGTCCATAGAGGTGCTGAGGGTTGTAGCCTTCAGTCAGGGGGTTGTAGCTCCCTTCCAGGTGAGGCTGGTAAACGAGATCGGGGGGTCGTAGCTCCCTTCCAGGAGAGGCTGGTAAACGAGTCAGGGGGTTGGAGCTCCCCTCCAGGAGAGGCTGGTAAACGAGCGCAGGTGGGTGCCTGCGTGCTGGTCAAGTCTGCGCCAGCACATATGTTGTAAGATGTTTTCTCTATAATAAAATATTGAAGGCTGAGCAACTGCAGCGGTGGTTTTCTCCCGACTTCGGTTTCCACCTAAAAATCCTGGTGTTCATGTGTGATGCTTTATGTGATGGTTTGTTCTGTTCTTACTGCACATGTTTACTGTTTATAGAACATCTAATGAATGAATGATGGAATGATATAAGTGAAGAACTAATGGCATAATTAGATCTCTGTGTATACGCTACTTTTATGAAGGATATCCGCGTGTATACGCTAGTTGGCTTCAGCAAAGTAGCGTATGGGTTTTAGAGCATGAAAAAGTAAAAAGTTTGAATATGCTATAAATACTGATTCACCCCCCCCTCTCAGTATTTTTCCCAACTGCCACTTTGGATATGTGGGTTTTTAAACCCTTTTACATATTTTCAATTTTGATTTAATATATGTTGTTTAATAATTAACTTTTAATAAGGTTTAATTTATTTATTTATTTTTTATTAATTAAAACATATAATTAATAATATAATATATGATTAATAAAAATCATATAAATATTAATAAATATATAATTTAATTAATGAATTAAACCTTAATTCAAAATAAAATTATCCCAACACAATATATTAAAAAAATTTCTTTCAAAATTGAAAGTTATTGGACAAATTCAAACTGCAATATCTCCTCCATACGGCAACGGATTTGAGTGTCGTTCGCGGCTACAGGATCGTTTTGCCAAGCTCTTTCCATTCGATCTATTTTGGAGCAATTCTTAGTAACTTCATTTTTGAGCATTTTTTCTTCAAGAGACTTGATCTCCTGATCAGAGCATCTAGGCCTTAGTGGCCATATGCTGACTCTTGGCGCCTGCCAAGCGAGCAATCATCCATAAAATAGACCTTAGTGGTCTCAAGGTCACTCGGACGATCGGTATCTGGTTTCTCATAGCCTGGGTGTCACGTATGTAATGGGCATGAATCAGATCAGTAGTGGAACATGGGTCAACTCTGGACCCCGTCAAGTTGGGTCTCACCCCACGACATGATAGGCCGGTCAAAAAGTACACATCATCCTTTTCGATTGAAAGCTCATTGCCCCCAATCCGAAAGACATGGTGGCATTCGTCCCACTGCTGGATTAGCCACCTCAGGAGGTCCTCTTGACCCCTCATCAGTTCTAAGCAGGCATATTTTAGCAATCCACACCTGCGGAGAGCCAGTAAGCTTGCAGCATCCGTCACCATCTCTTGTTCTTACCGTTCATGTTCTCTCTCTCGCCAGATACTCATGTTTAAATAGCTGAATACCTGCACAAACAACATTTTCAAATGATCAAAACTTTCCCGGACCACTTCAAAAAAGAAAAAATTGAGTTGCTAGAAAACACGGTGCGCCTAATGCTGGCTCTAGTACAAAACAGAGCATGCTAATGCAGTATCCCTTCACGGGTTATGCGCTTAACGCGACTCTTATACTCCTGACCCGCGTTAGGCGCAAACATTTTTATAGGGCCTCGAAAATCTCTAATTTTGAACCAGCAAAAAGTAACAAAAAGATAATTAAATGATAAAAAGAGGTTCTAGCTCTTACCTGGATCTCGCGAGAAGGAAAATCGTTGCCCGGATTGACCGTAATCGTCAGCTAAAGCTTTTACCCCTTTTCACCCCAGAGCTTCTTCACAGCACTTCGCACAATGAAAATGAAGGCCTTCTAACCTTTTTATAGCTATTTTTTGGGCACGACTCTCTTAAGCTAGTCAGCAAAGTCGTGAATTCTTGCTACGCATGTGTCGCAACTTTTGAGATTTGGTACGGATGTTCTGATGAGCGATCAAGATTTATATGCAGACGTACTCATGTGACGTCGAGCATTCTTTTTACGGTATTTTTCTTTCTCGTTAATCCGAAAAACCTCAAGTTCCCTTCTTCGGAATCGTTAAACTTATACGAAGCTGGCATCGAGCGTTCTTTTTGTATGGTATTTTTCTTGCTCGTTGATCCAAAAAACCTAGAGTTTTCTTCTTCAGACTCGTTAAAATCATGAAGAAGCACTGAGCTTTCTTTTTAGGAATCTTTTTCTCGCTCATAAAACTGAAAAAACCCCGAGTTTCCTTTGTCGGGCTCGTTAAATTACCACGACATCAAATAATAGAGCCATTCTTTTTTCTTTTTCAAAGCTCTTTAAACTGAAAAATTAATCGAGTTTTCTCCACGTGACTCGTTAAAATTTCACGGAGGTAATCGAGTTTTCTCCGCATGACTCGTTAAAATTTCACGGAGGGCACCGAGTTTTCTTTGTTAGACTCATTAAAATTTCACAAAGAATACTGAGTTCACTCAGTCTCCTCGTACTCATAACAAAATGAGGTAGACGTCTATCGAACATAGATTTCTCACTTTTCCGGTTTCGATGGACTAACTTACGGAAAATGAACTGTTTCGGGCTTACTATTATCCCTTTGCCATGCCCGGTTATCAAGACATGACAAAGGTACCCCAGTGGAGTTGTCTTTTATGATATTTTTCAGACTCTCTAAACATGAAAAATTCACCGAGTTTACTCGTCTGGAATCGTTAAACCTAATCAGACGGGGCACAGAGTTGTCTTTCCTGACATTTTTCAAACTCTCTAAACATGAAAAATTCACTGAGTTTACTCGTCTAGACTTGTTAAACCTAATCAGACGGGGCACAGAGTTGTCTTTCCTGACATTTTTCAGACTCTCTAAACATGAAAAATTCAACAAGTTTACTCGTCTGGACTCGCTAAACTTAATCAGATGGGGAAAAATTTGGACAAAGTGGATACTAACTCTGTTACATTTTCAGAAAGGTCGATTTGGCAGCAAAATTCTTGAACATGGCACTTCCCAGAAAACTCTTTTGCAGTTAGCCGAACCCTACCATCTATGAGTATTAGCCTTCATTTCCCAGTGTCCCTGCACCGGTAAAATCCTAACACACTCTTTGGTGTTCATCAAGCTTCAGCTACCTAGTACCCTGCTAGAGTGCCTTCTATTGTTCAAGCAGATCTCGCTATCTACTGCTCCTGTTATCAACCAAACCACTCATTATGCCAGAAATTATTTGTCGTCTGAAGTTCCCATTTACTCTTCACTATCTCAATCATAAACAAAATCAGTTGGTTTCCGTTTCATGTTGACTGATGTAATATGCCTCAGTGCCTACCTTTTGACAGATCTCTTCCTATCGACTTCAACATCTTATCTAGGAAGTTGATCCAGAAACCCATCAGTACCCGGATACTTGCAGACATCAGTGGCAGGTAGTCTTGTGTTTGATCAGGGGTATCCATCATTGGCTCTTGGTCGAATGATTCTACGAGTGTTCGACTTCAACTCATTTTATTCACACTTGCTAGATTGTACAATGCATCTTAGGGACCATCATCATTATCGGTAGCCACCTTCGCGTCTGTTAACAGTTTTCCTTATTGATTGGTAATCAGACGATTTCTCACATGTTCGACAACAACTCCTTCATTCACATGTTGAGAAATATGCAGTTTAAGTGGATCGGCGGTCAAGACCTTGGGGCCAAGGTTACATCATTAAAGTTGTGTGTCCTTCCCCAAGTTGCGATATTGTTTATGGAGACAACTTCTTCAGCCTGATCATGTTATGACGGACACTTTCACATTGTGCCTATCGGTGGACAGATTCTTCATATCTCTATTCTAGAGAAATCATGTTGTTTAAGCTACTGAGCATGGGATATGCCCGACTCAAGGAAAATACTATATTTTCTGACATATGTTGTTGTTTCAGGTTTTCCTCAGTCTTTCAATCTCTTTATCTCTACACAAATTATAAAGTATTTCGGCCATCGTCTTCGTCTCTGATCTCACACTTTAGGGGGCATCTGTTACAGGTCAAAATACCTCCTCATCAGCTCAGAGGGGAAGACAAATATGGAAGAAGTGCAAAAACCTAAATTAAACCTATTTTTGCCAGGGTAACGCCTGTCTATAAAAACACAAGAGCGTTATAACGTAGCTAATCAGTGAATGGGCCGCGTTAGTGGCTAGGGCAACGCTCTGTTTACAATGGAGGGAAGCGTTACCCTTGTTTTAAGTTTGAATCGGGAAAAGCCCGCGGAGAATGATTTGAATCTCCGACTTTCCCTCACAAGAGAGTCAGTTCACAAAAGAAAGTGCAGAGCATCAGTTCATTATTGGTCATTGCTATAACAAGACTGAACTCCAAAGGAGGCAAAAGCATAGAGATTAAAGAAACATCTAAGTTTTTTCCATTCCAAACTAGTGGAAAGAGAAGGGCAACAATGGCTTTCTCCCTCTCCTATAAGAAGGAGCTAAAGGCTCTTAATTGAAGGTCGAAGGATTGCTAAAGGTTTTGGCATACTTGTGGAATAGAGAATAGTGTTGTGTTGTGAAGGCCAAGAGTCAAAGAGGTTCCTAGAGAGCTTGTTGACTTTGACTTCTTCACTTAAGAGATAAGAGAGATTGGGAGACTGAGGAGGGCTTGGTACAACCGACGGTTGTAATCCTCCTTCTTTCAAAATCAATAGAACTGTGTTCGTTTTGTCCATTCAATGCTTAATATTGTCATTATTGCTTGAACATTTACATAGTATGATATGAATGGCTTAGATGTGTAGAAATTAGTAGTTAATTATATATTGACTTGATTGATAGGATATATGTTATGTTAGCAATTATGCGGGTGCTTTGACTGATTGCAGGACTAAGATTTGGAGACGGTGAAGAAAGACTCTTGCTTCGCTGCCTAGCGCTCTCCAAGGGACTCCAAGATTGTCAAAGAGGTAATTCTATATCGCATTCCATTCAGTTATCTTAAGTTAATATGAACATACGTATGCCATCTTTGTGAACAGCAAAGCTAATCTTACTGTCTGCCTCGGGCACCGGAAAGCCCTGAGAGGGATATTCGAAAACCAACAACCCAAGCAGTTTACCCTATAGCAAGGCAGCATAGATAGAAAGGGGAAATCTCTAAGTCATTGGCAATGGATTCAAGTGGAATTTGTAACAATTTTGTAAATGGATCAGGGGTATCAAAGGGAAAACAAGTATATAAGGGCTTGCTAGACAACTACGTACTTAGAGGTCCCACCGTGTTCGCCATTATGTTGTGGTCCTGTGATTTGGCAGATTGGCATACCAAGTGACAAGGAAACATCAAAACCAGTCTTTAGAGCTCTAGGATCTATCTTTCCTAGTCTCGGAGAGGGATCTCTAAATTGTTTGCAAAGGTGTGTGCTTGTTTTCTTTAAGGGTTGATTTTAGGCTAGTTATGAAGCATGAGTTTGTTTAATTTTTTGGTTGGACATGATCATCTAGGAAGCATAGATAGAAAAGGGAAATCTCTAAGTCATTGGGAAATGGAGTCAAGTGGAAGTTGTAACAGGTTTTTAAATGGGTCAGGGGTATCAAAGGGCAAATCTAACTTGGCCAGTGGATCTACAAGGTCTTTTAGGTGAAATGAAATGGACATCAATGGTTTAGAATGAAAAGTAGAACTAAGGGAAATTGAGAGTCCTTTAGAATGAAAAGTAGAACTAAGGGAAATTAATAATCCTTAATTATATGTACTTCTCAACAAAGGGACTTAAAAAATTATCTAAACATAAAGAAGCATTCCATAGACAAGGCTAACCATAAATTCTAGAAACCACACTTCAACAAATAATAATTTCAAGACAAACTTCTCCAATGAAATATAGAAGGCGAGAAACTCATTTAACTTCTAGTGATTTCACCTTCAAGGATAAGAAAACATTCAAGATTCACAAATAGCTGCATTCATAGAAGAGGGAACTCCTAGAAATATTTGATTACAGCTATAAAGACCTTTAAAACAATTATTTGAGAAAATACAAAGGGTATGATAGGAACAAAACCTCTTTGGAAGACTTTGGACAATGGTACTTTAAAGGGAGACTACAGAAATAGTTTTTAAGTGGCAACAAGTAAGTAGGGAGAACCATAAATCATTCTTCAGACCAATTGTATTGAACTATTTAAGAAATAAACAAGCATACAGGTTCTAGAGGGGAATTAAGAATTCTCTAGAATATCTTAGCAGAGGAAAACATAAAGATAGTGAAGAGTAAACAGAACTAAGGTGCTTTCAAAAGTCATTTCTTAGCCTAAACTTTTTACTCTACTGCAATAGAAAATGGTGAAACATAATGAAATAGGAAACACAATAATAGATTTAGAGTACTTCACCAACAACCAAGCTCGGGGATCCAATGACAGAGCTTTCTTCATCAACAAGCAAGTCAAAACATCCACAAGTTCCAGAACATCAATTTCTTTTCAACTTCAGCAGAGCTATGTATTACTTCAAAGAGTCACCAAATTCCAACAATACAATGAGTTCAAATTCAGTATTTATGCTGCAAATGAGGAGGTGGAACTAACCTAGGGTTTGAGATTCATTAACTACAAAGTAAATGGATTCCTAACCTTGAAAACCATGCAAGGCATAAGGTAGGAAGATGTTCAACTACTTCTCTGTTTTAATAACTCTATCTTAACTTCTGATAGAAAAATAGGAGAAAAGATTGACTTTCGAGGTTTATCCTTGTCTTTGCAATAACTGTCCTGACAGTTTTAAATATTTTATTTATTGTAATAACTGTTTTTTTGTCTTTGTAGGGAAAAAATAGGTAAAAGGTGTCAATTAGATATTCTGAGTGAATAACTGCTGCTGTTTGATGTATTCGAGGCTGTCTTTAGCCCAAATTTCCTTAATTTCATCATTAAACTGCGCATTAAGTCTTAATTCTTCTTCGATTAGTCTTTAATCTTTGTCTTATTCCTTTGGTCTTCAACTTTACTAATTCCTCTTTGCTTCTGTGTGTAGGAGGTTGTTCGGTGTGCTAGGAGGTTTTATAATGATTCAATGCTCATGAGGCATCGATGTAAATTTGGAGCTTGAACCTCAGATCCCTTTTTCTTTGTATTTCTGGCCTTTTGGATCGTCATCCAAAAGATTTTTTCACTCAATTTTATTGTGGGGTGGCTTTTAAGCCTGAGCCACCATTAAACCTGCAATAAAACAAAAACATTTAATAAATCTTGCGTTATTGTCTAAGACTTCTTTTCAGAGGCTTACGGAGGGTTTGGGAGAAATTGTAGAGGAAGGGAGAATGCACAGAGGAGGGATTTCATGGAAAAATGATGCAGACAGAGGGAATTTTGAATTAGGGCATGAAAACAAGGAGAAGCGGTTTTGTAGAAGACTGGGCAGTTTTCTCATAGGGAGAGGGAAATAAGCGGTTTATGCCGATATGAACGTGATTCTATTCATTAGTTGCCACACGTCCTGGGAAAAACTACCCATTTCATGTGGAAATGGGTCGTTAAAACTCGGCGATAAAACATGCGTGATTTGCAATCTCCGTCGTTGGATCTCATGGAGTGAGATTGACGGTGTGGGAGGAGTCTGATGGGGGACGCAGGTTGGTAGTGGAAAATAGGTGGCGGTTAAGGATTGGGCGATGTTTTTGTGGGTGGAAGGTGGGACTAGGAGTGTGACGTGGGCTATTTCGTCGGGTAGCGGGAATGATCATGAGCGGGTTTTGAAGGTTTTGGGGATCGCGATGGTCGTTGGATCAGAGGTGATCAACGGTCGGGATCTCTTTGGAGAAAAATGATGGTGCGAGATAAAAATAGACGAAGGACTAAATGTTTAAGCGAGGGAATGGTCCTGTGAGAGAAAGATAGGACCGGGGTTTAGGATAAACAGGGGCCAAGGGTTAGTAGGTGGTCGGGCCCTTGGTCATATAAGGAAGGAGAGTAGAGGGCTTAAGCTCGAGAAGTGCTTAAGGCCTAATTTCATAAATGGGCGGAGAATAAGTCAAAAAGAGTGTTTTTAAGCCTTTTTTGGGGGTTTCTAATAAGGTGGAAAAGAATGTTTCAAACCAAAATGAAGGGGTTTTAATGGTTTAAAAAGGGGTTTTTGGAGGAAATGAAGGATCAATGAAGGGATATGGGAATTTTTAGGGGGGAAATAATACGGATAGATAATAGGAGTAGGAGTGATAAGATGAGGGGATGAAATGTAGGTAAAAATTGTGGGGATAGTCAGAAACAAGCTTCCTTTTGAGACAGAAGGGTGATTTTTTGGGAAGGCATAGATGAAGATTTTGGTGAAATGATAGAATTAGGATGATGAAGGTAGTGAGATTTATAGAACTCACAATGTTTCTGCAAATATTGTTTCTAGAAATCTGAAATTTTTAACTTAGTCATCTTCGGATAAAATCAAAATTATTGATGACTAACAACTTTTCCTCAATAAACTGCAAGGATAAGACTGAAGAGCATCCTATTGTTCCATGTAGCAACCTCATAAGATAAAATCCTCCAAGTATCAAGGTGCCGCACCATCAATATATCTCCAAGGTTCCCCTCGCAAGTGTGTAAGCTATCTAAATAGCTGGCATTATGTGGCAGTAAAACATCCATGGAAGCAACAATGGGTTGTTTGAATATCCGCTTGAAGAATGAGGGCTGATATAGATTGGGACTCATCATCCCCCTTTGAATCACTCCTCCCCAAGCTATCAACCAAGAAAATTGAGTCACCCTAAAAAATGGTAACTCATGCAAATCATTCTCCACCTGAAGCTTTGGAAAAGTAGGTGGGCTGAAATTCTGGTCATGGTAGACATAGTAGCCTACCCCACACTACTTTCCTCTCCACTTAAGACAAGTGTAAAGGATTTGCTGATCTTGGGCTTCCATCATGTTGCCCTCAAATGGCAAGAAGGAAGCTAGACCTCCAAAGGTCCCTCTCCCAGTGCTGTGCATCAAGCTAACCCAACTCATCTCATACATGATGGACAAGAAATTACTACCATATGGCATCCCATCCATCTCATGGCCCTCCTCATTAGGAAACAAATATGTTGCTATAGAGGCCATGTCTCCTCCCATGCTCCCTTTAGAGCATGTAATGGAGAAAGTGTGGGGATGCTCCTCTCCCAAGAACACATCCACTCTATGTGTTCCTCCTCCAATCATGCTCCTCATATAGATAAGAATAATATCAGCAAGTAGGATCATGATTAGCATCATAATGAGAGAAATACTGAAGGTTTTATGTGATGCTGGAAGGTACCAATAGTCTCCCAAGTGGTCAAAGTGCAGTCTTCCCAATTGCAACTTCAGACAATAGCATGGAAAGTTGTTTCTTGATAGATAGCTTGTTGTGTAAGTCACCACATCTACCAGTAAGTAGTAAATGGCTGAGTGTATCAACTAAGCATACAAGGAGTAACAAAACACTTGCCCCAAATCATATAATAGATGGTTGTCTCCATCATAGTGGCTGACCAAAAATGGTTTATGGATCCTAAAGATAAATTTTCCCCTTTTCCCCTTTGTAGAGCAATGCACTGCAAGGAAATGGTAAGGGTATACAAATATAGTGTTGAAAAATCAATTAGTGCAACAACGGAGTTATTACCATGTGATGGAAGTAAGATGGTGACAAGATCCATAGATGAATCCTCCATAGTGGTATGGCATACCCATCTGAAGAGGAATGAACCACATGCTCCATGAAGATCCTCCTTCTTATGCTTGGACATCCAAGTGAAGATGAACATACCACAGTAACCAATGATTCCATCCACCACTCTCTCAATATCACCTCTTCTATGCCCACCAAGTGCATCAAATATGAAGTGATCCTAGGAACACCTCATCAACAAGCTCATGCTCCAAAGTGACAGTGTTGCTAGCTTATGCAAATAGGCTCTTGCCAACTCATAAATCCAATCTCTGACATGTTCAATGTCAAATAATCCTCTCATAATGTTGCCATCTTCTCCCATTGCAACATCATGCAAAATGTGAGAGAAACTCTGTCCTTGCTCTCTCTCAACTCTCAAAAGAAACAAATGTCTTTGTTATCTTGAGATTCCTCCATCATACAACCCCTGTGGTGAAAATATCAGATCATCATAATTATTCCACACTCCTTACCATATGATGCAAGTACCCTGCCAAGTTCTCTTCTCCTGCATACCCTTGGAAAAAGGATATGTCTCAAGATGGCCAAACACTCTCAAGAGTAGCCAATGCAGTTTTACCTCCTGCTGCCCAGTATCGTAGATTTGCAAGTAGCTCTCTAGCTCATTGCTCTCTATCCACATCCCCTTATCCACCGATGGATTCCTTGTACCATTCTCCATATTAGTACCCCCCCAAAGAATATTACCATCCTCCCATATCAAATTTTTCTCCTTGCATTCCATGGGATACTGATATGCAAGTCCTTGGAGACCTCCTAGAGAAGATCTTTCATCGATGATCAATTTGAACACATAAGGATCCAAAGGGGCTAAAAGTAAAGCCTCCTTGCTGCTACCTCCTGACAGTGCTGTAACCCTCCTCCAAGGTGTTTTGGATATCTCATGTCTCAACTCCCGGATGAACATTTGACTTTGAATGAATTTGTTTGGAGAAAATTTCACTTCATCCTCCAAGCATTCACACTCCAACCTCAAGGGTTGTGTGTAACTCAACAAGGACCCATGAGAATGATGGTTCCTTTGTTCCTTGAACCATTCAAAATGGCAAAGCGCAGTGCAATCCTGATGCTCTACCTTAGCAATAATGTTTGATCTTGGGCCATATGAAAGCATATTTCCACCATTATTAGAAATATTTGCTGCAATAATTAAAAGTGGAAATCTTCCCATATCTTGATGAGATGTGGGAACCTCTTTTAGTGCTACAAGGGCTCTTTCCTCGCATGTCATGGCTGCTCCAACTGCTGGTGTAGAAGGCTGCTCTCTCAAGGCTATGACAACGCTGGTACTTGCCTCCTCCCATGGTGGTGTAGGCCTACTCTCTGTTGATCTTTATTCATCAAAGGTTCTGATCAGCTCTTGACTGAACTCAGAAATAGAATTCACTCTTGTGTGGCTTAAGTGATTGCACCACCAAGCATTGGCTTCACCCTCCATGTGCAGTTCTGCAACTTCTGCTGCCTCCCTCTCTACCACTGGATGAAGTAGGAAGAATGCCTCAAGCTTCCTTGCCCATGCTTTAGCTGTAGTTGACCCATAGAATTTAGACAATAGGATTCTATTTCTTTTGATCTCTCACTTGCTGCAGGGTCTTCTTTCTTCTCTCAGTTGAATAAACTGAGGAAAATCTAGGGTCTCTTTGGAAGCCCTAGGTTGGCACTTGTATTCGCCAAATACGCATTCAAAATTTCATGCTCTAAGTGGTCTCCTTGCTCTCCACTTCCTCTATGAGAACAGGAAGTGCATGCATCTTCTTCTGCTTCTTGAAACCTTCTAGAGGTCTCACTGCAACTCTCTCCTCCTTGAAACCCTCTTGGAGTTTCAATGCATTTCTCTTCTTCTTTCTTCTTGGATCTGAAAATGGATGATAGTAAGCTCATCCTATCCATGATTTTTTTCTCCTCTCCTTTTTATATTCTGATTGGATCTAAAATCCACAGACTGAGCCAGAGATCATGCTCTGATACCACTTTAATATCCCAAAATGGGAACAGCTACACTATTGGGAATAATCTGAGTTATTACCAATGTGGAGCTTCAGCAAATCATGAGCTTGGAAATGTAGAGAAGCTCAATAGATGTAAAATAACATCACACTAGTAGATGAAATAATCTCAGCAACAAGATGGCCTATATTCTCTTTCCCGGGTGGGGAAATGCAACAATACAGGGCATAAAATAGTTGTCTTCATAAAATAACGCTATACAAGTGAGAAATGGGACTTTTTTCCCTTAGAAGACATTATATACAACTCACGTGCATAATTAGAGGTGAAACAAATCACTCTAGCTCATATAAACATATCTACCCAAATCTATGCAACTCAAATAAGCCCAAACCCCTCAACCTAGCTCATGCAGCAATTAATGAAGCAAGGACTGCATTATTCTCACGAGGGTTTATGCAGAAAATAATGGAATAAGATTGATATGGAGCTTAAATTAATCATAAAGCAAATAAATGGAGGTTTAAACCCTTATACAGTAGAAACAAGACACCCGGCAAAGGTCTTCGGCAAAATGCATGAATAACAAGTAGCACTGCAGAAAATAACGCAGTTACTACATATCTTTATTATACATGGCTGAATATGACATGAGATAATAGAATAATACAATAAAATGGCCCTAGGCCTCTTATTAACACTCCCGGAGGGAAATAAGCACCTCCTCCTCAAAGACTAGCATAAAATCAAAGGGTGCAACCCTCTTGCTGCTGTCCCTGCATAAAAGATGCAGTTTACTGAAGGGAAATGCACTGTGGCTGAATGTATATGAATGGCCCCAAGAAAAATGCTAAAATTAAGCTCAAATACTTCCCTCTTAATCCCTTAAGCAAGCTGATCCAAAGAGAGGATGCAATTCCTGCACGATAATTCTTTGCACTAAGCAGTGCAACAACTCCGGCTAAACAACTGAAGCTTGCAAGTAGTCACAAGACCAAAATAGATGAGTACATGAATGCCTTCCTTTTATCTTTTTTGAGCCTCCTCACCTTGGACTCCACACAATGTTGAGGTGACTTCCTCATGAATCTTCCTCCTTCAAAACTTTGCTGCCCTAGCTAGCTTCCCTCCTCTTTGTAGCAGCGCTATTGACTTGGTCAACTGGAACTAATCCACCTGCAATTCCTTTTTTCACACCAAGGGATATTCAATCCAGTTCTCATATGTGTTTCTAGGCTGATCCTTGTTCACATGGAGCTAGTTCACTTGAGTGATTTCTTCCTCCTCAAGAATGGAAGTTGACTTAGTCAAACTTGACTATGTCTCCCTATAATTTTCCCTTGTTCACACTTGGAAGTGTAAAACCAGCTCCTAAGATGATTTCCTTCCTTACTAAGGTGGAATTTATTCATATTTTTATTGTTCATGGGCTTCCTTACCCATTTGTTCCTCTCCTAGGTGAAAGTAGCAAAATCTAATATTCCAAATTGCTGTGTGCAAATTTTGGAATATTACCTACTAGTTGTAGAAGAAATTGTAAGAAAGAAAAATGCAGATATAGCTGCATTGAGGAAGCATCTTAAGATTCCATTAATGGTAGATCCTCTAACAAAAGATATAGAGGAAAATGAAACACAGAAGTCTCAAATGATGAAGCTTATCATTGAACAATTAGCACAGATCAAGCAAATGGAAACCGAGATGGAAATTTTGATAAAAGATAAACAAAAATTAGCAAAAGCCATCATTCCATTACAAGCAGTCCCTCTTTTTTTCATTCATTCAGCAACATCCACAACTACATGTACATCAAGTAGAGCCACTGAGAAGTTAGCTAAGGCCATGGAAAACATGTCTTTACAGACAGTATAAATCAAAGAGATGCAAGACCAAGTCAATACCCTACAATATCAAATAAAGAGAAATGAGTCAACACATGCTACAGAGTTGCAGATAAGCAAGAAATTGACAAAAAGTCTACAGAAGTCTCTTCAAGAGTCTTCTATTGGGAATATGGTAGGAAGAGTCAAAGAAATCATTTTGTTGAATATAATTGACTCCATGAATGAGATATGGCCATCCATCCAAATAATTTTTGAACAGACAGATATAATTGATTTAGTGAGGGTTTCCATAGAAAAGGAAAATAATGAACTTGGAGATAAGCCTAAAACTACTAAAAATATCATCAAATTATTAAATTATAAAAGAAGTTTTGAATTGGAACCCCTAGGAGTCGAGGATAGGACAACAACCATAATTGAGTTCAAAAAAGTACTAAAAAAGAAGATTTTGGTTACACAGGTAGAAGAAAGTGTCATCAGTTACAAATTGGAGTTAGCATATTTTTCAACAGAATTGAACCTATGAACCAAAAAGGGTTGCCTTCCTTGTTTGTAATAAATGAAAAACTTATGGCTAAGCCAAATTATGTAAAGAAGCTCACTGAGATTTCCAAAGATGCATCAAAGCATGTCAATGTGAAGAACACCATGACAGGAAGGAATTTCTATGAAGTTCTCAGCACTGATATTTTCATACAGCATGAAATCAATCACATTTTCCAGTTAAATCCAACATTATGAAGTATACAAAGACTGATGAAATCTACATCAAGTTAATCAAAATAAAAAATTTGAATCCAAAGCAATGGGATAATTTATGCGACTATCAGGAATGGTGACAGCTCAGCACAGCAGCGGAACATCCACCTTAGCTTATTAATTAACTATGTAGACCAATGTATCAATTTTACATATCAGCCTTGGATTTGCTAGCACGACAATCAACTATAGCACCCAATAACAACTTTATATAAATTACAGCCATTTGTCACAACTGTTATAATGTATCCACGTGGTGGTCACATTTGTCAATTTCAGTTACCATTGTAATAAATAGCATATTGCCTCTGTTGATACAGAAATTAGTATGAATTAGTTTAAATACTTCATTTCCATTCATTATTTTGGGTTGGACCCTAGATTATAAGATTTCTATATTGGAGCATTGTAATTTTGGAGCTGGAGCATCAGTAATAAAGGACCATTTTGCAAGATTCTTGAGTTGTATTTTCTTGGTGATGTCTTTTCTTTACTGTGTTTAATGATTTCCATTATTATTTCTTTCAATGTATCATTTATAATTTAATTGTAAAACAGAAATCTAAATATTGATATTTTCTACTTATATCACCTTAACTCTGGTTGTTTTTACAATACAAGATTTTTTCTTCTGATGTCTAGTTTAAGAATACTTACTTTCTTTTAAACCACTACTGAAATCATTTTTCTTCATTTCTTATTTCACTTTGTTATAAATATCCAGTAAATAAAGTTAGCTTTCCTTGCAATTGCTCTGGAAAAATTGATGCAACCACCCAGCATGTTGTGACTCCATATCCCAATGGAAATAATTTAAAGAGATCCCTTAACCCAACCAAAACTATCAATCAAAAAAAAAAATCGCCATCAGTTTAACTATCCTAATATCATACAATATTATAAACAAAGCTAAATCTTACAAGAGAGATCCCGCTTTGAGTCTAGGAGGGCTAGATCCTAGGCTCCAAAGTGTAATATTCCAAATCTAGAATAGCACAGCAAGCCTGTTGAAATAACGCACTCCTGGGAGACTGATGTACAGAAATGGATTTATAGCCCTTGGATCCCTTAGACCAGCAGATCTAGAGTCTAGGTCTAAAAGGGGAGCAAAAACAAATGAAACTAGGTGTGGTAAACAGATCTCCCACCACCTAGTCTAGCTGAAAAACACCCTACAAGAGGGGTTGCAGCTATGCACGACAAATTGCTTCAGAAATAACGCGGTCTTGGATAGTATGAGAAGGATACCATCAAATATGATTAAATTATGAATCTAAAACAACAAATCAGAATTATAATGAAGCTCTTTCAATATACAGTAGAATACATGAGGCAATAGAGCAAGAAATCTTCAGAAAAGAAGGCTGCAACACATATATAACTGCAGAAATGGCTCAACAGCATTATTTTAAGGAGCTGCAGCAGCTGATTATTACAACTCCAATCTAGGAAAAATCTATGGACAAAACATCATATCTATTTCAGATCTGGAAACTAGATAGTCTTATTGACAAGATCCCCTTGGGGTTTTGACCAAATCATGCATAAACAAGAATAGATCTAAGTTTTAAGTTGCATATCTGTAAAATGCTGCAATAATTTCTAAATATGACTTTACATTACAATATATGAGATCTAAAGAGAACATGGATTAGCAAGCTAATCCATGGATCACCAAAGTGAAAGGAAAAGCCCAACACTAGAGATCTCTCATCAAAACTGGGATCAAAACACCCTGAAGAATCTCATATGAAAATAACGTAGTTCCTCAATGAAAACTATGTTGTAGCTTGAATAACGTAGATGGCCAGCTGCCAAGATACAGATCTGAAGTACAAACAGGAGACGCACTCTTCCAGAAGGTTAAAAGACACACTCCATGAGAAGAGGCTCCCAAAACAAGCTAGATCTCTACAGATCTAGAATCCCACTTGCTGCAGCTTGCAAAAGCATACAAACCCTCACTGGTTCTGCACTGAAATTGGAAGTAGAGCTTGGCCTCAAGCCTGATAGTGGATAAAATCAGCAAATACTCCTCCAAGAATCCTCAAATGAAGAGGCGAAATCCCTGCATAGGAACTCCAATTTCTAAGCAACACAATTCTCTACTAAACAACAGAGAATAGTATTTGTCTAAGAAGACAAGATAATCAGAAATATAATCAATCAAAAACCTTCTCTTGTTGCCTTCCCTTTCCTTTTATAAGATGAAAGCCTTTGAAAAACCTAAACCACCTTGATGAGTTAGCTCCTTTCACATGAGGGGCCTCCTTCTAGAACCGTGTTATCCCTTCATGAGATACATTGAACCTAGACAACGCTGTAGATTTGGTCAAGGTTGACCCAGTCTCACGGCTCAAACCCATTTCACACCTGCAAGTGATTTATTTACATGGCCCTGATTTAGCTGTGTTCACATGGGCATTGATTTATTCAGTCTTTCCAGGAGTTTTACATGTCCTCCTTTATTCATTTATTCATGCAACAGAAAGTAAAACAAAAATGAATATTCCTCTTAGCTTAGGCTAAGTAGGAATATTACAGTCCTCCCCTCCAAAATGTTACTTTTCCTCAAGCAACTGATAGGGTAAGAGCTGTAGTACTTATCCTCCTCCATTGATAGCATCATCAAGGATCTAGTCCTCATTATAAGCCAAGTGCTCAACAAGCCAATACATCATGAATTATTCCTCCAAGGTCAACATAATATGTGCATAGTCCATCCCTTTAGGAGTGAAAAAATCAACAGAAATAAACATGGTTGAAGCAATGATACATCTAAAACATGTACCATGAAGTACAGGTAGAAGTTCCAAACCATGTAGTACATACAAGCAGCCCATCTTCTGTCTATACAATCCCATAAACAATACAACTATATCATCCAAGTATGGAAGCAAGACTAGGTGGGTCAAAATCCCACAAGTGATGCCAGCGCAGTGCACTTCTTGTCTTCATTAGATCCAGGTGTGGCAAGTGGCATTCCCACCACATATTTTCTGCATGAGTCACCTTAACATGGCTGAAGATGTTACACAAGTTTGGTTACTTTGGGAAGCACCCATTATGAAAAGGGATCTCCCTTTGCACAACAAGGGAGTGGCCAAGTTCAGAATTTCTATTGGCCCTCAAAAAGCTATGAGATCCACATGATCTCTCACCCCCTTTAGGATTCATAGCCTACAAAAACATGGTAAAAGAATGTGAAAAACCAGAAAATACAACTTTCTTGGCATGATTAGTCCTTTTACCATCATAGTCCTTCATACACATGGAGTTGTGCACGATAATTTTCCTCCTTTGAAGCAAAGGAAGAGCTGGTTGAGATGACTCTTGCAAAGATTCCAATGGCTTCCCCAATCATCCATAGCTATTTCACCCTTGAAAGTGCTGATGTAAGTCCTCTCTCATGCCTTCCCAATAAAAACTCCTCATGATCAGGGTATAGATCTTCATTGAATACATATGGCTAAGTAAGAATTCTTCATCTGCTCCTTGTAGGACCTTCTGCTTAAGCTTGGAAGCTCTAGCCAAGAAGACCTTACCATGATAATAGATGACTTCCACTTGGACTAAGTAGCCCTCCTCTTGCTGCATGCCATCTAGTATCATACCTGTGTGGAGATCTTTAGAATACTCTAGAAGCAGTTGAGATTTCCAATAAAGATCCACACTACTCAACAATGACAGCGCTGCTGAAACATCCATGGAAGTGCTTGTCATGTTGTTGATCTCATTTTTGACATTACTCATGCCAAAATTGTTTTTTGGAAGTTCGATCCTCCCATTCTTCTCCTCCCACAGCGCAGATTCAGAAAAGAGAGAGAGAGATAGTGATGTAGGAAGAAGATCTCCCTCATACTTGGGTTGTCCCAAACCCTCTAACACTGTGACTTGGTCTCTCATTGCTCCAATCCTCCCTTGATCTAGATTTGGAGCAACACTTTGTGGAGCTTTCCCCACAAGATCTGAATTTGATGGCATTCCAGGTGGCTTTCCATTAGATAATAATGTCCCTTGCAGCATCCTTATGAACATGAGAGAAGGAATTGTGAGATCCCTGCTTCCACTACGCAAATCAATCTCTGTTGTTTTTGTGGAAGTACTAGGTGAAGGATAAGTGTGCATGCCTTGAATCATTTGTATTTTCCCACTCTTCAAGTCCACCCACTCCATTTGCAAATATTTCCAATCAGTGGTAACCTTCCCCAAGGTAATCAACCATTAGACACACAAAATGATGTTGGTGTCTGGTATGTCAACTACAAAGAAGTGATCCACCAGAGTGTAGGATCCCATAGTGAAAGAGAGTGATGGAACATATTGCATGCATTGCATGGTCCTATCTCCTGGGACCAAGACAGAAAATCCCTCAAAATCATCAATAGGAATTTCTCTCTTTTGCACAATATGAGCATCAATAAAGTTGTGGGTTGCCCCACTGTCAATCAGGACAGATACTCTCTGATTCATAACTGAACCTTGTACTCTTAGGGTCAAGTCCTTAGGCACTCCTCTCAAAGATGCAAGAGTCCCACTTATTGGAGAAAAGGCTCCCTTCCCATCTCTGGATGGTGTTTTATCTTCCTCATCATCATTAGCGATATGACCCCTCCTAGGTTCATCATCTTCATCTTCCTCCTCAAAATCTAAGAAGACTTCTATGTAGTGTGCTTTTCCAGCAACACATCTATGTCCCGATGCCCATGAGTCTTGGCAAGTGAAGCACAGTTTCTTCTTCCTCAATTCCCTCTTGAGATCAATATCAATAGGTCCCTTCAAAGAGCTCTCCTTGGGAGGAGTAGCTTTTCCTTCCTTCCCCTTAAAAAAGTGAGGGGCCTTGCTCTAGAAGTTGCCTTTGCTTTTTGCAAGGCATCTTGGAGGTCTCTAGCCCTCTCAATGGCATCATGCAAAGTGATGGGCTTGGTATATTTAACCAACCCATGCAAAGGTTCCTCCAGGCCATCAATGAACATGTAGACCCTCCTGGCTACAGATAGATCAGGGACCATGACTAATAATCACAGAAACTCAAAGATAGAAGTCTCCGCATCTCCTGATTGCTTCATCTTTGCAAGGCTTATGAAGGGTGCTTCAAGATCCTTCTTGTCAAACCTCTCCACCAGTATTCTAGTAAACTCAGAATAGGTAGTCACATTGATGTGTCTTAATGTGGAAAACCCATGGAACCACCAATTGTGTGCTTCACCTTCAAAGTGCAGCGCTGCAATCCTGATGGTTTCAGTCTCAGAGACTTTTCAACTGGAAGTAAATTTCCAAATTTTCTACCCATGCCTTGGTAGAACTGGAATATGATCCATCAAACTTGGGCAAAAATAATCTTCCCATAGAGTGGTGTCTATGCTGATTATGAAAGAACCCACCATCTCTATACTTCTGCCCCGGTCTTCTTCTGTAGTTGAGATGAAAAAATTCTTGGAAGCTCAAGTGGTCCTTGAATATCTGACTCTCAGAGTGATACTCCACAAAGTAATATTCAATGGAAGCTTGTTCTTTTGGTCCTTCATTATCCACAGCCAAGAAGGTAGGCATAGTGGAGCGTTGTGGGGCTTGTGGCAGGTTCACTGGTTGACCAGTCCCATGATGAGACATGTCAGAGCTTTCTCCTGGATGAAACCTCCCAGGGGATTCCATCATTATGTCCACCCTCATCACCTTGATCTCTCTGGCAAGATCTTGCATGGCCACCAACAGAGTTCTTGCAAACTCTTCTCCTTCTTTATCTCTTGTAGTCTCAGGGGCCTTACCCTTGTCTTGATAATCAGTAGTGTAATCATACTTCTTCTGAATTTTGTTTTGATACCTTTTCTCCCTATCAATAAGAGGTTCATCTTCTTCTTAATGGAACATGGTTGTGATGCTCCAAGGAAAGCACAGGTTGTGCCAAGAAAGTAGCTCTGATACCACTGTAATATTCCAAATCTGGAATAGCACAACAAGCCTGCTGAAATAACACACTCCTGGGAGATTGATGTACAGAAATGGATTTAAAATCCTTGGATCCCTTATACCAGCAGATCTGGAGTCTAGGTCCAAAATGGGAGCAAAAAAAAATGAAACTAGGTGTGGTAAATAGATCTCCCACCACCTAGTCTAGCTGAAAAACACCCTACAAGAGGGGCTATAGCTATGCACAACAAACTACTTCAAAAATAACGCAGTATTAGACAGTATGAGAAGGATGCCATCAAATATTATTAACTTATGAATCTACAATAGCAAATCAGAATTATAATGAAGCTCTTTCAATATACAGTAGGATACATGAGGCAATAGAGCAAGAAATATTTAGAAAAGAAGGCTACAACACATATATAACTGCAGAAATGGATCAACAGCGTTATTTTAAGGAGCATCAGAAGCTGAATATTACAACTCATTTCTAGGATAGATCTATGGACAAAACATCAGATCTATTTCAGATCTGGAAACTAGATAGTCTTATTTACAATATCCCCTTGGGGTTTTGACCAAATCATGCATAAACAAGAGTAGATCTGAGTTTTAAGTTGCAGATCTGTAAAATGCTACAGTAATTTCTGAATAAGACTTTACATTACAATAGATCAGATCTAAACTAAACATGGATTAGCAAGCTTATCCATGGATCACCAAAGTGAAAGGCAAAGCCCAGCACTAGAGATCTCTCATCAAAACTGGGATCAAAACACCCTGAAGGATCTCATATGAAAATAACGTAGTTCCTAAATGAAAATTGCGCTGTAGCTTGAATAACATAGATGGACAGCTGCCAAGATATAGATATGAAGTACAAATAGGAGAGGCACTCTTCCAGGAGGTTAAAAGACACACTCCATGAGAAGAGGCTCCCAAAACAAGCTAGATCTCTGCGGATCTAGAATCCCACTTGCTGCAGCTTGGAAAAGCAGACAAACCCTCACTATATCTGCACTGCAATTGGAAGTAGAGCTTGGCCTCAAGCCTAATAGTGGATAAACTTAGCAAATACTCCTCCAAGAATCCTCAAAGGAAGAGGTGAAATCCCTGCATAGGAACTCCAAGTGCTAAGCAGCACAATTCTCTACTAAACAACAGAGAATAGTATTTGTCTAAGCAAACAAGATACTCAGAAATATAATCAATAAAAAACCTTCTCTTGTTGCCTTCACTTTCCTTTTATAAGATGAAAGCCTTTGTAAACCCTAAAACACCTTGATGAGTTACGTCCTTTCACATGAGGTGCCTCCTTCTAGAACTGTGCAATCCCTTCATGAGATACATTGAACCTAGACAACACTGTAGATTTGGTCAAGGTTGACCCAGTCTTACAGCTCAAACCCCTTTCACACCTGCAAGTGATTTATTTACATGGCCCTAGTTTATCTGTGTTCACATGGGCATTGATTTATTCAGTCTTTTCAGGAGTTTTACATTTCCTCCTTTATTCATTTATTCATGCAACAAAAAGTAAAACAAAAATGAATATTCCTCTTAGCTTAGGCTAAGTAGGAATATTACACAAAGTGGTTTGATGTTGTCATTTTATGATTATTCTTGCCAATATTAAAACTATAAAATGATAACACTCACCAAGAATTCTAAATAAATCAACTACTGTTGAAGTCTATAGCTTCTCATCTTATTTTTTATTTAGTAGGTCACATTTATCTACTTCCAATATGTTTTTTATACCATTACTACATCATAGCTTGCATATGCTGAACACATGCATTCATAATATGATCCATTACACCACTTTATGCACATACTTGAGCTAAAGAATTTTCCACACCCATACCTACAAGGAGATCTTGTTACTTAAAATACCCATTTGTTACCTTCAAATATCAATGTTCGATAGCTCATTTGCTCTGTCACTTAGAAACCTAGCATTCAAATTAATCTCTCAACATAAATTTGCACCATAAGTTAAAATATTGGAGGAAAATATGTTGGAAAAAAGTCATAGATATTCATGATCTCCCTACAACCATGTGTGCCTCTTCTAATGTGGCCTTCAAATCCTAATAACAAGCTTTGAGATCAAATTTTCAAAGTGTGCCTTGACAAATTTACCAATATCTTCATAATATTTGTATTTGTAGCACTTTTGTGGACATTCATTTTCTCCTATACTAACACTTTTAATTGTGATCTTCTCCCTCAACAACAACTACAAATTACTCTATCATCTTTCCAGCCTTTTCCTTGTGAGAAAATGTTGCAGCTAAATAAAACCTCCTTATTTCATCAAGTGCAGTTAATCTCTTAAAAGTGTGAACCAGTTCTCTATCACCATTCATGGAGTCCCTTGCTTCTAATGCTTCAACAAATATATGTGTATATAAAAAATAAACCAAGTATTTTCCACGGTTTTATGGCAACATTGAGATTTCAACACCCCTCAAATAGTTCACGAGGAATATTTCATATATATATATATATATACTCCCCACCTCCACCATGTCACACTATTGGCTCATGCACCTGAGGCTCACATGAGTTGACCCTCTTCTTCTTTTCTATATAATGGGATAGTCCCTTCTCAAGTGTTCCTCTACACAATACCAACATGAGATTTGTTGTATTTCCTTTTCCGCCTTACGTGGCTTCTTTCTGCCCCTGTAGTCATGACCATCTTCTTCTGAGGATAAGGTATGTTGCAACCATTCCTGCATGTATGCCATGCGTTTTTGCAGCATTGAGCTCATCTTTGCCAGCCTTTGTGTTGGGAAAATACTGAGAGGGGGGTGAATCAGTATTTAGAGATTTCTGATAAGATTTTAACTTTTTCTTTACAGAATTCCATATGCGGCTTTGATGAACCCAACTCACGTATACACACGCATATAATAAGAGAAACTAGTGTATACTGATATAATTTTGCAGATTAGAAAAAAATTTCAGGAACAATATTTAAGTCTGTTTATCAGTCATGCATCTGTTATATAATCAGTAATTATGTGCAGTAACAGTAGTATAAATCATCACACAAGAGCATCACACATGAACACCAGTATTTAAGGTGGAAACCCAATTCGCGAGAAAACCACCGTTGTTGTCATCTATGTCTTCAATATTTATTATATGGAAAATTGTTTACAATATTGTACTGATGCAGACTCATATCAGTACACAGGCATCTACTTGCAGAAGGCTACAACCTTCTCTTGTTTTCTAGTTGCTACTAGAAGAGAGCTACAACCCCCTAATCTCGTTTACCAGCCACTAGTGGAAGGGATCTTCAACCCCCTAATAAAAACACCAACTTCTACTGGTACAAAGCTTCTACTTCCATACTCAAGGCTTCAACCCTCAGAACCACTGCATACCATGTTTCATCAATTTTCATATTGGATCAAACAGCACCAACACAATTCTTCATAAACATCAACAACCATAAACTTTACCCAATACTTCAATCAAAATAGTGAAACCATTGTAACCAGAACTCATAAATAACCCAGAATTCAGAATAAATATGCAGATAGAAACTCAACCCTGAACATCCATCAACTTAAAATGCATAAGCTACTTCGCTTCACTGAAACCATGTGTATATGCGCTTTCCTTCACATCAACCTACGTATAGCTCTATGAATACTATTTTTTAGAATGTAATCAGTCTCAGATCTAGATCTGAGACTTTTAGTCTGATATCTTTAGAAATGCAGAACCCTTCATCATTTATTCACCATCAACCATGTCTATTCTCTTATTGATCAGATTTGTACCTAATCAACTTAGCGACATATGCAGTATTCAGACAACCCAGATCTACAAGAAGACTTAATTTACAGAGAGCAGAAAAATAGAAGGTATAACATAAAAACCTTTGCAATAAGCTTTAGAAAACCCTAACTGCCATACGCGCCTTTTCTAAAGAAAACCCATGTATATGCGTGCTTTTACTGAGACGAACTAGCGCATATATCTATAAATATAAACTTTGAAAAATGAACCAGATCCATAAAACTTACCCATATTTCTTCACTTGACTTCAGCAAACTTGCACCAGGTCATAGATATAATCATCTCTTCAATGGATCACACAAAAGCATAGTTATTTCAGATCTAGAGATCCTAAACCATCATTGTATCCATGGGTGCATCATAGATTCAGATCTATCAATTAAAATAGAGTTCATCCCATGCAGATATACCTTAGAGAAAATTATTCAGTAACAACCCTTACTCATACACACCTTTGCACTATGATCTTCTTCTCCTTATATATATTTAGCCTTACTAATACCATGAATCAAAACCACACAACTTTTGATCGTATTCTTGGACAAAATCAAATAGACAATATAGTGCTCAATATTGCGGGCTAATACCATAGTAATGCCCCTTGGTTTCATAATTTTAGAGCGCAAAAGGAATACACAACTTGGATCGTTCTTATCTGCATGGATACGCAACTTCTCTTCATAAAAATTGTGTATATAGTAATTCTAAATGTATACGCAGGTTGCCTTCACAAAAGTAGCGTATACATTGAATCCATACGTGGGTTTCCTTCATCAAACCTACATATATATTGAGAAATATTTCTTGTTTCATTTCTCTTGCACTTACCGAAATTCCTTTCTATGTCACAACTGAACTGACTTGTAGAAACATCATTTTACATCTTTAACACATAGTTTTCTTATCAAAAGGAAACTCATCAAGTCGGTTTCCATCAAGGACAACTTCATCAAGAAGGTTGCCATCAAGGACAACAATTTGCATCATATTGCCAACAATCTCCCCCTTTGGACTTGATGGAAACCATGAAGGTGTTTGATTACCATAATAGATAAATACATTAATCATAACCACCACCAAAATACTCTCCCCCTTTGACATCAAGGGCAAAGGATGGATCAAAAACAAGGTTTCTCTTTCCCTATAGAAAGATGAGCTTTGAAGATCTAATGTGCAATCAATTTACCATGCTCCCCCTGAGTTCATGCTGAATCTTCAGACAGATTTTTCAATGAAGTACATTAATCTATAACTCAACCGAGTATGACATTTTCTATCACCAAGGACTCATACTTACATCAATGATCCAACCAGGTGGAATTACATATTTGACTCAACTACCCAACCAAGTGGGTTTACAATTTTGAACAAGTCCTTACATGACTGAATATAGAAATTTCAGATCATAGGTCTCAGCATGACCTTTTCATCAAATTACAGATATGACTATTTCTGACCAAAACCAAAGAATCTCAAACTTGATATCATAACACATCAACCAATTGGAATGCCAAAAATGCATCCTTTTCCACAAGAAAAGTGCTCCCCCTTAGCTTGTGCATCCTGAACACCTTTAAAAAACAAATCATCAAAGCATCTTCATCATGAGAAAAATATCCAAGAATGATACTGAAATATGAATACTGGAGCAACAACAGAGATTACCCAACAACACCACAACTATTCTGAACCACTAACCTAGAGAATTTATGTTAGCAAAATGCATACGTGATTTTATGCATAGAAACTCACATATATACCTGATTTTCCTTTATAAAACCCACATACCAAATTTAATCTTATGAAATCAAGCAGATCTGATCTGAGAGGCAAAGAAAACTCTAGCTTATGTTTGAGATATTCAAATGCTTCCCTAGGAAGAGGTTTAGTAAATATATCAGCAACTTGTTCTTTGGAGGGAACATGCTCCAATTTAACCTTTTGTTCAAGCACTTGTTCACGTATGAAGTGATACTTGATAGGAATGTTCTTGGTCTTGGAATGCATAACAAGATTCTTTGAGATACTAATGACACTTGTATTATCACAAAAAATGGAGATGGGAGGTGAAAATTTTATTTGAATGTCTTATAAAGTCTACATCATCCAGAGTAATTGTGTGTAACATGACGCGACAGCAACATATTCTTCTTCTGCTATAGATAAGGCAATAAAACTTTGTTTCTTGCTGAACCAAGATACTAATCGGGGCCCCATATAGAATGCACCACCACTAGTGATTTTTTGATCATCAACATTTCCAGCCCAATCTGCATCTGTGTAAGCATGAAGAGTGAGATCATCATTTTTTGGATACCATAGACCATAGTCTTCAGTCCCTTGTAGATATTTGAATATTCTTTTTACAGCCTGAAGGTGAGACTCTTTTGGATTGGCTTGGAATCGTCCAACAATCCCAATTTCATGCATAATGTCCGGTCTTGTCCCGGTTAGATAAAGCAGACTTCCAATCATGGATCTCTATTCTAGTTGATTCACTGTGGGAGAATCATCATGAGAACTGAGGTTACACCTAGTTACCATTGGTGTACTTACTGGTTTGTAGTCTTCCATCCCATACTTCTTCAGAATTTTCTTAAGATATTTTTCTTGTGATAAAAATATGCCTTCTGTTGCTTGTTGCACTTGTAAGCCAAGAAAAAATGTTAGTTCCCTAAGTAAAGACATTTCGAATTCTTGTTGCATAACAGAAGCAAATTTCTGACTCATGGACTCTTCATTACTCCCAAAAATGATGTCATCAAAAAATACAACTACAATAAATAGTTTATCATTTTCAGTTTTTGTATATAAGTTTCTATCAGCAGATCCCTTTGAAAAACCTTGTTGATGAAGATATTTGTCAAGACGATAGTACCATGCCCTTGGAGCTTGTTTGAGACCATATAAAGCCTTTTTAAGTTTACAAACAAGTTTTTCATCAGTTCCAAAAATGAATACTTCTGGTTGTTCTATATAAACTTCTTCTTCTAGATCACCATTGAGGAAAGTATATTTAACATCCATTTGATAAACTTTGAATTGTTGAAAGCTTGAAAGGCAAGAAACATTCTTATGGCTTCAAGTCTAGCTACAGGAGCAAATTTTTCTTCAAATTCTATACCTTCTTGTTCAGCATACCCTTTACAAACAAGTCTAGCTTTGTTTCTAATAACATCTCCATTTTCATTTAACTTGTTTTTAAATACCCATTTTGTTCCAATAGAATTTTTATCATGAGGTCTTGGAACCAATTCCCAAGTATGATTCTTTTCAATATGATCAAGTTCTTCATTCATGGCTTGAATCCAACATTCATCTTTACTAGCTTGATTTAAATTATGTGGTTCAATAGTGGATAAGAATGATAGATAGCTAGGGGATCCTACAAGAGTTCTTCTTGTTTGGACACCTGATCCTTTTTCTCCCAAAATTTGAGATTATGGATGATTCTTTTGAACGTACCAGGATGGAGCCTTTTCAGGTAGATCTTCTTCTAGAGCTTCATTGGGTTCACCTTCCATGTTGTTTCTATTTGATGTAGGAGGATATACATCATCGTCATCTTCATTTGTTGTTGGTATTTCCCTTTTTGGAGCTGAGAGAGACTCATCAATTACAACATCAATGCATTCAACAATATTTTGAAGCCTTTTATTGTAACATTTATATGCTTTTCTTCTAGAAGAATAGCCAAGAAATAGTATTTCATCTGCTCTGGGTTCAAATTTACCAAGTTTTTCATCATTTTTCTTGATAAATAATTTGCTTCCAAAAACTCTAAAATGCTTTATAGTTGAAAGATTACCGTACCAGAGCTCATAAGGATTTTTATCACTGTTCACATGAACATGAGCCTTGTTAAGAATATCTACTGCAGTATGTGTTGCTTCTCCTCAAAAGGTGTCGGGTGTTCCAAAATCATCAAGCATAGCACGAGCCATTTGTTGAACTATTCTATTCATTCTTTCTACCATGCCATTTTGTTGTGGGGTTCCAGCTACAGAAAACTGTCTTTTTATGCCATGTTGTTCAAAGAAATCAAAGAATTCATCTAATATATATTACCCTCCTTGATCATATCTAAGACATTTCATTTTTAGATCTAATTCATTTTCAACCAGGGCTTTAAAGATCTGAAATTTTTCAAATGCTTCATCTTTGTTTTTTATTAAACCAATCCAACACATTCTAGAGAAATCATAAATAAAAGAATATAGTATTGTTCTCCACGGGGTGAACTTTTTCTCATAGGTCCACATAAGTCAGTATGTATGAGTTCAAGATGCTTACTTGCTAATATTTCTTTGGCATTTAATTGTACTCTCGTTTTCGTATGGTACTTTCATGCAGAGTGATGCAGGAAGATCACAAACTGCTTTGAGTATGTTAGATTTGCTGATTTGAGAGAAACTCAAATTCCCCAATCTTCTGTGCCATAACCAATTTTATAAAGATTTACCCAAGTAACATTGTTCTTTGCAACCTTTCAATACATACAGATTGCTTGGTGTTCTAGTTCGTTTTATTACTGTTTTTCCTGTGTCAAGTTCACGTACCACACATTCTTTTGAACTAAAGACAACTTCATTTCCTTGATCAGAAATTTGACTCACACTTAACAGGTTATGTTTTAATCCATCCACATACATAAAATTTGTAGCTTTTACCTTTTATTTTAGAAAAACAGAACCTTTTCCTTTAATGACAGCAGGAGTATCATTTCCAAAGGTAACATTCTTTTCTCTTTCTAGAGCATTGTATGTAAGGAGTTTATTTCTATCACATGTCATGTGTTTGAGCATCCGCTACCAATGTACCATTGATTTTCTTCCCCTTCTACAAATAAGGCTATGCCACAATTCTCAACCTGTAAGTCCTTCTTTCTACATACCTTGGAATTTGAAGGTACATGCTCTTTCGGTTGGAGTTTGCTCCTGCATTGACATTCTCCATGACCAAAGTTATTGCAATAAGAAAATTCAATTTCATTTTGAAGAGGAGAAAAGTTGTTATAAGAATTCTTCTTTATTCCAGTCTCATTTCTTTGTTTTATTGCTTCTCTGGTCATGATGGTTTTGTATGCAACACATTGAACAGCTTTATGACCAAAATTATGACATGAGAAACATTACCCATTAAATAAATTTATGCGATCATGAAGCCTTCTATTTGTGTTTACCTGCATATTGGTGTTTCTCTGTTTGATATTTCTACTATTGTTCTTTGTATTGAAGTGGTCATGCTTTACCTATGAAGTTTCTTTGTTTTCTTGCTGAGTGACAGAATGTTGTAGGCTGGCTTTAGCTACATTTAGATAGCTTGGTGCTGAAGACTGAGAGGATTCTCCGATATATCCAAGACCTGTCTTTACAAAAGGAGAGTGTTGAACCTTGATAATTTCATCTAAGTTTTCAGTTCCTTAAGAAAATCTAATATTTAAAGTTTTCTCTTTCTCAATTTCCTTTCTTAGACTTACTATTTCACATTCTAATTTCTCATCAAGCTTCTCCTTTTCTATAAGCTGATTCTTTAGAGTATCTATGGCAATTTTTTTTTCTTCCAAACATATTTTTAGCTAATTAATTTCTTCAAGAAAATAATTCTCTTCTAGAGCATCCATAAATGTATATTTACCCTCACTAGAATCCTGTTCAAAAGCCATGAGAAGTCTAACATCTTGATCAGATTCTCCTTCTTCACTATTTGATAGCCCATCACTATATTCATGAGAATAATAACTTTTCTATTGATAAAATGATTCTTATTTACTTTTTTCACTTCCTTTCCTTTTTCATGTTTTTCTTTATGAGGACACTTAGAAGCATAATGACCAACTCTTCCACAAGAAAAACATTTAAAAGGAAGCTTACCTTGTTAGAAAATTATATATTACAGAGAAATGCAACACATAAAATATGCAGAAAATACAAGCACACAAAACACATAAAACCATAGAGACACAGATATACATGGTTCACCCAGTTTGGGCTACATCCGCCCCGAACAGCTAGTCCTTTCTTTCTATTATCCAGCAAAATGAAGAGACACAACCTACAGCAGATCCGCTGTAATATCCTCTGTTCTCTCTCACATTCTCTCTCTCTGTTTCTTGCTCCGAGAATACACATACAATCCGTAGCCGCAATACAATACCCTCATACAAGCGAGGGGTTTCCTTCTAGGGAAAAAGACCCTAAACTAAACATAACTTCTACCATCAGATCATTTGCCTAATGAACGGCCCAGATTGACTAGAAATTACTATACTTTTACAAGGCAATTTTACATATGTTTTTAGCTTCGGGGGCGCTGCCCCCGAAACCCCCCGCCAGGGGGGGGGCTCCAAAAATTCGTTGCCGCCCCCCTGGACCCCCCACGGCATCGATTAATTTACGGGTGGAATTGCCACCCCATTTAAGGTATAGGAGTCCAATGCTGTGATACAAAGTAAACAAGATAATCAGGCTCCACACCTAACAATCTCCCACTTGGAGACTGATTGTAGCAACTCCACCACTGCTTCATTTGCTAGACAATGACTCCTCTTTGGACCTGCCTGTTTCTCATCTTCATCGTCATCCTTGAAGACCAATTGAAACTGAGCACATTCTCAGTTTCTCCCTGGTTACAACTTTTGTTAGCATATCTGTAGGATTCTGGCTAGTGTGTATCTTTACCAGCTTCAACTCTCCATCTTCCAATACTGATCATATGAAATGGTACTTGAGATGTTTGTGTTTAGTCCTAGAATGGAATGTGAGTTCTTTGCAAGATGAATGGCACTTTTTCTATCACTATATAGCGTGCCCATATCATGCTTCTTACCCAATTCATCCATAAACCTTTGTAACCAAATCATTTCTTTACTAGCCTCTGTAGCAGCAACATACTCTGCTTTTGTTTTTTAAAGTGCAACAACACTCTAGATTTTTGAAACCTAACTGACAGTTGTTCCACCTACGGTAAATATATATCCTGTAGTGCTCCTCCTGTTATCTCTATCACCTACCATATCTGCATCAACATATCCCGTTAGAGCAATGTTTGAACCACCAAAGCATAATTCTTGATTTGTGGTACCTCTCAAATATCCGAGAATCCATTTTATTTCCATCTAATGTTCTTTTCCTAGATTGTTCATGTACCTACTTAAAACTCCCACTGCATGTGCAATATTAGGCCTTGTGCAGACCATTGCATACATTAACCTTCCAACTACTGATGCATATGGAACTTTAGACATATAGTTCATGTCTTCTTGGGTCTTTGGGCACATCTCCTTACTAAGTTTTAAATGGCTAGCAAAAGGTGTACTAACTGGTTTTGCATTGTGCATGTTAAATCTTTTCAACACCTTTTCTATGTACTCATTCTAAGACAGTGTTAATTTGCGATTTTTCCTGTCTCTAGTTATCCTCATACCAAGGATTTGTTTTGCAGCTCCCAAATCCTTCATTGAAAATGAATTTGCCAATTTTATTTTGAGCACATTTATTTCCTGCATGTTAGACCCTGCAACAAGAATTTCATCTACATACAATAACAATATAATATAGCTGCCATCATTTTTCCTTTTTAGATAAACACAATGATCAAAGTGACATCTAGTATAACCTTGTTCAGACATAAACTTGTCAAATTTTAGATACCACTACCTTGGAGCCTGTTTTAAGCCACACAAGCTCTTCTTTAACCTGCACACAAATTTTTCTTTCCCTTTGACCTCATATCCTTCTGGTTGCTGCATGTATATCTCTTCCTCCAAATCTCCATGGAGAAATGTTGTCTTTACATCTAACTGTTCAAGATGTAAATCTTCCACTACTACAAGACTTAATATAGTTCTGATTGAAGTCATCTTAAAAACAGAATAAAATATTTCATCAAAATCAATACCTTTCTTCTGTGCAAACACCTTCACGACAAGTCTAGCTTTGTACCTTTGTTTTCCTCCATCTTCTTCCTTCAGCCTATAAACGCATTTATTCTGCAATGTAGTTTTACCTGCAGGCAACCTGACTAAGTCCCAAGTCTGGTTATGCATTAAGGAGTCCATCTCTTCTTCCATGGCTAGCTCCCACTTCTTCTTGCTTTCAACCTGCATTTCTTCTTCATAACATTCAGGTTCACTAGAATCAGTCAACAATAAATAATATAATGAAGGAGAGTATCGTTCAGGGGGTCTACTTATCCTGGTAGATCTTATAACACCACTTTCAGGTGTTTGGGGTGCATGTTGCTGTTGTGGTGGTTGCTTATGCTATGGTTGTTGATTATTATTATTTTCAGGCACCTTTAATTTTTCAGTTATCTCATCAAGAACCGTGTATTCCTTGCTTTCTTTTTCTTGTTGCTTTTCCTGCAAAGGATTCTTATACAAGACCTTTTAATTGAATATTACATCTCTGCTCCTAATGATTTTTTGATTTTCATAATCATATAAGCGATAACCAAAATCATTGACACCATATCCAATAAAGGTACATTTCTTTGATTTTTCCTCAAGCTTTGTTCTATTTTATTTATTAATATGGAAAAAGGCCTCACAACCAAAAGGATTTAAAAAAGAGTAGTTTGCCTTTTTACCTATCCATGCTTCCTCTGGAATACCACCATCTAAGGAACTTGAAGGCCCTTTGTTTATTAGATAAACAACAGTATCTACAGCATCTGCCCAAAATTGTAAAGGCAATCCCGCATGCAATCTCATGCACCTTGCACGCTCCATGATTGTTCTGTTCATCCTTTCTGACACACCATTTTCTTGTGGTGTTCTTGGAACTGTCTTCTCTCTACGAATTCCATGCTCTGAAAAGTACCTATCAATCTCTTTGCTGCAATATTCACCTCCATTGTCTGATCTGAGACATTTCAACTTCTTTCCTGTCTCAATCTCAACCAAAGCTTTCCATTTCTTGAAAGTATCAAATACATCAGATTTATTTTGAATACAATAAATCCAAGTTTTTCTATTTGCATCATCAATAAACGTAACATAATAGAAAGAGCCACCAAGAGATGATACCTGAGCAGGTCCCCATACATCTGTATACACAAGCTCCAATTTTTTGCTCTTCTTTTCTTTCCCAACTCTGAGAAATCTAACTCTCTTTTGTTTTCCATAAATGCAATTTTCATAGAAATCCAAATCAACATTCTTCAAACCTGGCAACAAATTTCTTGAGTGAAAAATCTTCATCCCCTTCTCACTCATGTGTCCGAGCCTATGATGCCATAATGCTACATCTGCTCCTTTGGAAGTTAAAGCATTAACAGAGTTAGAAATACCATTGCATAAATACAATGTACCAACCTTTTCACCTTTTTCTATTACCAGGGCTCCTTTGGTGACCTTCCAAGCTTTATCTGTGAAAGTTGTAACACAACCTTCACCTCCTAACTACCATGTTGAAATCAGATTTTTTTTAAGATCTGGAACATGCCTTACCTCCTTTAGTAGCCATTGGTTTCCATTCTTTTGTTTTACAAGAACCTTACCCATTCCAACAATTTTACAGGGTTTATCATCACCCAAACGAACTTGTCCAAAAGCTCCTTGAACATAGTCATGAAAATATTTCTTATCAGGTGTGGCATGGAATGAAGCCCCTGAATATACAACCCAAGAATCAGTAACATTTTCGAAAGAAAGAATCAAAGCATCTTGTAACACATCACCTGTCACATTTGCTTCATGATTGTTTTCTTGCTGTGTGTCTCCTTCTTTTCCCTTCCGAGATCTACAGTCTTTATTCAGGTGCCATTTATTTCCACATTTCCAGCACACTATCCCCGATCTAGACTTGGATCTACATTTCCTTGATTTACTGTGATATCCCAAGCTCTTTCCTCTTTCCATTCTTCTTCCCCTAGACTCTGCACTTAGTGCATTACCCGATGTCTCACTGGAGATTTTCCGTCGCATTTCCTCGCTAAGGATAGCACTGAAAACATCATCAAACTTTAAAGTACTAGATCCAGAGACAGAGTTACTAATGGCCATTACTAAACCATTCCAAATCTCTGGCAATGAGCACAAGAACAACAAAGCTCTAACTTCATCATCAAATTTTACCCCTATAGAACTTAACTAACTGGTAACTGTATTAAAATCATTTAAATGGTCTACAACAGATCCACCTTCCGACATCTTCATATTAAATAGTCGTTTCATAAGAAATACCTTGTTTGAGGCTAAGCGTTTTTCATATAGTTTCGCCAACGTCTTCATCAAACCCTCTGTTGTTGTTTCCTTCGAAATATTTAAGGCGACTGATGCCACAAGGCACAACCGTACTATTCTGAGTGCCTTTCTATCGAGAATGTTCCATTCTGCGTCTATCATGGCCACCAGCTTCTTTGTTTTTCCACTCAATGGTAGGTATAGATCTTTCTGATACAAATAATCTTCCATCTGCATCTTCCACAGCCGGAAGTTTTGGCCATTAAATTTCTCGACCCTAAATTTACCATCTTCTGCCATTGCTCCCACTCGAACTAGGAACCCTTCTTTCCTGTGAGTTTATCAACCAAATATACCTTCGGCTCTGATACCAGTTGTTAGAAAATTATATATTACAGAGCAATGCAACACATAAAATATGAATAAAATACAAGCACACAAAACACATAAAACCAGAGAGACACAGATATACGTGGTTCACCCAGTTTGGGCTATGTCCACCCCGAACAACCAGTCCTTCCTTTCTATTATCCAGCAAAATGAAGAGACACAACCTAAAACAGATCCTCTATAATATCCTATGTTCTCTCTCACAGTCTCTCTCTCTGTTTCTCGCTCCGAGAATACACATACAATCCGCAGCCGCAATACAATACCCTCATACAAGAGAGGGGTTTCATTCTAGGGCAAAAAACCCTAAACTAAACATAACTTCTATCGTCAAATCATTTGCCTAATGAACGGCCCAGATTGACTAGAAATTACTATACTTTTACAAGGCAAATTTACATCTGTTTTTAGCTTCAGGGGTGTTGCCCCCGAAACCCCCCGCTAGGGGGGGGCTCCATAAAGTTGTTTCCGCCCCCCCTGGATCCCCCACGACAGTGATTAATTTACGAGCGGTGTTGCCGCCCCATTTAAGGTATAGGGGTCCAATGCTGTGATACAAAGTAAACAAGATAATCAGGCTCCACACCCAACATACCTCTGAATCTTGCAGTGCCAAGTTGTAGCTTCTTTACAAAATTTATCTCATCTTCTTCTGAGCCGTACCCTGATCCTTCTTGTTCTTTTACTTCTTTTCCTTTTGCAGCAGCTCTAAAGACAACTTCTTTGACTTCATATGGACCTCCATTTCTCATTTCAAAATCAGTCAAAATACCATGAAGTTGAACAATAGTAAGAGTTTGTAGATCCTTCTTCTCTTCAATAGCAGACACTTTGGATTCAAATTTGGGAGTTAGAGATATTAAAACCTTTTCTACCAGAGTAGTTTCAGTTATGGTTTCACGCAGATTTGTCATACGATTTACAATATCATCTAGACGCAAAAAGAAACTAGCAATGCTTTCCTTGTTATGCATCCTGAGATTTTCATATTGAATTCTGAGAGTTTGGAGTTTAGCACATTTTACCTTGGTATCACCTTCATAGCTTAAAATGATTTTGTCACATATCTCCTTTGCTGTATTCAACTGCATGACTTTGAAAAATTATGATTCAGTCAAACTTCCCAATAATGCATTGAAAACCTTTTCATTGGTTTCATATTTATTTCTTTTTGCTGCATCTGTTGGAACTGATGTTGGATATTGATAACCTCCTTCAACTATAGCCCATACATCTGCTCCAAGAGACTGAAGATAGGATCTTGTCCTTGTCTTCCAGAAGATTAAATTGTTTCCGTTGAAGAGAGGAGGCCCGATAGATGCTGTCTCATCTTGATTGCTCATCTTAGCTGATCTTTCTTCTAGCGATTAAGCTTCTTCAAAAGAACTTGGCTTTGATACCAATTGTTGGGAAAAATATTAAGAGGGGAGGTGAATCAATATTTAGAGCTTTCTGATAATATTTTAATTTTTTCTTTACAAAATTCCATATGCGGCTTTGATGAACCCAACTTGCGTATACACACGCATATAATAAGAAAAACTAGCATATAATGATATAATTTTGAAGATTAGAAAAACTTTTCAGGAACAATATTTAAGTCAGTTTGTCAATCATGCATCTGTTAGATAATCAGCAATTATATGCAGTAACAGTAGCATAAATAATCACACAATAGAAACACACATGAATACCAATATTTAAGGTGGAAACCCAATTCGAGAGAAAACCACCGCTGTTTTCGTCTTTGTCTTCAATATTTATTATATGGAAAACTGTTTACAATATTGTACTAATGCAGACTCATATCTGTATGCAGGCATCAACCTGCAAAAGGCTACAACCTTCTCTTGTTTTCCAACTACTACTGGAAGAGACCTACAACCCCCTAATCTCATTTACCAGCCACTACTGGAAGGGAGCTTCAACCCCCTGATCAAAACACCAGCTTCTACTGGTAGGAATCTTATACTTCCATACTGAAGGCTTCAACCCTTAGAACCACTGCAGACCACGTTTCATCAGTTTTCATACTGGATCAAACAACACCAACACAATTCTTCATAAACATCAACAACCATAAAATTTACCCAATATTTCAATCAGAACAGTGAAGCCATTGTAACCAGAACTCAGAAATAACCCATACTTCAGAATAAATATGCATATACAAACTCAACCCTAAACATCCATCAAATTAAAATGCATACACTACTTTGCTTCACTAAACCAGTGTGTATACGTGCTTTCCTTCACACCAACCTGCGTATAGCTCTGTGAATATTATTTTTCATAATGTAATCAGTCTCAGATCCAGATCTGAGGCTTTTAGTCATATATCTTTAGAAATGCAAAACCCTTCATCAGTTAGTCACCATCAACCTTGTTTATTCTCTTATTTATCAGATTTGTACCTAATCAACTTAGCAGCATATGTAGTATTCAGATAACCCAGATCTACAAGAAGACTTCATTGATAGACAACAGACAAATAGCAGTAATAACATAAAAACCTCTGTATTAAGATTTAGAAAACCCTAACTGTCATACTCGCCTTTTATAAATCAAACCTACATATATACGTTCTTTTACTGAGACGAACTAGCGTATAGATCTGTAAATATAAACTTTGCAGAATGAACCAAATCCATAGAACTTACCCATATTTCTTCACTTGACTTCAAAATAATTGCGCCAGGTCATAGATATAATCATCTCTTCAATGGATCACACAAAAGCATAGTAATTATAGATCTAGAGATCCCGAGCCATCATTGTATCCATGGGTGCATCATAGATTCAGATCTATCAATTAAAACAGAGTTCATCCCATGCTTATATACCTTAGAGAAAATTATTCAGTAACAACCCTTACTCATGCACACCTTTGCCCTAGTATCTTCTTCTCCTTATATAGATTTAGCCTTTACCAATACCATGAGTCAAAACCACACAATTTATGATGTTATTCTTGGATGGAATCAAATAGACAATACAACGCTCAATATTGTGGGCTAATACCATGGTAATGCCCCTTGGTTTCATAAATTTAGAGCGCAAAAGGCATACGTGACTTGGATCATTCTTATCCGTGTGGATATGTGACTTATCTTCATAAAAACTATGTATATACTAATTCTGAATGTATACGCAGGTTGCCTTCACAAAAGTAGTTTATACATTGAATCCATACATGGGTTTCCTTCGTCAAATCTGCGTATACATTGAGAAATATTTCTTGTTTCATTTCTCTTTCACCTACTGAAATTCCTTTCTTTGTCACATCTGAACTAACTTGTAGAAACATCATTTTACATATTTAACACATAAGTTGCTTATCAAAAGGAAACTCATCAAGTCGGTTTCCATCAAGGACAACTTCATCAAGAAGGTTGCCATCAAGGACAACATATTGCATCATATTGCCAACACTTTGTTGCTTCATGGTGATCCTTTCAATTTCTACCTTGCATATCTTCCACTCATCCTTGAAGCTCCTAAAGGTCCCTACTCTTTCAAAGGAAGTTTCTATTTCTTTTTCACAATGAAATTGGTCCATTTCATGTTGCACTATGCCATTTTCCATGTTTTTCTTCTTGCTAAAATTGATTCTTCTCATTTTATGTGTTTTCACAAGCACTCGACTATTAGTTTTAACAATATAAAAACCCATTTTTTACCTTGCCTTGCTAGCACCAAGCATGTTACCCTACAAATTTCCACACATCCAAAGTTTCATGTCAATTGCATGTTATATATATATAGAGAGATATATATAGATATATATATATATACATATATACATACATATATATATATATATATACACACACACACACACACACATCATTAATTAGAAATTAGTCTCCTTACTAAGACCAAAATAATTAATTTGCAATTAGCCTCTTTAACGAGGCTAGCAACAACAATTAAATCCAACCTCTTTACCAAGGCTAGCAACCATGACATTTGCAATCTAAAAGGATCAATTAGAAAGCAATCTAACACATTACCTTTTGTCACCTTTTAATTTTCACACAATTATAATATTATCATATTTTGCAACCAACACATATCCATCAATCATAGTGCTATAATCAACACCTCCTTGCACACAACAAGCAATTACTAGAAACATAAAACTTTGCAATAGAGTCGCAAATGCCTCTGCTCCACCAAGGCTCTTTTCCACCTATATGTGTAGACCATAGGATTCCCACATCTGAATCGACATATATATATATATATATATATATATATATATATATATATATATATACATATATATATATATATATATATATATATATATATATATATATATATATATATATATATATATATATATATATATATATATAAACACCTAACATTCCAAAAAATCAAGCAATGTTATGCAGATACAAGAAACACAAGGATTTCCCCAAATCCCTCATATCATATGAACATGCACATGAACATTTCATTTGAAGTATGTAGAAGAACACAATTTAATCACCAATGTTGGAACACCACAAGTAATCATACACACATCCACATAGGAAATCCTACAACTATTAAGGAATGGAAAGCATCAAAGGTCATAGTAATAGGTTGTCGATATTTTCAAGATGTAAGATATCAAATACATGTAATGTTAAATAATTCATTCATATTCATACATTACCAGTCGACAATAAAAAATACACACACACACATTAAAATCGTCACACGTATTTAAAGTTTCATGGAAACCTTGAGATTTCAATACCCCTCAAATATTTCATGAGGAATCTTTCATATATATATATATATATATATATATATATATATATATATATATCAAAGAGATTGATGGGGTACTCCTTCCCTCCACCATATCACACTATTTTTTCATGTGCTTGAGCCTCACATGAGATGTCCCTCTTCTTCAATTTCTATCTATTGGGATAGTCCCTTCTCAAGTGTTCCTATGCATAATATGAGCATGAGATTGGTTTTATTTCCTTTTCATCCTTACGTGGCTTATTTCTAGCCATATAGGCATGATCAATGTCTTCTGAGGATAAGGCATGTTACAACAATTCTTGCATGTGTGATATGAATTTTTGCATCATTCAGCTCATCTTTTCTAGCCCTTGTTGCTTCATGGTGATATTTTCAATTTATAACTCTTCAACTTATGCTTCAAGCTCCTAAAGGTCCCTTCTGTTTCAAAGGAATTTTCTCTTTCTTGTTCTCAACGAAATTGGTCCATGTCATGTTACACCGTACCACTGTTTTTTTTTCTTTTTGCTAAAACAAAGTCTTCTCATCTTATCTATTGTGACAAGCACTCGATTAATGGTTTTAACAATATAAAAACTCACATGTTACCTTGCCATGCTAGCACCAAGAATAATTAATTTGAAATTACAATATTGGCTTCACACTCATATTTTAACATAGTAGCGCTCATTCCCCATGATATCACTTAGGGAAATAACTCTCTTCATCATTGGATTATAACCAAGATATTAACTAGACATATATTTCATTCTAGGGATAAAATAGTGCGTTAATTGACCATTATTCATAGGAATATTACTAGCATTCATACACACACAATCATATAGGCAACCTTGCAGCCATAAGGGAAAAACAGGCACTCAACCATCCCATCCATCCTACATCTGCTAAATTAGCTACCACCACTATCTTATTAACAGGAATTTGAAATTCCTCATGACATACACATTTGACATCAAGAATAAACATTTTTATTACATTCGCATAATATGAATACGATCATACACTTATTTTATTAGGAGATGTTTGGAAACTGAGTTGGGATTTGACTCTCCATCCAATCATAGGTTGGTTGTATTGTTATCTTTCTTATAGCCAATGACCCCCAAGCATGATTTGGAGCCTGTGAAGGGAAATTCTCATGGATATCCACCCATAAAACTCCCATCCACTTGGGAAATATGAGTCCACAAAGCCTCCATCTGATGCCCACAGTAGTCCAGGATGTTAGCCCCACCTGTAATTCACCCATAACTTAATTTTTTTGTCCCCTCTTTCCATCCTTGTGAAGGTTTGTCTTCTATATATTACTCACACATTTTATCAACAATTATTTTCTCGTCCTTTCATTATGTTGTTCATTATGCTTATTCACACCATTTTTCCTAGCAATTCTTCTCTTGGCCTTTTGTTTTTCCCTTCTTATGATGCTTGGTTCTTCTCACGAGAGCTCCCTACCAAATTCTTTGTCTCCTACATTGTGTCTCTAGGTGTATCCCTTCTTTTCAGCTCCCCTTTTCTTTTTCCCATCATGGGATCGAGATTCCCTCAATTGGCATGTTGACTCTGTTAGGTCTCTGTAATTTGCAAGATTGGAAAACATAAACTACAAAGCCTACATATGAACCACTTTGGGATTCTAGGATCTAGCCCTCCTGAATCCAGAGAGGGATCTCTCTTATAAGTGCAAAGATTGATTTATCTTTAAAGCTTTTGGGTATGATATTAGGCTAGTTATTAAGAACAAGGGTTTTTGTTTGGTTTTGGATGGTTGAGCATGATTTTTAATTGAGTGGAAAGTCCTAAAATGAAAGAGTTCCAAAGGGGTGAAGGTATAAGCAAACAGAACAAGATTTGGCTGATAGGATAGATATGACGTTGGTTTTTAGTCCATTGGGATATGGAGTCATAAAAGGGTTTAATTGTGCAACAATTTCAAGAGTGGTCCAAGGGGAAAGTCATCTATATCACAAGATCTTTTAGATAAAATGATGGAATGGAACAATAAAAGTGTTGAAGGGGTGGAAAAAGACAATAATTTCAACTAGGATTTATCAGTCTTTCCAAACCAGAAAATCCTTTTAAGTAACTATTTAAAACCAACCAAAGGTTAGGGCTAACCATAGACTTATTTGGACAAGCTTGTATTAAAGCTAACTTATCAGACAAAAAATCCAGTAATCCACATAATTACTTTCAGAAGGGATGAAAACAGATAAGAAAAACAAAGTGCAGCCTAAGATCAGATAAGATACTTTTAAATCTAACCTACTTTCAGCATACTCTTAGGGAAACTTTCAGAACTACCTTTGGAGAAAGAAACTAGAAGACAGGGAAAACCATAAACTTTTCTAGTCTAACTTTACTTAGCAGATAATGAAACTATCATTCAAGAACTTATTTTCAAGCTTCGCACATCAAGACAGGGGCAAACCAACATTCCTTGATAATGTTTACACTTAACTTAAGACATTCTTAAACACACAATTTGGAGGAAAACATTCAGATAAACCTTATCAGTCAGAGAAGGGTACTGTAAACAGTAAATCCTAACTCTATGCCTGCTGTTATTTATCAGAGAATAAGTGGAAAAAATGGCATACATGAAAGGAAAACAATAACACAGAAAGAAGCACTTCACCAGTGATATAGACCAGGATCCCAAGAATCAGCTTGTATATTGATGTCAATCCAGTTACATTCTTCAAGGCCAATGTTTCAGTTCAGCAATCATCTTTTCTTCTCAGACTAACTTATTTGATCACAAAAAGAGCTTCAAGAGCCTCTAGAAACTATTTACAATGTGCTCCTCAAGAAGTTTTTATAGGAAAATGAGGAGGTGGATGAGAGAAAAGATCTAGAGGCTCAATTAATACATTTTAATGCTTCTCAGCCTTTGAGGGGCTCAATGGAGAATATTTTAGATATTTCCTCTATATTAATGGGTTTGTATTAAGCATTCAATATTCTTAGAATATTTTGTTGACCTTTAGAACTCTTTATCATCTTTGTAATAACTCTGCTGACAGTTTAAATTAGTTTCTTCGATTTGGAATAATTGTTCAGCTGTCTTGAGGCAAATATCTTATGTTCTGGTAATAACTATGCCTCTTTTGAATGCTTTGAGGCTGCAGGTGGCTTTTGGTAGCTGGAGAGGATTAAATTTGCCTCTGATGTGGCAGTGGAGGCTTCTCGGATTGATGATCTGATTGTCCTTCTTTTAAACACTGTTAATTTTTTTTAATTCTATGTGTTAGGCTTAATTAGGCCTAATTTCTATCTTCTGTTCTTCAACCTGTATTTAACTATGGATTAGGCTTTTGATTTGCTAAATGTGTGCCTTAATCCTTCAAAACTGTGCTAAAATCTTCAAACATGGGATTCTGCTTTGACTTAGACCCTTTAACACTGATACTCTTTGCTTGATTAAGCTTTGTTGTGTCTTGTTAATGTGCAAGCGTTACAGAGGTTTTATAATGGCTTCAGTGCTCATGAGGCACTGATGAAACATGGTGTTGAACCCTTTAGAATGATATTCTTGATGAATAAATGCCTCGGGGATCGTCATCCCCGGCCTTTGATTTTCTTTTAAAACAATTGAAAAACCATTATAACCTGCACAAACGAAGAAAAATTAGAAAAAACCTGCGGGGATGGGTTTAGACTACTTCGAAGGCTGAGGTTAGATCGCAGCCGTTGGATGAAAGCATCCAACTGCAAGGATTGCTTGTTGAGGTCAAAGGGAGGCAGTTGGATAAACGGTGGGGAGATTAAGACGGGGCCGTTGATTTGAAAAGATCAATGGTTGAGATCGATCGTGAAAATATAATGTTGAAGGGCCACATTATCGCGAAATGGAAGAAATAACCAAGGAAATGGGTGAAAAACCTTAGTTGGAAGCGAAAAAGGCATAAATAAAATTTGGGGTTTCTTGAAGGATTCTGGGCTGTCGGATTAGATCGGCTACAGAGATCAATGGCGGGAATTTTCTTATGAAGTCCCTTGGATGATGGGCAGAGGGCGATAGTTTAATGGTCAGATGAAATTTGGGTCGTTGGATGAATGTGATGAATGGCGAAGACTAAAATATGAGGTAACACAATGTAAATGGGGAAAGTTCTTTCGGCATTAAAAACCACTAGTGTCGCACTGCATTAAGGAAGTTTTAGATTTTCTCCAAAAAAAACACAATATAGGTCCCCGGCTGACACGTGTACTTTAGAAATTGCCCATATTGCGTAACTTTTAAAAATTATCCTTCGGGCTTTAAAATCACGCGATATGGGTCCCTGGCTGTTGGATGAAGGGTGGGTCGATCCAACGGTGGAGTTTGGAGCGTGATAAGACAAGACGCGCAGGCGGAAAGTGGTGGGGCAAGGTCAAAGTGGTTTTGATCTAGACCGTCAGATCATAGGAATGAACAGTCAGGATTAATCATGGGGGTAGTAGGTCCCAAAGGAGTTGGGCCTATCAGGTTTATTCTAGACCGTTGGATGAAAGGAATGAACGGTCTAGATTAAATATCAGGGTTAAATGAATAAAATATGAGGCGAGGGTCGGGCAGAGTTTGGGTTAATGCAGGTCCTTGATCTATAAAGATCAACGGTGGAGATTCATCGAAGAGATTACACTGTCGGGAGTTTGGAAATAACAAAGGGAAGGGAGGATTGATCTGGACCGTCTGATCTTAGTGTATGGACGGCCCAGATGCAATCAGAAGATCGCGATCGGCAGGGGCACGGGGTAAAAATCACCGATGCGATTGAATGAGGGCCATTAATCTTAGAACCAGATCAATGGCGGAGATTAAATCTTCAGAGGTCACAGGCGGAGGGATGGGCTTATGAGCAGAGTGATGTGGGTTGTTGGATCTGGGTCTAGCAGGGAAGATCAACGGCTGGGAATCCATCAGAAGGTGACCAATCGGAGGGGGCAATAACTATTAAAATATGCCCAATGCAAAAAATTCTGATGCGATTAGCGTTGGGCTGTTGAAATGTTTAGCGGATCAATGGTGGAGAATGTGGTGGGGGGGGAAATGCGGAACCAATGCGGACCGTTAGATCTTAAAATATCAACGGCTTAGATCGTGGTGGGGTCCGACTGAACAGTATTTTCTCGCATTGGAAGAAAGTAAGAAACAAAGGGAAATGCACCCACTTAAAGTCCCAATTGTGATAAGCGCCCTGGGCCTTAGAGCTTGGTTTTGGTGCCAAGTCGCATGGTGGGGAAGTGGTTTAGGGCTTTAGCCAAAAGGGGCTTAGGCTTATAATGTAAAAAGTGGGTTTTTTATGATTTTTCAAGGATTTACAAAGGATTTGAAAGCTTCCAATAAGGGAAAAAAGGAGTTTTAAACCTTATTAAAGGGGATTTTATGAAGGGAAGAAGGGAAATGAGGAAAAATAGAGGAATTTTATGAGGTAAAATGGAATAAAAAGGAGGTTAATTTTGAGTGAATGGAGGGGTAAAATGAGTGGAAAATGTGGTTTTCAGCAGTCTTTTTCTTCAGGAAAATAACATATTTTCAAAGTTTAAGAGGGAAACAGCAGTGAAGATTAATCAAAGGATAAGATATCTTCACAAGACTTCAAGAACTAACAATTTGGAAAATAAAATTGTTTCTTGAAGGCTTTCAAAAAATGATCTAGCCACCATTTGATATGACAAATTTTATAGGTGGCTAACAGTGGCTCCACATGGGGATGGCACCTTCTTGAAGGTGTCAAGAACTTCAGACTTGTATTCTCTGGGGGGCTGATCAATGCCTCATCCATTGGGCTGCAACTTTATTAACTTGGATGTTCTTATTTTGTTTTGATAATGTTAGTAGCCATGAAAGAAAATGGAAAAATATCAAACAAGCTTTTTACCTACCCAATCCCACTGATCTAACATTTTTTCTTCTTTGAGAGTGCATTTGGATTGGAAAAATCTTTTACAAACATTTTTATTCTTTTGAAAACATAAAAAATAATCTAATTCTACTTATTATTTCTCCATGAACTCAGATTAAACAGTTGATTTCATAAGCTTCTTTACCTATCTACTATCTATTAGGATTAGACTGTCTAACAGATTTTTATTCTCTAAATTCTAAAACAAAAATTCAAAAGCATACTAGTCAGGATTGAACAGTCTAACTTGTTGCTGATCTATGACATAAAAAAAAGTTGCACATAGATTATTATTTGCAGAAAATTAAATCAAAATGGTTAAGGCTTAAGATCTGAAATTTTTAAGCACATTCTTCTCTTTTCTTCAGCTCTGTTTTTGAGTTTGTTTGAGCTGTTTTTTCTTTGTTATCTGGTTCAAATTTTGGGCTTATTAGAACCAGTTCATTTCTGTCTTTGACTCATGATTTAAACAAATTAGAGCCATTCTTTCTTTTTGAATCTTAGGTTCAGATTTTGAGCTTGTTTGAACCTTTATTTTTCTATCCTGGTCTATCTAACTGATAAGCCAAGATTAAAATATTTGGAAAATATAATTCACTAACCTATCAGCAGTAAATTTAAAACTAATTAGTCATGATTAGGCTATATGACTAACTAGGAGTGTGTTTTTAGGAGTGGCATTTGAGCTTTCACACTTTCAAATTTTGTTTCTCTTGTTTGGTATGGGGTTGTACCTTTCTTGTTTTTACAATCTGCCCTCTTTTCTCTTTCTATTGTTTTTGTATTTTTTATTTTTCTAACTTTAAATGCAATGATGGATGAATTATTTATAATGAGAAAAAGATAAAAAGGCTTCCACACATGTTAGGATTAAGAGAAATAATGTTTGAGCGTCCTACCATTAACATGACCCCCAAATAGTTCAGCTCCATTCAATTCCTGCAAGAAATAAGCATTGTTACCAGCAGTAGAATGAATGAGATAAGGGCCAAGCCATAAGTTATCAAATTTCCCATGCTTGCCCTTGTCTTCTCTCCTTGAGTCCCACTTTAACACTTTTTCCCCAATGTTGAAATTGCTGGCCTTTTTCCTTCTGTCAAAAAGCTCCTTGATTCTCTCTTGCTTTTGTAATGATCTATTGTAAACCTCCTCTGTGGTTTGTTGAAGATGTATAGTCTGATTAATCCTTCTGATCATGTCATTGTCTTTAGATAATACTTCTTGGATCAACTTCATGACTGGTACACCAAGGCTGGTTGGAAAAAATTGCATCTATTCTATACATAAGCTGGTAGAGTGACATTCCAATAGATTTCTTAAGTGTTAATCTGTCAGCCCATAGTGCATGTACTAGCTTTGTGTGCCAAGAATTATCGTTGTCCTCCAGCAACTTCTTGATTATGTTTACCAAAATTTTTTTTGAGGATTCTGCCAGCCCATTACCTTGAGGGTAATAAGTAGTAGAATGACCCAATGTTATCTGATATTTGTGACAGAATTCAACCATATTCTTGGATCCAAATGCTGCAGCATTATCAGTGATGATCTTCTTAGGACAACCAAATCTAGAGAGGATATGAGTCTCAATGAATTTTATGATGACAGAGTCATTGGCTTGTCTAGAAGGGATGGCTTCTATCCATTTGGTGAAGTATTCTGTTGCAGTGAGAATCCATCTATGTTGGGAAGATGATGGTGGATGGATTTCTCCTATGAATTCAAGTCCCCACTGTTCAAAAGGAGCTTCAATAGTGATTTGATGCAGAGGTAAGGGCAACAACTTTATTTTGCCTTCAAAAATTTGGCATTTATGATAGGCAATTATCATCTTATGTATATCTAGAAAGAGGGTGGGCCAATAGTAACTAGCTCTAAGGATTTTGTTGGCTGTAGTCTTCCAGTAGAGGTGGCCTCCACATTCTCCTTCTTGGAACTCGTGCTTAACCTTATCTGCATCATTCTCAGGCAAACATTTAAGCAATAACCCACTTGCATTTTTCCAATAAAGACATTTATCTATAATGTAGTAGTTCACAACTTTTAACTTTAAAAACCTTGCCTTTGTTTTTGATAAACCAGGAGGTGTATTCAAATTAATAAAAACATATAGAATATCAGCATACCAAGAGGAATTCATAAAATGATCTTCAACAATGGGAGTTGACAATTCCTCTTGTTCATCTAAAGCATTTATCATATTTATATCAAGAACTTCAAAATTGGATTCAACCATTAATCTAGCTAGACCTTGGCCTTTAATGAGTTTAGTGGGCTTGGTTTCTAAATTGTATTCAAGTATCACAACTATCCACTTACCTCTCTTACTATCTGGGTCCTGTGTTAGAATGTCTTTCACCACTGAATTTGGGACAAAGGCAATGATGTGGGAGTGCAAAATGTAAACTCTGAAGTCTTTTAAGGATTTGACTAAGGCAAAGGCTTGTTTTTCCATAATGTTGTACTTTAGAGGAGCATCTCTCAATGCCTTGCTAAAGAATGCAATTGGCTTCTCTTGGCCCTATGGGTTTTTCTGCAATAGGACAACAACTATGGTATGTTCTGATGCAAATGAAAAAATGTAAAAATCTTTTGAAAAATCAGGACTTATTAGAACTGGTGTTTTGGTTAATTCTTGTTTTACCAGCTCAAAAGATTTCTTTGCTTCTAAGGTCCACTTAACCCCTTCTCCCTTTTTTAGCATGTTTTTTATGTTTCTAAGGAGCTAAGTTAAGTTTGGTATGAACCTTCTCAATAATTTAATCTTTCCAATGAAAGATTGGAGTTCCTTGATGTTTCGAGGATGAGTGATTTGCAATATAGCCTCGATCCTTTTTGGGTCTATCTTTATCCCCTCTTATGATATTATGTGTCCAAGTAGTTCACTTTCTTGGAGACCAAATAATGTTTTCTTAGGATTTAAAGATATCCCAAACTTTATGCATTTATCAAATACTTTTCTCAAGTGTTCTAAGTGCTATTCATCTGTCTTGGAAAAAATAGTGACATCATCAAGGTAAACAATGATGAAGTAGCCTAATTATTCCGAGAATGCAATGTCCATGGCTCTCTGAAAAGTAGCACCAGCATTCATTAAACCAAAGGGCATTTTCACATACATGAAAATGCCCCAAGGTGTAGTAAAGGTTGTCTTTAATTGATCATCAGGATGTACTAATATCTGATTGTATCCTGAGTAGCCATCTAGCAAAGAAAGTCTCTTAGAACCAACTACCCTTTATAAAATATGATCCATTTTGGGCAAAGGGTATTTGTCCTTAAATGAGGCTTTGTTTAAGTCTCTAAAGTCTATACAAAGCCTTATCTCTCATGTTTTCTTCCTAACTGACACTAAATTAGACACCCACTCTGAATATCTAATAGGGACAATAATACCAGCTTCATACATTTTCTTGATTTCCTTCTCAACCAAAGGTAACTGAACATGGTTTATTCTGCCCAATTTTTGTTTAAATGGCTTTTGGTTTTCCTTGAGAGGTATCTTGTGCTGAATTATTTCGGTGTCATAAGATTTCAGATCCTCATAACTCCATGCAAAAACATCAGAAAATTCTTTAAACAGCTCTATGTATTTGAGTTTAATGTGAGATGGTAAATTCTTAAACAGTTTTATCATCTTTGGTTTTAGTTCACTACCTATATTACACTCTTCAACTTCAGTTTCCATAGGCTCTAGTTTTGGCTTCTTGGCCAAATCATTAAAATCAAACAGCTCTTCTAAAGGGACCAGACCTTTTGGCAGACTTTGATTGTTAGACTGCAGAGTTTCTAAGTCTTCTGTTTCTAACTCTGCAATCATTTCTGTTGTGTTTTCAATTTTGTTAGACAACAAATTTATATCAGCAATCTTTGGAGAGTTTTTTTCTTCATCAAGTAGATTTTCTTCACTAGGACATTCTGTTTCATAGTCTGAATCTGAACTTGGCAGTTCAAATTCATTTCTAGGCTACAGGAAGTCTTCTATTTGTTTGTCTCCATCAAACACCTGCCAATATTTCTTATTATCAGGGACAACTGGTCTGAATTTAATCTGGGTGGTACATTGTTTGGTTTCAAATGGTGTTAAACATATTCTAGCAGCAAAAGCTAAAGCATGGGCAAGGATATTCTTTTCTCTTGGGACAAAAATCAGTTGTGATTCCTCAAACGTTTTCAATAAATACATGACATCATTCCGATAGGCTCTAAGTCTGGGGTGTTTAGCACTGTATTCCCCATTCACTTTCCTAATGATTAACTTTGAATCCCCATGCACTTTAATTCTCTTGGCTCCTAATTTCTTCAACAAGTGTAAGCCTAAAATAAGGGATTCATATTCCGCTATGTTATTCGAACACTGAAAATTTAATTTGTAGGAATGGCCTTCTGTGTGGTTGTTCTCAGTGTTACGTATCCAGATGCCTGCACTAGCATTTTTCCTAGTGCAAGACCCATCGAAGTTCATACTCCAAAGAGGACTAGTTTTAGGTTCAATAGTTTGGTTACTATCCTCTTTAACTAGTGTGCTCTCGGATTGTTCTTGAAGATTGGCACTTTGTTGAATTTGTTTTAATTCCTCAAGTTTTTCATTGCATTGAGGACTTCTTTCTTGACTCTCAAGGTTTAAAAGCAATGGATGAATTATTTGTAGCTCTAGACCTGTGTTTTGTTTACCGTAGTTTCTAGGTTTAGAAAATTGTTTTGACACTTCTGTCTCATCTTCCTCCTCCTCTCTATCTGCCATTAATTCAGTTAAGGTCACTTGTTCACTGAATGTTTCATCATTGAAAAGGATAAATGAGTCAAGGCTTGTATTTATAGAATAAAGGGGAGAGTTTTGTGGTCTCTCTTGGCTAGTAACCATCTATTGCATATGGGAATCCTTGTAAAGTCTTCTTGTTTGATTAAAAACAAGGATGGTTGCATAGGTCATATCCATCTGCATAGTTCCTTGTAACTTAGCTCCCCAAGATCTTGATAACAACATACCATATTTTTGGGGTACATCAACCACAACAATATCCATGAATAAACAGTTGGCTGGAATCTGTGCTAAGTTTACACAGAGGTCTTTGATTAAACCTAAACATTTCACTCTACTTGAGTCAAAGGAGTAAAGATCTTTGTAAGGTCTGGTGATTTCAAGGCCTAGGCTCTCCATTACAGCTTTGGGCATTAAATTGTGAGAGGGCCCTGAATCATGCATAGCGTTGTGAAAAATCTTGTCATGAACCTATAAACTCACATAAAAAGGAGGAACTGGTCCTTCCTGATATCTACCCTCAATCTTAGGACCAAAAATGAGCTCTGGCTGGTCATCATTAAGATTGATAGTGTCATTATTCTCTTCTATGTTAAAAGCCTTCAAAATTTTGGATCTATACACATTTTGGGTGGCTAATTCAGTAAGGGGAACAGATATCTTTATCTTGGAAATTTCTTGCTCCAAACTGAAAGGTAGCTGACTTTTTACAAGGTTTGTTTCAGCTTTATTAACCGCCACTCTATCAGCAAAATCAGTTTGTTGATTTCCTCTATTTACATTTGTCAAAATTATTTTAACAGGAGCACTAGCTGAGGTGCTAACGCTACTAAGGTCTTCACTCTATTTTTCAGTACTTTGAGTTCCTTTCTCTTTGTTTTTATCAGAATTTCCAGCCACTATATTATCTTTTTGTTTTGTAGTCTTGGGTTTATTCACAGGGTTGTTTTTTGTAGAAATTTCAGAGATCTTAGTCTTGGGAGTTTCCTGATTGCTTTTACTCCTAAGGTCATACTCTTTTTGAGTCTCTATGGTGACATTTTCCATTTCTTGATAATAACTTTCATACTCTGCTCTTTTGTCATCATAGGGTGTGTATAGACCTTGTTTTCTATCATAATGAACTTTAAAATCATCATTGTCTACTCCCAGCATGTTGATGTCATCTTCCTCTGTTCGTTCACTTGTTTCTTCAACCTCACTTACATAATTTTGATGAAAAGGAGGAGTAATCTGTTGATCATCCTCCCTTGGTCTATTCTGAGGCTAGTTTCTCCTAAAATTATGATTTTGTTTTTTATTTCTGTTTTGAGGAGATGTTTGGTTTTGACTTGCTTGTGCTCTCTCAAGTATGCTCATCTTTTTCATCATCTCCTCCATCATTCTCTCCATCTTTGAGATAGATGTGGAGGGTGTGGATTCCTCACTAAAGGACACTTTCTTCTCATTCCTCATTCTTGATATTTTCTCCATTAAATTAACTTCCACAACAAGAGCTCCTTTTTTCATATCTTCAAGAGTTAAAGGATCTCTCTCTCTCAGCTGATAGGCCATCTCAGGATAAAATCCTTCAGGAAACTTGTTTAAAGCTGAGCCTTGGGGGGGTTTTAAATATGGGGGAAGGGCATTATAAACACTGTTAAACCTAGTGCAATAAGCTTGTACACTTTCCCCAGTGTTTCTGTGGAGATTCTTGTAGTCCGAAAGTATTTGGAGAGGGTTTTTCCTCACTTCCCATTTTTTTAATAATAACTAATGGAAGGCATGGAGATCATTAATACTGTGAGGGGTTAAGCCTTTGAACCATTTTCTTACTTCTCCCCCTAAAATCTGAGCAAATAATCTAAGTTTGACAGTTTCATCATCAATCTCATTTCTGTCAAAGTAGTCATTCATCTTATCCACATGTTGTGAAGCAGTAGTTGCATTACTGGAATCATATAATGGTATCTTGGACTGACAGTCCTGTGAGAGATTGACTAAAGGTAAAGTAAGGACTAAGGGAGCATACCATGTTGCCATGATAGGTGGTTGTGGAAACAGTGGGGGATTTACAAGTGGTGGATTGACAAGAGGGAAAATGGGCTGGAATGGAGTGGTTTGGACAGTGGATGTATGAAGAACAGATGTGGATGGACTAGCAAGAGTTTGTTGAGCAGATCTAGGATGAGAGAAACCAAAATTATGAAGGAAATTTAGATCTAGTGGTGTATTTTCTCTACTACCCGGATGTTCACTTCTATCTGGGGATGGAAGTGAAGAATCTGAATATAACTGATCTAAATCCTCAAGTGACCTAGTTCTAAATGGATTTCTTAAGTCAACTTGTGGATTTTTTAGAGCTGCAAGGTTTTCAAGAACAGAACTAACTGTACGAGTTGATCTGAAAATAGTTGAAGATTTAACCTCAGGAGACTTCCTAAGGATTGTTTCAGGGTTATCAACTATCTCAAGAGGGTTTGGGTCAGGATAGGATCTAATATAAATCTTTCTAGGAGCCACTATGCTATGTTTTTCAAACCCAACTAAACAAGAAAATCTTAACCAGATGTGAAAATATTTAAGAGGTTAACTAATATTTTAAATAAGAAAAATTTAATCCTAAAGTCCTCTAACTGAGTTTGTATGATTTTATGATGATAATGGGTCTTCCTAGTGGAGCCTTAAAGTCTGTTTAGGATTGTGGAGTCACCAGGTGGAAACTTTTAGCCCTTTTGGAGGTAAAAGGTTTTATGGTCCACCACCATGTTTATTTGAATACCAATCTTGAAATATTTTTGGGTTTTCTGAGTTATTTCAATCCTATGGGTTCCAATAGTGTACTAAATCAGTTTCAACACTTAGCTACGATGATGAGACAGAGAAAGTCTACTCTTATGGCTAAGCTAGCTGATCCTTCAAGGTTTGATAATTTCTTATGAGAATCCTAAGGTTTCCTTAGTTTGTCACTGATTCAAATAAGTTTTATCATGATTACCATTTGTTTGGTAGTGCTTGAAGAGGGCTACTTTTACTCAAGGGTTTTTTATGAGGTCTTAAGGGAACCTAAGATGAAATTTGACTCAGTCCCCAGTAGAGTCGCCAGAATGTTAGGTCTCTGTAATTCCCAAGATTAGCAAATACAAACTTCAAAGCCTACATATGAACCACTTTGGAATTCTAGGATCTATCCCTCCTGAATCCAGAGAGGGATTACTCTTATAAGTGCAAATATTGATTTATCTTTAAAGCTTTTGGGTATGATATTAGGCTAGTTATTAAGAACAAGGGTTTTTGTTTGGTTTTGGATGGTTGAGCATGATTTTTAATTGAGTGGAAAGTCCTAAAATGAAAGAGTTCCAAAGGAGTGAAGGTATAAGAAAACAGAACAAGATTTGGCTGATAGGATAGATATGACGCTAGTTTTTAGTCCATTAGGATATGGAGTCATAAAAGGGTTTAATTGTGCAACAATTTCAAGAGTGGTCCAAGGGGCAAGTCATCTATATCACAAGATATTTTAGATAAAATGATGGAATGGAACAATAAAAGTGTTGAAGGGGTGGAAAAAGACAATAATTTCAACTAGGATTTATCAGTCTTTCCAAATAAGAAAATCCTTTTAAGTAATTGTTTAAAACCAACCAAAGGATAGGGCTAACCATAGAATTCTTTGGACAAGATTTTATTAAAGCTAACTTATTAGACAAACAATCCACTAATCCACATAATTACTTTCATAAGGGATGAAAACAAATAACAAAAAAAAAGTGCAACCTAAGATCAGATAAGATACTTTTAAGTCTAACCTGCTTTCAACATACTCTTAGGGAAACTTTCAGAACTACCTTTGGAGAAAGAAACTAGAAGACAGGGAAAACCATAAACTTTTCTAGTCTAAATTTACTTAGGAGATAATGAAAATATCATTCAAGAACTTCTTTTCAAGCTTCGCACATCAAGACAGGGACAAACCAACATTCCTTGATAATGTTTACACTTAACTTAATACATTCTTAAACACACAATTTGGACAAAAACATTCAGATAAAGCTTATCAGTCAGAGAAGGGTACTGTAAACAGTAAATCCTAACTCTATGCTTGATGTTCTTTATCAGATAATAAGTGGGAAAAATGACATACACGAAAGGAAAATAATAACACAGAAAGAAGCACTTCACCAGTGATATAGACCAGGATCCCAAGAATCAGCTTGTATATTGACTTCAATCCAGTTACATTCTTCAAGTCCAATGTTTCAGTTCAGTAGTCATCTTTCCTTCTCAGACTAACTTATTTGATCACAAACAGAGCTTCAAGAGCCTCTGGACACTATTTACATGTAGAAAATTTTGAGTATAAGTATATTTCAAAGTTCTACAACCAACCATTTACAATGTGCTCCTCAAGAAGTTTTTATAGGAAAATGAGGAGGTGGATGAGAGAAAATATCTATAGGCTCAATTAATATATTTTAATGCTTCTCGGCCTTTGAGGGGCTCAATGGAGAAGATTTTAGATATTTCCTCTGTATTAATGGGTTTGTATTAAGCGTTCGATCTTCTTAGCAGAGTTTGTTGACTTTTAGAACTCTTTCTCATCTTTGTAATAACTCTGCTGACAGTTTAAATTAGTTTCTTCGATTTGGAATAACTGTTCAGCTATCTTGAGGCAAATATATTCTGTTCTAGTAATAACTATGCCTCTTTTGAATGCTTTGAGGCTGTAGGTGGCTTTTGGTAGTTGGAGAGGATTAAATTTGCCTCTAATCTGGTAGTGGAGGCTTCTCAGATTGATGTTCTGATTGTCCTTCTTTTAAACACTGTTAATTTGTTTTAATTATGTGTGTTAGGCTTAATTAGGCCTAATTTTAGCCTTCTATTCTTCAACCTGTATTTAACTGTGGATTAGGCTTTTGATTTTCTGAATGTGTGCCTTAATCCTTCAAAATTGTGCTAAAATCTTCAAACATGGGTTTATGCTTTGACTTAGACCCTTTAACACTAATACTCTTTGCTTGATTAAGCTTTGTTGTGTCTTGTTAATGTGCATACATTACAAAGGTTTTATAATGGCATCAGTGCTTATGAGGCACTGATGAAACATGGTGTTGAACCCTGTAGAATGATATTATTGATGAATAAAGGCCTAGGGGATCGTCATCCCCAGCCTTTCATTTTATTTTAAAACAATTGAAAAACCATTATAACCTGCACAAATGAAGAAAAATTAGAAAAAACCTGCGGGGATGGGTTTAGACTGCTTTGGAGGCTGAAGTTAGATCGTAGCTATTGGATGAAAGCATCCAACGACGAGGATTGCTTGCTGAGGTCAAAGGGTGGTGGTTGGATAAATGGTGGGGAGATTAATATGGGGTCGTCGATCTGCAAAGATCAAAGGTCGAGATCGATTGTGAAAATATAATGTAGAAGGGCCACATTATCGCAAAATGGAAGAAATAACCAAGGAAATGGGTGAAAAACTTTAGTCGGTAGCGAAAAAGGAATAAATGAAATTTGGGGTTTCATGAAGGATTCTGGGCCGTCGGATTAGTTCAGCTACAGAGATCAACGGTGGAGATTTTCTTATGAAGTCCCTTGGAGGATGGGCGGAGGGCGATATTTTAATGGTCAGATGAAATCTAGGTCGTTGGATGAATGTGATGAACGGTAGAGATTAAAATATGAGGAAATACAATGTAAATGGGGAAAGTGGTTTCAGCATTAAAAACCACTGGTTTCGCGCTGCATTCAAGTGGTTTTATATTTTCTCCAAAAAAAACGCAATATAGGTGCCCAGCTGACAGGTGTACTTTAGAAACTGCCCATATCGCGTAACTTTGAAAAATTATCCTTCGGGCTTTAAAATCATGCGATATGGGTCCCTAGCTGTTGGATAAAGGGTGGGCAGATCCAACGGTGGAGTTTGGAGCGCGATAAGACAAGATGCAAGGGCAGAAAAAGGTGGAGCAGGGTCAAAGTGGTTTTGATCTCTACCGTCAGATCATAGGAATGAATGGTCAGGATTAATCATGGGGGCGGTAGGTCCCAAAGGAGTTGGGCCTATCGGGTTTATTCTAGACCATTGGATGAAAGGAATGAACGGTCCAGATTAAATCTTGGGGTTAAATGAATAAAATATGAGGTGAGGCTCGGGCGAAGTTTGGGTTAATGCCGGCCGTTGATCTACATAGTTCAAGGATGGAGATTCGTCGAAGAGATTACACTGTCGAGAGCTGGGAAATAACAAAGGGAAGGGAGGATTGATCTGGACCATCGGATCTTAGTGTATGGACGGCCCAAATGCAATCGGAACATCGCGATCGGCAGGGGCACAGGGTAAAAAGTGCCGATGCGATTGAACGAGTCGTTGATCTTAGAACCAGATCAATGGCAGAGATTAAATTTGCGGAGGTCATAGGCGGAGGGATGGGATTATGAATAGAGTAATGTGGGACGTTGGATCTAGGTCTAGTGGGGAAGATCAACAGCTGGGAAGCCATCGGGAGGTGACCAATAGGAGGGGGCAATAACTATTAAAATATGCCCAATGCAAAAAACTCTGATGCGATTAGCACTGGGCCGTTGATTGGTTTAACAGATCAATGGTGGAAAATGCATCAGGGGGGTAATGCAGAACCAATGTTGACCGTTAGATTTTAAAAGATTAGTGACTCAGTTCACGTCAGGGTCTGACTGAACAATATTTTCTCGCATCGGAAGAAAGTAAGAAACAAAGGGAAAAGCACGCACTTAAATTCCTGATTGTGATAAGTGCCTTAGGCCTTAGTGCTTGCTTTTAGCACCAAGTCACATGGTGGGGAAGTGGTTTAGGGCTTTAGCCAAAAGGGGCTTAGGATTATAATGTAAAAAGTGGGTTTTTTATGATTTTTCAAGGATTTACAAAGGATTTGAAAGCTTCCGATAAGGTAAAAAAGGAGTTTTAAATCTTATTAAAGGGGATTTTGTGAAGGGAAGAAGGGAAATGAGGAAAAATAGAGGAATTTTATGAGGTAAGAGGGGATAAAAAGGAGGTTAATTTTGAGTGAAAGGAGGGGTAAAATGAGGGGAAAATGTGGTTTTCAGCAGTCTTTTTCTTCAGGAAAAAAATAGATTTTCAGAGTTTAAGAGTGAAACAGTAGTGAATATTAATCAAAGGATAAGATATCTTCACAAGACTTCAAGAACTAACAATTTGGCAAATAAAATTGTTTCTTGAAGGCTTTCAAAAAATGATCTAGCCACCATTTGATATGACAAATTTTATAGGTGGCTAACAGACTCCTCATCTTCCCAGTATTCCCATTTCTAATTGTCTAGTTGTGTGGCATCCTATCATGCCTACCCACCACTCTCCACTCAATTCAGCCAATTATATTTTATTATGACTTTTATATTGGAATGATTTAATTTTTTTTTTCTATTGCACTTCCCTTGTGTATTTTAAACTTAAAATGGTACCCAAGATAATTTATTGCAGACTCAACTTCACCAAGAAGTATTCCCACTTCACCTCCACAAACTTTGGATCAGTGTCCCACTCAGTCTAGTCATCATTCTTATTATTAATTTACATCATGTGAAAAGAAAATATAAATCAATATTTACAAATGGGTGGAAATGGAGTTGTTACATTAGGAAACAAGAAGCAACAATGGAACATATTCTACACAACTAGTAGTTTTTTTATTCAATATGTAGGAGGACCCTGGACCTTTTTGGCCACTCTGATTGATGCCATTTTAGTATTATTGAAATCTTGTAACAATGGTGAGACAGTGTTTTCTCCAATCATGTGGTCAACAGAGTATGGTTCTTAGTTATTGGGTTTGTTATGTAGGCCATATAGAAGGGAAGGAACATAATAATTTTAAACATAAGTGAGAGACTGAAGATAAATTTGTGTATATTGTTAGGAAAAACACCAAAGAAACTATTATGAAATATAATTGGTATCAACATGATTGGAATTCCCATCCTTAAGAACTTTCTATCTTGATCATTCTTGATCTTTATCCCTCCATGTAGTCCCATGCTTTTCTGAAACCTCCCCCTCCATAGACTTCCTTGCTCACATCCTACTCTCCCCCAACCCCCCCTTATGGTTTTGTGAAGCTCAACTTAGATGGAATTTCAAAATGAAATTCTAGTCTGGCATGGTATGGAAGTCTTATAAAGGATTGGGTGCATAACATATTATGGATCTATGTGGTAGACTATCGTATATCTAGTAATAATGTAGTTGAATTCCTAGCTCCAGAAATGGGTCTCAAGCTAGAAATTTTAGGGATATATTCCAAGTCGCAATTATATGGAGACTCTCAATTCGTTATCAAGATGATCCAAAATTTAATCCAAGGTGCTTCACTAGAAAAAATCTCCAAGAGTTGGAGACTTATGAATATGATTTATTGAATTTGACGACTTCTTTTATCCCTCAATTTTGTTATCATGTTTCATACTTGGAGGATTGGAAATAGAGTTGTAGACTTCTTGTCCAATCTACTGTGTCTTCAAACATGAATATGTTTTGAATCTGGTTGGCCTCTAGATTCCCATTCAAACTAGCACAATAATTTGCATAACATTTTTGAAGATGATAAATCTAGTTCTCAAGGGATACTTGATAATAGAGATTAGGCATCGCCAATGGGGGTGTGTATCAAGAAGATCGATAGAATTGGGGGCTATGTCCACCACCTTGTGGAGTGAATTACATTAAATTTAGGGGTTGGAGTGGCCACCCATGTGCATGTAGAAGCAAGTTAGTATAATGCATCCCACCAACCATGATAAGTAGAATTCGGAGGAGGAAAGGGGCATTATAGAACTTTTTTGGTCTAAAATAGGCCTCCTAATGAATATTATAAATTAATATTTGAAATAATAAAATAATATTAGATTACATCATCAAACTTTAGAGGGAAAAAAGAAAAAAACTACTTTTCAACACGTATTTTCAATTTATCTCCTTGCGGTTTTACTCAAATTTCAAGTGGGAGCACTCTTCAGATGTGGAATTTAATTCCTCATCCAAGAATTACCCATGTTGCATACTTTTTATGGACCATGCAATACAAAAATGAGAAATACATAAAAAAATGTGATTACAACCACATTTTTTTATATATTTCTCATTTTTCGTTTAGAAATGTCCATCAAAAGTATGAAACATGGGTACTCCTTGGATGAGGAATTAATTTATGCATCAAATGAGTGCTCTTACTCAAAATTTGAGTAAAATTATAGGGAGATCAATTGAAAATTTATTTTTTATTTTTTTTATTTTTTAATCTTTTTACTTTTTTACTCCAAAAATGGTGAATCATCCCTTATGGTTTACATCATCATCTTGAATCCTACTGGTTCTTATAAAGTTTATTTTGGTTGTACATTTTTGTTTTGACTGCCATCTGAGTGGGTCCATTTTTTACATTTTTTGGTTGTACATTTTTTTTTTCTTATATGGGCTTGGTCATTTTCTTGCTTGTGTAGCTATAGTAGTGGGACTATATCCCTGTATTGTGGTCACTTTCATTTTTCTTTTTCCAGGCCCTTTATGTACCAATGTTGTTTTAATATATGTTTTTGGATTTTCCCACTCTATAGTTGGGTCTAGCTCCTTTTGGTTGTCATCATACTATTCTTGTCGATGAATATGACTTTGCCTTATTTTTGCAATCAAATTTATGTTCCTATCTATTTTTTTGTTGATAGTAAAAGGGTATGCATGTTTAACTATATGCAGTGCCAACATATGAGAACAATGCATGGGGGGAGGTCACGACCCATAGGGCCAAAATCGAGTCCAACAATAGGCCCAAGAGGTTGTTTATACCTTCCATTCAACCGTCCCCCAAAAACCCATAATGAAATTTGGAAAATAGAAACATTGATAGCCAAAGATAGGAAGGCCTTCTTAGATTCAAAGATAATGGGTGAAATTGAGATGTGGGTTCGTGACCCTAGTCATACAAGGGGAACGAAAAAATTAGTATTTCAATGCCTTATCACTATACTAGAAAATTAAAAACCATGTTGGTAGGGATCCTTACTAAGAATCAAACTGAAAGATCTAACGTATTTTCAAGTTTTGAGGATGTCAAATATATGTAGAAAAACCAACAGTTTTTTCTTGAGATAATGGATTCTTGGTTGGATCATATTGAGCACCACATTTTTTGTATTCCTGCTATGTCATCTTTTCCAGGATCTAGTGCCAAGGATCCAACACAATTACCTCTTTTGATTCTTAGATTCTTAAATGTTTGCTAGAATTTTTTTGTTATTTGATTATGCAGTAGATAATTTAAATATTCTTTAAATGTTAATACTTTTGGAGTTGTGGAAAAATTATTCTATATGTGTTGGGTCGTCTATACGACCACTTTTTAACACTTAATTCATCCATTTTTACTCTTCTTTATCATGTCATTTATTATAATTTATCATATAAATCCATTTTATAATGATTTATGCTCTTATGGATGAATATTATTTCTTATCCTTTATTTTTAATAAATGGATGATTATTAGAAATTAATTTAACAATGATGGTTTATTAATATATTTTGTACCAACAATCACCATTTTAGCCTCCAAGATATTTTTCAGATTGCAGATTTGATCTCCAAATCATCATCAAATATTCCAACTCAGAAATTCGTTGGAATAAGAAGTGACAGTTTTTTGGTTGCGATTCTAGGCAAATGGAGAAGAATCTGGAAAATCCAGAACATGGGTTTTGTCCAAAACAGACCAAATTAACTATAGTATTGAATGGTTTTCTCAAATTCGGCCTGTATTGGGAGAAACACAAGGTTCTTTGAGCACGATTTTCTCACTTTTGTTGTTGCGGCCGTCCTCCAAATTACCCCAGTTGCAAATCCAAATTCTACTTGCTCTTTTTGAAAGATGAATGGAAATATATTTTCTTGTTGATCAATTGGTTAGGAAAAATCCAATATTTTTATGAGAGATCATATTTTCTATTTAATTTCTCCTCTTCTAATTATAAAAGGAGAGCATGTATTATGTATTGAAAACAATGGAGGAAAGATGGAGAGATTTCCTATTGTAATTACACAATTCCTCATAGACTCTCATTGATTAAACATATTTCGACCATTTCTAAACGCTGTTATGCATGATTAACACAAGAACGTGTTGCCATTTAATTTCTTAGTTCTGCAGTAGCCCAACAGCATTTCACCGGTGGTTGAGGGCCCGACCCTGGTGGATCCATTTGCTATTTGTATCTCTATATTTTCATTATTGTTGTGAGATAGTTCATATTTTCTTTTATTACAGTTTGCAAGTTAATCATTTTATTGTTCATTGCTTATTTGATATCAGTGTGTTATATTAACGAATCGTGTTGCTGTTTCATTATGATTTAACAAGAATCTTAACACTGTATAATTTATCTTATTAATACCTTAACAGAGCTTCACTTTTCTATTTCCATTATGGTTTCATTCCACTTGTTGTTTTGTTTGATTGATATTCATTACATATTGATGTTCAATGGGATTGGTTGTTCCATAGACTTTGCTATTCGATTCATTATTTAGTATTTGTTGTTCGATTATTTTAAGTTACAGTTTGCTACTCATTTACATTTTTGTTCAATTCCAGTGTGTTGTTCATTTCCAATTCATTATTTTACAGATTGCAAGAGTTTTCTTTTAAAGAGTTCTTCTTTGTTTACTTTCAACAACATTCAGTTCAATTTTGATTTCCCTTTGATTGCTTGAGAGCAGGACTATCAACTATAGAGAACACTGGTTATTGCTTCCAAGTTCCCAGATTGATTGCCTTGTTCCAGTTTGATTTCAATTGCATCAATTTCTAGAGGAATGAGTTATTGATAATGTATCCTCGATTGATGTTTTCTAAGTGAATAGTTGGATTTTAGAGCATTTGAGTTCATATTATTGTAATTAGATTTCTTTTCCAAGCATCCATTTACTCTTGTATTTAGAACACTGTACTACATCTTTCATAGCATTACTCTTAGCTCAATTACAATCTCAAACAAAGTACAATCTTGAAATAAAAAGTCGTTCCTGGATTGATAATTAATGTAGGATAAATAGGCGTTAAAAATACACCTTTTATACCCCAAAATTTTGGTGTCGTTGCTAGGGAGAGTGTATGCCATTTAGAAAGAGTGATGCATATTTAATTTTTTCTGCTTTGTAAGAATTGGGTATTAAAGACGGAAGGTAAGAACCTGCACACCGAGCAAGGAACACACTTTTTCACTGGCCCGCTTCATATCAGAATTGAGTGAAAGCTTAAGGCAGGAATGAATGCTTGTGTTTTCTTGAATTTTAGAGGTAGAAATTTTGGAAAAAAATCTTGTAATTCCACTCGAGTGGTGATGTAAGTACCACCCATTTCACTAACCAATTGACAGGAAAATTGGAAGGAGGATTTTTAAAGAAACACATGAAGAACATCTTCTATTATGGTAAGAAATGGCTCACATTGCAACTTTCAAATTCCCTATCAAGGATCTAGGAGGAGTAACACAAATGCACATAATTCCCCCATTGTCTCTACCAAATTTTCATGGTTTGACAAATGAAGATCCAGATACATTCTTATTTGAGTTTGAAATACTTTGTAGAGGATATTATTATTGTACTAATGATGAAAGATTGAAAGTGTTTCCTCTTACTCTAAAAGAAGAAGCTCTCCGATGGTTCATGAGCCTAGGAGGGAACTGCATCCAAACATGAGAGGACATTAAGAACATATTCTTGAAGAAGTACCAAGACTACTACAAATCCAATGAAGATATTTTCGGTATGATACAAGGGGAATATGAAAGCTTGGAGGACTATGTAGAGCGATTTTGATATAACCTTCAAAAATCAAAGCATAAACATTTGGAAAAAGAGAACTTGAAAACACTCCTTCTTAAAGGAATCAAAAAGGAATTTTTAGAACTCTTAAATCTGATAGGAAAAGTTAATGTTTTTCAGTTATCATATGATGATGTTTGTGAATTGTGCATAAGGTATTCAAGAGGAATTTCCAAGGCTGGTAAGAATTCTAGAGAAGTTTCTTCTTTCTTCTCCAAATTTACTACAAGAACAAGAGACATAAGAGTTGAAATCAAGGTTTTATTTGAAAATTTTAAATATGAATTTATTAGCTCTCTAAATTCACAATTTAATGTTTTGTGTTAGTCTCCTATACCAATAGGTGTCATTTTTCATGATTGTCTTGATTGAATTATGGAATATGTTCAAACCTTCTTTCTTGAGCAAAGGTGTTCCATATTCTTAAAAAACCAAAAAATCAAAAATTTTAAAAAATGTAAAGAGGGTATACCCTAAAAGAAAAATCAAAGGGTAAAAAGAATAAAAATGGTCAAAAAGAGAAAGAAATGAACCCCAAGCAAAAAATAGACCAAGGAAAGTGTGCAAATCCAAATGCCACTACTTTTTACTCTGTTGTAATAAATCAATTGTGTGCGGCTTGTGAAATTTTGCCACAATTCATGAATAAGTCAAACTGTTTAAACTTGACTTACTCATATTTCAATTTCATGTTATAGATTAGAGAATAAATATCTAGCCAAACAGTTTAATCTTGGCAGATAAGTAGCTAGGTAGAGTGAATAAAAGGTGCTCAACAGTTTAATCTGAGCCTTTGGATGTAATAAGGGTAGAAATAGATAGATTTATCATGTAAAAAAAGAAAAGATTGAAAAGGGTTTGCAAGTCTAAATGCACCCTAATAAAGAAGAGAAAATGGTAGTGTAAAGTAGATAGGGTAGGTAGATGGTGCTGCAAAGTGTTATCTGATGAATGGTGCTGCTACATGTTGGTTAATCATTTACTTTCATCACAAGTACTAAACCAGGAAATACACTGAAAAATCACAGCAAGTAAAGTCAAATTCATTAACCTCCCTCATCATTTTTTCCCCTCAAGATTTTTACTAATTTCCCCAAAAGTACTAAGGTAATTTGAGATCAAAGGGGCTCAAGGTATTTCCTTGACTTCTGGAGGGACCGGACCCTCGGCCTAATGATCAAAAAGACCTAAGCACTTGAAATAATTCATCATTGTTATCTTCCATCTTTAACTTTTTCCTAAGTAAAATCCTATTTTACTTAGGAAACTGATGCAAAATTCCATAAGAAGTTCCTCAAAATAATTTGTTATTCTAAGTTTAAGTGTTGAAGATAAAATGTTGCAATTTACTTCATAAGTTATCACTTTCTTAGATGTACAAAGATGTTTTGATTTTCCTTGTCCTTTACCATATTAACATTTAATTCTACTATATTAAATCCCTAGTGAAATCCTTTTTCCTAAGTATATAACTCCCTTTTCTATAAATATCCCCAAAACCCATTTATTATAATGTTTACCAAAGTATATATTCCCGCACATTAAAAATAAACACCCCGCTTTATAAGCCCTTTGGTTAAAACTATAGCATTATACATAAATCCCGCCCCTATGATGAATTAATTGTATTAATTCATTCATCATATAATAAAAATATATATAAAAACTTTAGACATACTATAAGTATGTTTAATACCAAAACATATCAATAAACTTTGCGAAAAGCCTTGTGCCACCGTGGTCCGTCCACGTGGCATTCCACCTAGCCAACTCCGCCGCAACCTATTTCATTATGTACCTGGGATTAATTAGTCATTCGGACTAATTAACAACCTTCTCCGCCTATTAACATTTCCCCGGGGTGATTAGATTATGCATTAAAAACCTTTTAAAACCCGACGGGCCCACCTATCAACCCTCCGCATGTTCCCCATCCCTTCAGCCGTTGGATCGCTCATTCGTTGATCAACGGTTATTGTTAATCCCACTGCCCATCCCTTGCCAGCATGTTAACCAGCGGGGGATGGGCGGTTTTTGAAAAGTCAGACTTCCACGTGGCAACTGCTCTGTGGAATCGCTCCCCCCGTGATTAATACCGCCCTCAACCAAAAGCGGTGCGGGCACTTCCCGCTTACCACTTACCGCCTGACGCTGCACACGTCATCCCGTACTACCATGACGTCACATCTCGAAAAAAACAAAAAACCTTTTAACTTGTGAATAAGCCATTTTTTCATGTTTTTTTAGTTATTTTCATTATTCTGAGAAGAACGTTGCTCCCGCTGCGATTTTCGAAATTTCTGCTGTGATTGACCATTTCGCCCCAAAATTCTGCTGCGCCCGTGTTGAAGAACGTCCCTGCCATTGCTCATTACCTGTCAAAGAACCAGTTTCCGTCTAAAAACAGGTATTTATCATTTTACGCCCCGACTGCACGAAAAACTCAGTTTCCTTTGTTTTTCGCTTAGAAAGTGGTTAAAAATCATTGCTGAGTCCTCCCTGAAGATTTTAAACCTGTGAAATTGCCCCCAAAACCTGCACATTGTTCCAATTTCCTCCTTTGTCAGATATCCCGTCCGGTCTGTAAGAAAAAAACGAAAACCTCCATTTTGAATCCACAAGAACCAAAATGGAGGTCCCGGCAGCTCTTAATATCACTCCATTGAATGCTCCTCACCGTGAATTGGACTATTTACCTCTGATAGATGAAGATTTCCAAATAAAAGACCTGGGTTTCGATGAAAGTCCCCGATTGAGCTTCTGTCGCTGTAGAGACGAATTCTCAAAAGGGCAAGACCTTATAGGGTTGTGGGAATCCAATCTCCCAAGGTATCTCATCCCCTCAGTCATTATTTTCCCAGAAATTGTCCACTATTGCCATTCTAACTATGATCCAACTCAAAGAGCAGTAATGTCCCCTAACAAGAATGTCCTTTTCCCAATTACTGCTCAGTCTAACACAGTAAAGAACAATCAAAGAGTATCAGGATTAAAGAGTATCAGTGGTTAAAGTGTATCAGGTAAAAGTCAGGGTGAAAGTAAAAATGAAGTTACAGAGCGGTCAAAGGTAAAACAGTAAAAGTAATTACAGAGGCAGTAAAATGGTAAAAAGAGATGAAAATACTTTCACCAACATTGAATTTTATCTAAAGTGAAAGTAAAGCAGTCAAAGGAACAAAAAAGTGAAAAGATGAAAAATACAACAAGAAGGAACATTTTTGCAGAAATTGCATATTTTAGTCATAGTTTTGCAGAAACTATTGTGATCAATCAAAGATGAATTTTACAAAACTGAAGGAGGTTTATGTTCTTAAGAGGACCATCTACAAAAACCTCTCTCACTTTTCTAACAACTATTATGGTTTTGGAAATATTAAACAAAGTTGGAAAGCACTTTTTGCACAAAATTACAGTCAAGTCATCATTTTGCAGAGAATATTGTGGCCAATTAGAAATACATTTCACAAAAATGAAGGAGGTTTTTGTTCCTAAGAGACCCATATACAAAAACCTATCTCAGTTTTTTCACAGTGGTTTTATAATGAGAGATACATGCGCATCTTTACAGGCCATTTTTCAGACTCTGTAAAACTCTGTTTTATGCATATTTTTTACAGAGAATATTATGCACAGCTGGAGAGGAATTTTGGGAAACTGAAAGAGGTTTATCTCACCAACATATTAATCCACAATAACCTCTTTCAATTTTTACATATCTATTACGGATTGAGAAATACGAAGATATCATTGGACCCTAAGTTTGCAGAATTGTTGGAGCAGATTGCACAAAGAAAGGAAGCAGTTAGTGACTTCGATGCCTCATCATCAACTAAGATTTGGATCAAATTCGAATTATCCTCTTTGTCATCACCTATCCATCAAAAATAGTGCCAAATAGTTTGAGTGTCCTTTACTTTAGTTCTATTTATGTAAATAGTTGGAGAGATTTGTGAACCAATTTTGATATTTGTTTCAATATATTTTAGTTTAGAATTTGTATAAATACTCCACTCTTGGAAGCATTTGGGGTGGATTCTATTACTCTGCTGTAACACTGAGATTTTCGGAATAAAAGCTTTTGGAGAAATTTACTTGTGGCTTACTGGATGACGATTTGAAGCACTGGACTTGTTGCGGGATTCATGTGTTGGACTACAGTTCAATAAGTGTTTCTACCCTTTGTTTGAAATTTTATATTAGTTTATAATACCATCATATCCATTTCTGAATAATTTACATAAAGGATTGAAACAGAATTTGCTTAATTGTACTCTGTTTTCAAATGTGATTATTCTCGATGTTTTCTTCTGGATTAGTTATAAGCATGAATTCTTAATTGCTCATGTTTTGCTGATTCAATATTGTTGATTACTGTAACAAAGAATCCTTCATTGCTCTTTGCTTGTAGTCATTTCTCTTCTTCCTCTTGAATATGGTGAAAGATTCTTAGTTGCCTTTCATCCCTTCAAGACCATCCATCCACTTTAAATTTTAAGGATTGTTCTCCGTCCAGCTATCTTGCCCTGTAATACCATCTTGTGTTCAGAAAAGAAATCCAGTAAAGCCATCCTTAGACTCCATAGCCCAATGGACTGAAAGCCCTCAACCTTGCCCTTAGTTTGTGGATTCCACCATTTTCCCAAAACAAACTTTGAATCTATAACTAGCCTAAAATCATTCAAAAACAAAGATAAATCATAAAGAGAGAGCCCTCTCTGGATGCAGATTGGCTAGATTCTGCATCTAAAGGTTGGTTTGTGTAAAGGATTGAAACAAAATTTGCTTAATTGTACTCTGTTTTCAAATGTGATTATTCTCGATGTTTTCTTCTGGATTAGTTATAAGCATGAATTCTTAATTGCTCATGTTTTGCTGATTCAATATTGTTGATTACCGTAACAAAGAAATCCTTCATTGCTCTTTGCTTGTAATCATTTCTCTTCTTCCTCTTGAATATGGTGAAAGATTCTTAGTTGCCTTTCATCCCTTCAAGACCATCCATCCACTTTAAATTTTAAGGATTGTTCTCTGTCTAGCTATCTTGCCCTGTAATACCATCTTGTGCGTAGAATAGAAGTCCAGTAAAGCCATCCTTTGACTCCATAGCCCAATGGACTGAAAGCTCTCAACCTTGCCCTTAGTTTGTGGATTCCACCATTTTCCCAAAACAAACTTTGAATCTATAACTAGCCTAAAATCATTCAAAAACAAAGATAAATCATAAAGAGAGAGCCCTCTCTGGATGCAGATTGGCTAGATTCTGCATCTGAAGGTTGGTTTGTGGTTACCTCGGGTATACTTTCCTTTTCCACAACATCAAGGAAAACCCGAGTGATAACATTTTGCAGTATTCAAAAAATAAAAAATTTGATGAAGTGTTTTGCCCTCATTGCCAAAAGGAGCATCCCATAGATACTCACTCTTCTTTATCTAATTTGGAAGTAGCATATCAAAGAGATGGGGAAGCTGCAACAAGGTCAAAACCATGGAAATCATAGCCTATAGGTATGGTTCAAAACACTTCCTCTCCATTCTCTTACTTGCATAATTCATTATGGAATACTCATATGTTAGGGCAGCCATGCCAATCTCAATATAACCACTACCAATCTTGTCTACAAGTTTGGCATGGTTCATCTTATGATTGTATGACTACTATCCCTCATCTTGTAGCGCAAACACATATTCTGGCTCTTCCACAACACCTTGCTTTCCTATCAAAATCATCCACTCAACACAATCAACTACATCATCAAGAGGCTCCATTCCCTACACAATCTCCTGCTCAACTAATTCCACACCCTCACCATAATAAACCAGTACAACATGTTTACAGTGTGAACTGCAAAATTTACCTACCCTTCCACCCATTCTATCTCACATGCACTATTGGAGAAAACTTACACTGAGACTCAGAATGTATCAAATCCAAAAATTATAGAAGTTATGAAAGAAAATGAGGTTTCTTCTAGTTTGCACCAACAAATCATTTTAAAAGCTCAAGAACTTAATGATACGATGGCTATGGGAAATCAAAAAAGTAAGGGATACATTGAATATTGGTTTCACTCCATCATTTGTTTGCAACATCACTCCATGCTTCAAAAATTTTTGGCACCATCTTTTCAAGGGAAGTTGGCTTCTCATACCCTAATTTTTATCAACATGCATTTTTAAAATTTGGGTATGTAATTACTAGAGGCCTTATTTCTAAAATGTTTCCACTAGAAATACTCTTATACATAAACATATTCAATTATCAAAGAAGAGTAGGATAGTGGAGAAAATAAAACAAACACATTTTTTTATTTTTGTAAAAATAGTTGTTTCTTTGTTGCAACACGCTGTGGAAATCAACATTGATGATAAATATTCTAATTTATTTGTGTATGTAGATGAATTATATTTCAAATAACCATTCTAAAAACACTTATATTCATTTTTATCATCAATATCGAAAAATTTCTTGAATATCATTTTTTTGGCTTGCGGGCTTGATCAAATTTCTGAAAACAGAGTTGGGACAGTCATGTTTTGGAGGACCAAAAGTGAATATTTTTAAAAATTGTTTCTATTCTAAGTATCCCTTTATGTCTAATTTCCAACCCAATTTTAATCACTCAATTTGGATTTGAAACGAAAAATTTAGAACCAAAACATTGACAGGGTGTCTAGTAGGCAGCTTAACAACAGAGTTGGGACAGTCAGTTTTTGGAGGCCTAAATAACTATATTTTTAAAACCTATTTCTATGGTATATTTTTCTATGAATCTAGTTTAAAACAAAATTTGAATCACTCAATTTCGATATCATTGAGGAATTTACGACCAAAATACTGACTTCCTATCATAAATTAGCATTCTTGAAACTTTGTTTTCTCGGTTGTTCATTAACGTATTTGACCCATCAATTCTTCTTGTCTTCAAAAAATGTTTCTATTGAAAATAAATAAATTAATCTACTTTAATCTCCAATTTTAATCGGTTCAATCTGCCATCAAACGAAAAAATTATGCTTGAAATATCAATTGTTGGTCTGAGCTAGAAAATCGAAAATGACTCTATTATGCAGGTTGTTCTAAGAAAATTTGACATATCATAGCATTGAATTTTTAAAACATGTTTCTATTGGAGATAAAACTTTGAATTATCTCTCATTTGGATTTGGAATCACTCAAATCCGATGAAAAAAGAAGAAGTTATGATTGAAGCACTGCAGGTTAGCATGATTGACCACTGCCCTCCCGCGGGTATAAAAAATTAATTTTACTTTTTCCATGGATTTGTTCTACAGAGTAACTACGTGTTAGTTTTTTGCATAATTCTTGGATTAGGGGAGCCCGATCACCTCTCTTTATCCATGATTTAATGTTTTATTGCAGGTAGACACTCGTTTTTTGTAGGTCTTAGGAGAACAAAGAAGGTCAATTTATGGACGGGCAATTCTTGAGAGAAATTTTAGTGAAACAATGGCATTTAATCCAATTCATTACCTAATGGATTCATAACAGAAGAAATGAAGAATTCATTTCCATTTGGAGATTCATGCCACTACTGCCAAAACATTTTTCAATAAGATCATTTTTTTCCATTAACAGATTGATATTCCCTTGGGAAATAACATCATAGCTGTTGTAACTTAATAAAGCGTTGTTTCTTTTATGATTTCTTTTATGTTTTTGTGTTTCAGGTGTTGATCCCTCCAAATTATAGTTTCTGCTCTATTTGCAATTAAACAATAAGGACCCCACTATGCAAGTTTCAACTACAGAAGGCAATTCTTCGGCAGCACCAATTCTGTAAAAAAAAAAAAAAAAAATAGTTTTTCTTGAAACCTAAACATAAAGTTTGTTTTCTTTTACTTTGATTTTTTTTTGTATAGAATTTTATTTCTTGAACCGCTCTTAATTTTCTTGCTACGAATTTTTGTTGTTCCTTTCCAAAGGAACACCACTTTTGATGTTCCTTTCGAAAGGAACAACAGTATTATTGTGAGTGTTTTTGTTGTTCCTTTCCAAAGGAACAACACTTTTGTTGTCCCTTTCGAAAGGAACAGCAGTATTGTTGCGAGAATTTTTGTTGTTCCTTTGGAAAGGAACAACAGTTTTCACCGTTTATTTTTGTTGTTCCTTTCCAAAGAAACAACATTTCCGTTAATAATTTTTGTTGTTCCTTTCGAAAGGAACAACAATTATTTTTGTTGTTCCTTTCGAAAGGAACAACATTTTCGCAGATTGTTTTTGTTGTTCCTTTCCAAAAGAACAACACTTTTTTATTGCATTTTTCTTGTTTTTCAACAACATTTCTAGGATTTTTTGTGAATTTTTCATGATTATTTGAAAGGAAAACATACAATTTATGCAAAGATACACAAATTACAGGTTACTGGAATCAGCTAATCAAGAGAAATTGTCATTTTTAAGAAATTTTTTCTAGTGATAAGAAAAAGGAAAAGGCTCAACCATCTATATTCCTTTGTTGTCTTTATTTTCACTAAAATTAATATGATCGATTATCTTTATCATGTTGGTTCTTCCCTAAATTCTCACAACTCTCTTTGATTTTTATTTCATTGAATAAGAATAAGGGCATATTTTCTCTATTGAGATACTCAGACTTCTTCCACCATCCCTACTCTTAAAGAGTGTTGAGCCACTCTTTATATATAAATAGGGAAGTGCTATATATAAAGAAAAAGAAGAAAAAATATCTCTATATGATTACTAACAATTCTATGATATGGCAGATGGAGGATAGGGGGTCTCATCAAGAGCCAGCCTACCATGATCATAAGGGAGCAGTGAAGTGGCATACCCATTATGGCCACCACACCAGGGATATGATCCAATGGACAACTCAGAAAAATAAAAAGTCCTTGGAACAAGAGGTCTCATCATGAGCCGGCCTGACCACTTTTTCACCCCTTCCTCGTGAATGGCATTGTGATTCATCTGGTTCCCAAGCTAGAACAGTGGCCTCCATCATGACATCACACAGCACTTCCCTAGACATAAATAGAGGATAATGGTTCCAAGGGTGAGAAAGCAACTTTGTCAAGGTTATAGACACCTGTGGGCAACAGAGCTCTGCTGATTGTATTGGAGTCATATTTTTCACAAATCAATAGTAATGATAAACCCTTTTCTTATATCTTTATCTAATATCAAATGAGAGTATGTTCCTAAACCCTTTGTTCGGAACCGCTTATGCATGAAATTTATTTATAAATTGATCATAATGGTTTATGTGGATAATGACCGCATAAGTATTTTTTCACATCAGCTGTCATTTTCCCTTATTTTCGAATCATTACATAAACATTTCTATATCTACTCATGATTTCAAAATATGCATTTATCTCAGTAATGTGATAATTTGTTGATCATATCATAAGTATGTATGTCTTTCCATGCTTTACAATTGCTGTGCAATACGCTGCTCTTCTATTTTGCTAATTTGCCACAATATTGATACTGCATTTCTACAGAATTTTTGCTGATTGAACTTTTTGCATGCATCTTATATGTTTCCATTCCAAACTAAAACTGTGGATTCAAGAAAATTGCATACAGAATTGTGATTTGTTTACAAGAGAACAACAAATATGGGGGGGGGGGGGAATTCTATCCGCAGCACGACCACACTATTGCAACTAACAGCAAAGGCTCGCAAACGCGCACAATTCTTCAGACATGATGTGCTTGCATGGCTTCCACCTTTTTCATTACTTTCATTATCCGCTCAGCCTACATCAGCTTCAACAAAAGCCAGTCCATACACGTCATTCCACATTTTTCGGAGGTAACATTTGAGGTAAAATAGTATAATTTTCTGATTTATTATGAATTTAGGAGAATTTCATGAAAATCCATTGAGAATTGTTTATCATCATTCATTCCACATCTTTACCACTTCCCATTTTTCAGAGATATCACATCTTTCAGTTTGGGGGAGTGTTGTTTTCCATGTCAGTAATCTTCTTTATCATCCATTGATATTCTTATTCATTCTCAACACCTCCCTTATTCCATGTTGTTTTACACCAAGCATCAATTTCAACAGATTGTAGCAACCACCTCTCTTTGTTTTCTAGCATCGCATGAGAAAATGCTAATTCTTCAGTTTGGGGGGGGAATTACTACACATGATGGATGTTTTCTACTCTCTTTCTCATTTAAAGGCATACAATTTCATTTTTATACAGTGCAGAAATTGATTTGCATATATCTTTAAAAATATGAACTGAATTCTTGTGCTTTTTGGATAACAAAGAGGTATCATTAAAATACACAAACCCAGATAATTTCACGCTAAATTAGTTCATAAAATTTTGAAAAATATGCACTATCACCTACAACCATTTTTTTTATATCTCATGATCAGTGCATCAAAACGATCTGATTTTTGAGAAAATGGTTAATGAAGTTGGTTGTTACTTATGTCACATTTTTTTGCAACTTCATATACATATAGTTGAACGTCAACTGTAAAAATTGTTATGCCTTTATCAAGATTGCTAAAATTGAATATACATTATTTGAAGAAAAATTCATTTGTTCCATCCATTTCATGAGTTGGGATGAAGAATTTTCTTTGTTTGGTTAGCACATGGGTTTTGTCTTTGGGTTGCATGAGGACATGCAATATATTCAATTCTGGGTTGCATGAGGACATGCAATATATTCAGTTTGGGGGTATGTTGGCTCGTGAATACGACCACTTTTTAACACTTAACTCATCCATTTTTACTCTTCTTTATCATGTCATTTATTATAATTTATCATATAAATCCATTTTATAATGATTTATGCTCTTATGGATGAATATTATTTATTCTCCTTTATTTTTAATAAATGGATGATTATTATGCATAATTTTATCAATGATGGTTTATTAATATATTTTGTACCAACACTCACCATTTTAGCCTCCAAGATATTTGTCAGATTTCAGATTTGATCTTCAAATCATCATCAAATATTCCAACTCAGAAATTCGCTGGAATAAGAAGTGATAGTTTTTCGGTTGAGATTCTGGGCAAATGGAGAAGAATCTGGAAAATCTGGAACATGGGTTTTGTCCAGAACGAAACAAATTAACTTTTGTAGAGAATGGTTTTCCCAAATTCGGCCTATATTTAGAGAAACGCAAGGTTCTTTGAGCATGATTTTCTCAGATTTGTTGTTGTGGTTGTCCTCCAAATTACCTCAGCTGCAAATCCAAATTCGACTTGCTCTTGTTGAAAGATGAATGGAAATATATTTTCTTGTTGATCAATTGGTTAGGAACAATCCAATATTGTTATGAGAGATCATATTTTCTATTTAATTTCTTCTCTTCTGATTATAAAAGGAGAGCATGTATTATGTATTGAAAACGATGGAGGAGAGATGGAGAGATTTCCTATGGTAATTACACAATTCCTCATCGACTCTAATTGATTAAACAGAGATCAAACATTTGTAAATGTTGTTATGCATGATTAACACAAGAACATGTTGCCGTTTAATTTCTTAGTTCTGCAGTAGCCCAGCGGTTTTTCACCAGTGGTTGAGGGCCCGACCCTGGTGGATCGATCCACTGTTTGTATCTTTGTCTTTTCATTATTGTTGTGAGATAGTTCATATTTTCTTTTATTACAGTTTGCAAGTTAATCAGTTTATTTTTCATTTCTTATTTGATATCGGTGTGTTATATTAACGAATCGTGTTGCTGTTTCTTTATGATTTAACAAGAATCTTAACACTGTATAAGTTATCTTGTTAATACCTTAATAGAGCTTTGATGTTCTATTTCCATTATGGTTTCATTCCACTTGCTATTCTGTTTGATTGATATTCATTATAGATTGTTTTTCAATGGGATTGGTTGTTCCATAGACTTTGCTATTCGATTCATTAGTTAGTATTTGCTATTCGATTCTTTTAAGTTACAGTTTTCTACTCATTTACATTGTTGTTCAATTCCAGTGTGTTTTTCATTTCCAATTCATTAGTTTACATATTGCAAGAGTTTTATTTTAAGGATTTCTTCTTTTTTTACTGTCAACAACAGTCAGTTCAATTTCAATTTCCCTTTGATTTCTTGAGAGCAGAATTGTCAACTGTAGAAAACACTGGTTATTTCTTCCAAGTTCCCAGATTGATTGCCTTGTTCCAGTTTGATTTCAATTGCATCAATTTCTAGAGGAATGATTTATTGCTACTGTATCCTCGATTGATGTTTGCTGAGTGAATAGTTGGATTTCAGAGCATTTGAGTTCATGTTATTGTAACTAGATTTCTTTTCCAAGCATCCATTTACTCTTGTATTTAGAACACTATACGACATCTTTCATAGTATTACTCTTAGCTCATTTGCAGTCTCAAACATTGTACACTCTTGAAATAAAAAGTCGTTCCTGGATTGATAATTAATGTAGGATAAATAGGCGTTAAAAAGACACCTTTTATACCCCAACAATAGGTAGGCGGTCAAAAATATTAGGTTTATTGGTTGGAAAATTGAAACCACGTGCCAACAAACATGATTAAAATGGTTGGATGACTGATGTACTAGGTAACATGGTTTTGTGAGACAATATAATATTTCCTTACAAAAAAAAATCATGGTGGGATCAATAATTAACATCATACCATTTCAATAATTGTTTGTGTTGGAAGCTTAAATATCGAAAAAAAAACACATTTAAAATCAGAATGGGATCAAATATTGAATCCACATAAAATAATTAGTGTGTTTCTTATAAGGAGGTTTCAAATTCAAACCTAGTTCAATGCAATTGGTAAAATGAAAAATTCGTTAATTTTTCTTTGTATGGGAATCACAACTAAGCTTACATGAATCCTCAACTAACATGGAACTTATGTCCTTGTTAACACACATAACTCCTGTTAGCGTCCAATAATATAGGTAATCAAAGACTGTCTGTCCACTTATTTATCTAAAGCATGAAATGTCTCTAAGTTATTTTTAATAATTTTCTATTTTAAATGAGATTTAATTTTATAAAATATACATAATTATATTTTTTATAAAATTATCTATTTAAAATATTAAACTTAATTTAAAAATAATCAATCCAAACTATAAACTATAGGAACCACATTCATTATCATGCTAAATACGTCATCCAATAATAAATTCACAAGTCAAAATAAATTTATGACCCTGTTATCGTTCTATAATTTTAAGATTTGCAAGAATAATTATATAGGAGAACATCAAACCGCTTCGAAGTTGGAATCTAGCCCCACCAGCTTTAGAGAGGGCTCTCTCTATATAATTTGACTTTGTTTTCTTAACTGATATTAGGCTATTTATGATGATTGTTGAATTGTTTGTTTGTTTGATTGGTTGGTTGGTTGGTCAAGTGATATTTTAAATTAATTAATTTCCATTGGGCTATGGAGTCAATATAGAGTTAGATGTTGTATCAATTTTTCGAAGAGAAATCACAGGGAAAGCTAGTTACAGTCACTGGGTCTTAGATTCTAGGTGAATTGTGAAATGAAGCAATAGTGAATTCAATAGTGATTGAAAAGCTTACTGTTAAGAATTTTTCAATCAGACTTCAGAAGAAAACATTAATATTGCAAACACGGCCAGAAGTAAGGTGTTCAAATAAAAAATCCTACTTCTTCACTTTCAGTTTTACAATTAGAATTAAATTTGAAACACAGTTAGGAAAACACAATGGAAACAAATAATAAAAAAATGAAAAACCTCACCAGTAAACTATAGCTCAAGTATCCTATGAATGGTCTTCTTTATTGATATATCAGCAGCTCAAAAAGTACAATGCTTGATAGAGAAATTACAAGAATCAGAGTCCAACCCCTGAGTACTTCAAATGCATAAGTATTTAAACTAAATTTCTAAAGGTTTCCCTATCAAAACTGGCTATCTCCTTATTAATTACAACATAAATGTATTTAAACAAAATGTGCTCCAAAAGGTGGAGTTTTTGAATATTTGTTGAAATCTAGAAATTTTGTCTGAGGAGTGGTTGTTGCACGTTCTTAATATGTTTCTCACATGATCTAACTGATGTTGAACATTGATCTGGCTGTAGTTTCTTCTCAGTCATCTTGGTATTTGCATAGCTTGCCCTCATGTCTTCATCAGAAATCAATATTTTATTGGCTTTTCGATCAATCTCATCCACCTCCGTGTACCGAGAAAATGTGGGTTTAACCATGAAAATGTGGTTAATCTCATGCTGAATGAAGATATCAATGCTTATAACATCTAGGAAAGACTTTCCCGTCATGGTATTTTTGATGTTTGAATTCTTGACTGCATCTTTTGAAATTTCCTTGAGCTTCTTCACATAATCATCTCTGGCTATTAGTCTATCATTTATGACAAATAGAGAAGGAAAACCCCTTTTGGTTAATGGATTGATCCTCTTGAAGAATCTACTAACTTCAATTTCTAATGTGTTACACTTCTCTTCAAGCTGTTGCACAAAATTCCTTAGTGTAAGGACTTTCTTCACCTCTAGAATTGTTTTAGTTGTGTCATGCACTCCCAGATCTTCCAGCTCATATCTGTTTTTGGCATTCAAAAACTTGATGATATTATTAGATGTATCAGGCATGTATCTTAGATCTTTAGTATTATCTGAAATGTCCTTGTTAGCTTTCTCAATCAAATCCTTCTGCTCAAAAATGAACTGGATGGATGGTCATATCTCATTCATAGATTCAGGGATGCTAGTCCATATGATCTCCTTGAATCTACTGACCATGATGCCAATAGAAGATTATTGATGAGACTTATGTAATACTTCCATCAACCTTTGATTTCTCTATGTATTAGTGACATGGGCTGTCTCACTTCTTATTATTTGATCTTGCAAAACTTTGATCTGAGCCTGTAGTCTTTTAATTTCTTCTATTTGCAAAGACATATTATCCACTGATTTAGAAATTTGATCTGTTGCTTCTCTTGTGGTATCTGTTGAGGCTCTTGGTGCTGGAATGGATTTAAGAGGTACAATATCTAAAGTAAAAATAGTTGTTTATGCATCTTTCTCTTTCTCTTTAACCATATTTTCCATTTCTACCTCCATTTTTTTTCAGTTGTTCAGTCTGCTCCATGATGAGCTTCATCATATCATATTTTTGTGTCTATGTCTCTTCTATCTCCTTAGTAGGAGGATCCTCTTTAGCTAACATCTTCAATTTTTTATTTAAGGCTTCTATATCTGCATTATTATTTTTAATAATATCCTCCACATCCTGCAAATTTGATGGATCATATCCAATTCTCACGACCAAGTCTTCCAAGGAGTTTATCCTTGTATGCTTGGACATTGAGGAGATCTTCTCCATCTTGAGTTGAGATTGCACATTTTCCAAGGAGACTTGTAACTTAGATAAATTAATAGAAATATTGGTTAAGGTGGAAGATATAACTTCACCTGTTTGCTTATGCATTTCCATCTGATCGATGGGGTGGATGTCCTTGATGCTAAATTCAAAGTAACTCTACTTGTAATCTGCATCTTGGGTTTTGCAATCTAGGCTTCTAGAAATTCCATGTGCATCTTCCCCTTCTCTGAATAGAATACCGATAGCAATCTGCTTTGTGAACTAGAGTTATGCTTCCAAAATTGAGTGTAAGTGTTATTTTGCAAGATCTCATTTCTGAGTTTGATCTCCCTGAAAGTATCAAATACAGTCTTTTCTTTATCTCTTGTAGCAGCACTAGAAGTGGATGTTTAGAGAGTCTGTTGCTGATTCAGGATAGAAGTTGAAGAAGTTGGGGGAGCAATAAGCTACTATCCTCCCATTGGAGATGATCCTGGAGTATCCAGGATGTTGATAATAGTTTCCTGCTCTGGTTATTTTTCTTGGTCAACATCCATGTGTACGTTATCCCTTTTTCTTTACTTCATCTTGAATTCTTTATTAGAAGTATCATTCACTAAAGGTGACTGATCTTCTCTTTTCCTTTTCCTTGTAGTTTCTTATTTATCTTCTTTACTCTGGTTCTATTGTGTTACAGGTGTTTTCAAACTTGAATTAGAAATGGCTTGATCCTCTGCCTACTACAAAGTATTTACTATCCACTTCGTCTGGTTTATGAACTACTCTATGTCTGGTATTTGTGTATGGAGGTAGGGTGTAGAATTATTTTCCACCCTCAATTTAGAAATGACCCCAAAGGGATCATAAGACCAGGTGAAACTAGGAGGGAGCTTCATGTATTTCAATATCTTATCTGCTTCTCTAGCTGCCCTATTGTTTCACACAAATGGTCCTATCTCAAACTTTATCCTAAAATGTGACTTCTTTTTTACTGAGACAAAATGCACCTCATCTTCATTCAACATCTTTCTTATGTATTCCAAGGAAAAAATCCTCATTGGCAGGAATTTTGGCAGCTTATAGGGAGGAAAATCACACCCATAGACTCTCAATTCTATATAATTTTGGTATAAATACCAATCTCTTGTTCTAGCTTGTTTTGAGAGCTGCATAATCCTTTTAATCTCTTCACTAATCATGGGCTAAGTTTTGATCTTTAGAATACTTATTTCAGGATGTAAAAATAGTTCAACAAACTATTTGTGGCTAAAGTCCTCTTGATCCTTCATCAAGAAGGTGGTCCAAAAAATGACAGACTATGGGTGTCCATCTTCATCCAACTTCTTCATTGCAAACTGAAATTTCTATGCCTAAAAATATACAAACAAATAGATAATGATAGAAGTATATTTAAATACTCCTTCTGTATGAAAATTCACAAACTAAGCATGAAAATTATCAGCCAAGAACTGGCTAAAATCAAACATGATAGAGGGCTTAGAATCTGCGAACAATATAGTCAAAAATCCTATAATTGCCTCATCAATCCATTGATCAGAGTAATATCCTAGGAGGTATACAAGAACTGTGGAAATTTGTTTGGTTCTCTCAGGGAATAAATATGAGGGATATGGGGGATTTTTCTTAGGCAGAGGGGTCTTCTCAGTTAGGAATAGCTCAAGTGTTGAGGCTCTCTTATCACAATCTAGCTTTTGGTACAGGTCTATGAGGGCTTTTTAGGAAAATGGAGTATAATTTTCTACTGTACGTTCTTGCATCATATGATTAATAGATTGGGCAGTAATAGTGAAAAAAACCTCACCAGTGGGAGAAATTATAGCTCTCTGGTTTGGGATGTAACAAGCACAGCATCTCCTAATGAGCTCAAGAGCACTATGGGTCTTGGTGTAATATTCCTAAATTAGCATACAACTAATTGGAATATTAATTTTTTATTCTGATTCTTAGTTAGAAGAATAAGAGGGTATGGAGACCCATAAATCTCCTTAGTAGGAATAAAAACACTCCTAATGTTAATGGAGGTCATCTAAATAGCTGGATTGAAGACCCTTATGTGTGAAAATGGGATGGAACATGTAGATTGGGTCAACTTTGACCAAACAAAATAGCTTTGGTATGGAAGGAGTGGCATTCATTGAGGGACAGCGTAGTTTGGAGGGAGACTCCATGCATGGAAGCAGTGGATTTAATGAGTGGGGCCCAAGGTGAGGAAGCTCACCAAGAATATAAGGAAGGGGATGGCAGCCATTGTGAGGAGGATTGGATTATTATTTTGTGTATGGTCTGTATGACTTGTTGCTCTCTTTAGCTGTTTAGCTAAGATTGCAGTGATGTTTAGCGCAAGGGTGTTCTCGAGCGAGAATCCCACCTTCATCCTCGAGGGATTTAGAGTGCCCACTCAGGAGAAGTATTTGGGCTACATTTCCACATTCCAGCATAAGGCCAAGCTTCATCTTTCTTCAACAGTGCAGTTTCTGCTAGGGTTGTGTTGTGTTGCAGGTTGCAGTAGTGGAGGATTGTATTGCATGTTTTCTGAGCTAGTTTTCAGTGGAGGAAGGTTTCCTTCCATTAGGAGGCCAGTACAGAAGCCCCCTTGAGATTTACTGATACATTTGGCATTAGGCCAAGGTGCTTTTTTCCCCTACAGTGCAGTTTTAGTCTAGATCTGTGTTATTTTAGGGAGGAGTTGTAGGGGTGGTTGCAGTATATGTTTTGGGAGGTGATTTATTCAGTGGAGGGCACATCCTTTCATCTGGAGGATCTATTGGAGAAGATCTACAAGATTCTACTTCAACTTCAGCCATATCTTCTCATTTATTTTGTTGCAGCAAACCTTCAGCCCTAGGGCTACAGCTTACATTTGTATTTGTGTATATTTTTCGAAAACCCTCTTGGGTTGTATGGAAAGGTGATATAGTAACTAGATCTGTATGTGTAGCATCTATTGAGGCATATATCATCATTTTTACATCATTGAATGATCTCCAGTTGTAGTTATGCACATTATTACTGCGCTATAGCAGCTCTCTAACATTTTTTATTGTAGCAGCATTCCATATTTGGGAATGATTTTTTATGGGAGGCTTGTTTTCTCTTATCATATGATTGGTGCCTCACTATTTTGTATAGATTTTCTGTTGATATTCATAATATAATGGATCCATATAGATCTCACATGTTAGTGCATTGATTTACACTTATTTTTCAATTATTGTGTTCAAATATTGTTGCTTCCCCATTTCCGAATATTACACTTAGGGGAAATGTAATAAGGAAAGTTAGTGTCCCACAGAGAAATATCATCGACACCATCTATTAATTTGTCTTCCAACCAAAAATAGACATTGAATAAATCAAAATCAGAGATTGTTTCATGGATCTTAAAGTCTTTATCAACTAATCTGACATGATCTAAGTCGATTGGAGAATGAATCATGTGATTAAAGGGAGGTTCCTGACCTCCCTTCTTGGGAGGCATGGTGAATTATGATTGCAATGAAAGGGGTGGATTGGATGATGATACAGTCAATAGAACACAAAGGAGGAATGACAGTGTAAAAACCTGAAGAGACACTATGATTCGCTGTGGGAGACCTGTAAGAAACAAAGAACAGGTAACAGTGATGAAATGGTAAAGTTTGAATGAGGCGAGAAGGTTAGATTTTATAGGGTTGCATGGTTTCCCATTATGCATGGCACGGGTCAATTGATTAAAAAGTAAACCATTAATTAACTTAATGGGCTGATTTTGAAGGGAGCAGAGGAGATTGGATGTGCAACGAATAGTTGAGGTGTCGCATTGTGAATGGAGGAGGGATAATGGTCGGGAGAATGGTTTACAATATGGGGAAACATATTTTCGAAGGGGGTAGCGAACAATGAGTGGGTTTGGTGAGGGGGGTGCTGCTAGGGTCTCGTGATTTGGCAGATTGGCTAAACTAGATGATAGGTAACATCACACCAGTCTTTGGAGTCCTAGGACCTAGCCTTCCTGGACTCAGAGAGGGCTCTCTCTATTATGCGAATGATGTGAACTTGCTCGCTTCGGATGATTTATTTTAGGCTAGTTTTTAAGTGTAATTTGTTTGTTTGTTTTGGGTTGGGGTAAGATGACTAATTAGGATAGGTGGAATGAGATATTATCCAATCAATAGGGCTATGGGGTCAGATGAAGTCAAGGGTGTCTAAATGATGAGGTAGGGTGTATTGCAGGGCTGATTTAGCAAGGCTAATGGATCCTTAGGTGATGTGTGAGGTGTAATGAACATTAAGTTTGGGAAGAAACTAAGAGGTCTTAAACATATATAGTCTGAAAGAAATAACTCACGAGGTAGGGAAAACCATTAATCTCTATGAACAATACTCAAACTGATAAACATATAAGATGAACATTCTAGTGATACGTAGAAGCATTAGAACTCCTAACTTTAAAAATTCACCTTCAACTTTTTGAGAAAAAACATAAGATAAACAAACAGCTCAATATATGGAGACGGAACTCCCAAACAACATATATCAAACTATTGGGAACTCTGAAACAAGTTGGTAAGCATGGGCAAAGGGCAAGATCGAAACAAGGCCTCTTTGTCTTAACCTAATCAATCAGTATTCCATAGAAAAGCTTCACAATAGGGTTTTGAAAAATTTAAATAGGCAGGGCATATCATGAATGATATTTATAAGCTAACATACTAACCATTCATGAAACAAAAACAATTTTTAGTGGGCCTAAGGAGAAATCAAGAATTCCTTAAGTTGACTAAAGAAGAAAACATCAAAACTATAGCAAACAGGAGGTTTGAGGTGCTTCCATGAGCATATACTCAACCTATAATTTTCTAATCTATAGCAACCAAGCAGACTAAAACAAAATGAGGACGAGAAAACATTAACAAGTTAGGAAAACATCACCACTCACCAAGCTATGGAATCTTGCAAGCAAGCTTTTCCAACGTCAAGCCACACAAGCCATTCATTCACTTCATAAAACCAATATCTTGTCCAAGCTCATAAAACCATATATTTCTCTTACACACATCAAGTCCCAACTGTTTACAATGAATCCTCATGTCTTATATAACAAATTAGGAGAGGAGATCCTACTAGAGCATCTAGAAGCCTATTGGCCAAAAAGAAATATCCTAACTTGTCCTTGAGGCTTTGCAAAGCCCAAAGCACAAAGTATCTAAATAAATATCTTTTCTGACTATATATGGAAATAAAATTGACTTTTAGGCCTTACATGCCTAAGAAAACCTGTCAAACGCACATTTTTCCCACTCAGCCATAGGAGCGTAACAAATGTGTCAAACAGTGAAAAATTTCCAGGTGCGTAGCACAGAATTAGGCCCTGTTGCAGCAGTCATTTGGAGGTCTTCCCGACACTGGATTTGGCTTTGTGATGGCTCGTTGGAAAGCTTGATGAGTCTAATTTCAAAAAATGTTTGATTTGTGCTGATTTTATTCCATTTACCTACTAAAAAATCAAATCTCCCATCACTGATCTGTGCGTAACACCTGGTCTGAAAAGGAGGCAGAAAGGTCAATATTTTGATGTTTTTTGACCTTTTGAGGGGGTAAAACTGCTCCAAATGATCTAAAAATTGGTGAGTAGACTGTTGGTGATGTGAAAAATCCAAAAATTTAAATTGTAAGAGATTAATATGCACCAAATTTGTGCGTAGTGCCTAGGGTACTATGCTCTTAGGTGTCAAAATTTGGAAAAAAAAAAAATTTGTCCGATTGGCCTCAAAATTGATGGATAGACCCCTCAAGAGGTTTTGAATACCTATTGAGAAGCCTCAGCCAAGACTCCAATTATTTCATGCATTTTGGCTCTTTTTAGGTCTTCTAGTTCAATGAGGGCCTTCTTTAGCTCGGCGCTAGCAAGCATGCTTTTCCTTGCATAATGCTTGGCCATTTTCTTTTGTAGGGAAAGGCCCCTCTTAACATCTTTGAAATTCTTATGCTCTTCTTTGTAATAGTAGATGACCCTTTGAGCCATCTCAAAATCCCTTTCCCACTCCTAAAGTTATGCATCTTTTTCCAAGAGGAGCAACCTGGTTTTCATCGCTTGGTCTTCATTTTCATTGTCTAGATCAACGAATTGAGATCCTTGAGAAGCCTTCTTGATCCTTTTTCTCCCTATTACCTGTACCTTCTGCTCACCTTTTTCCACCTTTCCCTTTCATTTTTCTTGATGCTTGTTTGCTGGAGGAGAGATGGCCCCTTGACTTTTTGAGGGAGCAAACACATCTCTTCTGCCTCTGTGATAGGTGCATGTGAGAGGTTTTCTGATGGTGTCTCTACCTTTTGAGGTGCCACAAGCCTTGTCATCTTCTTCATCATAAGACCCACTGTTTTGGCCCTTTTCTCATCATGAGGCTCACTGATTTTAACTCTGTTTTCTTGCTCATTGTTTATTTCTTGAGAGGCTGCCTCTTCTTGGTCATCATCACTCTGTTGTTCCTCTCCTTCACACTCTGTTTTTGTCCCATAATCTTCATTATTTTCACCACTTTCATCATCTTTATCAAGCTTTGCATTTGCCTCAATTTTTTCAACCTTTGTCTCACTTGCATCTGTCTCTTGATTTTTGATGTCATCATTTTCCTATCTGTTATAGCTATTATCACTTTCCTTATCACCACTTTCCTCTTCCTCATCTTCTTCATCTTCCTCAGCTTCTACCTCACTGTTCTCTTCCTCATTATGTTCATCTATGTCGGTTTCTACCTCACTGTCCTCTTCCTCATTTTTTCATCTGTTTGCTCATCAATAGAGCCACTGACAGCTTCCTCACTTGGTACATTAGGAGAAGGGATATGGGGTGAATTTATTTTTGGAGAAGGCATATGGGGAGATGATGGAGGAGTGGACGTAGGTGGTGTTATCTCCCCGTAATTTGGTAGATTGGTGAGACCAGAATTGCAGAGAGAACACTTGAAACACTTTGGGATTCTAGGATCTAGCCCTCCTGAATCCGGAGAGGGATCTCTCCAATAAGTGCAAAGATTGATTTATCTTTAAGGCTTTTTGGGTAATGAATTTAGGCTAGTTACTAAGACCAAGGGTTTTGTTTGTTTTTGGATGGTTGAGCATGATTATTTAGTTGAGTGGAAATTCCTAAATGGAAAGAGTTTCAAAGGTGTGAAGTTGCAAGAAACCAGAACAAGATTTGGCTGATTAGATAGATATAACGTTGGTTTTTAGTCCATTGGGCTATGGAGTCATAATAGGGCTTTAATTTTGCAACAATTCAAGAGTGGTCCAAGGGGGAAAGTCATCTATATCACAAGATCTTTCAGATTAAATTATGGAATGGAAACAATAAAAGTGTTGGAGGGGTGGAAACAGATAATAATTTCAACTAGGACTTATAGTTTGTCCAAACAAGAAAAGCCTTTTAAGCAACTGTTTAAAACCAACCAAAGGGCAGGGCTCACCATAAACCTCTTTGGACAAGCTCGTATTAAAGAAAAATCAATAGACAAACAATCAAGTAATCCACATAATTACCTTCAGAAAGGATGAAAACAAATAAGAAGAAAAAAGCGCAACCTAAGATCAGTTAAGATACTTTTAAAACTAGACTGCTTTCAACATACACTTAGGGAAATATTCAGAATTACCTTTGGAGAAAGAAACTAGAAAACAGAGCACACCATCACTTTTCTAGTCCAAATTTACTAAGAAAATAATAAAAATCACATTCAAGAACAATGTTTAAAGTAAACAGTAGGACGAGGGAATGCCGACATTCCTAACTATTTGACTGTATTGAATCATTCTTAAATAAACAATTTAGAGGAAAACATTGAGATAAAGCTTATCAATCAGAGAAGGGTACTATAAACAGTAAATCCTAACTCTATTCTTGTTGTTCTTTATCAGAGAGTAATGGACAAAATGGCATACATGAAGGGAAAAACAATAACACAGAAAGAAGCACTTCACCAGTGATATAGACCAGGATCCCAAGAAACAACTTGTATATTGATGTTAATCCAATTACATTCTTCAAGTCCAATGTTTCAGTTCAGAAATAATCTTCACTTCTCAGCCTAAATTATTAGATCACAAACAGAGCTTCAAGAGCCTTTGAACATTATTTACAAGTAGAATTTTTGAGCACAAGTATATTTCAAAGTTCTGCAACCAACCCTTTACAATGAGCTCCTCAATAATATTTTATAGAAGGATGAGGAGGTCGAAAGAGAGAAAAGATCTTCTGATTTCAATTAATACATTTAATGTTGCTTGGCCTTTGAGGGGCTCAATGGAGAATTTTACAGATATTTCCTCTGTATTAATTGTTTTACATTAAGTATTAAGCTTCCTGGAAGCTTTTGTTGACTTTAAGGCTCTGTGTCGTCTTTGCAATAACTCTGTTTGGCTTGGAATAAATATTCGGCTGTATTGAGGAAAATATCCTCTGTTCTGGTCATTACTCAGCCTCTGTTGAATGCTTTGATGCTACAGGTGGCATTAGGTAGCTGAGAGGAATCAATTAGCCTCTGATGTGGCGGTGGAGGCTTTCTCTGTCTGATAGATATTTTTGATATTTTTTCAAACACTGTTAATTTGATTTGATTCTGTGTATTAAGCTTAATCAGGCCTAAACTCTGTCTTCTTCTCTTTAAATCTATTTAATTTATTGGATTAGGCTTTTGATTGTCGATCTTAGCCATAATCCACCAAAACTGTGATTTAACCTTCACTTCTTCAGTTCTAGTTTGATTTGATCTTCAATACTGATACTCTCTGTTTCAATTATGCATTGTTGTGTCTTATTGATGTGCGAGTGCGATAGGGGATTTATAGAGCCGCCAGCATTCATGAGACATCGGAAAATGTGGTGTTGCAACCCCGTGGAACAATCTCTTTGATAAACAAAATCCTGAAGGATCGTCATCCTCGACGTTTATTTTCCTTTAATAAGATGGAAAAAACCATTGAAACCTGCAAAATACACAAAAAATGTTATAAAATCCTGCGTGGCTGGGTAAAACTGCTTCAGAGGTTGTGGGTAAGAGCGTGGCCATTGGATGAAAGCATCCAATGGTAGAGATTAATTGCAGAGTCAGATGAGAGGTGATTTGGAACAAACAGTGGGGAAAATTAAGTCAGATCCGTTGATATTTCAAAGATCAATGGTCGAAAGTGACTGGGAAAATATAATGGATAAGGGCCGCTTTTCGTGAAAATAGAAGAAATACAATGGAAATGTGAGAAAATCCCTTTGGCAGAGGAAATATGGTTTAGGTGAAATTTTGGGTTTCTCAAATGAATCTGGGCCGTCAGATTAGCTTGGCCTCAGAGACCAACGGTTGTGGTTGATCTACGAAATCCCTTGGAAGGAGGCGGAGGGTGATAGTTCAAAGGCGAGATTGAATCTAAGCTGTTGATCTGCAGAGATCAACGACGGGGAGAGAATGCGATAAAACACTATAAATGGGATGGGCGGTTTCGGCTTGAGAAACCAGTGGTATCACGCAGCAAAATGGGAGAAAGGTGGTTTCACCTTTCTGAATGCGATATGCATTAGAAGGTGACACGTAGCATTCCAATACTGCCCATATCGCGTAGCTCTTGGGGAATTAACCTTCGCACTTGAATTTACACAAAAACGCACGTCAACTGTTAGATCTGGGGCCTCAAATCGAACAGTGGGGAGTGAGCGCGATATTGATAAGATGCGCGGGCGGAACGAGGTGGGGGCAGGGAAAGGTGGTTTTAATCTGAGACATTTGATCTTTAATATGGATGGTCGAGATCAATATTCAGGGTTAATGAAATAATGTACGAAGCAGAGAATGGGTTAATATGGGCCGTTGATCTGCAGAGATCAACGACTGAGATGTGGCTTAAGAACATTATAAAGCGGGGTGTATGAATTAAATCGAAGGTGGGAGGATCGATCTGGACTGTCCAATATTGACACGTGGATGGCCCAGATGTAATCGGATCTTTGCGATCGGTGGGGGCAATGGACAGGGGAGTGCTGATGTGATTAGACATGGACAGTCGATCTGTAGATCAGATCAATGGTGGGAAATGAATCGGGAGGTAGCCAATCGGAGGTGGTGAATAAAATATATAACGCGTCCAATGAAATATCTCGATGCGATATTGCGCTGGCCATATGATTGGTTGATGATCAACGGTCAGGAAAGGGTTTAACCATTTTACGGCGGAACCCTTTATAACATATAAAAATCAAAATTTTAATGAAATACAAAGGATTTCATGTTTGGGGATGGTTTATATATGAAGTTTGGCGCCCGATTGTGGGGCTTTTGGATACATGAATAAGATAAAGGGACCGGGGTTCAAACCTATAAAGGGCCAATCGCATCGAAACAATAGTGTGGGCCTTCTCAATCTACCCATTAGAAAATTTTCGATGCGAGATGCTGTGGATCACCGATCGGATTTTTAGATTGACGGTCCTTTTCGTAAAAAACATTGAACCGGAGGGTTTAATACAAACATAGGAAAAAGTGGGTTTTATAATTTTTACAAAGGAAAATAGCATCGGAGATGGGTTATTTTATGTGTCTAGCACCTGATTACGGGGCCGCTAGTTTATATGGAAAGCAAAGGCTCGGGGCTTATATATAAAAAGGCCAATCGGCATCGGGATTTTTATGTAACAAAAGACTTGTGCTGATCACAAATGTCCCGATGCGATAAGCGCTTTATGGGTTTAGCGCCTGGTTCTAGGCCGTGGCCATGTGGTGGGGAAGTGGTTAGGACTTAGCCCAAAGGGGCTTAAGCCCATAGTTTAAAAACTTATTTTTTATGAAAATTTCAAGGTTTTTTAATGGATTTGGGGGTTTCGGTAAGGTTCAAAAATGAGTTTCAAAACTTATAAAAGGGATTTTATGAAGGGAAGAAGGGGATACTTAAAAAATGAAGGAATTTCATGGGGAATAAAAGGGTCAAAATGAAGGCTAATGATGAAGGGAAAAAGGAGTAAAATTAGGGAAAAATGGGGATTTTTGCAGCAGTTTTTCTTCATGAAAATAGCATAATTTCTGAGTTCAAAGGGAAAAAACAGTGAAGATTTAATCAGAGGATAAGATATCATCATGAGACTTCAAGAGATAACATTTTTTATCAATAAAACTTGTTTCTTGAAGGCTAAAAAAATGATTTAGCCACCATTTGATATGACAAATTTTATAGATGGCTAACAGGTGGTTGTGAAGTGGAAGGTAGATTCTACTGAATGAAGGCTTGGGGGTTTGTAAACACATCATTAAGGTTTGGTTTAAATAAGCCTTTAAATATGACTTTGCTTAGGAAAATGAAAACTTGGGAGGTAAAAAAAAAATCACCAACCTTATGTCTTGACTTTTGCAGAGGCTTTGAAGGTGAAAAACTGAAATTTTGACTCCCTTTAGCAATTTTAGACAAAATCTCTCTGTGTGTAACACTGGTGCATAGTGCCTGTGCATAGCACTGGTGCGTAGTGCCTGTGCATAGCACTAGTGCATAGTGCTAGTGCATAACAGGCAGGAGACGGGCCAGTCAGGCTTCAAGAAAGTAGTGTCGGTGTGAAACAAGCAGGAGACGGGCCAGTCGGGCTTCAGGAGCATAGCGCAAGTGTGTAACAGGTAGTTTGTAGACACTCTATTGTGCTTGTGCATAACACCGGCCCAGGTGCATAGCATCGAGCCCTGGGTGCATAACGCAGTGTTAAATAACACTGCAGCCACCCCTCTTGTGCGTAACGCCGAGAGCCAAGTGCGTAGCGCCAGCCTCAGTGCGTAACGCCTGGAGATTTCAGATTTTGCTCAAAAACCCCCAAAAACGCTTCCAAAGACTCTCTCTTGTCTGCAAGGGTAAATTAAGTGCGAGAGAAGCTGAGGAGACTTTATATTTCTCCTTGAAAATTATTATATGCCCCAAAACCCACTTTTATAAGGTTCCTTTTTCTTTTCTTTTTCTTACTGTGTTTTTGACTGCTTTTGGTCTTGTAGGAGGAAAATTTGATGAAAAAATGGTTCTTTTTTCACTGCTTGAGGCCTCTTAAGGTTCTCCTTATTTTGACAATCTTCCTAAAGACACTAATCCCATGCCTCTCAGCCTATACTTTGGAAAAGGAACTGTTTTGAACTTTTAACCCCTACACATAGAAAACTCATTATTGTTTCCATTTCTCATTTTGACTGATATTCTTTGTTGAAAACATTATTTCCTTTGACCTTGAAACCATCTGCTATGATGAAGGAGGTTTCTTTGTCGGTTTCTTGACCATTTTTTCCTATCTTCCCAAGCTTTTGAGTTTTTAGGGATACTTTAGAAAAACAAACAGTGTTGTCTTCTAAGTTTTCAAAAAGATACTTATCAAACTCACTATTTTATGCCTAAAGCCTTCAATTATCTTTTGAAGGGTTTTAGGTGTTCTTTGCCTTTGTAGCCTTAGCATTGCTCTATTACTTGGTCAAAGCAGTCATGAATCCTAATTCCCAACAAACACATACCTTGTTGCTGTCTTCTAGGTTGTGAATGGTCTTCTCATGATGACCCTCCATTTTTACCTTATCTCATGGCTAATATGACAACTTCTTGGTCCTTTTTGTAGGAATATAGGAAAAGGGAAGTTGTCCCTCTACCAGTTTCATGCTTGAGGCCAAACAACCTTTAATTGATTCTTTTGATTTGAGGTACAGTGTTGCTTATGTGCCACTGTCTTTCAGGACCTGCATGGACCTTTTGATGGGCAGCACGTCATAACAATCTCTTATGAGATCATGATATTCCTCGTAAACTTAAACCTGATATATTCTTACAATCAGTTGTGAATTCCTTTTTAAGTTTTTTAGGCCTCCTTCTTTGGCTCTATTCTGCTATTTGACCATTTACAAAACATTTATGCAGAAATTCTTGGACATGGTAAATTGCTCCTTTGCAGGCTTACTACTTGATCAAGAGGATATATTTGGAGGTCTTTTGATGTTCTTTGGATAATGAAAAGCTTCATCCTTGTGTTCTCTTGACTTCAACTTTGAATACTTGTGGAAATAGTGCATTTAGAACCATGATAGTGCATAACCTAGGTGACCCTATTTGACTTATGGTAATTCTCTTTGAATAGGTTTTTTGACTGAAAACTTCAAACATGGTTTGGATGAGGAGGCAGGGCTTTTGACACTCTATTATGCACTACCATCCTAGACAATTAGAAAACCTTGTTTTGATTCAAAGAGCTTTCAGATAGGGAGTTTTAAGATCACCATTGTTTGAGGCATTTGGTGAGTAGGATAAAATTTGGTTTACTTGGAGAAACAAGGTATGAAAATAGAGGGGTTAGGCTAACATAGACATAGTGTTATAGGCAGAGGTGGAAAACATAGTGAGAGTGAGGGACATTGGTCTTGTCTAGGTGATAGATTGGCCATGCTTTGACAAGGAAATGGGATAAATAGAAAATTTCTCTTTGAGGATATTTCTAGAATTCACATGATTCTTGAATTTTGTTTCTTAGAAATCTAGGACAAAGCATTTAATCATCTAAACAGGTAAAAATTACTAATGACTAACAGTGGCTCCACTTGGGAAGGGCAGCTCCTTTTCAGGAGGTGTCCATAATTTTAGATCTCTTGGTTTATAAATACCAGTGCCTCATCCATTGGGTGGATTTTCTTCTTTTCTTTTGTTGTTGCTTTCCTTGGAATAGTGATTTTGAAAATCTGAAAGCATGATTAGCTCAACTTCACTTTTACCTACCCAACCTACTCGCCTAACATTTTTTCTTCCTTGAGTGCACTTGAATTGGCAAACCCATTGACATTTTTATTTTGAAAGTGAAAGCAAACTATCTACTTCTACACTTATCTCTTTCAGGAGTTCAGATTAGGCTATTGAAATCCTTTGATTCTCTACCTATTCTATTCAACTGTCAAGGTTAAATTGTTTGATAGGATTTATTCACTAAGCTAAAAACATGAAATTGAAAACATGACTAAATCAGGATTAGACAATCTGATTTATCATGGATTTGTGGCATAAAACAAGCTACACACAAATGTTAATTTTGTACAAAATAAGACTAGAAAAATCAGGGCTAAGATACATAGTTTGCTATTCATCCCTGTTTTTCTCTTTGGTTTTTTTTTGAGCATGTGGAACCAGTATCTTTCTTTCCTAATCTATTTTATTTGACAATTCAAGCTTCAATGTTTTGACCAACATTCTTTCACTAACTTATCAACAATAAATTTAAAACATGTTTAGCTATGATTAGGCTAGATATCTGAACAAGACATTATTTTTGCACCAGTAGTTGCACATAGGCTTGCACACTTTCAGTGTCACTATTTTTTGGGTATGGGGTTGTACCTTTTCTTTAGAATCCGCCCTATTTTCCATTTTTTCTATGTTTTTTGTTTTCTCTCTTTTTTATTTTTTCTTCACACAATGGTATGTACAATGAGTGAAAATTTTAAAGCTAGGAATATTGACAAATGCAGTGTTTTAGTGTTCTACCATTGACAAGACCTCCAAATATTTTAGTTCCATTAGGTTCTTGTAAAAATAAGGCATTGTTTCCTATAGCAGAACTAATAATGAAAGGACCTTTCCACAAGTTTTCAAACTTACCATTTTTACCTTTATCTTCTCTCCTTGAGTCCCACTTCAGCACCTTATCTCTAATCTGGAAATCATTGTCCTTGGTTCTTCTGTCAAAGATTTTATTTATATCTTCCTATACTATATATGTCTTTTTGTACACCTCCTCTCTTATTTGTTGTAAATGGATAGTTTGGTTCAACCTCCTTTGCATATCATTTTCTTCTGATTATACTTCTTGTAACAGTTTCGTTACCGGGACTCCCAAAGATGTCGAGAAAATGGCGTTCATGCCATACACTAATTGATAGGGAGACATGTTGATTGATTTCTTGGTGGTTATTCTATCAGCCTGTTAGCATGAATCTTTCGTCATAAAAGATCACTTTAGCTACGCATACCAAGTAGCCCTAACATCAATTATGGCTGCAAAATATCTTTAAGTTCGCTGCATAAAAATTATATCTAAGCACAAAAGACATTAAGCAGATAAAATATACAATGGCTCCATGCATCCAATGGACAAGACAAGAAAAATATATTTAAAAAGAATCTTATATTATATCAAAGAATGGGGCACCTGAGAGGAAAACAAGAAAGGTGTTTTCTAGTTCTCCTCAATGGGATGTGTTCTTGGAAGTCCTCAGTGTTTCAGATCTATGATTCCTCTCTCTTAATGGTGTAGAAAAATGAACATGGAACTCAATGGGATTTCAAAATGTGAACAAATGAAAATGGTGACCAAGAGTAGATCTAGTGAGATCTAATGCCATGGAGGTGACTGATGAATGGGAAAAACCTCCCTATTTATAACAAAATATTGGGGTGTTCTAGAACTCGGTGCATGAATAAAATATTATTAATCACATTCTAGAATCACCTTTCAGGAATATTTTATTATATTTGTTGGAGGGAAAAGGGTTTTTGACTTGGGTCAATTCCTTTATTTATAAATAATAAATAAATAAATGATTTATTTATTATTTAAGGGAAATGAGGTGAATATAATTAAATAAATAATTGTTTATTTAATTATTTAAAAATGATTTAGTCAAATTTAACTAGAAAAAGTATTTAAATAGTGATTTAAATAACTTATTCTTAGGAAATAATCAAATAAATAATGATTTAATTAATTAAATTCCTTGTTTTGGGTTAAATGTGACTAGGAAATATATGCAAATGTTATTTTTCATGGTGAAAGCAATTTTACTTAGGGTAAAATTGGTCTTACATGGTGTACTTGGGTTCATCTAATGGTAATAGGTTAGATGACCAAAAAATGTTGTAACAGATTTCCCCCCAATGTACGAGTGTTAGGAGCAAATCGTATGACCGAAGTACGTTGTAAGAACTCAATCACTAGGTAGTAAGAGGGAAGTGAGAGAGAGGAATGTAAGGTCGTCTAAAGCGTGAAAGGACTGGACCCTGAGGAGACGAGACTTACAAGTGCAACAAGTCTCTAGTTTATGAGGTGGTACCTTTGTTAAAGGCGGCGGGGGAGGCATACCTATGCCCGCCGAGACAATAGTACACACAAGAAGGTACCCGGAAAACCACGGAACGCAATAGTAAAACCAATGCTAGCCTAAACATGAGCCAGATAACTAGAATGATGAATCCCACATACATGTCATGCCTGGAAGAATCGTCAGGACTTATACAATAAGGTTTGAGTACATGAGATATAAATATGCCCAAATGCCCCCTACACACGGGGAAGGGCTTACAAAATCTGACTGATACATGCAAATTGAAGAGGCGCTGCAAGCGGTTGAGGCTGATATCGTCAAATGAGAGGAGCTTCATCAAGGGCGGAAACTGAAGAAATCATCCGGGCATGTGGGGGGCTACCTGCAGGGCCACCCCCTCATGAGGGTTGAGACATCTCACACATGCCCGGAATCACCAATAGCTGCTGATGCATCACTAGACCATCAAGTGTATAAATCATGATCATGATGAAAAGAACTCAAACCGATGTACACTGCCCCCTAGACCTAGCTTTTGGAATAAATGAGCTGATGTCGACAGAAGTAGGTCCGCCATAGGTGAGGCAATAAGGGAACCCCCACTAAGGCATGAGGGAAAATAGTAGAGAAACGAATAGATAGACACTAATGATGATGATGGAATGAGGGATACTGAGTAGCGGATGGACAACTTCCCTTGTTAGAGCACAAAGGGAATGAATGGCTTGGCAGCGACTGACACAATATCATGATGGAGAGGGGAAAATGGGATTGAAGGCCATAATGTGCGACACGAGAGAGGGACCGAGCAATGAAGGATGGAGGGCTATAGTGGGATACAAAGGGACTCGGGATAGATTCCATGAATGCGACGATGACTCAACTCGGATGCTCTAAACAAGGGCGACTCGAGGGTCCTGCCACACAGTAAAGGTCCAATGGGGGACCATAAGAACATGAGTACAAGAGGGTATCTCATGGTGAAAATCAACACGAACAAGGACAAGTAAGGAGGCAAAGTGGTGCCCCCAGTACAAGTGGTGTAAGTGAGGAAATTCGATTTGGAGGAGAGGTGAATAGACACTTCGTGGACGCAATGGGTCCTGATGAAGTATAAAGGGACTAAAAATTAACAGGTACCTAGAGCTCATGAATAGGCCAGGTCGCATTTTTTGGGGTTTGTGCTGTGGCCTGGGTAGCAGGTACTGGGCAGAAAACTACGACCGATCCCAGGAAATGACCTGAAAAGTGCGACCTGTCAGAGAAAGGGGGTTTCAGTGCTATTTTTGGCTGAGATCTGGGATTTGTATGGTTGAGGGGTGTAGGTGCCCCCAAGCATGTTGTGGTCATGCCAAAATGTATTAAGGGGAATCTAAACACATTTTAATGATGTGATGCGCCATTTGTTTGTGTTATGGCTATGCAGTATGGAGGATTACCAATCTCTTTTAGTACTGCATATATGAATCAAATGGACTTTAAGTTTTTGGGTTGGCATACCTGGTGTCACTATCCCAAAGAGAGGATTTGGAGATAATGAACTGATGCTCGTCTGGAAAACCTATAGGTTGGTCAACAACAATGTCTAAGAGACTGGGTTGCGGATGGGAAATGAAGGAACGATAAGGGGTATCATCTCGAAAGTGATCTGAAGTGATATGGGACGCTAGAGGTTCTTCTAAATGTGGAAGAAGAATGGTACTAGAGTTGACATGACCAAATACACTAGGAGAGTTGTGGAGAATTTCCTCTCTTGGTCTCTCAAATATGGGTGCCCCCTTACTCAAACATTGGGTTTCAATGTAATGGCCACAAGGTGGATGTGGTGTAAACGCATAAGTTCGATGTAGGGGGGAATAGATAAAGTTAGGGGTGGTGTTTTCTTCCATAAGGTCATCATCGTGATAGGGGATGGGGTGATTGGTGGAAGAAAGACCATCTAATGTGGCGAAGCTACCTAACTCATCATCATGAGAAGAGAGGTTCACATGCGTGTCATCACGAGGGGTGACAAAAGAGTAAGTAGATACAGGATCCAACGATGTTGAGCCCAAGGTGATCGCTGAAGGAAGGTCAAGTGAAACAACAGGGGAGGATTCAGAGGGAATGTTCCCCGGTGGTCTCATGGATGAAGATAGGTAGAAGATGGTGGAGAAAGGCTTTGTCATCTTGACATCAGGAGGGGGAATGTCAATGGGAGCAATCATGTCTGGTATATCGGCCGAAGAAAAATGTGCAAATAGGGGAGAGGTGGACTCGTTGCGCTTGGCCTTGAATTGGCGGACCGCGGCTAGAGAGGTGCAAAAGTCCTTGAGGCGGGAACAAAGGTGGGTGTAATGGCCATGGTGATCACACAAGGCGCAGGGGTGAGTGGTGTGGATAGTCTTGGGGTTCTTGGCTACGGTCATGGAAGAAAAAAAGGCTTCTAGGACTGAGGACTTAGGGAACGCGACATTAACCATGGGTTTGAGAGGAGGCAGTTCAGGACAAGTATGGGTGGCATGATCGACAACATCACACAAAGCACACTGGAGGGTATGCTTTGGAGGTCGAGGAGGGGCAGGGTTTGTCGGGGCATCTTTGTCCTTTGATGCCCCCCTACGAGCTTTTCCATTCTTACCCGATGCGGTCGCAACAGGAGGTGGGTCCTGTTGAGGTGACTGAGACACTGTTGCAGCGGAAGAAGTCATGGGGACCGATTGAACCGGGATCAAAGCAAGATAAGGTTTGGGTTGGCTAGGTGGGGTAGTGGCTGGAGGATCAAGGTTCCAAACGGGAATCCCAAGGGTCAGGTTAGGAAGAGAGAGGGTGGCCATGATAGGTACCGTGTACACTCTAGGTGGGGGAGCTAGGAACGGTATCTGACCAGCAGGGTAATGGCCAGGAGGGATGGCTCCAAGATGATTGAGACCTGGTGGAACCAACCTAGGAGGGTAGAGGGGCCTGTGAGGATTAGTTGGGGAAGGGGATTCCGGAGGAAGGGGGTTAGCTAGCGGGGGCGATGGGCTAGGAGCTGGTGGGGGTGGGTGGGGTTGAGGTTGCTTACTAGCCAAATTGGGCTGTGTAAGGTCAGCCCAAGATGATTGCATCATGAAAATGTTTGCTAGGCTAGGATCATATACGGGAGGGGGATTGAGAAAGGTGCCAAGCAAGGGGGATTCTTTATAGACGCCAGGGGAAACACTGGGGCAAGAATCAATGGTTGGCTTGTTAGTGATAGCAGAAATAGTGGACTTAGGGGAAGATTGAGATTTTGGTTCATGAGAGGTTAACTGGTCAATGGTGACAATTTTTCCGTTATGGGGGAAAAACATCTTGCGGTGGACTGCGGAGGGGACGACAGACATGGAATAGGTGTAACTACGCCCCAAAAGAATGTTGTAGTCAAGAGGGGCGTCGATAACTTCAACGTCGACACAAACAGTCTTGCCTGCAAGGGTGATAGGAAAATTACGGAATAGGCCAATGGGCTAGGAGGCGTGGCCATCCCATGCTCAAAGGGTGATCATGGAAGGGGCCAACTCAGGAGATCCGAGTTTTTTCCAAACCGAAGCGGACATCACACAGGTGGATGCCCCCTCGTCAATGATGCACCGGGAAATTTTAGCGTTCCGGATTTTGACTGAGATTTGGAAAGCTACGGAAGCAAGAAGAGGAGGAGACTCCAACTGATGGGCATCGAAAATAATCAATTGGTCATTTGCTGGATCTATAGTGCCCAGGGCAGATAGTAGAGCTTTTCTTTGGGAGGGGCACGACTGGAGGAGTTCCAGCATTGAAATGGAAACATGAGATTGGGCCAGCTCATCTACTATGCTAAACGAATGGGAAGCTTGGTCAGAAGCATCATTTCAGCGTAATGGTCCCTTAGGAATCTTGGTATGAACCTCGGCGTTGGGCGGAGGGATATGCAAGGGACCATTAGTTGTCGAAAGAGGCTCCGTAGAACCTAAAGAAGGGGACTCGGGGGCAGATGGAGCAAGAGGCTGGGGGCACGGACAGGACTGAGTTTGAAGGTTGAGGTTGATGGGTATAGGTTGGTCAGAGTTCATCAGGAGGATCTGGTAATCAGAGGTACCAGATAGAGGAGGTTGAGTGGTTACTGGTCCGTGAGGTGGTTGGGTAGCCACAAATCCCTACTGTGCATCCACCTGCTTTTGAGGGGACGGTGAATGGTGTTGCGGGGGTTGAAAAGACAAGGGAGGCAGAGGTGCGAATGCTAGTGAAGCTAGAGCACTAGGCTGTGGATATGGATGATAATGAGGTTGGGGAACAATGTGGTATTCCGAAGGTTGGGCAGAAACACGAGGCATGCTGGATCTAAGATGCGTGCTACCGGGAGGGGGAGAAGTGCAGGAGGTGGTGCCCCCTCCCCCAGGAAAACCATAGCTCATGGGAGGTTGGGCGGATGGATGAGAGAGAGCTCCAAGGAAACTATCGGCGGCATGAGGTGCCCCCGGTGCGTTAGTGCCATTGGGTCTGGGGAGGTCAGGAAGGACGGTATAAACATAACCATATTGAGCATAGATCAGGTCATATTTCAAGGCTATTTGGAGGGCGGCTTCTTCGGTTTGAGGGAAGTGGGATGCGACATATTTTCCAATGGGAGGTAAGAGAGAGTGAAGGAACCAATCCATATAGACACGGTCGTCGAAGTTAGGGTCTTGACATAGGCTCTTTCTTCTCTGCCATTCTTTAACATGATCGAATAGGCGGGTCGCAGACGATTGACAGAAAGAAGTCAAAATTTTGATACTGGTGTCATAACAAGGGGGAAGCTGGAAATAAGATAAGAAGGCGTCGGCAAGGGTCGCAAAGGTGGTATGGGAAGAGGTGGGCTAGTCAACATACCATTTAGAAGCGTCGCCTGTAAGCGTGCGTTGGAACAATCTAAGACGAATGGAGTCACCGGTAATGGAATTAGAGGAACACCACATATGGAAGGAGCGAATATGGTTGGAGGGATCCTCTCCAGCAAGGCCTTCGAACTTGGGAATGTCGGAGGGAAGCTTGGTTGGCATAGTAGGCCAACTAACATCATGGCAGATAGGATCATTGATTAACTTATTGAAATCTGGAAGACTGAGGCCTTCCATGAAGGGGAGCAAGGGAGGAGTCGAGGGAGTACTTGTGGCGGTTCCGCTAGTAATATTCCCAACATTAGGGCCGGGGTTGCCACTAGCGTTAGGCCCTGGACCATACATGGTGAAGGTAACAAAGAGAACCAAAATTAGGGGGAGGAACCAAAGGATCAGAAGGTGAGTCAGAGTGCGGACTCAGGGGAGGACCAACTGGATGATGATGGGAAGGAGGAAGTCGACCATCCGGAAACTGAGGGTGAAGGCCAAGAAGTCTCTGGGATAAACGCCTTGCAATGATGACGGGAAGAAGAAGAACCGATAAAGGCAGGGAGGTGCAAGATCAAGTGAGGGAAAGGTCAAAACAAGGGCAGAGAGGTGCGATGTCAATTGATTTTAAAGTCTTTGCCAGGCGGTGTTAACCAGGCTCTTCTTCACTTAGGGTCGGTGTGTGGTGTGCATTAATTTTAATTTTTAAACCCAGACATTTTGAGAGTAAAAGAAAAAGTGTGCTGCGTAACTGAAAATAAATCTGTGGTAAATAAGACTGAAATAACAGAAAATTAACAACTAATAATGCATCAAGCTAACCAAAGAAGGCGGGTCTCTCAAAACTAGTCTAGAAGGGGCAGAGCACGCTGACAAGAGATCAATAGATCTAAGGTCCAGAGGGACTGGGATCTAATGGAAAGATCTGCTGGAAAGTGGTGCAGAAAGCAGCAAAGAGGCAGGGGCAAGGTTGCTGCTAAAAAATAGGAGATCAGCTAAAAAGAGGGGGGTCAAAGAGGTGACCCAAGAGATGAACCCAAACAAAGCGAAAGGTAGTGTATAGAAAGGGAAGAAATGCTGACTTGTGAGGATCTGAACAGGAGGTAGCAGATAAGGCTAAAACTTTCGGAAATTCAGACGACTGAAAACAACAACAAACTCTCCCACAAAAGTGGAGGGAACTAAAGCCCTAAGGGGCAAGAGTCCCACTTAGGTGAGTGAAATAGATCAGCAAGCCCGTCCACGGGATTTTATGCGAGACGCGAGAATACCGAGATATAACCATAGATACGAGAGATACGGCGGAAATAATGCTTCATTTTATTAATAAAAGAATGACTGCAATAAGCTTACAAACATAATGGAAATAAGCTAGGGCGCTGGTAGCGTATCTCTGAGAAGAGATGTAGCGTACGCAGGCCTCTGAACTGTGTTACATTGAGGCTCGCGGGCCTATTACAGACATAATGGAAATAGATGAGCTAGGGTACTGGCAGCGTATCCCTGAGAAGAGATGTGGCGGCTACCAGCCCCTGAACTGTGTTACAATGCAGACATGATAGAGATGTGGCGAGCTAGGGCACTGGTCGCGCTTATCTCTGAGAAGAGATGTGTCGGCTCCCAGCCCCCTGAACTGTCTTACAATGAGGCTTGAGGGCCTATTTATTGTTGAGAAACAATGTAGAATCCGAAACGTCCAAAACCCTAACCGTAGGAGATGAAGCGCCAAAACTGTGGGCCCCGTTTGGGTAAATTGGTGGTTCAACTTCCCGGGGACGTAACTTTGGCATCCGATTTCCGTTTAGCGCCTAAGTACTATGAGAAAGATCTATGCGGGACTACGTAGCGCTTTCATACCCAAAAAAACGTCGTTTAGGGCCTCAAAACGGCTCCGGAGTTGGACCGCTTTGCTAAATAGTAAGTTGTGCCGAAACTTACAAACTGAAATAACTAATGGTGGGGGTTCAAATGGACTCGATGGGTGGCCACCAATATCCACCTGGATTATTAATGCCCCAAAGCGGCTCCGGGTGTGCAGGACCCGAAAACCTGCTATAAATAGTAAGCTGTGCTGAAGCTGAAAAACTGAAAGAATTGATGCTGCAGGTCCAAATGGAATAGGTGGGAGGCCACCGATATCCACCTGGATCATTCCTCCCTCCTTAGGAAGCAATGGTCTCCATTGCGTTAAGTTCCTCATGGGGGAATTTTCTTCCAAATAGGTGTTGGCGCCCGTCTTTGGATGTAGATGTGCCGCCATCCACATTTGAGGCGACCATTGAAGGATCTGAAAAAAAATTGTCCATCATCGCGTTCCTCTGTTTCTCGAGGGCATCCTCGAGCAAGATTTTGACAGGATCTCCTGCTCCCTCGTCTTTCTTTCCTTTCGCCATGCAAAGAAGGCGGGTCTCTCAAAACTAGTCTATGAGAGGAAAAAACTAGGCAAAGCATGCTAAAGAATAAATAGATCTAGATCGGAGGGAGCCAGGATCTAAAAGATAATCTGGCAAAGAAAAGTGATGCGAGAGAACAGCAAAGAGGCAGAGGGAAGGTTGCTGCTAAAAAGGAGGAGATCAGTTACAAATAGGAAGGACAAGGCAGTGGCCTTAGAAATGAACCCAAACAAAATGATATGGGGTGTTTTGAGAGGGAGAAGAGCTGATGTAAAGGGATCTGAAAAAGAGGTATCAGATCTGAGAAAAACAAGGCTAAAACTCTGGAAATTCAGACTTCTGAAACAACAAAGACTCGCCCACAAAAAGTGGGGGGTACTAGAGCCCTAAGGGGAAAGATTCCCTCTTAGATGAGTGAAGAAGATCAGAAACAAGTCTAAACGGGCAGAGACAGAGGCTGGAAAACCCTGACAGAAGCTTCAGACAAACCCATAAAAGCGATGGAAAAATTTGCAGAAAAAGGGCAGGTCGCAGGTTCTGATCTGTTTTCGGTCCAGGTCGCAGTTTTAGGGCAGAAAAGTGTGTTTTGAGGCTGAGGTCACACTTTTTGGGCTGGTAAGTGTGACCTGTAGATCCGGTTGTCTCGGCGGCAGATTTCAGAAAAATTTGTCGTCTCAGTTGCGGCTGATGTTTGTCACCTGCGCAATAAGGCCAGAAACACACGGAAGTTAAAAATTGGACTATTTGAGGGTTTTAGAGGTGAAAAGCACCATAAAAATAGGAAAAACAGAAAATAGAGGAGAAACCCTAGGGTCTGAAATAGCTGGATATGCAGGAATAGATAAAACAACAGCGGTCACAAAAGAAAACCCATGTGGAGTCACCAATTGTTAGTATGAATCTTTCGTCGTAAAAGATCACTTTAGCTACGCATACCAAGTAGCCCTAACATCAATTATGGCTGCAAAATATCTTTAATTTTTCTGCATAAAATTAGATCTAAGCACAAAAAGACACTAAGCAGATAAGATATAATATGGCTCCATACATTCAATGGACAAGACAAAAAACAATGTTTTTAAAAGAATTTTGTATTATATAAAAGAATGGGGCACCTGGGAGGAAAACAAGAAAGGTGTTTTCAGTTCTCCTCAGTGGGATGGGTTCTTGGAAGTCCTCAGTGTTTCAGATCTAACATTCCTCTCTTTTATGGTTGTAGAAAAATAAACATGGAACTCAATGGGAGTTCAAAATGCAAACAAATGAAAATGGTGACCAAGAGTAGATCTAGTGTGATCTAATGCAATGAAGGTGATTAATGAATGGGGAAAACCCTCCTATTAGTAACAAAATATTGGGGTGTTCTAGAACTCGGTGCACGAATAAAATATTATTAATCACATTCTAGAATCACCTTTTAGGAATATTTTATTATATTTGTTGGAGGGAAAAGGGTTTTTGACTTGGGTCAATTCCTTTATTTATAAATAATAAATAAATAAATGATTTATTTATTATTTATGGGAAATGAGGGGAATATAATTAAATAAATAATGGTTTATTTAATTATTTAAAAATGATTTAGTCAAATTTAACTAGAAATAGTATTTAAATAACTTATTCTTAGGAAATAATCAAATAAATAATGATTTATTTAATTAACTTCCTTGTTTTGGGTTAAATGTGACTAGGAAATATATGCACATGTTATTTTTCATGGTGAAAGCAATTTTACTTAGGGTAAAATTGGTATTACATGGTGTACTTGGGTTCATCTAATGGTAATAGGTTATATGACCAAAAAATGTTGCTTAACA